>OZ023185.1:15900691-16500691 GCA_963995505.1 Hypericum androsaemum
CGGAGCTGCCACTTACCCGATCCGCTGCCGGGTGGCCACGTGGTCAGCCACGTCACCAATTTTGATGACGTGGGCGCCACGTCACCCCCCTCCTCCTCCCGATTTTCCTCCTCCCTCCTCCTCCTCCCCCTCCTCCTCCTCCTCCGCGTTCCTCCTCCTCCTCCTCCTCCTCCTCCTCCTCCTCCTCCTCCCCGCGTTCCTCCTCTCCTCCTCCCGCTTCCTCCTCCTTCCCTCCTCCTCCTCCTCCTCCTCCTGGCGTTCCTCCTCCTCCTCCTCCTCCTCGCCGTTCCTCCTCCTCCTCCTCCTCCGATTTCCTCCTCCCCTTCCCTCCCTCCTCCTCCTCCTCCCCTCCCCCGTTCCTCCTCCTCCCCGCGTCCTCCTCCTCCCCGCGTTCCTCCCGCGTTCCTCCTCCTCCTCCCGCGTTCCTCCTCCTCCTCCTCCTCTCCTCCTCCCTCCTCCCCCTCCTCCTCCCCTCCTCCTCCTCCTCCCCGTCTCCTCCTCCTCCTCTTGGTGACGTGGCGCCACGTCACCAAAATTGGTGACGTGGCTGACCACGTGGCCCGGGCAGCGGGCGGGTAAGTTCGGGCAGCTCCGGGCAGCTGCCCGAGGCCCTTTTTGATGTTAATTGGAATAAGTATGACTCGATTGATCAGTTTTTTACCACAGGGTACTAAAGTGATTTTGGTCGATAACCACAGGGTACGAAAGTGGACTTTTCCCTATTTAGATGATATGGTGCGCCCTAATTTCCTGACAGTGCGCAATGGGAGTGAAAATCCCGTACATCACCCCATCCCTCTGAAAGGCATGACGGTACGGCCATTGAAGAGCTGTGCCACTTTAACCTAGCAACGGAGGGTGAAAACGCAGGCCACACATCCTAGAAAAAATCATGGACTCTACTTGTACTCCGCCTCTCCTCCTGTACTCCTCCTCTTGATTTCTAATTTGTTTGCAAATTGAAGCAAATTAGCTGCTAAAATTGGCCAGTTCCATGTAGGAATTCATAACGTTTTGGCTAGTTTTGATTGTTCTCCACTTGGAATATAATGTGGCTATGCTGCATCCAATTTACTTCCCTTTTTCAAACTTATTATTTGGCTACGACCCAATCTAGCTTCAAGTTTTTTATAGATATATTCAAAATCGATAATTGACGGGCATTATTCTATAGCTAATTTTTTTAATAGTATTATTTTTATTTTTGAGACTTAAATTTTGTTTTTGTAAAGTGAACCTATTTCCCCAAAAAAAATAGGGAAAATTATTCTATAATCTATGAAATTTGCTTAAATAAACTCAAAGTCTCCCGTTTGTAAAATACACACCATAGTCCTTCTAGTTTATTTTTATTATACTTTCGGGTCCCTCAATAAATTTTTTCCTTTTTTTGTCATTGAAATGACAAAAATACCCTTAAAACAAAAAATTGCTAACATCATCTCCCCTCATTCTTCACGACACCACCATTAATAGTAGTTTCTTTAAGCTCAAACATCTTCCACCTCTTTTTTTTTGGGTTTCCAACAATCAATTAGTGAGATTTACCCCCTGGACACACTTTAATTTCTGAACATGAACACAAATCCAATTCAAGATACAGAATTAAGAATGCAGAAAGGGGAAAGTGAGATGATGATCTCACTAGTAGAGCTAGAAGAACAGATGATGTCACCGATTTTATAATTTTGTTCTAGGGGTATTTTTGTCATTTCATTTACAAAATTGAAAAAAAAAGAGTTGCTAATGTGCGCCAGGGACCCGAAAGTATAATAAAAACAAACTATAGAGACTTTGCGTGTATTTTACAAACAGGAAAATTTTTTTAATATATTTAAGAAAATTTCAGGAGCTACAGAATAATTTTCAAAAAAACTATGATCGGCAGCCTGGCTTCATGTTTGGATATCTGGGAAAAATCAGATAGGATCCGATGAGATAATCTTGGAACTCGACGAGTAAATTAGTTTCTGCCATAGCACACCTCATTGTCTATCAACAGAAACTCTTCCATTTTTATTGGCTATAATGCTACCGATCTAGGTGTCCTGACAGTGGATATTAACAAGAGTCTCGCAGCCCTAAAAAAGAGATTTTTTTAATCTTGGTATTCACGAACAACTGAGTTCAAATTGCAATATTTCAAAAAAGGTGTCAACCTACTAAAACATCTATGAAACTCATGTATTGTCTAAGAAATTTGTTAATTTATATCAGATAAAAAATAAAGTTCTAGATAGAGCAATCTAAAAATAGACAAGATTAATAGTTATACACAATATAACTGTATAAGTGACCCAAAAAAGAAATTACTGCACAATCCATATGCGAATACACTTCCCCTCTTTCCAAGGAATTAATAAATTCTTCGGATGATATTAAAATGAGGCCTTTATAGCATCAAGTTGGCAGTTGGTAGAGCCGAATTCAAGACCCAATTAAAATAATCACTACTATGCTATGCATATGACTATATTTTCTTAATTTTTTCGAATGGAGCATTGGATATTTAATGATTATGACATTTCTGTGTGGTTGAAGAACCATGGTGGTCATGCCTTTTTTTGGTGGAAATTTTGGGTTGGGTGGGGGTTGGTGCGAAATCGCCAAAATTAATATCGAGTTTGACCAGTTACACCAAAAATCAAAACAATATTTGAGCCACTGTGACCTAACCCAGCCTCTAGTACAACAGTTGAGGAAAATATATTTTATAATTTAAAAGTAATTAAATTATAAATTTTGGTTCTTATATATTATAGCTTGTAATTAAATTAAATAATATTGATAATTATTTGCTAATCTTAAATACTAAAAATAATAAATAATATATTATTTAATTAAACAATTTCAGATCCTACCGATCATATTGTTTGACACGAAAAATTGAGACATCCTGAATTGATCTCTAGATATTTTTTAAAAACTGGCTTACCATTTATCGTCGTTTCAAACTTTCAGAGTAACAGTCGAATAGTTGATACTTGAGGGTACAAAAGCTGGGGGTTGGCTAGGCGTCTAGGGTTATAATCAGAATTCACAAATGTGGTAAAGCCAGCTGGGAATGGTGAAGACAAGGCGAATCCCAATAAATGATTTAACATCACCTCATAATAATCATCCCATCCCATCCCATCAGTAATTATTTACAGCGAAACCTGTGCATGCACCAAGAAACGAAATTGAGTGCACGCCTCTTGATGTTATTGAAGATAACCTGTACCTCTTCTTGATCTTCACGCCTTTCCACATTATTATTTTTCTTTTCCTTTTCTCGAAAATTTAAATATCGTCGATATACTTTTTTATCACAAATAAATATGATGATTTTCAATAATATATTTTATTTAAAAAAATTGAGATGAACCAGCTATTACTCTTTTCTCTGTCTCGTATGCCAATAATTGATGAATAGACGAAAGAGTAATTTCTAACGTGGAATGTGTTTATAATACGGAGCGGAGCGAGAAATGACGGCTTTGGGACTTATCGGGTGGAGAAATGGCCCAATGCGAGGAGAAATAATGTTACCTAGGGACATGGAATAAGATACTCTATTCTGTCTTCTATTGTAATGATTTTTTCTTCAAAAATTGTATTGTCTATTTGACCGAATTGTAATGTTTTTTCTTGGCCAAAGTTTTCCCATTCCATTGGAATTCTTTACGCAATGCTCACAATCATATTTGTTTATATGAGAAATCCATTTATTTGTATACTTTATTCGTAATTCTAGTTATATTTTTTATATCCAACAAAAAATAGTAAGATAAATATGTTTGTGGATTTTCAACACTTATAAATTTATCATTTACTCTTGTTCTAAACGATGTGAGATTATCAACACGTTAAATACATTTATTTGTATACTTTATTCGTAATTTTAGTTAAAATTTTTATATCTAACCAAAAATCTTAAGGTAAATGGGTTTGTGAATTTTCAACACTTATAAACTTTGTCATTCACTCTTGTTCTAAACGATGTGAGATTACCAACAAGTTATACGTCTCCTCAAACGAGACCCACCACCGGGTTGAAGATTGCATGAGCTTTGACTTCGTCAACGTGCGAGAAATGGAGGTCATGCAAGCACTATAATGGGCATCAGATCAATACTCACGCTGATACTATGTTCGAATTTCCATATCCAACCAAAAACTTTAAAATAATAGGTTGATGGATTTTCAACACTTATAAACTTGCCTTCCACTCTTGCTCAAAGCAATGTGAGATTATCAATAATTCTACATCTACTAATTCATTTTTGTTAACAAATTAACTCCAAATTCTTTCGTCTTGATTGATTAAGAAAATTATACATATTTCTTCAAAAAAAATTGTATTTTGAATGAATTACAGATAAGCAAAAAATAGAGAAACATTCTTTTTGTCAATTAAATTGATTCATTATAGATAGTTGTACATAAATATTGCTAACCCATCTCAATTGATCTTAAACTATATGGCATATTAGATTCGTTTCCCTCTCTCCTTCTCTTACTGTTCATCTTTAACCTAAAATAACAAATTTCCCAAATCTCCTCAAACTTAACTTAATCTTCTTTTTTGGTAACCAAGTAGAAAAAACTAAGTTACTTGTTTACATGATTAATTTTCCTATTTTTAAGAGATTTTATGTACAAAAATAAGTCTTGGCGACCAAAATCTGCAATTGAATTCGTCGATCGTAACCACCCATGAACTGAAAAGTAATAGAATGGATAACAAGCTCCCGGTTGCACCGTTCACTTTGAAAAATTACACGATTCCTTGCTAACCAAAATCTCCAAATAATCGCACCATAAAGCGCAAACCACTCCTTCTTAATCATACCACCACGAATTCATATTTTATTATGATATTTATTTATCTAAAAGTACGTGATTTCACACTTATAATTTCCAATTTATAATGTGATAATATTAAATCATCCTTTTGAACTAAACATCCAAATTTGCGCAAATTTTGTCAAAATGTTCGTATAAAAAATTCTTCTATCACGGGTACCAAAGGGTAAAGCAATACTCGTGCTTTGAGTTGAGCAGTTCAAAAACACACGTGACGTATCTCTATAACCCATTTATACTGAGCTCGATGTTCGCAATCTTGCGGTGGCTGTCTCACTTAATTTGTTGTCGTTTTTTGTTCCAAGGTCAGTGGCTGTTACTTTTCCGGCACTTCTTGCCAGGTTGTACCCCATCGCACATAATTTTTGTGCACTCCACATGATGATGATCAATGCATTAAATCCCCATTGGTTGTCTTTGGTTCTTGGATTGTATGAAATGGAATATAGTTATTGGATTACGAATCCCACTTGGTCTTAAGATCAAGATCACAAGTTAAATTATAGGGCAAATTACACTTCGGTCACTGGAGTTTGACAAAATTACTAATATGGTCCTTATTGTTTCAAAATCCATACTTTCATCCTCCAAGTTTTAGGAATTTTGAAACAGTAAGGATCCTACTAATAATTTTGTCAAATCCCAGGGAATTAAAGATAATTTGTCCTAGATTATATCTAAAAAACTCATCTATACAAAAGCATCTAGTCACCAATTTAATTAGTGCATTCTGATACGAACAAAGTTATGCTTCACTGCCAACGGTCATTTGACTTAACGACATAAACGTACCATGATTTCACATAGGTCCATGTTTCAATTCATAGTAAATTTAACTAGGTGTAATATTTACCTTTGAAAAAGAAAAGTTACGCTTCACAAATTTTTGCTACTCTAGTTGTCGCACGAAGTGTTGTGAGAATCATAATCACGTCATCTTCCTAAACTACGCTAAGCTTTTCTGCGAGGTCCCAAGTTGCGATGTTTGTTCCTATCCCAGATTCATCGCCAAAATAGTGGGCAGCCATTTTAGAATTTATATAGATTTTATAATATTGGGATGGCGAGAAATAGGAAAGATTTATTTCCTATTCCTATTCCTATTCTGACTAGGTTTTGGACTCATAATCTGACCTAGATAGGTTACTTGTACACCAAGGGTTTGTCTCTATATAAAGACATGTTACCCTAGGTTTTTTGTATGGCTTTGTGGCTCGGAAATTGATCAATAAAAGTTCTCCTTTCTTCCCGTAGATGTAGGCATTAGGCCGAACCACGTTATCTCTTGCGTCCATGTTCTTTGCGCAGTTTATTCTCTAAGTTGCTGAATTTCTAACAAGTAGTATCAGAGCTTGGGTTAGAGGATGACGGACGGCGCGAAGTTTGCTCTTGTGACGTTCGATGGTTCTTCGAATTTTGGGTTAAGGCAAAGGCGTGTCAAGGATCTTCTCGTGCAACAAGGGATAGTCATCGTGCTCTCGGAGAAGAAGTTCGAGAAGATGGAGGAGCAAGAGCGGGAAGAGTTGGAGGCCAAGGCGGTAGCGAAGATTCGCTTGTGCTTGGCGGATGATGAGAAGCCACCAGCTGGGTTGTGGAAGAGGATCCAAGTCGGAGTCAAAGAAGTTCAATGGAAGTGGTTTCAAGTGCGGAGAAGGGCACATGAAAGGGACTATCCAGGATGAACTAGGGATCAAGACAACGAGGAGGGATCGACATCCACAACCATGGCCACATATTCAGACGGGTCGGATGGTGACTGGCTTTCTGTTTTATCAAGTCCAATGCATCCTGGTAATCTCTTTTCATTAGGGACCTTGAATTATAACAGTGATAGTTATAAAAGTATGCTAATGAAGGTGAAGAAGGATGCGATGGTAGGGATGAAGGGTGAAAGGAAATACCTACAAGTTAGTGAGGCACATTATTGTAGATAGAGTCACATCAATGGTTCTGAAGGAGTTGGCAAAAGCTCAGGTCATATGAGGTTAGTTCCTATGAGGGAGCAAAGGCTTGACATGAATGGTTTGAGTAGAGTTGGGATTCGCGGAGACATGGATAGCGAGCTATGGTTGTTTCGTGGAGGCATGGTTGGCAAGGAGCCATGGTTGTCTCGGAGAAGCATTGTTAGCTGAGCCCCGCTATGGTTGTCTAAAGGGACGTGCACGTCAAAGGTGTTGGGTAGGTTTTGCACGGGGAATGCGAAGCCATTATTAGCACCACGCGCGGATCGGGTATCTCACTCAAGGCCGAATGATGGAGTTCGAGGCATGTCGAGGGTTCTACTTAGTAGAACAAAAGGTTGCCCTTTGCATGCTATGACATGTAGCATTGGTTTGAGGCAAGAAGGTTTAGCAGAAAAGCAGTTCGAGGTTGCGGAGCATGGGGCTGACCGAAAAATAGAGGGCGTGTCTATTGGTCGCAAGGTTGCTTCAGCAGGTGGACTTGCTAGTTGGAGTTCAATGAAGATTGGAGGAAATAGGCCAAGCAAGCTCAGAAGCTCGAGTTTGGGGGCTGGCTCTAAGTGATTGAACAAAAGGTGAAGAGAAAGTTGAGATGGTCTTATTGATGCAGTTATCTATGGTCCGAGATGGAGTCGGTGGAGTCGGATTAGTTTTGCAAGATCTCATGGTTCTTCATGGGGCGGTGTTTTGTCAAGATTGAGTTTGTTGAAGTTTGGGTGAAGCTTCATGGTTCTTCCACGAGATGATTTCTCGCCAAAGTGGAGATTGTTGGGATGGCGAGAAATAGAAAATATTTATTTCCTATTCCTATTCCTATTCTGACTAGGTTTTGGACTCCTAATCTGACCTAGATAGGTTGCTTGTACACCAAGGGTTTGTCTCTATATAAAGACATGTTACCCTAGGTTTTTTGTATGGCTTTCTGGCTCGAAAATTTATCAATAAAAATTCTCCTTTCTTCCCGTTGATGTAGGCATTAGGCCGAACCACATTATCTCTTGCGTCCATGTTCTTTGCGCGGTTTGTTCTCTAAGTTGCTAAATTCCTAAGATATAACTCTTCGTTTTTTGATATGTGATACACGCGAACATTGTGATGCAAGTTGTGGAAACGTCGTCCTATTAAGTTTAAGAACGTGTATTAAAATATGAGTCTCATATGATTGGCTTCCTAATAGATTCTAACCAAGCAACGTTGTGTCGGCATAAAATTTAAGACCAATGAGAATAAAGAGAGTTGAACAAATTTAAAACTATAAACAATTCAAATTTGGTTGATTGAATTAATTATTTTCACTCACTAATACGTTTGTACTACGATAAATTTTTTCTGATTATTTAAAAGAAGGCCTTGATAATTTCGAGTAATTGCAATCACCCCAGTAGGTGAAAATTTATCTAACCAAGATAAGGGTGAGCGAAAGAACCAAGAACCACAGAACCAAATTAAAAAATTCGGTCTAGAACTAGAACAAAAAAGAATTGGTCCAGATCGGTTCTCTCTTTGCTCAAAAAATAGTTCTCGGATCTGGTTCGGATTTTTTTGAAAAGAACCATGAAGAACCAGACCAGACCAAAACTTTTTGAGACAAGGATAAAAAGGTCCACGTGTGGCAAGGTCACACAACCAATATATATTTTTTCTCATACAGTACAATGACAAACAATTTATGAGTGCTCGACATCCTCAAACAACAAATCTAAATGTCAAATTATAATTGACATCCTCAACCATTATTTATTTATTTTGTAAACTTTTGGGTATTTTTGTCAGAATTCGGACCAAACCAAAAAAATTAGTTTAGATATGGTTCAGAACCAATTAGTAAATGGTCTCGTCTGGATCTCATATTTTTTCTTAAATGGTTTTCAATTATTATGGTTCGGTTCGGATCAGTCTTATTCGGTCCATTTGAGCAACCCTAAACCAGGAGACATCACAGTTTATTTTCACCAATCCCTCCATGGGTGCAACCTATGATGACCGGTGAAGGTTTGTTCTTAGAGCCGGAACGTTCTGCACACCAAAAATCTGCAAAAATTTAGAACGATAATAAAGAGAGGTGAACACATTTAAAACTAAAAACAATTAAATTTTGATTGATTGAATTAATTATTTACCAGTCACCAATATGTTTACACTGAGATAATGTTTTATGGTTCACAGCCCATCTCTTGCTACTTGTTTAAAAAAAAAGCCATTTGCTACTTCGAAGTTCCAACCTTTAGTTTGATTTGTAAAAAGGTGGTTTCTTTTCCCAAAAAATAAAGCCATTTTTGGCCCTTAAAAAAAATGAATTTTAAGTTTTTTTTAGGAAAATGAAATTTAAGATTGGTTCCATGTTTTCCAATACCACTAGGGTCCATATGGCTAAAGTCATGATGATCAAAATATTAAAATCGATTGGCTACCAAACTACTCTATTGAGACTTTCATTCGAGTGGGTACAGTGTCATATAAGTTCGGACGATTCAAATAGCGAACAAACTTCGCTATTTATATACGAACCTAACCTAGCTCAAGATCCAACCAAACCAACATTACCTAAACCGTAAAGAATCCCAAAACAAGTTAAGTTCTTGATTGCCAATGTTCTTCAGTGCTCTTGACCAAAAAACCAATTCACAAGTCCGAAAAAAATAGTATGCTTGAAAAACTCATGATAGTATTGCTTTTCTTCAAAGATCACCTTATTCCTATGATTCCAAATGATAGCACCAAACAATGAAAATCAAACCTTCCCGGGTCCATACGGCTAAAGTCATGGAAACAAACACCCCGAAGTAGGTTTTTAAAAGTACGAGAACAATGGGCAAGACAAAGATACTATGACTCAAACCTAGATTAATCAGTTCAATGAGTATTCCAACAGCATATCCTATTGAAATTTTGTGACTTAACAAGCCCATTATAATCGTGATTATTTGTTAGCACCAGAAAAAAACAAGAAGCACTAGTGCAAACGAACTCCGATTCCCTTCTCGAAGGCAGTCCAGTCCAGTTCCGTTTTAGGCCTGGTCCAAATAATGGGCCGATCGTCTGTTTCCTTTCTTTTCCGTTTTATTTATTCTCTGGAGAAAATCTCAGCAGACGCACGCCACTCGAGACCTTGAAAACCACTGAAAACGCTATCGTTTTCTTTTATTTTTCCTGGACTACAATTTTCGGTGAGTGAATTATAGACATGAAAATTGTCAATCGAAGATTTTTTCCTGTTCTTTTCGTTCTGGATGCTCCTTATTTGTCTTTTATCTCTTTGTCGAGCTAGAAGATTCCTTTTCTGATAGTGAGAAATTTTACTGAAAAAATAACAACGCTAGAAAAAATGCATATTTCAGGTCCAAGCATAAATAAAAGAAGCAAGATTCTTAACTATTTTTCCTTTTTAACAAAACAATTGATTGGGAATGTCGAATTTGAGCTAACAAGTAAATGTCTCTTTCAATGTTTGAACAATAGTTTATGTAATTCAAATCCATATCACTACCTAATTTTTATTATTTTTGGATAAGTAAAGTTTATTCAAGGTAATATTTACACGCTAAGTAATGTAAAATTTTTTATTTCGAAGTTGCGATTGTCGATATCGTTAAAGTTTAATTTTTACTACTTAAGCTATGATAAAAAAACTATTTGTGATTTGGATTGAATATGGAATTTTAAAATGATATCATAAACTAAATTATTTATTTCAGATTTTATGGTTATATTGAAGTTAATTATGTATAAATTTTGATCAAATAAACTTTGTTTGAGTTCGATTGTTACGTAGTCACGCGCTAATTTTCAAATTTGCCGTGTCTTGTTAGAAAATGATTGGAATTTATGTCTCCATCGATCGCCGCCCGCAGGAAACTTATTGCTTTCATTTAACACACCACAACAGTAACTTACGGTAGCGTCTGACATTCTAATCGCTTTCAAAAAAATTTGATAAACTACGCACAGATTAGACGTGTGTGTTGGAAATTGTTTGGGCCTTAAACATATAGATATAAATCTTTAAAGTTTAATCTGGACGTCTTGCTCGGTCAGGCTAATTTCTCGGTAATTTTTGTGATCGTGCTTTTGGGGATATCCTTAGTTTCTTTTTCTGGTGACCATAGATTTCATGTGGACGCTTCGTTCCGCTATTGTGTGTTGTTTCGTTGGATACCGAAAATTACGAAGATACATCACGAGTATAAGAAAATACATCTAAATTTTTAAACAATTTACTTAAGCTGACCAGGATAACTACTGTGACTACAGATGAGTAATACCATTAACTTTTTTGAAAGATCAGTCGGCTCATAACAAAAATTAGCTCTGATACGATATTTTTTTTGATAGAAATATGATAGTTTATATTCTAAATTCTTTTTGAAGGTGCTCTTTTCCAATTAGATTTTCTCTAACTAGATTTTATCGCGGTGAAATTTCACTGAAATTGACAATTTACTTATAAAAAAAGGATGTATTACAGTGTCGGTCGGACCTTTTGGACCGTTAACTTTTTTTTGACAAGTAAATATTGTATTTTATCAATATTCTACCAAAGTACATCAAATTTTTTTTTACAAAGTACATCAAAAATATCAGTTAATGCTTATCAACAATCATTTCGGTGATGAACACTATCTAGCAACATACACCAAAGTATCACAAAAATAGGCAATCCAAAAAGCCCCGAGGTCTTCTTAAAAGGACCCAAATATACACCAAGGTAAGGGCATCCAAAACACACATAATATTAATGGTTTAATATTTACATGTAAAATACTTTAGATCAAGTACGAGATTGCAGTTACGATCTCTATAAAACTTTGCAATGACAAAACCATGTGGAAAAAAATGGCTGCAGGAAAAGAGTGCTTAGTGTTAACGCTACCAAAGTTCAATTCTACACCCACCCCGAATGCTACAAGATTTATATTGCAATCAACAAGACAAGGCAATATACATATTACATAACAATATTTTTACTAATAATATTTTAATAAAATCTATAAGAAGAAAAATAATCCGCTTTCAAACTTATCATAAATTAACAATATAAATTTTAACCTGACCATTGCAAAATTTCCCATGCATGCCATCTGCATGTAACTTCTAGAGAAGTCTAGAGATCTTTCCAAATGTAATCCAGGCTCCTGTCTATATATACCAGTAGGAATCTTGCAAGGAACTTAAAGGCAAACAAGCAATAAAAAGAACCCAAAAGAAAAAAAGAATCGTCTGTGGAAAGGAATAATAATTAATTCAAATGGCAACAGAAATGTTGTGCCTCCCACCCCCACTTTGCTGGAGAGGGAGATTGTTAAGCCATATTCCACACTTCCAAAATATTGCACCTAACGGGTCCTCCTCCTCTACCACTTTGAGGGTTCGGTGCTCGGTTGCCACCGAGACCCCTAGTTTGTCAACCGAGAGACGCTCGGCCAACTTCCAGCCTACTATCTGGAGCTACGAAAAATTGCAAGCCTTGGAGAATAACCTTGCGGTGAGTTATATTCATTGGTTCCTTCATTTATTTTATTTAATTTATTAACTGTTTGTTGAGATCACAATATCATTAATCGCGTGTGTGGCGAGACACTATATAAATGTGAAAAAATTTACATGTTGTTGTGGCTAAATTTTTTGAGTTAGATATAAAAATTGTAATATGATATGAGAACGGGTTAATTCAATAATTACGAGTTAATAGATTTCGTTTGAGAGACTTATTAAGTTATCACATCGCTAGTTGCGACTAAAAATAATTAAACATTTTATAGTACGAAAAATTTACATATTTAATACCTTTAATTTTTTGAATTGGATATGAAATTAATATAAGATGTGGTATTTGAAAATATATATTTTAAGTTTTTTTTGGTGGGAGAGGTTACGAATTTCATATTAGTCCAATGACTCTCCTCTCATTAATTTATATTACCTTTTAGTGACGTTTGATAATCTTAAATTAATATATATTAATTTATATTAACTCTCATAACCTCATCCACAAAAAAAAACCTGAAATTCATAAATTTTAAGTTTTAGGACAGATATAAAGAGTTTATTAACAAGTCAAATAAAACTAGAAAGTGCAAATGAAATTATGTCCATCTCTCGGAAATATTACTAATCAAAAACTGAAATTAGTAAATAAAAATACAAGCTTTTGTAAAGGAAATCCTGTCTGACAAATTTCAAAACTCACTTTTAAACCTAGTACTGTCCGTGAAACTGTCCAGGTGGAAACATATAAAGAAAACGCCAAGTTACTTGAGGGAGAGGTGAAAAGCATCATCGAGAACGAAACAGACGTGGTGTCGCTACTTGAACTCATCGATAGCGTCCAAAGACTCGGGGTAGGGTACAGGTTCAGGAACGAGATAGAGAAGTCCCTCGATAAATTTGTGGCTCTTGGAGGATTATCTAGCGAGGCAATCCAGAGCTTACACGCCACTGCTCTTGGCTTCAGGCTTCTCAGGCAACACGGCTACCCGGTCTCTGAAGGTACACATATTAAGTTGGTTCAATAAGTCTTCGAATACGAGATAATTTCAGCTAAAATTTACCGTGTGGAACAGCTATTGAGAGAGGGAAAACTAAATAAAATTCAATCTATTAACTGGTTGAACTTATTACAATGTTATGCTTCATCTTATTTTCCATATGTTTGTTGGGTTTGGAGCATGATGTGTTCAAATCCCACATTGATTAGCGTAATTGGGATGAACTAATTTATAAGTGTTAAAAATTTATCAACTTATTCTAACATAGTATCAGAACGGATTGTTCCCATGCTTATTATTGTGTTCGCACGACCTCCATTTCTTGCACTTTGGTGAAGTCAAAGCCAATGCAATCTTCGACCAGATGGATCTCGTTTGAAGGAGCATGTTGAAAATTCCACATCGATTAGTACAAATGGGATGTACTATTTTATAAGTGTTGAAAATCTACCAACTCATTGTTTTAAGGTTTTGGGTTAGATATGAAAATTCTAACATGATAGATTACGATAGACTGTACACTGTTTATTAGGATTGTACTAGGGTTACATTCGTTTTGATTATAAACACTCGCAAATATTATTGTAATCAGTGACACAGAAATTAAAGAAGAAACTCCGGTTTGGCACTAGCAGTGAGATTGATGAATTATGTTAGCAAATCGTGCGTCTCTAGTTTTCGTTCTTTCTCTTTTCTCCGTAATTGCAGATTTATTCCTACCAATGGTTGTATGGTAATTTACCTGATAAATATTACCCGACATATGAGCAGATGTATTCGACAAGTTCAAGGACGAGACAGGCAAATTCACAAAGTCCCTTGGGGAAGACACCGAGGGGATGCTTAGCCTCTACGAAGCCTCGTACCTTGCAATGGAAGGAGAGGCTGTCTTAGACGAGGCGAAAGCGTTCGCCGTCAAGCATCTGAAGGGCATTAGAGAGAAGAGTGGAAATGGTGAATTGGCGAAGCGGATCGGCCACGCGCTGGAGCACCCGCTGCACCACCGGATCGACAGACAAGAAGCCCGGTGGAGCATCGAGGAGTTCAGTAGAAAGGGAGGCGTCGACGAGGCGGTGCTCGAGCTCGCCGTATTGGATTTCAACGTGGTTCAACATGTCCTCCAGAGAGATCTCGGAGACATGTCTAGGTGAGTCCAAGCATATATTTCCTTGTAAACCTCGTACTCTAATTTTTTAACGAGTAATTTATGATAGTAGTTCTATCAAGGTGCCGTGTTAATAGGTTCTAACAAGGTTTAGAACAACAAAGAAAATTAAACAAAAAGGGAAAATCGACGTTAACTTATGTCGCAGAAAGCGGTTGTCATTAGTCGGTTGCGACGTTAAAAAAAGTTGTCTACCAAGTCGTTGACCATCTATTCAGACGCTTAGAATATGAATTTAAAGATATGTTTGTTAGACGTCGCAAAAATTCGGAGTTGGGTCAACGTTTTATGTAGATGAAAAAATAGCTTTAGAATCGGTCTTTAATTTAGGAAAATTTGAAATAAAATTACTTAGTTATGTCCAATATTTTAAAAAAATGATTGAGAGAGTGAACTGTTTTGCTCTCTAGGTCTCAATCTGACCGGAGATTTTTTAATAATTATAGTATTACTTAAATATCAAATAATTCTAAATATATGTTATTTTAGCGGTAAATTACTAAAATTTTAATTTAATTACTCTTAATCTAATTAAACTCTATAAATTATTTTAAAAAAAGTCAGTTAGATCTGAATCAACCAGTTCAGCGAGATTAATTGGTGGTCCAACAATGTTGACCGCGCATCCTACCGTTCTCCGTATTTTTTGGATTGACCCAATTCACTCTATATTCCAAGTTATGGTCCGACCAATTAGACCGTCAGTTAATCAGATATTGTTTTTAACAATAATGGTTATATCAAGACATACTTATGGTTATACCATGATCTTCACATTCAAAATTTGCTGCTTGGACAAAAATAAGTAGGTGGTGGAGTGGTCTGGACCTGGCAAGCAAGTTGACCTTCAGCAGGGATAGATTAATGGAAAGCTTCTTTTGGTCCGTTGGAATGTCCCCTGACCCTCAATATGGCTCATGCCGTAAAGCAATTACAAAAGTTTTCCAATTGGTGACCACAATTGACGACGTCTACGACGTTTATGGTACCCAAGAAGAATTGGTACTCTTCACGGATGCCGTCGAAAGGTACGTATATCTTCAACTGTTGTAAAACAAATATCGTACGTGTTACGTGTTAGAGTATGAATCTCGCATCGTTTACGGAGCAGATGGGACCTCTACGCCGTAAAAGATCTCCCTGACTACATGAAACTCTGCTTCCTCGCCCTCTACAATACCGAAAACGACATGGCCTATGAAATTCTCAAGGAACAAGGACAAGTTGCCATCCCATACTTGAAAAAGGCGGTAAGATTTAATTAATATCTCCCACTCACAATTATTTCCAGTGTCACAAGTACTAAAGTAGTTTGTTGAATTTGATTAAATTGTCACAGTGGAGTGATTTATGCAAGGCGTTCTTCCAAGAAGCGAAATGGGTACACAGCAAGGTCACGCCTTCTTTCGATGATTATTTGGACAATGCTTGGCGGTCCGTATCAGGAGCTTGCATGCTGATCCATGTCTACTTTATGTTGGGCCAAAGTGTCACCCGAAAGGAACTCGACCACCTCGAAAGCTACCACGAATTGCTTCGCTTGCCCTCCATCATCTTCCGTCTCTGCAATGACCTCGCCACTTCATCGGTACGTAGGACCATTCATTCAAGCTTAAATAGGTTCAGGTCTCGTGTTCGAGCTCTAAAACACGCCACATTGTTAAAATTGTGTTTCAGGCCGAGTTGGAAAGGGGAGAGACAGTGAACTCAATCTCATGCTACATGAATCAAGCTGGAGTGTCCGAGGAAGAAGCTCGCGATTATATCGATCAGGTGATCAACGACACTTGGAAGAAGATAAACAAGCACCTGGTCGACAAGAGCACTCCATTCTCGGAACCCTTCATCGAGACAGCCATCAACCTTGCCAGGATCTCCCATGTCCAATACCAACATGGGGATGCTCACGGAGCTCCGGATGTCAAGGCTAAGGGCAGGGTCCAGTCTTTAATTATTGATCCCGTCTCGATCGTCAAGCAATAGGAATAATATTTTACAGGAGGTATTTGATTTTTTGTTTTTATTTTTCCTTGATGTGATCGGGCTTTTGTGGAGCCTGAGGAAAAATCCGCAAGAATAGTGGGAAATTAATATTGGAAGATGCTATTACTCATCCTTGAAATAAATGGTACATTGTTGGGCTTTTTCATAAATGGTACATAGTTGGACTTTTTCACAAATAGATAAATGGTACATTGTTGTAGCGCTTCTGTTATTCTAGCGAACAAATATGTTTTTTTTTTGTTGTTGATAAATTGAGAAATTTTATTAATATTGTAAGAATATGTACACAGCACCCAAGAGGCAGCCCATTGCGTATCGGCCCATCATTTTAGATAACAAAAATTAACCTTCAACGGACAGCCACAATGAGAAGATGAAGGGGCCGAATATGGGCACCACAACCAACAAACCACGCAAGCATCATGCGTACAAAATGAACAAGCATCCACCAAGAAGAGTGATCCATGTCCCAAGAGGAGTTGGGGTTCTGTGTATCCAACGCCTCCACAAATCCACCATATGTAAGGCCCATGCAAACAACCTTATGGGCTACGTCAAAGCCCAACTCACATTCTGGGTGTTACAATTTCGTCAAAAAATTACGGTAGAGAAATAATACCTCAATAGAATAATATTTTATCTTGATGTTAGAATTGCTAGGAACAATTCCACCCTTAACTCACCAAACTAAATTACATAGTTTCCCCCCGCCTTATGAAGGCATACATTCAATCCCTAGCATGCAAGATACCATAATCAATGTGTTCTCAAATTATAAATTATAGATCAGTAATGTCACTGAAGATTGAAACTACCGAACTAATTTTAATTATTTGTCATTGTTTTTGGAAGTATTTGTGATTATATCTGGACCCTCTCTTTTTTTGCTTGATATTGTTTTCATTTGCTTTCTGATTCTCAAATCTCAAGTGCATTGAACCAGAAATTTATGTGGTTTGTTCCTCTTTTTTTAATAGGTTTCTTGGTGTGTTTTAAGTACATTTCTTGGGTGTTTGACCAGCAGAAAAGTAACATGGGTTTTGTACCGTATAATCACGTCCAACGCAAATCCCAATTGCAGGAGTCAATTGACGAAGGCTTCATATAACGGGAAGAAATTATTTCCAATGGAAATTATCCTTTTCTTTAGGAGCCCAATGAAAATTATCTTGGGAACTACGGGATGAGTAGCGTCTAAGCGAGATCTTCTGGGACTTCTGTAATCTCGCCTTGATATTCTCTTTGCTGGTAACACTTGTTGTGCCATATTTTTTACGGTAATTTTATCAGAATTTTTTTTTGAAGGTAGAATAAATTCATTACTCCAAAGTTGAGCACAACTCATACCTTGTCCGTTTAAGGTAAACGAAATTAACTAAACTCTACATACAATCATTATCCTCATGATGTTCGAATATCTCTATAATGTACCGTACCGCAAATATTAGCCTCCTAATAATATATTTTTTTGGAAACTCTGCCCGCGAAATTTACTCCGCAGTATCTCTAAGCACGTTCCATAGTCTTACGAGGATTATCAGAATTTTGTCAGAATTTTTTATGAAGTGACTATTTTAATTATTTTTTTTCACTAGTAAAACAATACCTTACATTTTTTTTTGAGAAAGAAAACAATACCTTACAACTTGTAAGAACTCCTATCAAAAGAATTTGTTGGAATTATTGGTCTGTCGCTAGGCTACGAGTCCTTAGCCGAGCCACTGACCACATCGTGTTCGGTAGAGCTACAACGGGGAAATAAATTATAATAATGGAGTGGACCATGTAAGAAAAGTATCAACAAACAATAAATCTAGTGACCTTGATTCTCTACCTCTCAGATTGACTTTTTTTGGTGATAGGTAGCCATCAGATTCAGCGTTCTGGTACCTTGTGTATCCAACCGAATTATACTTAGAGCCTCTCAAAAAAGAATTATACTCAGAGCTGGATCCAACTGTAGACCATAATACTTCCACTATTGTTATCCGAATTAGTCTGACTCCGTAAATATCGAAATACCAAGTGGTTCAAAAAAGACCTCAACTTGAAGTTGTATTTGCCGGCTCCATGAGTACCCGAATACCAAGATCACTGAGGAAACAGGACAGGGAGTCAAAAACATAGTTGATACGCCGGGATACCTGGCTTAAGCAAGCACCAAGCAAGCAAGGCGAAATGGTAGCCCTTTTTAGTATCCCCACAAAGCTTCTTATTAATTTCTATCCCATCTTCCCCACTTGCACTCAGGCCTGCCTCATTGAGAGTGACTCTGAAATGGACTTGACCTTGGGCTAAAGGGACAGTGTCCAATGTCTAAGCGCATAAAAGTTCACTTGATGCCTTTTCCTTTTCCTTTCTCCTTCTGTAGCTGTACAAAAAGAAGTTTTGGAGCCCTGATAAGCTCTGGATTGCCAAAAAGTTGCTATACCAAGATATAGTGGAATTGAATCTTGCAATGTCCCTGCATTGGTTATTCCTGCATTTCGGATGAGTTTGTATTTTCGGGTTAAATTGAATCTTGGCAACGTAAGGCTCGGCGTTTTTTCTCTGTCGTAATTTTTTCATCGATTTTGCTACAGTAGAGTTTTAATGAGGACGCGGTTGCAAAAGGGAATTCAACTCCCACCTTGTAAATAAGTATATACTGATATATGAAATAAAGTTTACTTATAAAAAAACCAAGATATAGTGGAAGAAACAAGTAGAAGAAGAGCTCATTCTGTACAAATAAGAGAGAAACAAAATTGGGCATCTAATCTTATTTTAAGAACATAGCTTAGGTAAGGATCTTGAACTAGTGTGACTTGACCCCTTGGACTTCCTCATCTTGGTCATCTGGGTCTGCATTTTCCTGCAGGCCTTTTCCAGCCCCATCACCCTGCATTGCATTCCTTGCAAATGTGCTCTCAGCTTCTCGTTGTCGGATGGCGAATGGAGTCTTCCTGCATAGTGCACAATCTGTCGGTTTGTTTCGTTTTTGTTGACTTTGTGTCCGACCTCGCTCGAGCGACAAGGCGACTCGTCATGAAGTCTTTTGATGTCAACTTCGTGGAGCAAGTTTTTCAGCTTGATTTGCTGCGATACGAGAGCTTGGATCGCGGTTCTCGCAGGGAAATTCTTGTTCTGAGAAAGGTGTATGAAAGTGTCAGCTGATAGTTTCTCATATTTTAGTGAGCAGCAAATCTGCAACCTTTCATCTTCGGATAATCCGGAATGCACCTGAAACAAAACCAACAGACAAAGAATTAAGTTAACCAGTGAATGTACTAATCCGAGCTATTCATTTAAAACACGAATCAGAAAACTACCTCGAGATACATGTCCATGGCGCGGTACATTTCGTCGTAGGAGTCTCGAGCTGAATCTGGCAGTGCTATTGCCAGGGACAGAAACTTGGAAGGTTTCAGACAAGGGTCAGGTGCAACTTCTGCCAAGTATAGATCCATCAAGCCTGAAACTTTTCTCAACCTTTCTGGTGAAACTTGTTCTGTTCCTTGTTTCAGAAAAGACCTCATGAACCTTAGAACAAGATTCACATCGAACAAGTAATTCACACCAGGTGGAGATGGAATAAGCAGATTGTCTAGATTTGCCCGATCCATCCGGGAACCGATCATACTCTCCAGCTCTTTCTTGCTGCATTTGTCTATGCTCAAACTCAAAGCGGACCGAAGAAGGCCAAACAAACTCTTGCAGGAAACAGAACTCCAATCCAAAATGTAGAGCATACCGATGACAGTCTCGGTGATTTTACGCTTCTGATCAGGCGTCGCGCTGCACGAGTTGGACTTATGGTAGTAGAAGAGGAACTTGCTAATAACAGTGTGATCAAACTTTTTGGAGACCATTGCTTTGACCATCATCTCAACCAAGTCGGTGCTCAGAACAGAAAGATCCTCAAACCACCAGGCAGTTCTAGAGAAGCTGTTTTTCGAGCTCTCGGTGCTTCTAGTATCGAAAGAAACCCGAATCGCAGAGCTATCCGTTGAGGAAGTTGATGGAGATGGGCTAGCTTCACTAGCTATAGTCATTCTTCCAATGAGAGAATCCATACATTTCTCGAGAATACCGGTAGAATTAGCCAAGGGAAGCAAGTTTTGGCACTGCTTAATAGTGCTCAACAGCTCAGACCATCTCCAGTTGATGACACCCTCGAGCGATTCCTCGGTCAATTCGATCAAGCTCCCGTTCCCGCAGATCGATCCGTCCATTTCCATGAAGTGAGCAGCACAATGTAGCAAGCAGAGATTGGAGGGATTGAGATCAACCCTGCCCTTGTTGTAACAGAACCTGGAAATGAGCTCAAAGCTTTCAGCCCCTCCAGGAAAATCATTGAAAATGACTTTGAAATGGCTGGTCCTACCAGCTGATCTTCCAAACAATCTGCTTAATCTCCCACAATAACAAGATATAATCTTCTGCAAAAAATGGAATTCAATGGATTTAGCAAACACATTGAATTTAGCAAGAGCCAAAAGAAGCTCAATGAAGAGGTGTGATGTCCTTATTGAGACATTAATGTTTGCATGGGGACAAAAGATAAAAAAAAAAGGGGAAGATATCAATTTTTAAAGCTGCCCTGCAAAGAAGGGCAAGCAACAGCAAGCAATGAATGTCCTGAGAGGAACCCTTCAGTCTTTTTTTTTCTTCTCAAAAGCACAATACAAATGAAGTTATGGACATCACAAGTCCTCTTCCTTGGTGCCAAGTAGCAATAAATGAGGGTGGGGAGGTGGTACAAAGAGAGGATGATCACATGAGGCAAAATAAATAAATAAATCTCGAGAGTGCTCGACTCTAAATACCAGAACTTAAAAAAATCTGCCCCACTCTACTGAGTTTTTAGTTGTGCATTTAATGGAGGATGCAGGACAATGCAACCACTGACTCATTGGGGAATTGAGAGTAGAATTAGAATCATGATCCATCTTTGGTTAACAAGGACAAGAAGATAATCACTCACCTGGTCAACCATGAAAACTTCTTCACCATTGACATCCACTTCAAGATCACAGCAGCTTGCCATTTCAGCCTACCTCAAAAACCAACTTCAATTATAGCAATTCTCCTTTTAGAAAAGGGTCTCTTTTCTTCTTCCTTGACTACAAATTTGATGCTTGGGTTAAGAAGAATCTAAGATGAGAAAAGAAGACAAACAGAAGGGAGGGAGGTGAACAAGCAAGTGGACAGAAGACCCAGAAAGTGTGCAAGAAGAAACCAAAGTGTAAGAGGACAGGGATGGCTTATTTATATTCTTCTTGTAATGTGATCAAGTACACAGTAACAAGATATTTATATATATATATAATATATATAATGTGATGTCCAAAGACAATGCCAGAGAAGCTAGAGCAAATGGATCTGTATATGTAGTGGTGTGGTGGCCACTGAAATCACCCACCTAAATCTGACATTCTTATTACAATATGCTATTTATTTGTCCACATGATAGCCTGCCAAACTTAACGAATCCAAGTTAACCGACAGAAGATTTAGATTCTTATACAGAAGGTACTGATCAAATTTTACGAATAGAAAAATAACAATATCTAAAGAATCAGTTTTAAATAGAGCTCCATAGTATTTGAATATAAATATTAGAGGTAGATAAAAAAATTTAATGAATCCAAGTTTTGTCTTTGGTGTGTGCACCTCGCTTTAATTTTTTCCCCTTTCCCCCTTATATTATCGAAAATTTGTCAACCCACTGAAATATTGTAGGTTGCACTTGATTGCTTTGAAATAACACTTGAGAATAAATATTATATTTTTCGTAAGAAAATATAATATAAATTTGGAGAAATTATTCTCGGCCCTCTAGAGTTAGCTTAAGTCACTTTTAACTCTTCATATTTCGAAATCTAAATTTTGGTCCTCGTAATTTATTTTTATTGAACTCTAAGGCCCCTCGCTAATATCATAATTTAAAAATGACAACTATACTCTTCTGATAAAAAAATAATAAAGGGATAATTACTCGCAGACCCCTGTTGTTTGGCATATTTGCTTCTCACCTCCTGTCTTTCGACAATCGATTAAAAACTCCCCATAGTTTAGTTCTATTATACTCTCAGGCCCCTCGCTAACGTCAGCATGTATTTTTTTCCTTTTTTGTCATAGAAATAAAAAAATACCCTTCGAAAAAATAAAAAAATATATGTTCCCCCTTCATCTTCGTCATCTTCTTCTCCTCGCCCTTGCCAAAATCAAGCACAGGAAAAAAAAACCCAAAATCCATTTCATCCCTAACCTCTTATCCAACAACCATCATCGTTAGCAATATCGACCATCAAATAAACCTCGCCCCTCGCGACTCTGGTAGCCGTTCTCTCTTCTCCGGTCGCTCCAAATTAGAAACCCTCACCTCTTGCACTCAACTTCGGTCCTCCGTCGTCAGCAGCCTTCCGCACTCCTCCCCGAGGAGAGCTGGGGCCAGCTCCAGGCAGCTGTTGGGTACACGAAATTGGGGTTTCTCGATCCCATCACGAAAGAGAAGGGAAGTAGAGGTACGGAAGAGGAGGGAGGCGATAATGTGGAGGAGGGAGCGGAGGTAGGTGAGGTGGAGAGAGAGGGAGGAGAGGTTGGGGTCATTGGAGAGGATGGCGTCAGACTCCATCTCGAGCTCGAGGAGGGCCTTAACAGAGGGAGGATTCGAATTCGGGTCGGGCGGGAGGGCTTGTTCGTGAGTTCTTGGGTGTTAGGTTCGCTGGCTTCCTGAGCGATTGTGTCGTCGACGAACCAGTGACCTGAGCAATTGTGTATCATGAGATATCTACTAACAAATACCCTAGCACGATTTCATGAGATATTTTCCTGTGCTTGATTTTGGAGAGGGAGAGGAGAAGAAGATGATGAAGATGAAGGGGGAACTGATTTTTTAAATATTTTTTCAAAGGGTATTTTTGTCATTTCTATGACCAAAAAATGAAAAAATACATACTGACATCAACGAGGGGCCTAAGAGTATAATAAAACTAAACTATGGAGAATTTTTAATCAATTGTCAAAAAATAAGGGGTGAAAAGCGAATATGCCAAACGAGAATAATTATTAATATTATCCCAATAAAAAATCATCATTTTCTTCCTCTTTCTTCTGTCTTTTCTCTTTTCTTTCGTTGAAAGCATAAAAACCTCCATTGAAGCCAAGTTCCACTGCCCAAGTAAGATGAATTGGTGGAACGTTTCCTCTGCCTAATGGTGTGAAAAAACTCACAGAGATCTTGTAAGGTTTTATTCTTGTTGTTGATTTTCTGATCAAAATAAGCTGTAGTTCAAATTTGTTGAACTTTTTCGAGGTGAATAACCTTTCGAACATGGTGACTAACCCAAAACCAACGAAAATTCCCAATTTCAATTAAATATAGATTTTTTTAGAATTAAATTCAGATTCTATTTGTCTCGTTGGGTCTTTTTTTCCCCTATTTCTATTATGAAATTCATAACTGGGGAGGAGTTTCCTTGGTTTTGGTGGTTATGCGAAGAGATTGGGAGAGGATGGTGGAGAGAGAGATGGGAGGAGGGTAGAAGGTGGAGGGACGAGAGAGATGATGAAGGAGAGGGAGGAGAGGAGAGAGGGAGGAGAGATGGTTATTTTTTGTTTTTTATTAGAAGGGTATAATTATCAATTTAAATTATGTTGACCGGATGACATCACGGGGGTCTTAGAGTTTAATAAAAATAAATTAGAGGACCAAATTAGAGATTAAAACAGTAATTTAAACAATCTCTATGGGGTCGAGAGTAATTTTCACTATAAATTTTTTAACTTTTCACACAAAAAAATCAATTTTGGCGGTCGAATTAGCTCTAGCTGGTGATTTTAAAACTTTATTACGAAAAGTAGATAGAAAGAAAAAATAGAAAGATTATAAAAATAAAAATAAAATAACTCAAAAAATTAACATAAATAAATCATAAAAAATGAAATTGTATAAAATATAGAGATAAACTTTTAACTCATATTGTAACCCGTGATCCAACCGTATATCTTCAGAGACTAGCACGGGCCTTTTTTATCATGTTTTATCCTCACTCATACACACTTTGAGAAATTTTTTAAGAGGTCATTTCTTAAAATTACTCCGGACCAAACGCGTTTAAGCTTAGAGTTAATCGTGTTGATATGGATAGTTCAAATCAAAGCGTTTAAGTCTTTTCAGAACTAATCATTAACAGGTATCACATATATACAAATTTCGCATAAATTATTAAATCCACTTGGATCCTTTTCGTTTAGAGGTATCCTTCTTCAAGTACCTCGAACATTGAACACTCCATGAAAATGTTTACAGTAGACTTGTATCAGAAAAAATAATCACTATAGTAACTAACAGAACATAAATCGAGGTAAAAGCTTTCCATAACTTGAGGTTTTTTTTATAAGTAGAATAATATTATTCCTCAAAAAATTACTCGAAGGTAATTATAGCATCTGTACTTAAGATTAGCATCATAACTTGAGGTGATGTATAAAGAATAATGTTTTAAAAAATGAACCGGAAGGTGAACCGAAAATTTTCGTTTCTCTAGTTCATCCGGTTTACTCGGTCGAGCCGGGACTTTTTTTAAATATTAATAATTATTAAATAAGGTAAAATAAGTTTTATTTTAATGACAAAATATGAAATAAGTTCAAATAGCACCAACTTTTGTTTATAAATTTATTCAAACAAAGTATTCAAAAAATTAATTTAATAAGTCTAGAAGAAAAGTTCAAAAATTTCAAGCTACCA
This sequence comes from Hypericum androsaemum, assembly GCA_963995505.1. Taxonomy (NCBI): domain Eukaryota; kingdom Viridiplantae; phylum Streptophyta; class Magnoliopsida; order Malpighiales; family Hypericaceae; genus Hypericum; species Hypericum androsaemum. The sequence goes on from OZ023185.1 coordinate 15,925,892, forward strand.
ATAACAAATACTTCAACTTCACGACAACTTTGTTTGCGGTGCTGGTGCTAGCCAATCCTCAATTCATCCTCTCCATCCAATGCGCCAAGTTCCACAATATCTTCACCTAAATAGATTGACAACAACAATAAGAAAGTAGTTCTCTACATATTGAGTATACATATAAACAACAGATTAGAATACAAAAAGGATTAACAACCTCCAACTTGAATCGAATCCAACTCTTCATCTTGACCACATATTAGTTCTTGCTCAAGCATAATCTCCAACTCCTCTTGATCAATTTCTTCTTCTGAATTTTCTTCAATGATCTAAAATTCAGTCTTATCAGTGCATTCATAATCAACAGGATCATATGACCTTTTTGATTTTTGTAACCTAGAATATTAATAGAAATAGTTAATAACACAATAAGAGCAATCATCATATCAGTAAGTTAATAATTTATTATACCTGTCTCAGATTTTGTTCCGACTAGCAGTCCGACCTTGGTTTTTAAAACTTTATTAAAGAATACCAATACAAGGTTTTCAGGTATATTTAACTGTCGCGTGGTCCCAAATTTTATAGGAGGTCACTTATCCTAAGACTACCCTAGGTTATGCATATTTAAAAGGTGCACATTGTTAGTATGGATAGTTCAAATCAAATCTTAAACCTTTGCTTTGATACCACATGTAACGTCCCGTGATCCAACCAACTGTCTCCACAGACCAACACATGTATTTTCTACGTGTTTTATTCTCACTCACATGCATCCCAGAAAACTTCCTAAGAGCTCACTCATCTTAAAACTACCATAGGTCATGTACATTTAACCTTGAAATTTTCTTAAGATGTGTGCCAGAAAAGAAAGTGCACATTGTTGATATGAATAGTTTAAATCAAATCACTTAAATTTTTTAGACAGAACATATTATTTACGAGATATCACATTAACTCATATAATAATTCAATAAAGTAATAAAAATCATTATTAATCTTTTCACAAAATCCTCTATTTTCAAGGATCCATGTCCTCCTTTTCTAAGGCTTGTGAGTTGTGTCTAATCCACTTTTTTGGCTCTGATGTTTCATTAAAAAAGAGAAAAATTTATTTTAGTACTATGTGGTATCACAGATTTTCACTTACGTAGCCTGTGGTTTAAACAACATAGAACATGTCTAACTTATTTTAATTTTTATCAAAATGCTGCCCAATTTGTTTTTTACAAAACGATGCCACTTCGTGTCCTACGTGGACTGCCAACTCAACATTTTCGTATACAAGTAGGTGATGATATGGCAAGTGAAAAATTTTAAAATGGTTCTAATATTTTAAAATTTCTCACGAAGACGAAGTCGTCTTCTTCCTTGGCCGCGCTCTTCTATCCCCTTTACCATCATTGTTAAACTGCAGCTTCCATTCTCTAGCGTAAGATCCCCAACCCGACCTGATGCCATGGTTGTCCATGGCACGGCACCACCCTCCCCATCTTCCAATTTGCAGACGTGTACTAACAGAACCCCAACCCGCTATTAGACCTCGTCATCACCGACAATCCAAGCCACTCCAAATCAGATCTACGCAAGAACCCCAACCCAACACTCCCTTAAATAAAATAAGAAAAGTAGATCTGCCTCCCATCATCTCTCTTCACTAAAAGGTTCACGAGGATCGGGGAGGTGGAGGCATGGCTGGCGTCACAGTTCAGGGGGATGGGGAAGGAAGTGCCAGACTTTGAGTACACTCCCTAGAGCATCGCTCACCTACATCGCGTCATAGTTCAGGGGATGGGGAAGGAAAACCTTCACCAGAAGAGACCATCGTCCTAGTCTAACTTGTAGTGGGACACCCACCGGGACTGAAGGCGATGCTCTGGGGTAAGCCACTGGCGGAGGAGTCGAGGTGGAGGCAGAGCTGGTAGATGTTGGTCCGATGGGTGTAGTGGGCCAGGAAGGGACGATCAGGGTTAGGACTTTCAGAGGATGAGGATAGGTAAGAGAGAGAATGAGACAGAGAAGAGATAGAGATAGAGATAGAGATGAGAGAATGAGAGGTTTAAAGAAATGGGCAAATTACTCTCACATCCCTGACCTTTGGTCACCCTCCCTCTAGGGTCCCTGACTTTTAGAAAATGATTGTCCCGTCCCTAAGTTTTGATGATAATAGACTCTCGGGTCCCTAGAGCCAGAATATTCCTTTTTCTCTGGTGAACTCCCACTTGAAATGACCAAAATACCCTTCCTTGTTAATTTTTACTCAACCACCACTTCAGCTCCCGACACTGACTTGAAAATAAAAATACTCGCCAATAATCCAAAAAGACCCCACTTGTCTTCTTCTTCCAGATTCTCCTCCTCTCAATTTTCAACTCACTGAACCATCCACTCCTCCTTCTTCCCTCTCCTCCTCCACCTCTAAACAAAATTGAAAATTTTTGAAATCAAAAAGACCCAGTTAAAGAAGAAGAACAGTAGCACCCACATGATCATCGCCAAGTATCAACTTCGGCTACTTCCAGGCCGCCACCTCCGCTATTGGTTGCATCTTCTTCTTCTTCGCCGCCGACGGTGGAGGAGGACTCTCCGCTTCACTCCCCCGATTCCTCCCTCAGCCACCTATCTTTCACGCACGAAAAGGCTCCGTCTTTACAGCTGTTGCCTATCGTTATTGGTGGGGCCCGAGACCCAGATGTCAGAAGAGTCAGAGGAGAGCCATCTAGTGTGGGGGTGAGGCCGACAAGGCTGGGCTCCTCGGGCACTCCAGCTTCAAAATCCCCAATTTTGGAAAATTGGGGATGAACCTAATTTCAAGATAAAATTGACCGAACCTAATTCTCTTGAACCTAACTTCAAAATCGATGTCGACGCCGATGAGGAGCAGTTGACGGAGGTTACCGCTTGTCGTCGTCGACTTATGAACCTGCTTGTTCCCTGTGTTTAATAGGGAAGCCGACCGATGATGGTGGAGTGGGAGCTTGACGGAGGTTGCTAGGGTGAAGATGTCGCTATCGCTCTTGTCCATGTTCGCCTAACTGTCCCTCGCGGCCTCCTATGAAGTCTGGAATTGTGGGTCACGAGTTCGGCCGATTAGTGTTTTGGTGGGGTTGGAGATGGATCTACGACGATGTCTAGATTAGGTGGACCGCTTCCAGGTCCCTGACATACTTGCTGGGAGCCCGACGAGTGGGTGTCATTCTTAGCTAGTTGCTGCTGGTTGAGCATGGTGGTGACGACGTCGGAGGACCTTCTGGGCTCGGTGGGAGTGGAGGGGAGAGAGAGGAAGTAAAATTTAACAAGGGAGGAGTAAAAATTAACAAGAGAGGGTATTTTGGTCATTTTGAGTGGAGATTTACCGGAGAAAAAGGAATATTCCGACTCCAAGGACCCGAGAGTCTATTATCATCAAAACTTAGGGACGGGACAATCATTTTCTAAAAGTCAGGGATCCTAGGGGGAGGGTGACCAAAGGTCAGGGACGTGAGGGTAATTTACCCTAAAAAAATATATAACATGGATTGTTTTGGTAATTATCTATATGCCACGTTAATGTCGACTTATCCCAAATTCCCAATCCAGTCGCCACGTAGGAAACGAAGTAGTGTCGTTTTGAGAAAAAAAAATTACGGGCAGCTACCCGGGAGGGCAACTACCCGGGACCTATTTTTGATAAAAATTGAAATAAGTTGGACCTGTTCTATGCATTTTAATCCATAGGGTACGTAAGTGAGAATCCATGATACTACAGAGTACTAAAGTGAATTTTTCCCTAAAAAAAGCTACCGGTAACTTTTAGAGAATGGATTGAGTGGGGATTAAAGAAAAATTGTCCACAGGTGGGGACTTAAATATAGACCATTAGATTTGATTTTAAAACTGTTTATGCAAATCCAAGGGCCATTAATCTATCAAGGGTACTTTTGACCTTTTATCCATCTCATACCAACTAGGTTTTCCACCCCATCTATTTTAACCTTTTTAAACACAACCCACCATCTCCCACATCTCTTCTTCTTCTTCTTCTCTCTCTCTCTCACATCCAATCTCCCCCAAATTTGATGGTGTCTCAGCAACACGATGCCGTCTTCGATCTCAACGATGACGACCGATCGTCCCAGTTCCATGACGACCTCGAGGATGATCCCAAGATTATGGACGATGAGGAAGACCTCCGCCCCACCTCCTACGACGCGGTCGTCCTCCCCTCCCTGCTGCAGCTCGACCAGAAGCTCCTCCCGCTGGACGAGATGCGGCTGCTATTCTAGCGGCTGTGGACTGACGAGGATGAGATCGAGCTCCTCTAGGGTTTCCTCGAGTACTTGGCTTGGTTTTAGTCTGTATGATATTGGTTTCAGTCGCTAATGATATTAGTTTGAGTATGTATTAATATTGATTTTCAGATGTAATGATATTGGTTTGAGTACATACTGATATTAGTTTTACTCTGTACTGTTATTGGTTTCAATTGCTAATAATATTAATTTGAGTATGTATTGATATTGGTTTGAGTACGTATTGATATTGGTTTTAGTCTGTACTGATATTGATTTTCATATGTAATGATATTGGTTTGAGTCTGTATTGATATTGGTTTTAGTATGTTGGTTTTTGTCTGCATCGATATTGGTTTTCGAATGTATTGACATTGATTTTTTACTGTAGTGATATTGATTTTTGAATGTGGTGATATTGATTTTCGAATGTGGTGATATTTATTTTCGTGACCTCTTTTGTTTGGTTTGAGTATGTAATGATATTGGTTTTAGTCTGTAATGATATTGGTTTGAGTATGTATTGATATTGGTTTAAGTCTGTATTGATGTTGATTTTAGTCTGTACTGATATTTGTTTCAGTATGTATTGATATTAGTTTTAGTTTCTAATGACATTGGTTTTAGTCTGTACTGATATTAATTTGAGTATGTATTGATATTAGTTTTAATCTTTAATGATATTAGTTTTAGTCTGTAATGATATTGGTTTGAGTATGTACTGATATTGGTTTGAGTTTGTAATGATATTGGTTTGAGTAAGTAATGCTATTGGTTCTAATATTGGTTTTCGAACGTAGTGATCTTGGTTTTCGAATATGGTGATATATTGGTTTTCGAATGTGTTGATATTGATTTTCGAATGTGGTGATATTAGTTTCCAAACATCGTGATATTAGTTTCTGAAGGTAGTGATATTGGTTTGCGAAGGTAGTGATATTGGTTTTCGAAAGCAGTGATATTAGTTTTCGAAAGTAGTGATATTGGTTTCCGAACGTAGTAATATTGGTTTTCGAATTTAGTGATATTGATTTTCTATTAAATTTTTATTCTTTGGTTCTTTGAGTTTATTTAAAAAAACTGGTAGTTGGTAAGATTTTTAAAGTTTATAATAATTTAAAGAGAGAGAAATCGTCTATTCCTCTTTTCACGTGAGATTTGTTTAATTTTTTTAAAATTTTTCATAAAAAAGTGTGCCAGCTAATTTGCTATATCTCTTTTTATTTTTATTAGTTTTTCAATTTTACCCTTAACTACTTTATTAATACTTAAATTATCACAATCTCTCATTTAGTTCCCGAATTTGGAAACTACTCTTGTCCCCATCCAATCTCCCCCTAATTTTTAGACCTACTTAGAAAGCTATGGTGATAGGTCAAAGGTGCATTAATTATTGCTGAAATCATTAGCCAATTATTCTGATATTCTCTGGAGCCCCTTGGGTGGCGAAAGAGAATATCCTGCGACGTCGTTTCTCGAGCAAGAAGTACTTTTTTAAAAGGGCAAAATAGTGGGAGGTCCTTGATGTTTGAAGGAATTCATTAATGAGGACAGCCTAGTATTGATTAAACCCTGAAAATTATAAAAATTAATTGATTAGTCCCTGAAAATATATTCTGGCCACAAGACATTTTAAAGTGCCAAAAATACCCCTAAACATAAAATCATAAAATTCCTTGGCCGTGGAAAGGAATTTAAAAACACCGTGGCTGAATTTTAGAGTGCCATTGAGATAAATATAGCCCTACATCAACCGATTCTCAGCCATTTTCTTCAAAATCTGCTATTCCAATTAATGAGTTTTAGAAAGGCAATTTTATAATTTTTGAGTAAGTTTAGGGTTATTTTTGGCACTTTACAAAATATTTTGTCGGAATATTGACTAAAATTGTGTTCAGGGATTAATCAATTAATTTTTAAAATTATTAGGGACTAACTAATACTAAATTGTCCTGATTAATAAATTTCTTCAAATATCGAAAACCTCTCACTATTTTACCCATTTTAAAAAGGAGCAAGAGAATTGCTGCAACCTCACATTATAAACAAAGTCCGACAAGCTTCATTAAGCTCTGATTGGATCCGTATGTATATTTTTTGAATTTATGATATTCAAAAATTGTTGAATTTTTGAATGATATTTTTATTTATAAAACTTGAATAAAAATATCATGAAAAAAATCTAATTTTTTATTATTTGAACCAATTCTCATGCCAAATCCTTTTGATGCATACCTTAAGCAAATTTAATCGTTTTTTGGCCACATGAGGGATTTGGATTCAGGGGGGACTACATAAAAATCATCCCCATGGTATGGACTAAATATGGGCCTTTAGATTTGATCAAATTCTTTTTTTACAGATCTGATGGTCAGAATCTGTTGAGGGTATTTTCGAGTTTTTATCCAAACATACTCATTAGGGTTCCACCATTTTCCTCTATAATCCCACCAAAAAAATTACCCGCTAGGTCCCGAAAGCTGTTTGTATTTAATTGAATGACGAACAGAAAATGTTTAATTGTGGACTTTTTAGCTGAGACGGGGAATGGCAATTATGTGATTTTCAATTACTTTCGAATAAAAAAATTCCTAGATGAATGACACCAATATTAAAGTAGAATGATACCAATATCCTAGAACGATGATACCAATATTCGAGAAGAATAAAACTAATATATTCAAATGGTATACATTTTCACTTATAATGGGATACCAATATTGGAGAAGATGAAAACCAATATCATAGTAGAATGAAACCAATATCATAGTAGAATGAAACCAATAACATAGAAGATGGAAACCAATATTATAGTAGAATGAAACCAATATCATAGTAGAATAAAACCAATAGCATAGAAGATGAAAACCAATATCCGAGAAAATGAAAACCAATATATCTCATACTTGTATTTCCATAAATTGTATTATTTTGCTGATATATTTTTAATTATTTTAATTAGTATTTTTTCAATATTGCTCCTGTCTTTTTTAGTGGGGATTACCCATGTCCCCACTGAATTTGAACCCACATGAAGAAACTAACATTTAAAATAAAATCTAAAGGTAATCTAGGCGAATGAAGTCATGCACACATATTTAGATTTTATTACATAATTATGACATAAAAACTGTTTTAGATGGTGTGTGATCTTCACGTCACCCTCATCAAAACAAAAGCGAATTGGTGGAATATTATTTTGTGGATACTGCTGCTAGCGAAAAGGGTTTACACGTCGGACCCCTAAAAGAAATGGTTCACACGTTACAAGCAATTTCCTTTTTGTGAATCGAACTTGACCGTTTCAAATTTGAAACGCGAACTCCCCTTTTAGGATTCTGATTTTCCTGTCCGGAAAAAGGAAAGAAAGAAAAATAAACCACACACATTCAGAGATTTGTTAAATTGTAATTGGCGCCTAATTGTCTCGGGTTGAGGAGACACCGTGGGTTGGTAACCTTGTCCAAAACAGATACAAAACCACATGTACAGTGTTATGATATTATTTGTATGAACTCGGAACATCCAACGTTAATTTTCTGTTCCAACATGTATAAGTGCAATATTTTAATGGTTGTTATAAACATGCTTATATATTTTACATCGATGATATGTTGTGCTATTGATGATGCATTGTATATGTAACAGGAGTGGTGTTTTTATTGGGGTGTTGAATCATGTATCGCAACATTAGGGTTTAGGTGTTCTTTCCCTGAAAGGATGGATGGCGGTCAAAATTGATCTAGAAAAAACCTACGATAGGCTGAAGTGGGAGTTTATTGAAGATACTTTGCTCGATATGAAACTACCAGACCACCTAATCAAGATCATTATGAATTATATCACAGGTACTTCTATGAAAGTCCTATGGAATGGTGAGATGACAGACGAGTTCTAGCCTTCGAGAGGACTACGTCAAGGGGACCCGCTCTCTCCTTACATTTTCGTCATGTGTATGGAAAGACTTGCACAGTGGATCGCCCTCTCCACATGTAGAAAGGAATGGAAGCCCATCGAGGTCACGAGACGAGGCCTGGAGGTCACGCACTTATTCTTTGTAGATGACATTTTATTATTTGGAGAGGCCTCAATGAAACAGGCTCAACTCATTAAAAACAGGCTGGAGAACTTCTGCTGTGCCTCCGGACAACGAGTGAGCATGGCAAAGTCAAGGATGTTCTTTTCGAAAAATATAGACTTGGGAACACGCCGTGCTTTAAGCAATGTGTTGGGCATCCAATCTACTAATGACCTGGAAAAGTATCTTGGTATCCCAGCCCTTCACACGAGGGTTAACAAGAGTACTTTCCAGTATATAGTGGATAAAGTGCAAGGCCGACAATCTGGATGGAAGATCAAGCAGCTCTTCAAGGCTGGGAGAGTCACTTTGACAAAGTCTGTACTATCTACACTTCTTTTCTATGCTATGCACGTTGTATATTTACCCAGAGGCCTCTGTGATAATTTAGACAAGATCTCAAGAAGATTCATCTGGGGTCACTCGGAGGAAACAAGGAAAACCCACCTGGTGAAATGAAAGGAAGTTTGCAAACCCAAAACTATGGGAGGTCTTGGTCTGAGGAGTGCAAGGGAAGCAAACGAAGCATTTATCATGAAACTCGGATGGAGAATGCTAATGCAATCGGAGAAAGGCTGGGCACAAGTTCTATACCAAAAATATCAGAAGAACCTTGATGAGAAATAATTGCTTCAACCATGCTCGAAACAGTCTGCAACCTGGGCTGGTATAACAAAAGTGGCACAAACCCTGCTACAAGGCATCAAATGACGACTAGGGGATGGCCATCTGATCAACTTTTGGAGAGACGAATAGATACCAGGGGAAGGGTCACTCATACTTAATAGGATACCTATTCTCGAGGACCAGAGCGAGATAAAGGTATGTGACTACTCGCAGCCAAACCAGGGGTGGAATTGGTCCCTCCTGGAGGAGCTTCTACCCGAAACATGGGAGGAGAAAATAGAAGCCATGTTTGTTGATGATACATGGACCACCTCTCACTCGATAACATGGACGTACTCTTTCGATGGAGTTTTCTCGACAGGGTCTGTATACAGGGCTTCTCTAGCCCAAACAAGCATTGCACTGGATTTGCCAGAGGAGTGGAAGACCCTATGGAAACTTCATATCCCCGAAAGAATCAGACTATTCATATGGACCTACATGAAAGGATGAATCATGACTAATAGTGAGAGGTTTCAGAGGAAAATGGCACCAACACCATATTGTCTAACCTGCAGGGACTAACCGGAATCGATCATTCACCTCTTGTGGGACCGTCTAAAGTCCAAGAAACTTTGGTAGAAGCTGGTGCCTCCAGAGGGCAGGAGAAGGTTCTTCGCGGTAAACCAGCATATGTGGTTCAACGTGAATCTGTAAGTCTCGGCCACGATGGGGCAAAACCTATTTTGGAACATCATATTTGCCACAACTTGTTGGTGGACTTGGCGATGGAGAAATAATAGTTTCTTTGATCGTGAGCAAACCCAAGAGGACCCGATGTCCTTCATCCATCAACAGGTGAAAGAATTTGACTCTGTATGGAAGAACAACATGCTAAAGACCCTTACCAGCAAACATACTCCCCCAAAAAGAGGCGAATGGACCCCCCCCCCCGGTGAAGGTTGGCTCAAACTCAACACCGAAGGATGCTCTAAAGGTAACCCTGGGCCAGCGGGATGTGGAGGGGTAGTGCAGAACCACAAAGGAGAATGGTGCTTTGGCTTTGGGCAGCAGGTGGACATCTGCTCCACACTTATAACAGAGCTATGGTCCATCTGACGAGGATTACGACTAGCTTTAGAGATGAACTTTGCCTAACTGCTGGTGGAAACCGATTCCATGCAGGCGAAAAAGTTTTTGACCGAGGGGACTGAAAGAAGCAACACTTCCTATGCCTTCGTGAGTAACTGTCAAATCCTGATTCAGCTTCATGGGCAGATTGAGGTGGTCCACTGTAATCGTGACTGCAATAGAGTAGTAGATTGGCTTGCTAATTTTGTACTTTCTTCATCGGATGGCAACTTGTTGTTGGAGAAGCCTCCGGATAATTGTATCCCCCTTATAAGGGAAGACATATTAGCTGATATTTCCTGTAATTTTATTTTAATTGAATGAAAGGGTGCAATGCACCCACCATATTCACAAAAAAGTTGTTCTTTCCCTAGTCGTAGATTTTTTTATTAACTTTTAGTGAGATCTGCAATTATAATCTAGTATTTATACGAGGAAATTTAACACATGAAATTGTGTAAATATGGTGAAATAATTAAATTTACTTAACAAAAAAAATTTTAGATCGATGAACGAAGTTGGTTGCATGCTGCATTATTATTTTTATCAAAAAGAAATTTATTGCATTATGCAGTCCCCGGAGGGAGAAAACTAGGTAAATTATATCGAGAACCTGGTGTTTGGTGAAATGAACGTTAGGGGCCCTGTAGTTTGTCTTTTTTTGTCCCTCTAATTTAGTTTTATTATACTTTCCTGTCCCTCGCTGACTTCATCAATCAATTTTTTAAGTAATTGACTCATATACCCTTACAAAAATTAATTAAATAATAGTAAAATAATACATCTACTCCCCCCCCCCTCTCCGACCTCGTCGTCAGAGATGAAGAATCATTGTAACATTGGGCTCCCCTTCTGGCTCCCTTTCCGGCAGACGGCGACACAATCATTCTAGAAAAACCCAATAATCTCACCAACACAACAGCAATTACGAAGAAGCCAGTAAACCCTTTCCCCAGGGTCAATCTCCCCTCCTCCTCCAATCTCTCAGAGCGCGTTCTCTGTGGACGATGGCGTAATTGTCTCGATCTCCATCTTTGACTTTCTCCTGTCTTCGCCAGTACAGCGTCATCGTCGGCCAAAGAGGAGGAAGACCGGTGCAGGGTCCTCGTCACCCAGGGAAGCTAGGGCTTGAATGGCCTCCGAGAATGAGCAAGGTAGAGAGCGTACGGTCTAACCGTTGCTCAGAAGAGAGTGAAAGGAATGATTTTTAACACCCCTATTACAATAAAGAGTAAGTAAGGGATTGTCGTCCCACAAGGACTAAGTTCTAGGCCACAAGTACGACTCGACCACTAGTTTAGGACTACAAATAATGTATTTGTCAATTCCAAACATGAGTTAGTTACTACAACGACTAAACTAGAAGATGATTTTAACAATAAAGGAAAGAGTGGGCTTGGTACCAATGACACCTAAATAACCAAATAACTTATAGAGTTTATTAAGTTCGTATTATGGTCTGAGTATTTCTAAAGCAACAAATCAACACTCCCGTAACTAATTAATCTAAATTGATCATTAATTAGGTTTAGTTAAACTAATCATACTCTTGTAACTAATTAGCTACCTAATCTAACTAATTACCAATTATAACCATCACCCCCTGGACAACTAACTACCTAATGAGACCCCTTATTAATAGGCAACTTATTAACTAGTTAAATAGTCTATTAATCCTAACTCCTCCTGGCAATTAGTATTAACTAAGTTCATAATTAAGGTGATCAAACAAGATTAAGTATTAGACTCATTAACTAGTTCACAAATCTTAGCATTTTAACCTCACTAAACCATAAGCTAAGTAGATGCCATCAAGGCACCAAACCTACTAATCAACTACTCGCACATATCAACTATACAACTAAACACATCCATTGAATGAAACAAGTAAACCATGAACATAAAAAGAGGGTTAAAGAAAGCTCAAGATGATCTTCAAAGCTTCTAAAAATTGTTCTTCAAGTTCTCTACAAGCTTCAACAATGGTGAGCCAAGTTTTCTTCCAAAAGAGAGAGATAGTGGAGTGGGTGAGTATTTTTTGCTAAAATATCTAAGTTCTAAGTGTCTTGCAAGGAAAGCCAAGGAAGCTATTTATACAATTTTTCTAAAGTTAAAACTTAACTAATCAACTCCTAAAGTTTCAGCCATGAAAAGCCATGGACAAGGCCGAAATGGGCCCAAAATGGTTTATGAATTCTGGCCCATTTCGGCTAGGCAAGTTCACATATTTGAAGCTAGAATTTGGACGTATTTTTCACCCCCTTAAACTCCAAATTTGAAGAAGACTATTAGAAATAAAATTGTAGCCATGGACGTTTTCTTTCCATAACATGCTCACTCGTCTCCATCTGACTTTGTATGCTAAAGTTATCTTCATTTGAGTCGCTCGAGGTCAGTCTTGCCCAATGTCGTCGAGGTCCCGATCTTGCACCATTCTTCACGGCTGATCCAATCGCCTTTGACACGATCCAAGGTGCACCAATATCCTCCTCGCATGGTCCACAAAGTCTCCTAGCAATAAACATGAACGAAATGCAATAAAAATTATAAGAACTACACTACAACATTCAAAGCACTATAAATGACACTACATCAATACATAACAAACAAAAATACTAGAAATAATGGAAAACCAACACTAAAATATACATAGATGATAGAGTATTTCTACACTCATCAGAGAGAGAGAATAAAATCAGAGAATAAGACAAAGGTTGTTACTCAAATATTCCATTCTTCATCTGGATAACTCTCCACAGATGGCAGCCTCTCGTATATATACATGTCATACTAGGTCAGGGCGGCTGATCCTAGGACTGGCCTCGGGCCCAAAAACGAAATGCAAATCAAAATGACCTATGACCCAAATGAAAGACAAATAACAAAGTCGGCCCAGAGAAAGACAAATAATCAATTTGGTCCAAGAACTTAACTTCAACTTTAGGCCCGCTACTTGCCAGAGAAGAGATCCAGATCATTCTCTTATTCTTCCTATTCCTTCATCTTCCTCTTCTTACTTTTGGTAGTCTGCATGTCCATCGGAGATGCTCCACAGCCACTCATTGACAACGCCATATAAGGACTTGCTAAACAGGGTCAGTCTCGAAGAGGTGAAAGCTTAAGGACTTGCTTTTGAATAGGACTAATAGTGAGGGGAAAGAACAGAGAAAGAATACTAGTACACGGGTTGATTTTGGGAAAGAGTACGTCTGTCGTCCTCGGCCCTCTCGACGGAAATCGAGTTAGTGTTTCTCGATTGATGTGGATTTTCCTTGTGGTTTGATTTTGAGGTTCAAGTTAATGTCTTTTGGATACCCAGTTCGTGAATCGACGGAATCAACGTAGGTATTGTGGGTTGATTTTAATGCTCGCCAGAAAGATGATCGGAGTTGGTGGTCGCCAAAAAGATGACTAGAGGTTTTGTTGACCGGACTAAGGGTATAACAGTCATTTCAAATATAAAATAAGAAAAAATTGATTGATAAAATCAGAGAGGGACCTCAGAGTATAATAAAACCAAACTAGAGAATCAATAAAATCAAAAGAAAAATTACAAGGTCCTTAACATCTATTTCACCGAACACCGGAGTTCTAGATATAATTTACCCAAAAAACTATGAAAAATCACATAAAAAGGAAAACAAAATGACATCACGCAAATGAAGGATGCATATATTCTCCGGTGTGGGTCCATTTCCACATTTATATAAGAAAAGATTGGGCTAAGGATGAGCAAAAACTAAGAACCAGAAAACCAAACTAAGAAATCAGATCCAGAATCAGATTCAAAAAGAATTGGTGCGGGTCAATTTTTTATTTGCTCAAAAAATAGTTTTCGGATCAAGTTCGGATCTTTTTTGAAAAAATTCATGAAGAACCGGACCAAACCATAATTTGTTGAAACAAGGATTAAAAAACTCTCGTATGACAAGATCACACAACTAATATATATTTTTCTCACACAATACAATGACAACCAATTTATGAGTACTCGACATTCCTAAAACAAATCTAAATGTCAAATCATATATGACATCTATCCTCTCTGCTTGTTTACTTTCTCTCGTTGCCATTCTCAAGTCTGTAAGCGCCCATTTTTATTTATTTTTAAAATTTCAGATTTTTGGGTCCAAACCCGGACCAAACCAAAAAAATTGGTTTGGTTCTAGTCCAAAACCAATGAACAAATGGTCTGGATCGGATCCCATATTTTTTCTTAAATAGTTCTCGGTTCTTATAATTCAGTCTAGATCGGTCCAGTCCAATCCGGTCCATTTGCTCACCTGAGGTTGGCTCATTAGATTACACAGATCTGGTGGGACCATGCCCTTATAAATAACGATCGGCCCGTTGGGCCCATTTACAATTCCCTTTCTTAATTCTTTGCCACGGTCGGTCCTATCGCGTGCGGACTGCCAGCTTATTTGGGCCTTCTGTTTGGAAGCGAAGAGGATGAGATCCAAGACATGGACTCCTTTTTCCAGCGAATTCGTCTACAAAAGCATCAACAAAAGCATTTGATTTGATTTGATTTGATTTGATTTGGTTTCCAGCGAATCCTAAACTGTCATGAATTCTCCGAAAATAACGAATCTTAAATACTATTCAAAATTCAGAAGAACTCTCGGGGCTATTGAACAACTGGAAAAAGTCCGAGCCAGTTTACGAAAAATTGAAATAGAGATATATCAGTGTTGAGTCAACGAATCCTAAAATAGAGAACCAAAAAAATAGCTTTGTCTTGATTAAGAAATTTGAATATTTTAAAGGAGATTTTGAGTTGAAAATTTGCAAACTAAAAAGACAATTGGAAAAACCACTCTTGCAAAACGTCTGTTAGTGCTGGTGACTAAAAAAATTGTTATAAATTCTCCGAAGGGGCAGGATCCATTCATGCGCTCCTGTTTTTTATTTATTTCATCTCCTATAAAGTTTTTCTTTGGATATGAATTTAAAAGTGCAAATATTATTGGCTAAATTTCGTACTAAGCGGTACTTTCTACCCTCTAACAGAAAATCTCATGTTAAAGAATAGGCATAGCTAACAAAACACTTGAATTCTCTAAAAAAAATTTTGAGTTCAAAATTTAAGAATAAAAAAATATCACTGTAAAAATTATCCTTAAATAAGAGTGGGGGACTGAACTTCACAAAAAAACCTACCAATTCCCGTTTACTACGGACAAACAACAGTAATGCTGATTAGGAAAGGGTTATCGGTTGATACTTTCAAGCAATGCTTTCTTTAGGGAATTTCAAGCAATGCTTTACAGCTGCAGGAAGCGAAGACAAAAGTGCTGGGAGATTTTGTCTCACACAAAGACAAGAAGTACATGCATGTCTCTCACTTTTCATGTGACCAAAGAGAAGATGCATTTTACAGAGCACAAAATTGATAAAAAGGTTGCAACCAGGGTCACTCTCAAATTTCTTGCCTGTTCCTTCCTTGTCTCTGTTGCAGCCTTTTGATAAAGAGAAGGAAGCAATTATTGATGTTTCTTCTTCTTTACGCCCGGTAATAATTGATCTCTGAATTTTCGTCAATTCACGTGAAATTAACTCTAATAGTTGCTACTCCTCTAGACAAGGAGGTGTCCAAGCAGTAGCAAAAACTGAATTATGACCCTTCCAAGTAAGAACCAACATGTCTTCTTCTTTTTTCATGCCCCATCCACTTGCATGCTCATCTAGCAGGAACCTCACATCACTTATGGTCTCTTCACCAAATGGGAAGTTGACAAATCCAATGTTCTTCATCCTTTGAGATAGCCCAACCCCTGACTCTAACCTCTCTATCCTTTGAGCCCCTTCGAAGCTGATGATGCTCTCGATCTTCGACCCGATATCGGACTCGTAATCGATCCTCTGGGGGCTAGTCTTGGGCAAGAACGTCTCCAACGCGTCGAACGGTATCCATAGGTAATTGAAGCAATCGGTGATTCTTGAGGTGAGACTAGGTGCACTTAGATCGGAGTCCTCATCAACAATGAGTATAAGAGAAGGGTTTAGCTCTTTAATTCTCTCAAGGAAATCATCTCTTAAGGAGGTCTCATCGGGCAAGTATCTTACCCAATTCTGGAAGTTCACCACCAGGGCCTCGTCCTCTCTGAGGTCGAGCATGGAAGGAGTGAGTTGACCCAACAAGGACTCGAGATTCGAAGAATGGTCATCGTCGATCACGTTGAACTCGAATGGGACATCCCGAAACCTGGCGAAATTGGCTAGCCTTAGGCCAACTTCTTCGGTGGACACGTTAAGAAAAGGCGGTACGGGTGGCCTATAGGAAGGGACGGTGATTCTAACCGAAGGTGGCCCTTGAGGCCTTTTAGCTAGGGCATCTATTAGGGTAGGCCATTGCATACAATGAGTGATACTAAAATCCAAGATATGGACTTTCGGGTGCCCTTCAATTGCCTTAAAGATGGCGCTATTCGATGCACAGAATCCGAACCTGTGCCAAGGGATGAGATCAACGTACCCTGCGAGCTCGGTAACGGTCATCCTCCGGCGCAGGACCGAGCTGCTCCCGTCGAGGCTCATCGGAGTAGGGCAGACCTTGGAGGCCCTGGAGATGAGCGCCCTTAGGAACCAGGCAGTGAGCCTCTGGTTAGGGTCACCGACCAGAGAAGCGACATTGTTGAGGACCCACATCACTTGTTGAGCCAGAGTCCCGTCGTTGCTCTCCAAGGCGCTCGCGCAGTGGAGGAGAAGTTTCTCGATGCAGGCTCCGTCGAGGCTTCCGAGGCACCCTTTAAGTGCACCGGAGAGGGGTGTCTCGGCCTTCGAGAAGTTTGTCCGTGACACGGGGCTTTGAGGTGGAGTACTAGTACTAGTAGTGGTGAAGAGGCTAGGGTTTTGCAGGGAAATGGCCGACGTAGGGTTTCCTCTTAGCTCAGCCTTCATGAGTGCTATATGTATTGGAAATATTTGTTTCAGAAGGTGAGAAGAAAGCTTGAAGCTAGAACATGTTCAAGGAATAAGGGGATTTAATTCTTTACTTGTATCATTTGGGACCTGTTTTTGTGTATACTGGTGAGGAGAGAGCTAGGGTTATATTTATATAAGTGTTCAGAAAGATAAAAATAGAGAGGCTGAGATAGGTATTAAAGTTGAGTGCGAGCTAGGGAGCTAGTTTATATTGCGTTGGAACCCTAGCTATATATAGCAGAAAAAAGGTAATACTTCAATGATTTTCTTTCTGGCTTTCAGCCAATAGGAGAGGAAGAAAATGATGCAGTTGATTGCAACTTTATTTTTTTTGTTTGATGCCACTTGTATCCTGATATGAATCGACTAATTAAGGTTAACATTTGAGGCTAGAGAGTAGTACCAACTTGTGTAGAAGGTAAGTACTAATTTATTCTCTGTTGATAGAATTAGAATTTGGGATCTTTACTCTATTGGATTAAATTGTAATTAGATCATCTTAAAATCATTTTGAATGTCATATTTGGAAACCTATAGCAGTTGTTTTTTGAAAAGCACCTATATCAAAGTTATAAATGAAATTATAGTATAGGTCTCAACAAAAAAAAAGGTGCAGTGAATGTATTCTTGAATTCAGTATTTTAATATTTATAAAGAGAGTACATTTGAATAAGTAATTAGATTAACTCTGAATAGATAGTTCTAATTTAACTAGAGATTTCAAATTGAAATGGTAAAAACTTCTTTACAACTCAAAAGTCATGCATTGGCCGAAATGTATTAGTCGGTTAAATAAATATTCGGATATCAAATAATTAAGATCCAAACTATTACTCCCCTCTCATTTTCCGTATAATACCCGTATATTAATGACGGGCAGAGGAGAGAGTGAAGCATAGGTTAACGAAAGTAGTCCAAGCCGGCCACTCTTTTGTCCAATTTCCTCTCTTTGGAATGTCAGTTAGCTCCTTAATATTCTAAATTAATCAGTTTCTAACATTTGAGTTCAGTGATTGATGGCTACGCCACATATCCCATCCTTCCGCGATACATGACACCTACAATATCAAATTGGTTGGATGTAGGAGTATAATTGATAAGAGACTTAATTTACCTAACGAATAAATATAGAAATATTATTAGGAGATTGCTAAAATAGAGCTTTACATTTTTTTGTTTGGTTGTGACATGTGAGGCCACAACTAAAGACAAACTAGACCTCTTCCCACGATGATCAAGTAGGTGGTTTCACTAAAATGTGGTTACATGAATGCCCGGAAGACCATAAAATAATAGCCTCAAGCTTTCCAAATTTTTGTTTCGTTGCGTGGAAGATTTTGGCAGCCATCTTCAATAATTGGGTTGAGACAAGTTCATAAGGAATTATTAAGTACGAAAGAATTTTTTACAGCTACATCAATGTGGAAATAATTTGAAACCAATAAACAATTAGATTAATAAATAAAAATATTTTTCTAACTTAATTAAGAATTTTGAGTTTAAGCCATTAAAAATACAATAGTATAAAATAATTGTTCGAAAAACATTACAATATTCAAAAATCATAATCTGTTTCAAACCTGAATCAATATAGTAAATATTCGAGTAGCCTATATCATACAAAGTTACGTGCACACTTTCCCTTGCGACCTACCCAAAACGAAAAACACTTCCCCCTGTGTCAATTCGTCACTTCATTTTGTGAGAAGAAAATTATTATCCGTATCATATCATCTAGAAATTAAACTACATGGTTTAATACATTTTTTATGCCATTTTATGTATGAACATCTATTGAGTTAACTAATTTATGTTCGAATCAGGTGAGATTTTTAAAATATGACAAAATTTTCTTAATAAATATTTAACAATATTCAACTCTCAAAAACTCGAACTCGGAAATCTAATTAAGTTAAAACAGGTGATGGGTACATGGTTTAGTACATATGCATCTGAGAGAAAGGGTTAAAGCGTAGATTACTTGAATTTATCCTTAACTTTATTAGAAGTAATTGATTGAAATACTTTAATTTCGATGTACAACAAACAAACATTTGACCCAGTGGTATGAGATGTTGATGACTTGATATAAATTTATAGTTCAATTCTTTATATGTGTAACATCATATATTACATAGGACGTTTTTGTAATTTTTACTCAAAAAGTGTGTTGCATCATAGTTAGTCCCAGTTGTACTATTGTTAGTCGCGTGTTGTACTGTTGTCTAATGCTAAATATAAGTGTATGTCGCATGTTGCACAATTGTATAACACAATTGTACTATCGTTAGTCACATGATGTACCATTGTTAATTGCAATGTGTACAACTATTAGTCTGCGCTGTACAATTGTTAGGCATGTGGGGCTCAGCAACATGAAATTTAACCCCATAAAACATAAGCAATAGAATGATAATTTGTTTAATTGGTAAGAGATTATTCATTTAAGAAAATTTTGGGTTCGAGTTTATAAAGTGAATATAAATATTCGGTGCTACCAACATCTTAGTCCTTACCAAACTCAAAGACATGTCCATATCACGGTAAAATGACAATTCAGATGATCACGATCCTGAAGTTTAGAAGGTAATTTCCTGTTCTGAACCAACGTAGATTCCTTTATCCACCGGCCCAGTCGTGCTATTTCTGCGCGTGTTTGCACAAACAGGTCTAGTCCTGTCATTGCAATTTCACTCAGCAACAGTAAACGTTTTTCGCGAAGGCATTTTTTTATATAAGTAAAAGTGTTCTAATGAGACTCCCAAATGCGGTTACACTAAGAGTACTAAATGTAATGTACTTTAAGTATCAGATAAACACAAATCAATATGCACCATATTGATTGACGTTATCTGGATACAACAACAAGGTAACGCCAAAAGAATATTTAAACCAAAATCTACACAAATTCCTGGCAAGTCTAACCTAGATGCCACACAAAATACCCAAGTTACGGAGGGTCGAAACTCCGAAATTGATCTTGTCCACATGCTGCATCCTTGATCGCTTGGAGGATTTTGGAGGTATCTTTCTCCCAAGACAACTCCGAACCAATCGCGAGACTCCATGCTTCCGCGAAAAGATCCGCACATAGAACTTCATCTTGAACCTCCATTCCAACAATAAGTGAGCTGAGGCTTAACTTCGATGAAGACCTTTTTGGTGACATAATCTTCACTTTACGAAGCAGAACCTTCAAGAGGGCTGCAACTTTTTTCGTAGATTTTCTGGCTCGACAACTTGATCTAGTTAGGGGCTTTGGGATCAAGACTCTATCTGCTCCCTATCGGTTGATCACTTTAGGCGTTTGTACTCTGAGGAGGAGGTGTCCCGACCGGTCTTCCCATTCTTCGGGAGATGCTTTTTCTGACCGGCATCTCGGAGACCTTCACTTACTGGATTATGGAGTGTGTTTTGACTTCTTCGATGAGAGTCTTTTAGAATGGGGAGAAGACCGATGCCTTCCTCCCGACCTGCGGGATTCGACAGGGCGATCCTATGTTCCTTTACCTCTTTGTTCTTTGTATGGAGAGACTCTCGCATGATATTGAACAGCTGGTGCAGGATGATAGATGGGCCCCTGTCCGCCTGATGCATAGTGCTCTCCCCCTCCCAGCTGATGTTTGTCGATGATCTGATCCTCATTTGCGAGGCCTCTATTTCCCAGGCTGAGGTGGTTCATGACCTTCTGTGGTTGTTCGGGGCAGTGTGTTAATCTACCCAAGTCTAAGATCATAGTGTCCCAGAACATCTGCTTGGAGTTGGCCAGCCAGCTAAACGATGTGATGGGTATCCCCTGACTTCGAACTTGGGCCAGTACTTGGGCATCCCGAATGACCTTAGACGAGACCGTCGTCAGTCATACCACAATATTCTTGAGAAGCTCTATGGTAGGATGGCTAGATGGAAGGCTAGATCCTTGAGCAGGACATGTCGTCTGACGCTCGCCCGCTCAGTTCTGTCCTCTATCCCCTCCCATACGATGCAGACGAATTTGCTACATGCTGGTCTTTATTATGATATGAACAGTTGTATTTGTCAGTTCATTTGGGACTCCTACTAAGATCACCAGTGAATTCACCTCATCGATGCGGATACCTTGTGCCTCCCTACGGAGGCAGGTGGCCTTGGTCTTCACCCGGTGCAGAAAGTCAATATGGCTTCCTTTGCCAAGCTGCCCTAGAGATTTATACAATCTCAGGACCCCCTCTGGGCGCAGATTCTAATTGGCAAGTATGATACATATGGCACTGACCTGGATCTGCTAAAGTCAAAGCAAAGCTCATCTACCACCTGATGGCCATGGTGAAGGCCCATCTGGCCCTTGCCACAGTCTCTGTCAGAACGTGGGTAATGGTCTTCGTACTTTTTTTAGGATGACTCGTGGCTCTCTCTTTCCCCCCTTCGGAACCACCTCCTTGGTGATCTCCCTATGGAGGACGCCGGGAAGAGGGTGGCAGATTATTGGTCCCCTAGTAATAGTTGAGACATTCTTTGTTTGAAGGCCCTTCTTCCTCTGCATATTATCGGCTCTCTGACTTCAACTTTTTTGCAAATCTTACTAGCTTGGACGGACTCGTTATCCTGGAGTCTCGCTCAGGATGAGCGTTTCTCTACTCAGTCACTGTATAGATTTCTGTGCAGGGATGAGGAGATACAGCCTCCTAATCCTATCTGGTCTCAGATTTGGGCCCTACAGGTTCCAGAGAGGATTTGATTTTTCATATGGCTGTCCTGTCATTGTAGGTTGATGACGAATGTAGAGCAGACTCAAAGGCATTTCACTAAGGATGATACATGCCCGAGATGTGGCATTGAGTCTGAGTCGCTAATGCACATATTCTGTGACTGCAGGTTCTTTAGGTTGGTGTGGAGGGCCCTTTTGTCTCGTCTACCACGGGGCTTCTACACTGAGATGGATCCTCGCCGGTAGCTCTCGGCCAATATCTTTGACACCACTACTCCCACGACTAGCCCACCTTGGGCTACGACCTTCATGACTGCTTGCTGGTAGCTTTGGAGATGGCAGATAGATTTGGCTTTTCAACCAGGCGCCACCTCGAGGCACCCCCTTCTCTCATTACTTCACAAGCATGGGAGTTTGCTTGTGTCCTCGCAGACCGGAATACACTATTATCCCCCCGTCGGGAGATCCTAGTCTTATGGCAGTGACCTACGGAGGGCTTCATCAAGCTCAATACAGATGGAGCTTTGATGGATAACCTGGGTCCTGCAGGGGCTGATGGTATCATCAGTGACTCGGGTAGTATTTGATTATGCGATTTCGCTAAGGGCATTAGTAGCTGTACCTCTTTGGCTGCAGAGATTTGGGCCCTAATTTTCGGGCTTGAGCTGGCATGGGAAAGGGGGTTCAGGAGGGTTCTGGTGGATTTGGACTCGTCTCTGGCCATCTTTCATGTTGGACATCCTGTGGACTGTGCACACCCCCTTGCTACCCTCATTTCGAGGGCGAGAGAGCTCCTGGCGCAGGACTGGGAGATTGATCTTCATCATACCTAGCGGGAGGGTAATCGTGTGACAGATGGCTTTTCGAAGTTTGCTCTTGAGATATCTTTTGAGTATGTTGTCTTTGATGCTCCCCCGAAGTTTTGTATTGATTTGTATTTGAATGACTTGAGTGGAGCGAGTCTCTCCCCGTGTACTCGTATGTCTAGAGTAGTTGATGGCGTTGAGCCTAGGCGGGTTCCTCCTTCCCGAGTTGTATTACCTAGTGACGGTGCAAGGCCAGGTTATGCAATATCCCAAACGTCAAGGGGGGATTTTCCTTCCCGATGTACTCTTTTCCTATCACGAATTTTTTCCACTGGGTTTTCTCATGACGAGGCTGGCGGTCGCAATCTCACAAGAGGCCGAGAGGGGACCTTACACTTAGTAAGATATAATTGACCATTTTGTTTATATATTTAGGGATCTTTGCCCCTCTACTTCCAAAAAAAAAAATCAAAGGTGATAACCTTCACATTCCCACCAAGCGCCCTAATAGTGTAAGTGGGGCTCCTTCCGGTATTATTCTTTTGGGACTTCACAATTTTGATTAATTTATTCTAATTCTTACGAAAATGAGTAGCTTGAGTTAATCTTATTTTACTTTCGCGAAGGTATCTTTAGATTTATCAACAATCACATGGTGTTTGAAGTTTTACAAATCATAAAGATATTATTAAAAGAGTCGTTTTTTAAATATGATCTAATAACGTTCGACTCTTAATACAAAAATTTTACAGTATGAATATTAAATATTTGTTAAAAAATATTTACTATTTTAAAAAAATTATATCCAGTTCAAATCTAAATTAGTTGGTGCACTAAGTATTGAAGTGATATAAACCAAAAAAAAATATCTTCAGATTTTGTATACTAGATTTCGACAGGTTATGTGCATTATTCTTTTGATTTCACAAGCCTTTTGGTAAAGTAAAATAAGATTAACTCAAGCTACCCATTTTCGTAAGAATTAGAATAAATTAATTAAAATTGTGAAGTCCCAAAAGAATAATACCGGAAGGAGCCCCACTTACATTCTATTCCAAATAGATGGAAAACGTGGCAATAACAACACCGAAAAATACACTGAACTCTGTTTTGTTTGGCTGTTATACATTTTTTTAAGAAGTTGAACATAGCTAATGTCGGGTAAACTAATAGTTATAGTTAATTCAAATAATAAAAAGTTAGACTATATTTAAGTTTTACAAATATAAAAAAATATTATTGAGAGATTCATATGGTCCGACAATAATCGTCTCGTAATAAATCTAAACACGAGGGAATTTAATATTTTGCAGTGCTAGCTCGGGTGTTTTTTTTTCCACGATTTTTTTTCATTAAATTTTATCGTGGTAAGAATTTTATTGAGATCCGGAACTACAACCTCATACTCGTACGAGAGAATTTATAATAACATTAAGTTTTTTTTGATAAGTTGAGGTTTTATTAATATTGTAAACAGTATATACATAGTAACATCAAAGATAACAACCTTGAATAAAAAGGACCCCGCCCCAGCACACATGAAAGATTACTGTTGCATTTGACAGCTCAAATGCAAGAGCAGACTAAAGGTGAACAGCGAGCAGCAAAAGGAGATCCACCCGGCAATAGCAGCAAGAAGAACATTGGCCAAGAAACCCCATTAGTTGTCAAGAGATTCAATGAACAGTATAATATCTTGACCAGCTAAAATATTGATCGAGTTCGACTACCTAAACTACTCTTGAATCTTTTGCAAGATGGAGAGGACAAGACGGTCATGATTGTAGCGATCCTCTTGAAAGATTACATGATTCCTATGAAGCCAAAGATTCCACATTATAGCTGCATAAATCGCAAACTATATTTTTTCGGATTTGGCCTCCCCCACCAAAGCCCATCCAGCCATCCAAAAAGGAGTGAACATCCTTCCCACCTCCCCAAGAAATACCAATCTTCCGGACAAAATAGTCCCAAAATTTTCTTGCGAAAGAGTAGCGAACGAAAAGATGGTTAGTTGTTTTATCAAAAGTTTTCGCAAATGGGATATAAACAATCCCAAGCTTGTAACATTCTTACTTATAAAAAAAAGCTTGTAACATTCTTCTCCTTATCATGTTGTCTCTTGTTTTCAAGCAGTTTTGGAGTTGAACCCAAAGGAAGCACTCGACCTTATAGGGGATTTTGCCAGTCCACAGCTTTGCGAGGTTAGACATCCGATAAGATGGCTGAAATTGATCTTTAAGGTGTTTGTCATACATGCCTTTCACACTAAACCCCACATCTCCAAGGTGAGTCCAAGTAATCTTGTCTAGCCTATCACATTGCAACCTGACCGTAGAGAGAAGGTCTATCAACAGAATTACTTGACTGTCTTCCCTGATGAAGAAACGACGATGTTACTTTTGCCCCTCCCACGAGCCACATTCCTCCACTTTTGAGGTTTTCTGAGTTGACACCAAATAGAGAGCCGGAAATCTCACCATCAACGGCTCCTCACACAACGAGAAGTCTCTCCAAAAGGAGAATAAGTTCCCACGTCCAACCTCCAATTGAAAGCTCGAGAAGAAGCTGTTGTAAATGTCCAAATCATCAGCTGCAATTTTACAAATTCCAGCCCAAATTCCATCACCTTTGGCCAGGGGAAAGAACATCGCCATTGAGCAAGTGAATCTGTAGATGTCTGCAATAAATTTTGCCCAAAACGATCCGGGGTTGCTAAGGAATCTGGAGATCCATTTCAGTAAAAGAGAATGATTCTTGATCATGAGGTTATCGACTCCGAGCCCACCCATATCCTTCGATTTCGTCACAGAATCCCAATTAACCAATGAGGATTTCGTCAATTTCGTGTTTCCCGACCATAGGAATTTTCTCATCCTTGCCTCAATTGACTTGAAGACACCACAAGGCATCTTAAAGATAGACGACAGTACTGACTTCACCAAGGTTGTAATACCATTAAGTAACTTGTAAATGTTGTAGATATTTTTATGAAGTACAATTACTTATAAAAAAAGCTAACGTACTAGTACATTAGGCTTTCGCCCCAGAAGAAGATTCGATTACGCTAGTGCGGAACGTGGTCCAAATAATAACTTTTGGAAGGATATAATTAATTATACTACATATTTAGCAAAAAGGAAAAGAAATGCCTTGTAATATCCACCCAAAACTCCTCGATCCCATCGGAGTTGCATGGTCAAACTTTCTCCTCCTTTTCAAAATAAAATTTACGTATCAAGAAAAACTTTCGCTTCTTTCTTTGGCTTAGACGATCGCAAACGAGAGAAGAAGTTGGGTTAAATGCTCTCACTCTCCGTATGTTTGTTAGAGATTAAGGGTGAGTAAAAAATTCGGTATCTGTTATCACTATTTGATATCCGAAATTTTTTCGGATTTAGATACAGATAATTATAAATTTAGACTCGGATACGGATTATCGAAAATAAATATTTCGGACTCGAATACGGATACAAATAATGAAATTGATATTTCGGATATGCAATTTAAAAATTGAGCCCATTAAATAAAATAAAAATTACAAGTAGCTATATCTAACCATAGTCCACAAAATTAAGCCCATTAAAAATTACTAAGTCAAGAAACCTACCCACTCCCCCGATCACTAAATTTCAATTTCCCCAAATAAGAAAAGTAGAAAAAATCAGGTTTCTTTGAATGCCTCCACTCGTTAAAGTTTCATTTTCTTTGAAGACTTGAAAAAATAGATAGTTCGGATTATCAGTATCCATATTCGAAAAAAATTCGGATAACGGATATCAGATAGTGGAAAGTTCGGACTCGGATACTAAAAATACTTATTCAGATATTTCGGATAGTTGAAAATTCGGATAGTTCGGATACGGATAATTTGAATGCTCACCCCTAGTTGAGATAGTTACTTTGGCCCCTATTTTTCTTAAAGTTACTATGTTGCCCTTTGTAGTTTGGAATTTTTTAAACTTTGATGTCTCGATGTAGGGTAGCAATAACCAACAAACACTAAGATTGAATGGTGAATATGTTATTATAACTTAATCAAATTTCGAGTTTGAATTATTGAGAACATAATAATATTAAATATTTGTTAGATTAACTTTGCAAACTTTCAAAAAATTTACTCAGTTTGAATCTGGATTAGCTAGATAAGTTGGCCGAATTCCGGGTAGTATAAACTATAAACCAACAAAATTGGGGTGGCAATGGGTTGAATGGAATATAAATTTCTTTTAGAGATTAGATTACCCTTCAAAAATAAAAGACTATATAAGATTCTGTAAGTGTCACGGAGCCCATTGGGCCATTCATTTGTTGAAAGATAAAACATCAAAGTCTATGCCTTATCGGATCTTCCAACTAGAAGTTTCGAGAACGATTGAGCTCATGGGCTTCGGCCAAGCCCAACGCTATCTGTAGTTCGTAAGATAGAAGTTGTAATTTAACGCCAACTCTTTTTTTTAATAGAAGGAACTAGGGGTGAGCAAATGGGATCGGTATTCGGGATATCCCGAAATTATTTCGGTATTCGGGAGTTCGGGATCGGGAGTTCGGTATTCGGGAGTTAATTCGGTAAGGTTTTTCAGAAAATTTCGGTAATTTCGGTATTCGGGATCGGTTCGGTATATACCGGTATTATTTCGGTAATACCGAAAATCCCAAAGTACTAAAGTGTAATTTTACCCACCTATATATATATGGGAAAAATACACTTTCCTCCCCTTCCACTCCCACTTCCAGAGACACGTTCTCTCTCCTCCTCCTTTCTTCTCTTCTCCCCCTTTCTTCTCTTCTCCCCCGCTCCCCCCCCCCCCCCCCCCCTCCTCTCTCTCTCGATCTCGACCGGCCGACCAGCGACCGGCCTCTCGGCCACCACCACCGCAGTCACTCCTCCACACCTCGTGGCCACTCTTCCAAGTTACAACCTCCCTCAGGTTAGGGTTTCGAATTTGGAGGTTTTGAGAATTAGGTTAGAATTTAGGAACTTTGAACTTTTGTGGGTTAATCTTCTTGGAGGAGATGAGAGGATTAGATTTTTTGTATTAGGATGGAGAACTTGATTTTCTTTTTTTTCTGAATTAGTTTTTTTATTTAAAAATTCGGGATTTTTGGGATTTTCGGTATAATCCCGAAATTTTAATTCGGTATTTGGGATATCCCGAAATTATTTCGGTTCGGGATCGGTAGGGGTTTTTTTTAAATTTCGGTATTCGGGATTTTCGGTATTCGGTATTCGGGATCGGGATATCCCGAATGCTCACCCCTAGAAGGAACGCTACTTCTTTTCGCGTCCTCCAAATATACATCTAAGTATGATTGAAGAGGTACATCCGATCAGATGATACATAATAAAAAGTCAAAACTAAAGATGATGACAACTAATATTTCAGTAGTACATCCGCCAAACGGGTTTGAACAGATTTGTACTGGCTGATTTTAAAAGGGTCGGATTCAGTGCTGCTGGTGCCAGCAACATAGTGCTGTTGATGACTAACAATGATACAACTGAGAATTAACAATAGTATAATATGTGATTAATATTAGTACAGATGCGTACAACACACGACACACACTAATATTTGAAGTCACACAATGATACAATACAAAACTAACAATGGTACAACATGCAACTAATAACAGTACAACTCTGTTATACAATGATACAATGCTTATACATACAAAATTCTAAAATTGTCCCTATGTAATATTTGATATTAGAAAATTTTCATCGTGCGTGTGGACCGACCTACGTTATTCGAATCTTGCTGCTGGGCCAGCACTCAATCCGTCCGATTCTAATCCATTTGTCATAACTGGCCAATCCATGTGATTATTGGTGGCCGGAGAGTCGAGGCTTAGCTCGTAGTGCTTTATAAGAACAATCGACACTAATCCTTTACAAAAAAAACAATCGACACTAACGGTGGATTATAGCGTTGGGAGGAGAGCACAGCGAAACAAAGCAATAAAAAAGGAACGAGCTAGCTATTATATTATAACAACACATAAAATCCCAAGTAATCACCAAGTCAACGGCGGTCGTCCGCTCCACCTCCTCCATCCTCCCAAGTCCCAAATCCAACCGCGCGGGGGCAACCAGGTAATTTCCAGTCCACGTCACGCCCAGATGGTACTAAAAATCTGTACGCGAGAGGGGGGAAAAGAAGAGAGAGAGAAACGCTCGAACGAAGGTCTCGTCCTCCTCCACCAGACCAAGAACAAACCCAAAAAACGCGAACGCGCGAATAGAACTTACAAAGATATAGCGAAGCCCGAGAGGAGAAATTTCAATATTCCCGTTTTGCCCCTCGGCTCGTTCCCATTGTTTCTCCCGATCTGGTGTCCCTCTCCAATTTCGCGTCCCCCGATCTATCCATCTCCTCAGCTCCCGTGGATAGAGGTGAGAGTTTCTCCCCTTCCTCGGGTCCATGGGGGATTGGAGGCTCGTTAGAGCTGGGTTCCGTTTCGGTTTGGAAGGTTTTTACTGAGTTGGTTGTTTGTTTGTCTCTTGCAGGAATTTCTAGGGTTTCTTCGGCGGGGTGGGAGGTGGCGAGTAATGAGCATCGATAGCCCCGGGGGCTGGAGGAGAAGAGCGAGGAGCTAGGGTTTTCGCGGAGATTTCGGTCTCCCAAGGTGGGGGGAATACTGGAGGGCTTCTTCCATGGGCGATGGAGGTGTGGCATGCATGCCGTTGCAGCAACATACTAACATCATGGAGATGTTTCCCGACATGACGACGACGACGACGACCACGCATTGCGCTGCCGCGGCTGCTGCCAGTGCGAATATCGCTGCTGGGGACGCTAAGGACGAGAGCAAGAGTAGTAATGGGACTACTAAGAGTAATGGGACGGGTTTGAAGACGAAGCGAATGGTTAAGAGGATTGTCAAGGTGAAGAAAGTAGTCACGGTGAAGAAGCCTGTGGTGGTTGGAGCTGCTGCTTCCGACAAGGCGAGGAAAGTGGTTCAGGGGAACAAGGAGGATGTTGAGGAAGGCGAGTTGGGAACATTGAAGTCTCCGCCGAGAGTGGAGGTGGAGAAGGAGATTGGGGAGTCTGCTGAGGTTGATAATGGGGAGAAGTCGAGGAGAGAGGAGGTGGAGGGAGTGGAAGCTGTTCCTGGGAAGCCGTCGCGCAAGGGGGACTCTTCCAGAGAGGATTTTGAGAAAGGAGAGATCATCCCCGACAGGTGGCAGAGCAAAGGTTGCAAGTACGAGATGAGCAGAGATCAAAGCCCTCCTGGAAAATACTGCGGCGAAGACAGTTCTAGAAGAAAAGATATCAGTAGAAGTGGGAATATGCAGCTTATCAAAAGTACAATGCGTTGGGAGGGCGGACATGACAGAAGTACTGGAAGAATCAGTTCAAGAAGTGTGGATGAAGAGGGTTCTTATAGAGGTGACAACAGCAATGGACGGAGCCATAGCAGGGAGAATCCTATGGGGAACAGATTGAAGCGATTTGGTTCTGATTCGGGAGGAATTGATCGGAAGCATTTTGGGGATTATGAGGATTATATGTGTTCAAAAAGCAGAAGAATGGGAGAGGATGGTTACCGCACAGCCAACTCGGAGTATTACTCACGTCACACAGCTGATAAGTTCTATAAAGGTTCTGGTTCTTCTTCCTCCCGGATTTTTGCTTCAGACAAGTACTCCATCAGGCATCATGAACCTACTTTGTCTTCCAAAGTTGTTTATGATAGGCATGGCCGGAGCCCTGCTCATTACGAGCGGTCTCCGTTTGACAAGGGGCGGTTCTATGATCCCAGGGACCGGAGTCCACTTCCACTGCGGGGCGACAGATCTCCATTTGGCCGAGAAAGATCTCCCTATGGAGGAGAGAGGACTCTATTTGCTCGAGAAAGATCTCCGTATGCAGCGGAGAGGACTCCATTTGCTCGAGAAAGATCTCCATATGGAGGAGAGAGAACTCCTTATGGTCGAGAAAGATCCCCATATGGGGAGAGGACTCCTTATGGCCGTGAAAGATCACCATATGGACGCGACCGATCCCCATATGGAGGAGAAAGGACTCCACATGGACACGAGAAATCTCCATATGGACGTGAGAGATCCCCATTTAGTCGTGGGAAATCCCCACTCCTACGGGACAAATCTCCCTATGATCGAGGTCGGAATTATGAGAACAGATGCAGGAGTCCTGTTTATTCAGAACGATCTCCCCAGGATAGGGGTCACCATCACAGTCGCAGGGATCGCGTTCTAAATGTTTTAGAGAGGTCTCCACCTGATCGCAGTAAGCCTGATGGTCATCGAGAAGCTAGCCGAAAAGGAGGTGCAGGTGAGAAGAGGAGTTCTCAGAACATCAGTAAACGACAGGAGGATAAAGTTGTTAACAAGAACTCGAGTGCTCCAGACATTCCAGTACAGGAAAAAGTGGCTGAAGATAGACCTGATGCCATTGTTCCCAGTGGGACAGAAGAGAAAGATGCTATTTGTGAACCTCACATTGATGAGCAGTCTCAGATTCCTAGTGTGGATGAATCTACTCATGCTGATGTACCTCCCCAAGAGGATTTCCCATCAATGGAGGAAGATATGGATATTTGTGATACACCACCTCATGTTCCTGTAGTGGCTCATGTTCCCTTGATGCCAGATTCTTCAATGGGTAAATGGTATTACCTTGATTACTCTGGTGTGGAGCAGGGACCTTCAAGGTTATTTGACTTGAAGGCACTTGTGGATGATGGAGTTTTGCTCTCAGACCACTTTGTTAAGCACATGGATGCTGACAGATGGATTACTGTTGAAAAGGCAGTTTCACCTGTGGTGGCTCCAAATTTTCCATCCATTTTTCCAGAAGCCGTAACTCAGCTAGTGACACCTCCAGAGGCACCGGGTAATGTATTGACAGATAATGGAGATACTGGGCAAGTTAGCATGCAGAATATCGAAGACGCACCTACAACTTCTTTGCAAACAGAAGGTCGTGCCTGCAATAGCACAGCTGCTTCTGAGTCTTTGGAAGACCTGAAAGTTGATGAAAGAGTTGGGGCTCTGTTAGAGGGGTTTACCATGGTTCCTGGCCGGGAACTGGAAACAATTGGAGGTAAGTCTAATCTGTAACATTAGCATTTTTCCTTTTATGTAATTAATACGTTCTGTTAACTTCTTGATTTAATTTTTACTTTCTTCATATATTCTGGTGGGAAATTTCTTATGATGTTCACGTCTTTGCAATTTTTTTGTTCTCCAGAGATTTTGCAGATGACACTTGAACATATGCCATCAGAGGTATGGGGAATGTCAGAAGGTAATACATTTGTCCCCTCTACATCTTGTTTTGACTAATTGGCTTTCTGATACAGCAATGCTCAATTACGCTTCACTGTAGTGCTCAGAAAAATTGATCTATGTGCTTGGTTCCTTCATTTGGGTTAACTAGGATTATCTGAATTTCTGTGTTTGGCCCATATTGCTGGCAGTTAGTTGTAGTTCTATGTTGCCTAGATCTGCCTAAGGCTTTTTGGTTGAAGCTTTCTTTTAGATGTTACCAGTGCTGGCTCTACGTTTACGGTCTACAGAAGTGAGATTCCTTCACTTCTGTGCCAACTAAATGATTCGTTGCAGATATTGATAAATCTCTACTTCAGAGATGGTTGACAATTTCGCTTATGTATGAGTAATGCGGGATTCCAATGGTTGACAGTTTCTTCAGTTTGTGTATGAGTGACGTGGGATCCCTTTTGTATATTTTCTGCATGGTAAATAGATCTATTTGCTTCATCTTTCTTCTTTGTGCATTTTCCTTGTTGCTGGAAATTGGAAAGGTCTCATAGATGCTGTAACTGTTGTCACCAACCAAGTTACATGTTTAGGTCATTGCACGTGCAGGTTATACTTGGCATCAAACTTGTTCTTCTTCCCATGATGGTGATGAGTTGTCACTCTGTGATATGAAGGGAAAAGAAGATCAGGAAGAGCTTCAAATTGCACTATTGGATCCAGATCAACGGTTTTCCTGTTCCTTTGATGTGGCTGACTGGTTCTCTGGCTTTTGGTCTAACAAGGGTGGGGATTGGAAGAGACAAGATGATGCTATTAATGACAGGATTCTCAGAAAAAAACTTGTTCTTAATGATGGTTTTCCATTGTGCCAAATGCCGAAGGCTGGTTACGAAGACCCACGATGGCATAGAAAAGATGACTTGTATTATCCTTCTCAAAGCAAAAGGCTTGATCTTCCCCTCTGGGGCTTCTCCTGTCTAGATGAGAAGAGTGATGTTGGTAGATTGGCACCTACCAAGCCTCCTGTTGCTAGGGGAGTCAAGGGAACAATGCTACCAGTGATCAGGATAAATGCATGTGTGGTTAAGGACCATGGTTCTTTCATTTCCGAGTCTCGTTCAAAAGTAAGAGGGAAAGACAGGCACACTTCAAGGTCTGCCAGGATGTCAACTGCGGCTAATGATGGGAATAGATCAGCAGTTGAAGGTGAATTTCTCTGCGAACATGGAAATGGGGAGGAACCAAGCAGCTCATGGAAGTCCAATGTGTTCATCACTGTTCCAAAAGATCGCCTTTGCTCAGTGCATGACTTACAACTGCATTTAGGTGATTGGTATTATCTTGATGGCGCTGGGCATGTACAGGGCCCTCAATTGTATTCAGAGCTTCAGGCCTTGGTGGATCAAGGAGTTATCCAAAACCATAGCAGTGTTTTCCGAAAATCTGATAGTTTATGGGTTCCAGTTATCTCTCATGCTGAAAGATCAGAGACTGAGCTCAAATATCACATGGATAGTGCTATGCCTTTAATTGATTCAAGTTCATTCCATGGCTTCCATCCTCAATTTGTTGGTTTTACACGTGGAAAGCTACATGAACTTGTAATGAGGGCATACAAAAGTCGGGAGTTTGCTGCTGCGATAAATGAGGTTTTGGATCCATGGATTAGTTCTAAGCTGCCAAAGAAGGATAGTGTGCAAGGTATATATTGGAAATCTGGTAATTTATGGTTCTTTGCCAAAATCTAGTCCTTTTTAACCATCTTCCAAATATATAGTCCAGTCGGATAAAGAAAATTACTTTTCTTTTTTAACTAATTGATGGTTGAATGAAGAGTTTGATGATAGTTCCGAGTTCAAAAGTTTTGACCATGACTATATCACATTTTTGTAAATGTTTATTAATTTCTTTGTATTGATAGGCTCTGGTGTCCTTTTTTGCTTTGTTTCCATGATATATTTGAAAGAAGATATTGTGATTGTTTCATGTTTGTCCACTGGATGTGTTGAAGGCCCCTCTATTGCCATTTCTGGATATCATCGGGTTGTCAGTTCCTACACACTCCAAAATTCCTACGTATCGATTTTTATGTGTGCACCCATTGCTTCTGGTGCAGCTCTGAATTCATCTTTTCGTGGATTCTGTTATTAACACACTGATTTATCATGTTTTGGGTTCTGTCAACGTCAGGTTTTGATGGACGTGCAGGTAAAAGACCATGGTTGCAAGATGATGACAGTGGTGAAGACTGTGAACTTGATGAGAACTTGCATACGGTCCAAATCCAAAAGGATGAGACCCCCTTCGAAGAGTTGTGTGGTGATTCTTCATTTAGTAGAGATGAAACTGCATACAGTGGAACTGCAAATGGAAGCTGGGGTTTGTTGGATGGGCAAATGCTGGCCCGTGTCTTTCATTTTCTCAGACTTGACATGAAGTCCCTTGGGTTTGCTTCTTTGACTTGCAAACATTGGCGAGCTGCGGTTGCTTTCTACAAGGATATTTCACAACATGTTGATTTTTCATCATTTGGCCCTGGTTGTAACGACTCCATGATATGGAATGTTTTGGTAAGTTCATATTTGCTTTGCATTGGAGTTGCTAATTACATTTTTATCTGTCCCTCTGAT
Organism: Hypericum androsaemum; assembly: GCA_963995505.1. Lineage (NCBI taxonomy): Eukaryota > Viridiplantae > Streptophyta > Magnoliopsida > Malpighiales > Hypericaceae > Hypericum > Hypericum androsaemum. Next base: position 15,960,260 of record OZ023185.1, read on the forward strand.
AACCACTCTTTTTTTGCAGAATGGCTACAATAGACAGAGAATTAAATCAGTGGTGCTTGTTGGTTGTACCAGTATAACTTCTAGTATGCTCGAACAGATTATTCGCAGTTTCCCTCATTTATCTTCTGTAGATGTCAGAGGTTGTGGGCAGTTTGGAGAATTGGTACATCAGTTTCCAAATGTGAGTTGGATTGAGAGTCGATATTCCCGTGGTGCATCAATTTCAGAGGAGTCTCATTTTTCAAAGAAGAATCTGAAGCGGAAAACTGAGGATAATATTGATACAAATGATTTTAATCTGACTGAGTATATTGAAAGTGGAAACAGCAGAGACTCAACCAACCAATTGTTTCGAAGGAGTTTGTACAAGCGCTCAAAGTTGTTTGATGCAAGAAAGTCATCATCAATTGCATCCAGGGATGCCCGTACAAGCCGCTGGTCGCTGAAGAAATCAGAAATTTGGCCCAAGAAAATGGAAGAGTACAAGAGAATGGAAGAGTTTCTTAGTTTAGGTTTAAGGGACGTCATGAAGCTGAATACCTTTGATTTCTTTGTGTCAAAGGTATGGTCACAATACTGTGTTATATATGTGCTATGTGGTCACTTAAGTTCTTATCTTATTCATCTTGTTAGCAGGTATCTGAAATGGAGGAAAGAATAAAAAGTGGATATTACTTGAAGCATGGATTTGGATCCGTCAAGAATGATATTGTGCGGATGTGCAAGGAGGCACGCAAGTAAGTTTATCTTTTAGTTATCTGCTTGCTTCCTCTTGTCCCCATGATTTGTTGTTTAAGACATGCCTTATGAGCTCTTTCACTTAAGTTCACTGTTGCTTTGACCTCTATGATGACAGAGCAAGGATTCGTGGTTCTGGAGACATAAATCATACCATAGACTTGTTTTTCAAACTTGTTTCTCATTTGGGAAAAAGTTCCAAGTTATCGTATGGCAAAGATCAGCTTGTGAAGGCATGGAAAGAGGATTTAACTACTGGGTCCACTTCAATGAGGAGTAAGAAATCATCTGGAAGACACATGATTAGGAATAATGGCAGCATCTCTGCCAATGGCAGTTTTGATCATGGAGAAGGTCTAACTGATAGGGAAGGTAGAAAAGGAGCATCCAAGTGGAACAAGAAGTCTATTGATTCGGGAAGTGACTCTTCTGATGACTTTGGAAGCTCTTTTGTACGAGGTGACAGTACTGCTTCTGATACAGAAAGTGGCTCAGACTTCCGGCCAGAAAGTCAAATTGGAGAGTCTAGAGGCGATGGTTGTTCTACAACTGATGAAAGTTGTGTACCATATGAGCGCGAGTGGGGCGCTCGTATGACGAAGGCAGGTCTGGTTCCTCCTGTCACTAGGAAATATGAAGTCATAGATCAGTATGTTATTGTGGCAGATGAGGAGGACGTCCAGAGGAAGATGTCTGTATCTTTGCCTGACGATTATGCTGAGAAGCTTGATGCACAAAAGAATGGCGCTGAGGAATTGGATATGGAACTTCCGGAAGTGAAGGGCTATAAACCCCGTAAACAGCTCGGAGAGGAAGTTATTGAACAAGAAGTTTACGGCATTGATCCATATACCCATAATCTTTTACTTGATTCGATGCCAGAGGAGTTGGGTTGGACTTTATCAGAAAAACATTTGTTTATTGAGGATGTGCTTCTCCGAACACTGAATACGCAAGTCAGGCGCTTTACGGGCACTGTGAATACGCCGATGACGTTTCCATTGCAGCCTGTTATTGAAGAAATTGAAAAAGCTACTGCCAGAGACTCTGATACTCGGACAACAAAAATGTGTCGGTGTATCCTGAGGGCTATAGGTAGTCGTCGTGATGATCGCTATGTTGCTTACAGGAAGGTAGATCATCACGTCACTAGTACAAAACACAAATGTTCAATATATTCTTATGTAATGTGCTTACATCTGCCTGGTTATATGTTATGGTCAGGGTCTTGGTGTTGTTTGCAACAAAGATGGTGGTTTTGGAGAGGAAGATTTTGTCGTTGAGTTCCTGGGAGAGGTATGGATGCTTCATTTAGTTCAGAAAATGGGCTCTCATTTTTGCTGATGAACAATACCACCGGGGCTTTCTGCTTACTTGTTTTTACCCTTATTGCATCTATTTCATGCTTTTCTGTTTTTTTCTGCTGTTAAGGCTATGTGATCATGAAGTGTGTTAGTATTGGTGGTGCAGAGGCACAACGCAGTTTTCTGCGAGTAGCTATAGATCACATTGTCCTTAAGGGCCTAATCCGACTCCTATGAGTTTATAAAAGTCAACTGTCTTCTCCCAGTAACTGGGTGTCGTTGAAGCGCTCCATAAATTAACAGCTTATTGAGGCTTTATCTTTGAAAACTGCAAGCTGGTCGCCACTGTTTATGCCATTTGGATGCGTATGTTGGAGGAGTTTCACTTGAGAGCCTGCATGCTGAACTTGCAGAATTATGTTGGAGTTATGTATTTGAAAATTTTGTTCTCTTATATCAACTTGTCATTCTCTAGGTTTATCCTGCATGGAAGTGGTTTGAGAAGCAAGATGGAATTCGGTCTTTGCAGAAGGATAGCCAAGATCCTGCTCCGGAATTCTACAACATTTATCTTGAGAGGCCTAAGGTGGTTTCTTATAAGAAGCTCTACTGTAACAAAGCATTATTATTATGTTTCTACTTGTTATTGACCGTGATATCTGGCAGGGTGACGCTGATGGTTACGATTTGGTTGTTGTTGATGCCATGCACAAGGCCAACTATGCAAGCCGAATCTGTCACTCATGCAGACCTAATTGTGAAGCAAAGTGAGCCATGTTTTAGTTCTTGCTATTTTTATTATTATTGATTTGCAGTCTTCCCACTGATCCCATTATTTGCGTGTCCTCGGTATACTTGTAGAGAAATGAATGCATTCTCAATGACTGCTCTTTTTTCCCCTTAAAAGGGGGTGGGTGGATGGCAGTATTATTAGCAACAGTTGCTAATAGTTACCTTAGTTGGGAATGGTTCTGTTCTCCACTATTTTATTTATGCCTCGCTGTTGCTAGATTTTGATTGTTCAAATTTTATTGGATGCAGAGTTACAGCTGTTGGTGGTCAATACCAGATAGGCATTTATGCTGTTCGTGAGATCCAGTGTGGCGAAGAAATAACATTTGACTACAACTCTGTGACAGAGGTGCTCATCTGCTACCTGTCAGGCTTCCTTTAACCATGGCATGACTAGTCTTGGTTTTGAGTCTGATTATTTTCTTTTGTCATTGCAGAGTAAGGAAGAGTATGAAGCATCTGTTTGTTTGTGTGGCAGCCAAGTTTGTCGAGGCAGCTACCTAAATTTGACTGGTGAAGGGGCTTTTCAAAAGGTGCAAAATGCATACCAATATTTTCATTGTGGTTAACTGCTTCCTTGTTAGAGGCAGTTTTTTGGAACTTCTTCTTGCGATCTTGTATGGATATGGCAGCTCAGTGGGGTCATGGCTGTATATGAGGTCCACGATTATGGATGATGAGGAGTATGCATAAACATGTTAGAGAGAAAACTTAGGTAGAGGTCTGGTTCCGAGTACACTTTTCAAAGACCAGGGGAAGGCCTTAGTGGACAACACGACTCGAGAGTGCGTGCATACCTTTTGGGATTTGAGAAGAATGCAAGTTTGTGATAATAGTTTTGTAGGATCTCAATATATGCAGTTATAAATAATATAGTCATAATTTTGGACAGTGGTTTTGCGATGGATATAACTCCTGTTAGGTCTTTACCCAGAGTGGTTGTAGCTTTATTGAGGTTGCTGCCACAGGCTTAGTTTTCTGCTCTATTTCTATTCCTTGTCTATTGCATTTATATGTGCTATGTGTGGTTGCTGTCTATCAGGTACTTAAGAAGTGCCATGGTATGCTGGATCGACATCGTTTGATGATAGAAGCATGTCAATTGAATTCCGTGTCAGAAGAGGATTATCTTGAATTGGGAAGGGCAGGGCTAGGCAGTTGTTTGCTTGGTGGACTACCTGGGTGGGTGGTTGCTTATTCAGCTCGCCTGGTACTTTCTTGCTTCCTCCCATTTGGTTCTGTATCTTAATCATATACTTTGCAATTTGGTTCCATTGTAAGTGCTTTTATTGATGCATACATTCTTGTGAAGGTGAGGTTCATAAACCGGGAAAGAACAAAGCTTCCCAAGGAGATCTTGAGACATAATCTTGAAGAAAAAAGGAAATATTTCTCGGATATCTATATGGAGGTAGAAAGAAGTGATGCCGAGGTTCAGGTAGAGGCTCATAGTTTCTTCTTTTTCGTTCTCATAGGGGATTGTGTGGAGGAATTTTGTTTAACCCATGTACTCCTTTTGTACATTGGCAGGCGGAAGGTGTTTACAACCAGAGGCTTCAAAATTTGGCTGTCACGCTTGACAAGGTTGGTACCAGAATCTAGAAATCCTCATATGCCATTGTTCCAATTCATGGTCCATTCAAATAGTTCTGTTACAAAGCTTACCATATGATCCATGTTTAGCTGTTGATTAGGTTTTAATGCCCCTCTCTGTTGTCTAGGACATTGTCATTCTTTAGGGCTATCTTGTTGATCCAGATCTGTCATGTAACAGCTAATTTGATTTCTCTTTCGTTTGGCAAGTAAGCTAACTGAATTATAACTGGTAAATGCTGTTTCTAGGTGAGATATGTGATGAGATGCTTATTTGGTGACCCAAAGAAAGCCCCGCCTCCATTGGAGAAGCTTAGTCCTGAAGAAACTGTTTCATTCCTCTGGAAAGGAGAGGGATCCCTGGTTGATGAACTCCTTCAGTGCATGTCTCCTCTTGTTGAGCCAGATGTACTGAGTAATCTTAAATTAAAGATCCAAGCTCATGATCCATCAGACTCTGACGATATGCGTAGAGCACTACGGAAATCTTTGTTATGGTAAATACATCTTGTTCTTTGTTTTGCTTGTTTACTACTAGATGATTTTAGCATGATCTCATCTGTTATTTCTTTGAAGGTTGAGGGATGAGCTTCGAAGTCTTCCGTGTACAGATCAGTGTCAACATGATGCTGCAGCTGATTTGATTCACGTTTATGCTTACACAAAATTCTTCTTTAGGGTTAGGGTGAGTGCTTCTGCTTTTGTGGGGGACGGTGCTTTGTTTATCTTACTCTTGGGCTGAAACATATTCCATATTTGAATGCAGAAATACATGACATTTACTTCTCCACCAGTTTACATTAGTCCGCTTGACCTGGGCCCCAAGTTAGCTGACAAGTTGGGGCCGAGTAACCACGAGTATCGGAAGACGTATGGTGAAAATTACTGTATGGGGCAATTGATTTTTTGGCACATTCAGACTAATGTTGAGCCAGATTGTAGCCTGGACACTGCAACTAAAGGTTGCTTGTCCTTACCGAACGTTGCTTCCTTCTACATCAAAGCTGAAAAGCCGCCTCCAGATCGGAGTCATGGCTCAAGGTTGCTGAGAGTTATGCTGGAAAGGATGGTAAGTGGTGTGCGTAGAAGAAACTGTGCGTCGGTTCTTGGGCACCTCCACGCATGCACACTTGGGCACCTTGTCTTAATTTTCTCGAGTGATTCGACATCCATTGCTCATACGCTGATCTCTATGTTGTCGCAGGAAAAGCGTCCCCAGAAACCGTGGCCAAAGGACCAGTTATGGTCATTCAAGAACTTCCCCGATGTTATAGGCAGTCCAATGCTGGACGCTATCTTAAACGACAGTTCGTCTATCGATAAGGAGATGCTTTCGTGGTTGAAGCAAAGGCCTTCGGTATTCCAGCACACGTAGGATAGAAGTCGAGTTTGTGTATTGTTAGTGAATGGGGAAGCTGTTTTAGTTGTTTTGGAATGATTTCTCAATGTTAGTCTCAGCTGCCTCTTTTAGTGCGGTAGCTGTTGGGGGTCATCATTCCAAAACCAGTTTCCCCCTCCTTTCTCCTCATTCTTGTGTACAGTTTCGATTGCCATTTTTGTTTTTTTCTGTGTAATCTGTAATTCAATTTGTGATGGTGAGGCATTTTTATTAAATCTCCATAATCTGTGTGAAAAAAAATTAATCAAAAGAAGAATCCGTGAAAGCCGATGCGACCTCACTCAGAAAAGAAGAACAAATTTTCCTTGTAAATTATGTTTATACTGAATGATTAAGGTACGTACGTTCGAATAAGTGAGGAGATTAGGGAGTTTCAACTTCTTCCAACGACACTAATTTGGCATGGTGATAAAATTTCTCTCTAATATTACATGGGCACTAAAACTACCAAGTACCAACAATGGTGATTTTGCGTCAAGCTAGATGCCAAAACAGAAAAAAATTAAATAAAAATTAAAAGCCCCCGCCCCACCCGTGTTCAGGGCCGGCCGACAGCCCTGACGCCGGTGGGTTGCTCTATATATATTTTTCTTGCCAAGGTTATTCAAAAAAAAAAAAAATTGTATTTTTTATTCTCTGTAAATTAAGCTTAATATTTTCAATTCGTATAGAGTTCAATTTTTTTAATTTTCTATGAAAATTCGTATAAATAACATATGTATGTGGATGAAAGATAAATTAATTATTTTTTTGGTAACCTGTGTCGGACTATGTGACTACTGTAACTAAGAAAATATTTAATTGGGTTGAATTATACGTAGATAAAAAATAATTAATTATTTATTTTGTAATCCGGATTAGCACGATTGACGTCTAACAGCCTAAATTTCGTTATCTTTCACCTGGCTGGCTATTGCCTCGGAGGAAAACAGGACAAGAAGTGCACGTTGGACGATGGGAATCACTCGATAACCAGGCCAGCAAGTCTCCTCCTCACTACCCAAGTGGAAAAAGCGTCACGTAAACGTTATGGAGCCAAGAAATGAGAATGGGGTCGGCCGCTGAGACCAATTGTCAAACTATCGTGTCGGATCGCCAGACGATTTTTTCAAGGGTGCATATCTCGAAAAATACCAGGTGACGTTTCTTTAACTTTTGATTTGGAAGGTTGGATTTTTAATTTTTTTGGGTAGATTTTTTGGGTGTAAATTTTGATGATATTTAGAGTTGATAAGTGTCGGGCCTTATTTTGTGAAGTTACTCTTTTAATATATTTTTTACATTCGTCAGAATTGAATCACTTAGACAAATTTCATTGATCACAAATCAGTAGATTAGCATAAATTCTAAAAAAAACATACGATAACCGAAACACGGGCTTCGAAAAGTTGGTCGCTGTCCCACTTTCTTTTTTTAAGGTCCACGTCTGCATGGTGTTTTTCCACCCGTATACTAGTTATTTTCCCACTAGAGCCCTCTCTTCGGGCGAGAAAAGCATCCACCTTTTCTCATTCTTGCAATCCCATTTCCTTATATAAAAATTATTTAATATCCAGATAAATAGATCCATTACTCGTACTCTAAACCTCTAGTTAAATTATAACAATCCATGCCAATAAAATTATGGTCATGAATTCCAACTCGTTAATAGTTTTATCGTAATATTATTGTTCATACTAAATTGTTGCAATACTATAATCTCTTAGATGATATTTCAGTGTCCATAAATTAATATGAATAACTGATGGCTATTAAATAAAAATTATAATTATAAGTCAATGGCATTTATTTTTTTTGGTGAATTTTTTTTCAAAAAAAAGACTTTACAAGTGTAATCATAATATAAAATTTACCTTTCAAAAAAATAAATAATTATAACCACAAAATTTTCAATTTTGTATAACAGAATGATGGTAGTGATCAAATGATTATAGATAATAAATATATCATAACTACTTAAAATACCACCCTTAAAGCTTCATTCAAATACCTAACAAGGATCTTAAGTTTATCCGGGCTATAAAATCTACCTTTATTGCCAAAGAGTTTGTAGTCCAACGGCACAAGGCATTGTAAATATCTAAGAGGTTTAAGATTCAAACCTTGGCAATGTCATGGTGTAATAATTTACCTTTTTAAAAAACTACCTTTATTGCTTATAAACATTGGGTTCAAATTCAATGGGGACATGAGTAATCCCCACTGAAAGGGACAGGGACAATATTGGAAATATAATAATTAAAATAATTAAAAAATATATCAGCAAAATAATAAAATTTATGGATATACAAGTATGTGAATATTGGTTTCTATTTTCTCGGATATTGGTTTCCATCTTCTAGGCTATTGGTTTCATTCTACTACGATATTGGTTTCATTCTACTATGATATTGGTTTTCATCTTCTATTTTATTGATTTCATTGTACTATGATATTGGTTTCATTCTACTATGATATTGGTTTCCATCTTCTCGGTATTGGTTTCATTCTACTATGATATTGGTTTCATTCCACCGTGATATTGGTTTTCATCTTCTCGGATATTGGTTTCATTCTACTATGATATTGGTTTCCATCTTCTCGGATATTGGTTTCATTCTACTATGATAATGGTTTCATTCCACCGTGATATTGGTTTTCATCTTTTCAGATATTGGTTTCATTTTACTATGATATTGGTTTCATCTTCTCGACTAGAATGTAAGCTACGAAGAAGAATAAAAAAAAAAGATCAATGATATTGGGAAAAAAGATGGCAGCGTAATGTAATTTTCAAAGGGAAGCGTTCCAATATCTGAACGGGGCTTCAATTGTGGGAGGAGAATCGGGGGGGGGGGGGACAACACCCAATTAATTAAACACCAACCTTCAATACTTCGACTTTAACCAAAAAAAACTCGCAACATATAGTAAACCCAGTTCATATATCCAGAAAATCGCAAAATGTAGTGCTCAAAAGCACAAAAAATTGTACCGCCAAGAACAAGAGGCTCCGAAATCAACAAAAACAAAACAACACCTAAATCCTAATTCCAGTTGAACAACGAACTCAATTAAGCCCTAAATTTCTTCCTGGGTTTCGTCTAAGTTTTGAGGTGAGTGGTTCGGGGTTGAGGAAGCGAGGGAGAGAGGCGGTTGGGGGGAAGCAGAGACGGAGTTGGGGGAACGGCGTGTGGGGGGGAATCGGGGACCGGGAGAGGGGGGGGAGGGGCCGGGAACGGGGGGGTTGTGGGAAGGCGGAACGGGGGGGGGGGGGGGGAGGACGGGGACGGGGACGGGGACGGGGGGGGGGGGGGGGGTGTGGATCGTGATGGAGATGATTTTTTTTGTAGGGTTATATAGAAAAATGGTAGAACCCTAATGAGTATGTTTGGATAAAACTCGAAAATACCCTCAATAGATTCTGACCATCAGATCTGTAAAAAAAGAATTTGATCAAATCTAAAGGCCCATATTTAGTCCATACTATGGGGATGATTTTTATGTAGTCCCCCTAAATCGAAATCCATAAACATTATTCAGAATTCCGAACTCCAATTGATGGTTCTAAATTCTAAATTTGGCCAGGTCAATCAATGCTAGATACTGCTTTTGGAACAGTTTAATGATGCCTTTAAGCCTTACTCTATAAGATCTATTTGAACTTGAATGGGATAAACCTAATCTTATCAGCTTTTGTTGATTAAAAGAGTGTAAAATTTTTCGTGGATATATATTTTTGCCTGAATATCTGATATTTTGGGAATGGCTCTCTCAATAATACATTCTCTATTCTTAAGTCTTAATTTGAAATTTCATTAACTGAAATCTAAGTGACTTACTGGTTGAACCAACCCAATAATATTATCACCGACTGCCATATGAATATATTCTTAACGATTCTTTTCTTAACAAACAAAAAACATCTACGTAAAACGAACCCAAGTAAAGTAAAAGTAAGGAACTATTTAGATATATTCCCCGGTCACGCTCCTCCATGAGCTGGTTATACTCTTCTTTTCTTGCTCCTCCATCAAAGGAATCCGATGATGGAAGAAAAAGTAGATAAAGTAATAATCACAAAAAATAAGTGAAAAGCAAAAAATAAATTAGTTTCCACCGTTTTTATGCAAAAGCTAGCTTTTGGTACTTATCTCACTGATTCCTTTTGATGCATTCTTTATCATTCTTTATACTTCCTTATCAAGGTAAATCATTCTTTATATTTTTTGGTATACTTCTATGGTATCGTCGTGTTTAGACTGTCGGGTTTAGGAGATGATTATTCTAATAATATTTTTTTCATTGGTAAGACTTGAACTCAGGCAATATTTAAAAACTAAAAATATCTTATTACTTGTACCGATTCCTATTGTTTATTTATACTTGGTAGACTCTGATGTTGTCACATATTTCTTGAAATCTAGCCAGTGTCTTCACTACCTCCTCCTCCACATCATTCAAGAACAACATACAAGGAAAAACCCACTTTCGCAATCCAGTTGAATATTTCTCCCAGGCAACCATCTTTTAAAAACTTCGCATTAATACGCACCAAATAATAGAAAATATGGTTAAGCTTGGGGGTATTCTCGTTTGCCTCCTGATAGTCGCAATGGACATCGCCGCTGGCATCCTTGGCATCCAAGCAGAAGTCGCACAGAACAAGGTACCTATTTCTCAAGCGGCAGTGAGTTCGAACTATTCAAAAAGGATTGTGTTGTAGAATGTAAAAAAAACTTTATATATCATATATACAAAGTTGATCAATATAAGGGCATTAATTAATAAAATGGAAACAGGTGAATATATTTCTTTTATTAGTAAATTTTATTCTAATATAATAATATGTATATTTACAGTCCGTGAGTGTTAAATTCCTCGTTTCAGGTGAAACACTTGAGGATGTGGATATTTGAGTGTAGAGACCCGAGCCAGGACGCCTTCAGGCTGGGATTAGCGGCGGCGGCGCTGTTGAGCCTCGCCCATGTAGTCACCAATCTGCTGGGAGGCTGCATGTGCATTTGCTCTCAGGATGAGCTTCAAAAGGCTTCTCCTAATAGGCAACTTTCTATGGCCTGCCTCGTCTTCTCTTGGTAATTAATTATATATTCACCTTTACATTTTCTCATATTAATTACATTTTTTATGTATATCTGATTCGCCGGAAAATAGTCGTCTTTGTATTTTTGACAATAAAGTTATTTCCAAAAAAAAATTTTATCTGCAAAAATAGGAAAACTTACTACGGTCCGACCTGTTAGAAGAGGAAATTACATTGTCTTTCGGTTTCAACACAACATCAATATAATGGATCTAGGCGATTTAATTTGAGTTTGTTTCGTGATAACAAACAAATTAATATAATCTCTGATCCTGTGGGTCCAATCAGTTTCTGAATTATGTTGATTATATATTTATTTAACAGTACCCAAGACCAGCAAACTATCAAGAAAAAGCATTAACCAAAATGACAGGTCCACTGGAACGTAAATTATTTGACCAAATTTTTGATTTTCTGTTGGTGGGTCAGGATAATATTGGCCGTCGGATTGTCGATGCTGGTGATTGGAACCATGTCCAACAACAAATCAAGGGGTTCGTGTGGCTTCTCACACCATCATTTCCTTTCAATTGGAGGCATTTTGTGCTTCGTCCATGCTCTCTTCTCTGTTGCGTATTACGTTTCTGCTAATTCCGTGGAAGATGGAAAGTTCGGAAGTCATGTTTGATCTCTCTCTTTTTGTTTTATCCCGTTCCTATGCACACTTTTATTGAAACGAGGGTAAACTTTCTTTCTTTCTTTCTCGGACTCATAGCTGACGTTTTCTTTAGAGAGCTCACTGAATCGGATATGTGCGTTGCATTGATCATTTTTCGATCCGCGAAAGCATTTCTAGAAAATAGTTCAACTTTTGTAAAAGAAATATGTCATTTTCTATCATTACGAACTTTCTTCTATTTCATTTTCTCTCTTCGCGGTATGATAATCACTCCAAACCACCCGATTTCTTTTACGATGTCCAGAACAAAATTATTAGCAACAAAGCCCAGATATATGTCATTAATTATCAAGTGGCATTACACGAGTACGGATTTGGTGTTGGTGGGGACAAAACCTCTTCCCACCACGGAAGAGTAAAGAGAGTTTTGATGGCAATTTTGTAATAAAATTGAAAACCAGGGATAATATTGGAACACCTAATATAAAATTTTAAAAGCTAAAAATTAAGAATGAGGCAGTTATGAAAATATAAAGAGAAAAAATTAAAATTAAAACATTCCATATGTAATGCCAAAAACCCTAAACGCACTATCAAAATTAATTAATTGACTGTCCGCTTCTTTGTTTTGATAATATTCCATATGGTATTTGACGGATTCGACGCGTAATTAACGAGTAATTACGTGTTGAACTTGTTTAATTAACAAACTAATTCGTTAATCATAAACCACTTACTTATTGAAGCAAGAGGTCCACAGGCTCGGGTCCACAATTTCTTCGTGCTGGTCGAATTACGATCACGTTTGAACGGATTCACAATTGATTTCCATGAGATTTCCTCTATAGAAAATCTGATTAAAATTCAGGAACTAATCCAGAATTTTACTTTCTGATTGAGTAGTTCAGGGAAAAGTTACATTTCAGTCCAGCAGGATTCCTCCTTTTATAGGAAAGTCCGGCCAGTCAAAATGTGCTACGTGGCACACCACGTGGCGTCACGTGGCACTCAGGGACGCATGGCCGCCACGTGGTACTTCGGACCACATGTCCGCCACGTGGCGCGCCACGTGGGCTGCCACATATGACGTCAGCGCCACGTCACGCTGACATGGCGCTTGCGCGGCTTCGAGCCGATCAACGCGGGTTGACCGGCCCATCCAACCCAACTTATGGGCCTGATGGGCCCGGGCCCATTTAGGCACAATAATAATTGCCTAATGGGTCCAAAGTCTAACATCTCCCACTCAATTATTATTGACCTTGATCAACAGTTATCAGATTTCGTTAAAGGATTTCGTGCGACCAGCCACGTCGAGTATGTTAAGCCAAATTCAAGAGCACAGACACTCAGGCTACTTGAATAGTAGCATCTCGACTACCTTTTTGTATGCTATTACCCCAGGACTCATGTCACATTCCATTGTTCACATCAATGATTTCAAACAATTATATTCGGGTTCACTATTGTACTTTTCAATACAATTGGTGCACCTGAACCACGAAACTCAGAATGTGAAGAACAGAGTTCTTTCTCCCTTAACTATATTCTTTTCATAATGATACAGCCTGCTTTTCTGGTCAGCCCTGCCAGGTCGAATCGCTATGCCATAACCTTTTCATGAACTTTCCAAGCTAGCAGCACTGGACCATACTTCCAGAATACGTTTAGGATCTTAAGGGTAGGTTTCGGGAATCACAGTTTTCGAAAATTGGTCTCACACTAGGGATTGTGAAATCACTCAATATTTTCATCCTATCCAGTGGTCGAGTAGCACACATGATACTGATCATGTGTTACGGTGTACATTCCTTCGTAAAAGGAACACATGTCAATTAACACCATACTAGAGTATCAGCCTTAGCTTAACTCTAGGCTAATAGGACAGACAGTATGATAAGTTCCACTTATATCTTATCATATGGATTGTAGAAAATGCACTTATGTATGTCCAATAACTGCCTCATCTCATCTGGGAATTAACTTCTTGACTCCCACTGAGGTAAACACCCGTGTGAGTGGGCTACTTCTCTGTCCGACATGTTTCAGATTTAACTCATATTGCCAAAAAAGAACTCATATATTCTAACTAATTGGATTACAAATGAAACCGTCGTAAACCCAGTGACTTAACATGTTTCTCGAACACTTCTCGAGGTAATGCTTTAGTCATTGGATCTGCGGCCATATCTCGTGTAGATATGTGTTTCATACACAACTCTTTATATTTTATTAAATTTCTAACAAAGTGAAATTTAATATCTATATGCTTAGCCCTGCTATGAAATCTCGGATCCTTAGCATAAGCTATAGCCGCCTAACGTCAGGTCACGGCCTTGATAGCACAAGGAGTATTCTACACTTGTGTTCAAATATTTCAAAATCCATTTGACAGCCTTCCAGTGAGCACTGCCTGGATCAGACTGATATCTGCTTGCTATCCCAACAGCATAGCAAATATCAGGCCTAGTACACAACATTGCGTACATCAGGCATCCAACTGCATTGGCATAAGGAATCTTCTCCATATCCCTACGTTGTTTAGCTGTTTTTGGGCACATGTCCTTACTCAAATTATGACCTTTAACCAATGGGACGTACTTTGGGTTACTGTGATCACAATTGAAATGTTCTACTACTTTGTCAATATATGTCTCTTGTGAAAGAGACACTATTCTCTTCGAACGATTCCTCGAAATCTTAACTCCGAGTATGTAATCCGCTTCACCCATGTCTTTCATTTCAAAGTTGGAAGATAACCAATCTTTGATTTCGACAAGAAATCCCATGTCATTTCCAGTTAAAAGTATGTCATCAACATACAAAGTGATGATAACAAACTTCTTTCTTGATCGCTTAACATACACACAATGATCTTCGTCTATCATTATAAAATCATGCTGCATGATCGTATTATGAAAATGAATATACCATTGTCTAGACGACTGCTTAAGGCTATAAATTGATCTATTCAATTTGCAAACTTTGTGTTCACAGCCTTTTTGAATGTAGCCCTCAGGCTGAACCATGTAGATTTCTTCATCCAATTCTCCATGAAGAAAAGCAGTCTTTACATCTATTTGATGTAATTCTAGATTCATGTTAACAACCATAGCTAAAATGACCCTAATTGACGTAAATCTAACAACAGGTGCAAAAGTCTCCTCAGAGTCTATCCCAGCCTGTTGTTTGAATCCTTGGGCAACCAAACGTGCTTTGTATCTTTCGATACTACCATCTGCATTGCGCTTGATTTTGAGAATCCACTTATTCCCAATTGCCCTACGCCCCTTAGGTAGGTCAACCAGATCCCAAACCTGGTTTTTGATCATAGAAGACATTTCTTCTTCCATTGCATTCATCCATTCATTTCCTTTTGGAGATGACAAAACTCCAGATACATTCTTTGGTTCATCTTCATCCTGTAGGATGGCCAGAAGAATTTTACTTGGACCACCAAATTTCTTTAGTGATACCAAGAATGCATTAGCCTCGCCTTCGATATCGAATCGTCGGCGTGGTATGCTAGTTCTGCTAGACCTACGAAATTCCCGGTTTTGATAAACATCTCTCATATATTCATCATATCCAGGAATCGTACTCCCACTGGGTGGAAATACCGTACTCCCACTGGAATAAGGAATTACCTCCCTTTCAGGACTCAGATCACGACCTTCCGCATCATTTTGAGTTGGAAAATCTCTATCTTCCTCCTCAATTCTCCCACTCGGAAGAAGTGATCCAGATGATTCTGGTTCATTTGTCTCATAAAGGGTAAGGTCACTACTAACCTCTCCTAACTTCGGAAATTCATTCTCCAAAAAAATGTGATATCACGTGATTCAAATTCTGTTACATGTCCATTGTCCAGTTTACCCACGAACACGTACCCTTTAGATACCTCTGGGTATCTTATAAAGATACTTTTTCTACCTCTCGGTCCTAGTTTACCGAAAGTACTTGAGGTAGAATGGACATATGACGCACACCCCCATGGCTTAAAATAGGATAAATCGGGCTTCCGATCTGTCCACATTTCGTAAGGAGTGGCAGTAACAGACTTAGAGGGAACATGATTGAGAACGTATGCGGCAGTCAGGAGCGCATCTCCATAGAATGATATAGGCAAACTTGCCTCTGCCATTATCGATCTAACCATGTCAAGAAGAGTTCTATTTCTTCTTTCAGGAACCCCATTTTGCTGGAGTGTATAGGGAATGGACAACTGATGTTCAATCCCTTTTTTAATGCATAGAGCTTTGAACTCATCAGAAAGATATTCACGGCCACGATCAGTTCGTAAAGCCTTTATCTTTCTTTCCTTCTGATTCTCAACAAAACTCATGTACGTCATAAAGCAGTTTAAGGCTTCAGACTTGTGAGAAATCAGGTATATCAGACCATATCTAGTATAGTCGTCAATAAAGGTGATGAAGTAATATGCTCCATGCCTTGCCCTCACGTTCATTGGACCACATATGTCAGAATGGACTAATTGTAGTGGAAATTTGGCTCTAGCCCCAGTACCGAAAGGTTTCCTAGTGCTTTTCCCTTCTAGACAGGATACGCATCTGGGTAATATAGATTTCTCTATATTGCCCAACAGTCTTGCCTTAGCTAGACGGTTTAAACGATCCTGACCAATATGGCCTAGTCTAGAATGCCATAGTTTAATATCATCCTCTGATGAGTTTGAACTAGTGGCAAAGGAAAAACTTTCATAAGGATCAATATCCAGAATCAAAAAACCTTCCGATATATATCCAAGGCCAAAATAGGCATCATCCAAAAATAATCTAACGGTGTCGTCCTCAAATGATAACCGAAAACCTAAAGACATTAAGGCTGAAACTGAGATCAGGTTCTTTCGTATGTCTGGAGCAAACAACACGTCATGTAAAAGAAGAGCACGACCACCACGAAGGTGTAATCTACAAGTGACCAATCCTTTCACATCCACGCACGAGTTGTTACCAATAAAAATGATTTTTGCTCCAGCCGGCAACCGCCTGTACTCAACGAACGAACAACGGTCTCTAGCTATGTGGTCTTTCGCTCCTGAATCAATCACCCACATAGAATGTGACTCAGTTAGAAGGGTACAAGAGGATACATACAGTTTACTCACACTTGAGTTCAGATGTATCTGCTTGGGCATCTTGCAATCTTTTGCAAAATGTCCCTTCTGTTGACAGTTAAAACATTTCACTTTTGAAATGTTAAACCGCTTGTTCCTTTTAGCCTTGGAGCCATCCAACTTGGTTCCACGGTTTTCAGCCTTAGGAGTTTGTTTACACTTACCCTTTCCTTTACCTTTCTTCTTTTTCCCACCACTCCCAGTCGAACAAATCGAATGGACTTCAGGGTGGGATTTCATTGCTAGAAGGCGATCTTCCTCCAGCTCAAGGTGTCTGGCAACATCATCAAATGTTACCAAATGATCGGAATGGGTCAGATTCATCTTCATCTGTTCCCAACTTGGTGGTAGAGAACGGATGACAGCTTGAATCTGCTGCTCGTCGCTGAGTATGTGACCAGCCTCTGCCAGTTCACTAATCATATTGGACATCACTCTCAAATATTTCCTCATGGTCCAGACGCTTTTTAAAGGTATCAAACCTTATGGTCAAAACACGCAGCTTTGACACTGAAAGGTTTCCGAATTTTTGTTTGAGAGAATCCCATAACTCTTTCGCGTTGTCATTCACGCGAAATTGTCTGGTGATATCATCCATCATTGAACTCAGCAAGATCAGTCGAGCAGTAGTATTTTTCCTCTTCCAATTAACATAAGCTTCCTAATCTCGCTTATGTTGAGCAGTTGTGCCTTCTTCAGGCTCGTCCATTATTACATGTATGTGCTCCAGAACCTCTTATTCTTCAAGCACATATTGTATTTTCATGCTCCAATTGTCATAGTTTTCACCGTTGAGTTTCAACTCACGGTTTAGCTCAGCTATGATGGATCTAGAAGCAACTGACATTCTATATGGATTTTTAATATGAGAACATATTAGAAGTTTGATTTGGCAATATGATACAATTTACTATTCACTCATAACTTTATAACGATATGAGGTTCTTGATAAATCTCAAAATCGAAGTGGGTCGCGGGCATGCTTCCCCTTACCATTCAAGTATTAATCTTAAACTTCAACCGTTTAAAGTTAATCGATAGTAAATTCAAGTGGAAGCAACTAAACAAACATCTTTATTTAATTGCATACATTTGTACATTCTGAGCTTATACACACATGTATAAAAAACTCAGATGAGGTCTCAACCTATTGTACAAAAAATTCCCCCAAAAATAACATATGTACATGGGGACAGATAAACATAACATGAAATCACACATTGATCGGATGTCCAGGCGATCCGGTAGGAGAATCCAGATACATATCTAGATCCGGGTCCGAAGACGATCCTAGGGGAACCGGGTGCGAGGACGATCCGGCGAGAAGTTCCAGGGTACTTTCTGGAACTGGAATTGAGTCCATGATCCAGATGATCAGGAGCGGAGGAAAACTGTAATACTAATCCTTAGCGAGGTAGCGGTTCAAGATTAAACCGCTTCGTAGCTCCAGAACAGGAGAAGGTATCATTTCTCTGCGAAAACCCTTATCCTCAAGATAATGGATCAGACCATAGAGGGCATCTCTATGGGTATTGAACTCAGGTGCCGAGAAGATACTCATATCTTCTCGAATTTTCATCGTGACCAGGAGGTCTTGAAACATGGAGGGCCAGTTATCTCGATGATCATAACCTCCGGCCCAGATGCACTCTTGCATCTCCCGATGAACAGCCTCAATGTGCTCGACGATGACATACATGTCATTCTTGGGCACACGCAGCGGTAAACAGTGCTTCGGAACCTTTTGTCGAAGTTCCGTCGCACAAAAGTTCAGATACCTTTCTCCAGTAGCCATCAAATCTTGCAACAATTGCAATTCAATTTTGGGTTAATACTCATATTTTTCCAAAATAGGATTGAAAAACTCATTTTTCAATCTTTTGATGATCATACAATGGACCAATTCATGTGATTTTAGTTACATTTAACATATCTCGGAACTCGTTCCAAAATATTTTTAAATTTATTAAAATATTGTCATAATTTTAATAAACCTAATTGACAAAAATTTCTCAAAATTTTTATCAATTTATTGGATTTAATTGAATAAAAACTGATTTTATCCAATTAAAAACAGGAGAAAAAACACAATTTTTAAGTCCAATTTTAGTCAAAATTGACCGTAAATCTGGTTGGGTCGAACCAATAAACCAGGCCAATCCGTCCGGTTTTTTTGATTTTCTTGACTCGGGTATAAATATTTTCGGGAAAAATCGTGAAATTATGATTTTGCCCCTCGCATATTTTCCCTTTGATTTTCTCTCTCCTCTCCCGCGATCGGCAAAATCGCCACCGTACGACCTCCTACGACCGCCGCTTAACGGCGACGAACCAGCGGCCGAGACCGGTCGCAATCGACGCGTCTCGGCCTCGCGGGCCGTCGTCCAGCCGTTCTCCGCCGCGATCGTCTTCTCCGTTGCGCGTCTCTCCGCCGTCGTCGTCCTCGATCTCGCGATTCCGCCGACGTCGATCCACAAACGTGGTATTGGGACGTCGGGGAGAGTCGATCTCCGGCATCGAAATCGTCGATCTCCGGCATCGAAATCGTCGAATTTCCGACGAAATCGATCGAATTCGATTTCGGGCAAAAACACCTAAATCGCCCGATTAGGGTTTAACTTCGATTTGGGGATTTTTGGGAAAATTTCCAATTAATCCCCAAGTTTTCTGAAAATTGCACCGAAGTCCATGACACGCAAGTGCCACGTAAGCGGTGAAATTTTAGATTGGTACCTTAAGGTTTCGCACGTGCACGAATTTGCCCGCGTGGTTAGGCAAAAATTAATTTAGTCCCGCTGGTTTTAAATTAATTACATTAAAGTGCAACAGATTATGATTTTCCATAAAATCATAATTAATATGATTTTTAACTCAATAAATCACATAATTATTTGAATTAAAACATCATATTATCATCAAAACATGGTTTTAACCATGCTCTGATACCAATTGACGGATTCGACGCGTAATTAACGAGTAATTACGTGTTGAACTCGTTTAATTAATAAACTAATTCGTTAATCATAAATCACTTACTTGTTGAAGCATTAGGTCCATAGGCTCGGGTCCACAATTTTTTCGTGCTGGTCGAATTACGATCACGTTTGAACGGATTCGCAATTGATTTCCACGATATTTTCTCTATAGAAAATCTGATTAAAATTCAGGAACTAATCCGGAATTTTACCTTTCTGATTGAGTAGTTCTGGGAAAAATTACATTTCAGTCCAGCCGGATTTCTCCTTTTATAGGAAAGTCCGGCCAGTCAAGATGTGCTACGTGGCACTCCGGGGCGCATGGCCGCCACGTGGCACTCCGGACCATATGTCCGCCACGTGGCGTGCCACATGGCACATCATGCCACATATCCGCCACGTGAAAAAGCTACCCCTAGCTTTGTCACGTGGCGCGCCGCGTGGGCTGCCACATATGACGTCAGCGCCACGTGACGCTGACGTGGCACTTGTGTGGCACTTGCGTGGCTTCGGGCCGGTCAACGCGGGTTGACCGGCCCATCCAACCCAACTTATGGGCCTGATGAGCCCGGGCCCATTTAGGCACAATAATAATTGCCTAATGGGCCCAAGGTCCAACAATATTCATTTTTTTAATCTGTCAATCTGTAATTGATCAATTTTTTTGTAACATTTTCTTGTTCAACTCATTATTTTGGTAATTAACTTCTGTATGTTAAATATTTTGTAATACTTACTGGTAAAACACTCCCTATTATCGATAATGGTATAAATGATATTGGTATTTTGTTAGACTGATATTGGTACACTGTACGATTGTCATTTGTACAATCAGGTACCATTAGAACCCAATTAACTGTAATATGACAATCGAACCAATCTGAAATCAATATTACTCCAAATACAACCATTGAGAGAATATCTGAATACTAATATTATTTTACATACAAACCAACATCACTATAAAAATCAGAAATCAATCTGAACCAGTCGAATTCACATACAAGAACATTTGTATACCACTATCGACTACCATTAGAACCTAATCATTGTCACTATAACATGTATAAACCACATAAAAACAAATGGCAATCGAACCAATCTGAAAATAAATTGAAAATAATTTGAAACTAATCTGAAACTAATTTGAAACCAATATCACTTTAAATAAAAATCACTGCTGAATACCAAAAAAAAGCAAAACATTACCATTTAAATTTTGTTCTCACATTTTCTCAGAATACAATCAGATACTAATCAAAGTATATAACTAAAAAAATTGTAAAAAGAAAATCCATCTGTACATGGCTATTTCTTCAAAGACGAGGCATAATCAGTACGGGAGCGTCGCTATAGCCTCGACGGAGATCAGCAACACCAAAAGCCTTGGCCATCTCCCGCAATTGGGCCTTAAGAATTTTGTTGGTTGAGTTCTTGGGAAGCTCGGACATGAACGCCACTTTCTTGGGCACCATAAAATGAGGCAGGTTCGCCCTACAGAAACTTATGATATAGCCTTTCTTGAGCTCGTCGTCGTTGTTCCGTCGCTGATGGCCACGAACGCGTCGTCCTCTTCCACTGGCGGCTCACGCACGCTGCTCTCTTGATAATTCTCGATCCGGTGCTTCATGATGGAGTGGGCGGAGTCGTCTTCGATCTGGCGTCGAACGGGACTAGGGAGGTGGAGGGGGCGGAGTCGTCTTTGATCTGGCTCTTCATGGTTTTTTTCTCTTGAGGATGAGGAGAGAGGGAGGGGTCGATTGAGATTAGGTTAATTGGGAGAAGGAAAATGAAGGGGTTAGGTATTGTCTTAAATACTAAGTTTGCCCGGTAAATAAATTCATTAAATTTTTTAAGGGCAAATTACTTTCATGTTTCTGACTTTTGGTCATTTTCCCCTAGGGTCCCTGACTTTTGGAAAATAATTTTTTTGTCCCTACGTTTTGATGATAATAGACTCTCGAGTCCCTGGAGTCAAAATATTCTTTTTTCTCCAGTGAACCCTACTTGAAATGATCAAAATGCCACTCTCATTAAAAATTTAAAAAAGTGACCTTCTTCGACATTGGAAGACCAAGAACACCATGAATAACCCAAAAAAACTAAAACTCAACGAGAACAACCTTCATCTTCTTCCTCCCACCTTCAACCTAAATTAAAATTAAAACTCAAACTCAAAAACAAGTCTAAACAATTTCAACGAGAATCAAAACTAATTAGAAAGAACTAAAACTAAATAGATAGAATCAAATTTAAAAACCCTAATTTTGAAAATTAGATTTCTAAACGAGCCCCCTTCTCAGAAGTTTTAAATCTAATTTTTCCTATAAACCCAACATTGAGATGATCGACGAACAACCTTCAATCATCTAACCCAGGAAATCATCTCAATTGAGGAATTCTCTGGTGGGTATGGCTCCTTCGGAAACAACAGGAAAAAAATAAGTGAAGGAGGAGGAGAAGCCAAGGGACCAGGAGGTCCACGCGACCAACACGCTCTTCGGGAAGCACGTGCGCTCCCTCCTCTGCGACGATTGCCACTCCGCCCCGGCCTCCATCCTCTGCGACTCCGAGCGGTCCGTCCTCTGCCACGACTGCGACTGGGACTACCTCGGTCCGCCGCCCCCTCGATGGATTCTCCGGCTGCCCTTCCCCCTTCGAGCTTGCCGGCATCCTCGGCTTCGACTACCTAAGCTGGGAGAAGCCGAAAGAGGAGGATGACGAGGTCTGGGAGACTGCCGGGGCTGCGGCCTCACTCACATGATCGTCACCCCTCTCGATCTCTTCAAATATAATATGCATGTCCTCTCTCCCTCTCTCTCTCCCTCCTTTGACTTCGCGTTGACTAGATCCCTATCCCTCATGTGCTTGTTGTTGTCGTTGAAAGGTTCCAGATCCTCGCTTAGGCCTTAATCGCTCTCAAGATCTAAGTAGTTTACTCTTTATTTGAGAGCGATTAGTACACTTGAGTTCGATTCTGTTAGGTCGTGTTTGGTTTTCAAAATGTTGCAAATGGATTCCTAAATTAATCGCTCTTCGGATAATATTTGTTTGGATCCAGCTTATATTTTCTGGTCAAACAAATGGAAGCTCGGAGAAGGAGGTGGCGGAGTTGTTGGGGGAGGCGTAGAGGAAGCTCCGGATCTATTCTTTTTTGGTTAATTTCTGGGTTTGGTTAATTTTTTTTAAGGGGTGGAGTAAAATTTAACAAGGAAAAGTATTTTGGTCATTTTAAGTAGGAGCTTCCGGAGAAAAATAAATGTTCCGGCTCTAGGGACACGAGAGTCTATTATCATCAAAACTTAGGGACGGGATAATCATTTTTCAAAAATCAGGGATCCTAGGGGGAGGATGACTAAAGGTCAAAGACTTGAGAATAATTTACCATTTTTTAATCATATGGAGCGGACCACATGCACATCCAAACTATAGGAACATGCCCGTGTAGTCCTACTCAAGAGTATCATGTAGCAACAATTGAGAAAATTAAGGTACACTATACATCCCATGTATAACGTTTTAAAATTAGGTACACATATATCACATTTTAGAACGTTACCAAGAGGCAATTAAGGAAATTAGTACACATAAAATTAAACAGCCCACTATAAATCCTGGATTAATCAAGTGGAAGAGGAACTAACAACAACGACATGACACGTTCCTTGGTCTCATTGCCCGGATTGATTCCGTGACCATCGCCATTCTTGTAGACGTACTGAGACATTCTGACTAGATTCTCACTGGCTCTTAGGAAGCTCTCGTCAAAAGGGTAGCTGCTACTCTTGGCTTTGTTCATCATCTTCCAAGTCTCGTTAACCAACTCTTTTATGTGTTTTCTTGCGGTTTCTTCTCCAACTCCAGCTTCCTTCATGTAGCATTCTACCGCCTTCTTAGTGTCTCCTCTTGCTAACTCGACCTATCAATCAATTAATATCACATATAGATGAGACTGAAATGCTGAAATCAGATATCATTACCTACTAAACTTTTACATTGCACGATCCCGTTTCACGACAAGAGAAGTAAAGTCAAGCCTATGTAAACTTCGGAATAATCAACTTTGTTTAAAGTTGTCGTGCTCAAATGAGCTCCCAAATTTTGTGTCAATTGGTAGGGTTTGTATAAAAGTGTGGACGTACGTACCTTGGAAGTTCCTAGATCATTGGTGAGTCTAAAAATCATGGAAGAACAGCGCACAATACATTGAACATCTTGTATATACTCCAATGCTTCTTTTGTTACTTTCTTCGTGGAAAGTATGTAAAACCCGCTTAACACAAGCGGACCAGAAATGGAAACTATTGAAGAACTCAAATATTGATCCAAAGTTGGAGTGTATCCTTCATGATACCATCTCGCCTCTTGCATGCCTGCCTTGCAAAGATTTGCCCACTAGAATCAATGAGGAAAACAAACAAATTAGCAGAAAGTCACTCGGCGAGAAGGAATAATTTTGTTTCGCAAGTGTAATTTTATTTATTACTCTTTTTCTGTGTGGATTTCCCACCGATTTTATCATGACATGTTTTAACAAGGTATGTGGCTATAACCTCTCTTGACTACCCGACTTGTGGGTTTAGCTTGATAATTTTTATCTATGCGCTTTTTCTCTTGCGCAATTAATCGCATCCGGTGGGTACTTTGTATCAAAGGTGTTATTTCGCATCTGAATAAATTTACAGTTTCAGAAAAAAAAAATCAACCGAGCACGGATATACACCATTACCAATTTACCGTACCATATAATTAATTACTTAGCAATCCACACTTTCAAACTCCTTTACAAACGACCTCTAGCTGTGCCTAATGGCAAAATACTGGTTATTTCACATAAAAATAGATCACTTACCGCTTTGCTTATGAATGGAATGGCGTTGAAGCCATGATTCTTCATGCACATGTAACCAATTTTGTTGCTTGTATTGAACATTGCAAGGAGAACTGTCCTCACAGGAGGAGGTAGCTCATCAATTCTAGAAATATCCCACCTAGAAATCAAAACAAAGAGGAAATTAAAAGAAATCTCAATCGTTCCAATAAAAATATATTGGATTATTCTTCTTGACCAAAGTCTAAAAAATCAAATAATGTAAATAAAAAATGAATATACAAACCTGTTCACAATGTCTGTGAAGAGCTCAAGTTCTTCGAGTGAGCCATAAACGTCATATACATCATCTACCATAGTAATGAGGCTTGTAAACTTGGTTTGCTCTATTCTGACATCTGGAAATTGTGGTTCATGAATCATGGCAGAAATCCATATGTAGGTTTCTAGGATCCTGTCTCTGGAAAATTTGATGTTATTTAATCCCATATCCAACCACCACCTGAAAGTTCATCATTTTTTTACAATTTAGTTAGATGGTGAGTAATAATAGTCTATGCAATGAATTGACGCACCTGTCGAGACCCCTTCAAATTCTATGAGTTTAATGTGTGTTAGAGCATTGTGTTATCGTACAACGTACCTTATTAGTTCCTGACCCTCTTGTAAGTATGAGGATTGTAAAATGTTGTAATCCAATTTGGCTAGCTTAAGCAAACTTGGGTTCATGTGTTCCTCTTGCTCATATACATCTATGTACCACTTTGCTTCTAACCTATTTAGCCTCCAATGCAATGGCGTATCCAAAGCATGGTCCACGATTTTGGCACAATAATCCGACAAGGCCGATCCTTGGGCAAGATTCTGCAAATTCGTAGTGGCATATATCTTGATCTCATCTATTGTGGCTTCATCTTCATAGCCTAAGAAAGAAGCTTCATACAAGCTTAGCAACACTTTGACATCTTCAAGAAGTGTTTTCTTCAATTCTCCATTCTTTTCTTTAAAACTTTTGAATACATCTGCCAATGAACAATAAAAGAAGAGACGTGAAGGCAAACAAAAGGGAATGTTAATTTCATTTTGTTTTATGCTGAAATTTTAATCAAACTAGATCTTTAGAATAAAGTAAAACCTCTCTAAAGTGATATTATTGTGATCAGAAAAAAATATCACTTTAGAGAGGTTATTACATAAGAGATGTTTATATTTTTTTCCTTAAAAAATATTTAAAAATAAAATTTTGAACAATAAATACGTAAATACAAAAAATATTTTTTCTATATTCAAATTACCTAAAATTTTGGCTTGTAACATTATTCAAATTCTACACTCGATTAAAATATTTTTTTTTACAACAAAATGGCAATCACAATGGCCATTTGAAAATAATTGAGAAGATGAATGACAATTTAAAATTTATCAAACAAATAAATCTCACACAAACTAGTGTCTTAAAATATTTTTCGAATTCATAAAGTATGAAAAAATATTTGTATTTATTAAAAAATATCACTTTATGTAAAAATTGAGATTGGATTTTCATACTAACTGAAAAAGTATTAGTTATCACGATATAGATGTTATGAAATTTTAACACTGGTCCTGAATGAGGACCGAGATTTTTTATCAGTTTAGATGGGTTAACATTGATTCCGACTCAGGATCGAGATCGAGACTACATGAGATCATATTACGAAGATTTAACTGTAGTAAATCACGAGTACATAATATCCATGCACCTTCAGAGACGACTAGTCCTTTTTGTCTGAACAATCTGAATTTGAGAGCAGTGGTATAAAGATCTGCTTCAGTCCAAGAAGGATGTTGAGCATCCTTATGATAGAGAGAGTCAAGTACAGCTTTAATCTCCTGTTCAAAGTGGTACTCCAAACCTAGCATTTGGACTGATTCAATGAGCTCTAACTTGGCCAGCGGATTCATCTTTGCTCCAAAAAGACCCTTCACGTCATCTTTTAATCGTTTAATTTGCTTCATTTGCTTTTCATCCTGTGTAATAAATGTTCAATTAATTAGGAACTACAGAGCGCATGAGCTTTAGAAAGAGGAACATAAAATGGTTAGTACCATGTTCCTTAAATATCATCCATCTGTCTAAGAAACTGTCCTGTTAGGGAAGTTTTCATGAAAAAAAAAGAATCTTTCAGTACGGTATTATGCAAATGGCGACAAATATATACGTTATCTAATCAATGACCCACTTTATCGATAGTGTTTTTTCGGTGGTTTTAAAAAACAACCTGGAAGTTGACATGACATTTTTTTCGTTTCTTGGGTTAATCGCGATCAGACCTGAGATTTTTTAAACAAATAATATATTATTATTATATTTAGTGTTAAATAACAAATAGTTATATATATTATCTAATTTTATTGCAAAAGTTATAATATATCAGTATCACAATCATAATGTAATAAAATTTAATCTAATGAAATATTTAAAATGTATATATTTTTAAAAAAATTGCTAGATCGACCGGTATCAAACCATGAAAATTGGCAAGTTCGATCGATTATAAAATGGGTTTTCTAAAGACCCCACTGACCAATCTTGAACCGGTGGTTACCGTTGACCACCAGCCGAACCACACCTTGGGTTTAGGCTGAAAATCAATTCAAGATTGATCCCGATTCCTAGTCCGAGCTGACCACATTTTTAAGAACGTAAATTCGAATTTGAGACTTTTTAAAGAAAATTTAAATATCTCACAATTTAAAACAAATTGGTTAGTTTTATAAATATGAGGTGGAGGGGGAGGGCATGGACAACTGAGCTTGTTACCTAAAATAAATGGACGGTTCCAAGAGAAGAATCTGCTTGGTTTTTTTTGGTAAGTGGGAAGAAGCTGAGAAGAATCTGATTGTTACCCCCTATGTATAAGCAACTAATTAATCTTAAAAAGTAATCTCTTAAACATCTAGTTCAAATAATAAAGACATAGATGGAGAACTGAGCTTGAAGTCCAAAAGTATAAGAATCTAAATTCTACAAGTACTTAGATCAGTTGGTTATGAAATTATTCTAGTTT
Organism: Hypericum androsaemum; assembly: GCA_963995505.1. Classification (NCBI taxonomy): domain Eukaryota; kingdom Viridiplantae; phylum Streptophyta; class Magnoliopsida; order Malpighiales; family Hypericaceae; genus Hypericum; species Hypericum androsaemum. The sequence continues at coordinate 15,987,781 of OZ023185.1, forward strand.
AATCAGATCTCGAGTTCGATTCTTTAAAAATATAATATTGTTAAATATTTATTGCGAGATCTGAAAATGGTTAAATGGGATGGATAATCTGGTATAAACCAAAAATACTTAGCAAGTGAGCGGGGCATACATGGATACTGTAATCAGATGTGTAAGACTGGAAGAGATTATAGTCCCAGACAGATGGCTGGTAATTTCCGGATCGTCGGGAAATCTCTGGTTCTTTCCTTGCGACTTTTAATTGCGTCGGTAAACGGCCATCAACATTCCTACGCCGGTTATTATTGCTGCCTCCTGGTGCCAGGCGTTTCTTGAGAATTAGCAAAGAGGGTGAGTGAGCCAAAGAGCATGGCTTTTGCGTTGGGGAGAGAATATTAATAGCTTGTGTGGCCATTTATTTCTTAGCTAGTTGCCTGAGTCACCCTTGTAAGCTACCTATATATGCACGTATTTATAAGGGACCGGATTTGGTCCTGGAACCCTGTTTTCAGGACCGTCCTGGACTCAACTCATTGTATTATAACTGAGCGATCCATTATATTATAACTGGGCGAACTATTGTATCATAACTGGGCGAATTATTACATCATAACTAAGCGAACCAACACGTGTTCCGAAAAAATTGAGACCGCTTCGGACGACCCATTGCATCATAACTGGACGACCCATTGCATCATAACTGAGCAAACCATTGTATCATAACTAATCACCCATTGTATCATAACTAACCAACCTATTGCGAGTTCCAGAACGGTCCTGGACAAAAATATTTATCCAGGACCAAATCCGGTGCCATTTATAACCACAATTTACTCTACCATGGTGATAATGTTTGGACAAAATGATCTTGCTTTTTTCCCTTTTTTTTGCCTCGGTGTTATTTTCTAAACGTGTTGAATGACAGATCTTGAAAAATTATATGAGTTCAAACGCAAAATTGCCCCAATCAGAGTTGAGTGAAAAGTCATAACCGTCAAAAGTTGAGAAGGAGTATATCTACAAGATATGATAACTAGTTTAAAATAGCTTGTTTTTTCTGTTTTTTCACATCGGTAATATTTTTTCACGTGTTGAATGTTGATCTCGAAAAATTATATGGAATCAAGCACAAGATTGCCTCGAACTGGGTCATAGGCGAAAAGTTATGGCTATCAGAAGTTGAGAATGAGTATGTCCACAAGCCATAGTAACTAATTTATTAAATATCTTTTTTTTAATCCTAATCATTACTTATGTAATGCCCCGACGAGATCTGATCGATTGTCTCTACAAACTAACACGAGTCTTTTTCAGCGTACTTTGTTCCTACGCGCACGCATCCCAGAAACTTCCCACGAGGTCACCCATCCCAAGACTATCCCAGGTCAAGCGCATTTAACCTTGCAATTCTCTTAGAATGTGTGTCAGAAAAGAAGGTACGCCTTATTGGTATGGATAGTACCAATGAAATCACTTAAAACTTTTCAAATAGAACATATTATTTATGAGATATCACAATTTATTTCAATTAAATTTCGTGGGAGGGATGCTTATAATTTTTTTTGTGATTTACTCTTGATTATTTTCAATTTATTAAATTGCATTGACCCGATAATTACCAAGTCAAAATTGTACATTCTGCTGCTTATCCAAGTGACGAAAGACAGTAGCTGATAAAATAGCTGTTGGGTTTTGAATGCATAATTAATGCATTTGGTCCAAGATGAAAAGTCCAAGCTGGAAAGCCCAAGCTGAGGATGAGAGAACCATTATCACATAGAAAATCGCAAGAAAATTTTCGCTGTTTATAAGGAGAAGCTCCAAGCTGGTGTAACATTAAATGTTCCACCTGAAGAGCTGACCGAGGTTACTTGCGAGGATGGTGCACCATCCGAGCACGAGCACGAGCACGCACACGCAGGTGTGCGTGTGCGCATTGGACGCAGGTCGCAATGGGCGCTTTGTGGCGGAGCCTTAATACTTTTGCCAGATTTTGGGTAAGCTACAAGCTGCGTGCGAGATAGCTCGTGAAGGGATGCGAGCTAGCCCAACGGATGAAGGGCCACCAGCGTGCGTCCAAAAACTAGAACGTCCTGGAGGCTTCCAGATTACCACCGAAGAGGCAGGAGGAGTGCCTGGAAGGTCTGTGGCCGAAGATACACCAGCAGGCATCCAGGAGCCCTGAAGAGACACCTACGGGCATCCAGAAAACTGGTGGCCGAAAGGATACCTCGGCTCCCAGAAATGTGAGAGCATGGTGCCTCCTCGAAAGTGCCTGGCATCCATTCGGATTTCCAGCCATCCTTGCCTATAAATAGGGCATTTCTCCCTCATTTGAAAATTCATCCTAACTATAAGTGCATAAGTGATGAGTGTAAAAACACTTTATCATATATGTATGTTTTAGTGTCGATTTTCTATTGTTTCTAGTGTTGTTGTGTGTTATTTATCGTTGAATTATTATATATCGTACTTTGAATATTTTAGTGTAGTTCTTGTGATTTTCATTACGTTTTGTTCATGTTTATTACTAGGAGGCTTTGTGGTGATGCGAGGAGAATATTGGTACACTTTGGAGCGTGTCAAAGGCGATCGGATCAGCCTTGAAGAATGGTGCACGATTGGGACGGCGATGACATTGGGCAAACTGACCTCGAGCGACTCAAATGAAGATAACTTTTGCATACGAAGTCCAATAGAGACGAGTGAGGCGGTTCTAGAAAGAAGACATCTGTGGCTACAAATTTATTTCTATGGTCTTCTTCAAATTCAAAGTCTAAGAGGATGAAAAATACGTATAAAGTCAAGCCTCATATCTGAGGATGAATATGTGTGAGTAGTTGATTTCTGGGTTAGGTGCCTTGATGGCATCTACTTAGCCTATGGTTTAGTAGGGTTAAAACGTTAAGGTTTGTGAACTAGTAATGAGTTTAATACTTAATCTTGCTTGATCACCTTGATTATGAACTAAGTTAATTATAATCGCCGGGAGGAGTTAGGATTAATGGACTATTTAACTAGTTAACTAGTTGCCTATTGATGAGGGATCTCATTAGGTGGTTAGTTGTCCAAAGGGTGATGGTCATAATCGGTAGTTAGTTGGATTAGTTGGCTAATTAGTCGCAGAAGTACGGTTAGTTCTACTAAGCCTAATCAACGATCAATTTAGACTAATTAATGGGAGGAGCGTTGATTAGTTGCTTAAGAAATACCCGGACCATAACACGAACTTAATAAACCCCATATGCCATTTGGTTATTTAGGTGTCAATGGCACCAAGCCCACTCTTTCCTTTATTGTTTAAGTCTTCTTATAATTAGTCGTTGTAGTAACCAACTCGTATTTAGAATTGACAAATCTATTACGTGTAGTCCTAAACTAGTTGTCGAGTCGTATTTGTGGCATAAGCATTCATTAGCATTGTAGTTCTCTCTTTCTCTCTCTCTCTCTCTCTCTCTCTCTCTCTCTCTCTCTCTCTCTCTCACACACACACAGAAGAGTCCGGATATCCAAGGTTCGCCTGAAGCTTCGAGGATCATTGTGCTACGAACTCGGAAGTAGCCTAGTCATTGTATCTTGGGGACGATTATCGTAGCCCGTGAGCACTGAATACGGGGCAATCTCGTCTTACGGAGAAAGAGTCTAACTCTTGCCTCAACTTTACAAGATCCTAATCAAGTACACCACCTCTGACAATCAACAATCGTAAGACGAGATTTGTGTACTTAAAGATGGCATCATCAAGCTCTGCACCTACACCAGTGCCAGCGGTCCTGGGAATTGTCCACGCCGAAAGGCCGGCCAAGTTCAACGGTACTGAATTCAAGAGATGGCAACATAAGTTGATGTTCTACCTGACGACGCTCAACGTGGTCCAATTCTTGAAGGAAGAGGCTCCGAAGGTGGCAGAAAATGAGGCTGATCCACAGAAGATCAACGCCCTCGATGCATGGAGTCACAGCGACTTCCTATGTCGTAACTATGTCCTGAATGGCTTAGACGACGTTCTCTACAATTTCTATGCAGGTACTAAGACTGCGAAAGAATTGTGGGACTCCTTGGAGAAGAAGTACAAAATGGAGGATGTCGGGATGAAGAAATTTATCGTCGGAAGGTTCCTCGACTTCCAGATGGTAGATTCAAAGAAGGTTATAGACCAAGTCCAAGAACTGCAGCTGATTCTACACGAGATTCACGCCGAAGGCATGCAACTCAGTGAATCCTTCCAGGTGGCTGCTCTAATCGAGAAGCTACCCTCTCTATGAAAGGACTTCAAGAACTACCTCAAGCATAAGAGGAAGGACATGGGGCTGGAAGACCTGATCATGAGACTAAGGATCGAGGAAGACAACCGAAAGTCCGAAGTCAAGACCGGCAGGACCAACTCTGAGGCTAAGGTACACCTCGCCGAAGGTGGTACTGGCAAGAAGAGGAAGAAGCCCAGAAACAAGCAGGAAAAACAATAGCCAAAGCTAAAGAAAGCTAAAAAGATCAAAGGCAATTGCTACAACTGCGACAAGCTCGGTCACATGGCAAAAGATTGTCGCCTGCCAAAGAGGGACGATCGTGAGAAGGCAAATCTGTCCGAAGACCTGTCTCCGCCGTGGTGTTTGAAGCTAATCTGGTGGATATCCCAAGAGAGTGGTTCATTGACACAGGGGCAACCTGACACATCTGCTCAGACAAGGAGATGTTCTCGACCTATATCACGATCAACGGCCAGAAGTTGTTTATGGGTAACTCTGCAACTTCTCCCGTAGTCGGACTAGGCCAGGTGGTGCTAAAGCTGACCTCCGAAAAAGAGTTGACCCTCAAGGATGTGTTGCATGTCCCAGACATTCGTAAAAATTTAGTATCCGGCTCACTGTTAAGCAAAGCTGGGATGAAGCTAGTATTTGAGGCTGATAGGTTTGTTCTGACCAAGGTCGGTGCCTTTGTAGGAAAGGGTTACCTCGAGAGGAGGCTCTTCAAGATGAATGTAATAACTGTCAAACGCGTCTTTAATGGCCTTAATAAAGTTGTTAATTCTTCTTATTTGGCTGAGTGTTCTAACTTATGGCATGATAGATTAGGACACGTAAATTTGAGCTCACTAAGAAAGTTAGTAAGTTTAAATTTATTGCCTAAAATGGAGTTTGACCCAAACAATAAATGTGAAGTATGTGTAGAGGCAAAAATGACCAAAGTACCTTTTCATTCAGTGGAAAGAAGTGCTACACCTTTAGAGTTAATTCATACTGACATATGGGATATGAAACAAGTGCAAACTAGAGGTGGAAAAAAGTATTTCATCACTTTTATTGACGATTGTACGAGGTACTGTTATGTACACCTCTTGAAAGGAAAAGACGAAGCTCTAGAAGCTTTCAAGAGTTAGAAGAATGAGGTTGAAAATCAACTCAGCACTAAAATTAAAATGATTCGAAGTGATAGAGTATTTAGCTCCGTTTGAGAAATTCTGCCAACAAGATGGCATTATTTATCCGACAACTACTCCATACTCACCTCAATCAAACGGCGTAACTGAGCGCAAGAATCGAACTCTTAAGGAGATGATGAATGCTATGTTGATTATCTCGGGCTTACCACATAACTTGTGGGGGGAAGTAGTGCTATCAGCTAATCACATTCTAAACCAATTGCCACACAAGAAAAGGGATAAAACCCCATATGAATTATGGAAAGGGAGAAAGCCTTCCTACTGTTACCTTAAAGTGTGGGGGTGCCTAGCCAAGGTAGAAATACCTCCACCTAAAAGGGTGAGAATAGGACCCAAGACCGTTGACTGCATCTTTATTGGATATGCCCACAACAGTAGCGCATACCGATTTCTAGTGCACAAGTCTGAAAACTCTGAAATCAACGAGGGAATGGTCATGGAATCAAGTAATGCAACATTCTTTGAGAATATCTTTCCTAAAAAGGAAAAGAAAGAAGTAAGCTCAAACAAAAGAAGTTATGAAGCTACACAAGGCTCTGATCAAGGTACCGAGGAACCTAGACGGAGTAAGGGGACCAAAGTAGCTAAGTCGTTTGGTCCAGATTTTCTAAACTGTATGTTAGAAAATGAACCCGAGCAGTCCAAGAGGCATTATCTAGTCCGGATGTTCCTCTCTGAAAAAAGCTATCAATAGTGAGATAGAATGCATCATGCAAAACCACACATGAAAAATCGTGGATCTCCTACCAGGTTGCAAGTGGGTCCTTAAAAGAAAATACAAAGCTGATGGATCAATCGACAAGTACAAAGCTCGGTTGGTAGCTAAAGGGTTCAAGCAAAAGGAAGGATATGATTTCTTTGACACATATTCGCCGGTCACAAGAATCACATCTATTAGAGTGCTCATAGCTGTCGCAGTACTCTATAACCTCGAGATACATCAGATGGATGTAAAAACAGCTTTCCTAAATGGAGAAGTGAAAGAGAAAATATATATGGAACAACCAGAAGGGTTTGTTGCCCCCGGACAAGAACATAAAGTGTGCAAGCTGGTCAAGTCACTGTACGGGCTAAAACAGGCGTTGAAACAGTGACATGAGAAATTTGACAGAACAATGATGTCAAATGGCTTTAAGATCAATGAGTGTGATAAATGTGTATATATTAAAGGCACACCTGATGCTTACGTGATTGTATGTCTTTATGTAGACGACTTGCTAATCACGGGAAGCAGTAATGATCATATCGTAAAAACTAAGAACGTGTTAAAGAACAACTTTGACATGAAAGATATGGGTCTAGCTGACGTCATACTAGGGATTAAAATCTCTAGGACTACTGAAGGAATTGTCTTGTCACAATCTCACTATGTTGAGAATGTACTCAAGAAATTCGATGCTTTTGACAAACTCCCGGCTAAGACTCCGGTAGACCTGAGTCTACACTTAGCTAAAAATATAGGGGACCCAGTATCTCAACTGAAATATGCAAGAATCATTTGGAGCCTGATGTATTTGACAAATTGTACACGCCCTGATATTGCATACTCAGTTAGCAAGCTTAGTCGATTCACGAGCAATCCAGGACCAGACCACTGGCTAGCTCTGGAAAGGGTTCTAAAGTATCTAAAATATACCATGAACTATGGTATACTTTATACTAGGTATCCAGCTGTATTGGAAGGATACAGTGATGCGAATTGCATATCGGACACTAAAGACTCCAAATCTACTAGTGGTTATGTGTTCACCATAGGTGGAGGAGCTGTGTCCTGGAAGTTCTCTAAACAAACGTGCATAGCTCGATCCACCATGGAGTCGGAGTTTATAGTACTAGACAAAACTGGGGAAGAAGCTAAGTGGCTCAGAAACTTCCTAGAGGATATTCCGTATTGGAACAAGCATGTGCCTCCTGTATTGATACATTGTGATATCATGTCAGCAATTGGGAGAACACAAAGTACTATGTACAACGGTAAGTCTCGACACATCCGTAGGAGACATAACACCGTTAGACAATTGATCTCAAGTGGGGTAATAACCATTAATTATGTAAAGTCCAAGGACAACATAGCTGATCCTTTGACGAAAGGAATCAACAGAGATCATATGTATAACGCAGTAAGGGGAATGGGGTTAAAATCTATACATTAAAGAACGTTCATAGCGGTAACTCAACCATGATGAGTGGAGATCCCACAAAGTTGGTTCAAGGAGACAACTAAGTTATGGATGGTTCAGATGATTATTTGTAACCCATCCCATTCTCAGAAGCTGCCCAAATACAAACCTGCAGAGCTGTGGTAAGGTTAAGCGTCTACGCTTTTAATGATTCCTATACCAGAAAAAGGTGGAGTATGGCAGGATACTCCTGATGGGAGATCACCTATATAAGTGTGAAGTGAGCTGTTTCAAAAGGAAAAAAACACTTATGAATCTAAGATAAGGTTCATGGCCGAAATGGACACAACGTGAGAACCAAAGGATATTAGAAATATCATTGTGTAAATGTTATTGCCTTGGTTTACATAAAAAAACTGACCAGTTCAAGACACCGCGTTCACTGAGCAGCAGGTAAATCTGATAACATCTTACTAGAGAAGGTTCAAAGCCATAAGCTACCTATCTCGATGCAATGATATTTCGTTAGAACTTTCTTAAAAGTGTCAGCATGCATTAATCATCATTCATGTGGGGGATTGTTGGGTTTTGAATGCATAATTATTGTATTTGGCCCAAGATGAAAGGCCCAAGCTGAAAAGCCCAAGCTGGGAAGCCCAAGCTAAGGATGGGAGAACCATTACCACATCGGAAATTGCAAGAAAATTTTCCCTGTTTATAAGGAGAAGCTCCAAGCTGGTGTAACATTAAATGTTCTACCTGAAGAGCTGACCGAGGCTGCCTGCGAGGATGGTGCGAAGTATCATCCGAGCACGAGCACGAGCACGCGCACACGCACGTGTACGTGCACGTACATGTGCGCATGGCGCATTGGACGCAGGTCGCAATGAGTGCTTTGTGGCGCACTTGGGCACTTCACACGTGTACATCGTCGCGAGGAGCTAGAGGAGCCTTAAGACTTTTGCCAGATTTCAGGAGAGCTATGAGCTGCGTGCGAGGTAGCTCGTGAAGGGATGCGAGCTGGCCCAATGGATGAAGGGCCACCAGCATGCGTCCAGAAACTGGAATGTCCTGGAGGCTTCCAGATTGCCACCGAAGAGGTACGAGGAGTGCTTGGAAGGCCTGTGGCCGAAGAGACACCAGTAGGCATCCAGGAGCCCTGAAAAGACACCTACGGGCATCGAGAAAACTGGTGGCCGAAAGGGTGCCTCGGCTCGCAGAAATGTGAGAGCATGGTGCCCCCTCGAAAGTGCCTGGCAGCCATTCGGATTCCAGCCATCCTTGCCTATAAATAGGCCCTTCCCCCCTCATTTGCAAATCCATCCCAACTACAAGTGCATAAGCATTCATTAGCATTGCAGTTCTCTCTCTCTCTCTCTCTCTTTCAGAAGAGTCCGGATATCCAAGGTTCGCCTGAAGCTTCGATGGTCGTTGTGCTATGAACTCGGAAGTAGCCTAATCGTTGTATCTTGGGGACGATTGCCGCAGCCCGTGAGCACTGAATACGGGGCAATCTCGTCTTACGGAGAAAGAATCTACTCTTGCCTCGACTTTACAAGATCCTAATCAAGTACACCACCCCCGACAATCAACAATAGCATCCTTTAGCTCCTGATTTTTCTATCGGATTACATGTGTAGATGTGCCGCCCTATTTTGCAGTCATCACATACGTCTTTCTTATTGCTGTTTGATCTTCGCTGTATTAATAATTAAGCGCAGAACCATTCTCATATTCTTCCCAAAATATAACGAGGGTGCGACTAGTTTGTATTTTTTTTAGTTCTAAAAAATAAAGGTAAGGGACAATCCCTTCAGATAGAGGTGGCCATGGGCTGGTTCTAACCGTACAACCGGCAATTCCCGTAACTGGAACTTGGTCCGTGAGGCCGGTCAAGATTCGTACCAATTTAGCGCATGAAAACTTGTTAAAATTGAAGGAACATTCTTTTCCTTAATTTCCTCCCCAATTTAAGGAACATGCTTCCTTAATTTCTTCCTTAATTTCCTCCTCATTTTTCTCCTTTATTGTTTCTTTATACAACTAGGTAGATTAATTTCTTAGTATAAATATCCATGTTGTACATCATTATTTTCTTAAGTTATTCATTCATAAATCATAATCTCTACAACTTCATTTCTCCTTCTTTCTCCTTATATGGAGTTTCTCAATTTCTCCATCTTTCTTCTTATATGGAGTTCCTCAATTTCTCCATCTTTCTTCTTATATAGAGTTTCTCAATTTCTCAATCTTTCTTCTTATATAGAGTTTCTCAATTTCTCAATCTTTCTCCTTATATGAAGTTTCTCAATTTCTCAATCTTTCTCCTTATATGGAGTTTCTCAATTTCTCCTTCTTTCTCCACATATGGAGATTTTTCAACATGGTATCAAAGCATTAAATCTCTGTACTCTTCCGCTTGAAAAAAAATATGTTGTCTTGTTCTCGTGGACAAAACATTGTCTCGTGGACAAAACACATCGAGATTGATTGCAACTTGGTGCGAGAGAAAATTCAAGATGGGCTGATCAGACTCTTTCATGTCCCTGTACTTCACCAAACGACGGATGTATTAACCAAGCCTCTACTGTCATCTTTGTTCCTATATCATGTTTCCAAGCTGAGACTGTTGAGCATCCATAGTCCAGCTTGCGGGAGAATGTTAAAATTGAAGAAACATTCTTTTCCTTAATTTCCTCCCCAATTTAAGGAACATGCTTCCTCATTTTCTTCCTTAATTTTCTCCTCATTTTTCTCCTTTATTGTTTGTTTATACAACTAGGTAGATTAATTTCTTAGTATAAATATCCATGTTGTACATCATTATTTTCTTAAGTTGTTCATTCATAAATCATAATCTCTACAACTTCATTTCTCCTTCTTTCTCCTTATATGGAGTTTCTCAATTTCTCCATCTTTCTTCTTATATGGAGTTCTTCAATTTCTCCATCTTTCTTCTTATATGGAGTTTTTCAATTTCTCCATCTTTCTCCTTATATGGAGTTTCTCAATTTCTCAATCTTTCTCCTTATATGGAGTTTCTCAATTTCTCCTTCTTTCTCTACATATGGAGATTTTTCAACATGGTATCAAAGCATTAAATCTCTGTACTCTTCCGCTTGAAAAAAAATATGTTGTCTTGTTCTCGTGGACAAAACATTGTCTCGTGGACCTAACACATCAAGATTGATTGCCAATTGGTGCGAGAGAAAATTCAAGATGGGCTGATCAGACTCTTTCATGTCCATGCACTTCACCAAATGGCGGATGTATTAACCAAGCCTCTACCGTCATCTTTGTTCCTTCATCATGTTTCCAAGCTGGGACTGTTGAGCATCCACAGTCCAGCTTGTGGGGGAATGTTAAAATTGAAGGAACATTCTTTTCTTTAATTTCCTCCCCAATTTAAGGAACATGCTTCCTCATTTTCTTCCTTAATTTCCTCCTCATTTTTCTCCTTTATTGTTTGTTTATACAACTAGGTAGATTAATTTCTTAGTATAAATATCCATGTTGTACATCATTATTTTCTTAAGTTGTTCATTCATAAATCATAATCTCTACAACTTCATTTCTCCTTCTTTCTCCTTATATGGAGTTTTTCAATTTCTCCATCTTTCTTCTTATATGGAGTTCCTCAATTTTTCCATCTTTCTCCTTATATGGAGTTTCTCAATTTCTCCATCTTTCTCCTTATATGGAGTTTCTCAATTTCTCCTTCTTTCTCCATATATGGAGATTTTTCAACAAAACTTCCATTATAGCGCCGCAGTAGCAATAACTAAGGAAATTAATTAGGTAAACAGATGTAGCCCAACATGTCTCCTAGATGTACAATCCATGCCCGGACCATCCTGGAGCTGATATCAATTATTAGATGAGTCCAAATAAAAATGAGTTGATATGACGGCCAAAGATGAGGTGGGATAATTTCGTATTTTTCTCATCCTCTTTTTCTTTTCCTTCTCCCTTTCTCTCTCCTCCCATCTATCTTCACCCATCGTTCTCTCTTTCCCTTCCTTCTCCCTTTCTCTGTCCTCCCATCTATGTCATAGAAGTTTTAAAACCAGAGAGGAGGACCTCGCTTAGCACCGGACACATGAATCGCCGATGTCGTTTGAATATCGTGAACTATTTACCCAAACCCTAGCAAGATCTAGGAAATCGGAAGGTTACCTCGTCGGCATCTTCCTCTCCGGCGATGGCATCATCGGCTTCGAGTAAAGTGTGGATTTTCTTTTAGTTTGGGGTTTTTTGATTTTGATGATTTTGAGGTGGCTTTGGTTGCTTCAGTTGATGTAAATTTCTACTTATTTTCTCGGTTTAAGGAGGTTTAGTTTGAGCTTGGAAAATCTGATGCTCTTATTGTAGCCGCATCTTCCTCTCCGGCGACGGCATCATCCTCGTCGGCCGGCGAAGACGGCCTCGGACGGCGGTGGCTGTGCTGAATGAATTGTAAAATTTTGCTAGAGGCTTCTAGTTTTTGGTGCCAATGGTCGGAGTTCTTCTATTTCATTCAATGATTTAGCTAGGCAGGTTTTTTTTTGCTTTCATCTGGTTTCTGGAGTGAAGCCTACTGCATTGTGCTGGAAATGGATCACCTCCTTTTTTTGCCGTAAAATAGCCCAAATGGATCACCTCCTTCACCACAGGCCTCCTCCGCCCTCATCGGCCGGTTGGTGCTCTCGCCGGGGTGCTGACCATCGCCTGAGGTAGACCGAAAGGTGGCCTCCCTCCGGTCCGATGGTTCCTTGTTTATTTCTGACTTTTATCGTTTTGTTATTCCTGTTTGCTGCTGTCTTGCTTGATCTCATGTCTCGTGGGCTCGGGGTTATGTTTATTTGCTTTCTTTGTTGTGTGGTCTTTTGCTCGGATCAGTTTATGCCTGATCTTAGATCCTTTCAGATTTCGTTGTCTTTTCTGTGGTTGCGGGTGGAGAACCTTGTCTTGATTGACTTAGGTCGATCTTGGCTCTCATTTGCGTGCATCTTGTATGCATTCAAATGCCCACGAGCTTGTCTCGTGGTTATTAGCCGTAGCTTTGTCTTGGCAGAATTTCGCCCGGTCTTTTTGGCTCTCCCGCCATCTCGATCGTCCATCTCCCCCCTCCTGTGCCGCTCTGCTATCTTTGGTTTGGCTCTCGTTTTCTGTTTGGTTTTATCGTCTTATGTTTATGTATTTATCTTTCTGTACTGTTTCTGTAACTTTTGTTTAATATAGGTCTCGCGCCACCTTTATCCTAAAAAAAAAAAAGTCATGTTAAGCGATTGCATCTGGAATCTTGTTCTAGATGACAAGTGGTTGGATTAGATTTCGATTGTTCCGTCGGATTTTGATTTTGATTAGACATATTTATTGTGATGTGCTGGTTTAATCGTGATTTTATCAACTGCAGGAAGTATCGATTTGTTCTGAAAGCAATTAGTATCAACTTGCAGTATCTATTTGTATCCCTGAATATGTAAAAATGGTTTGTAGATTTAATAGTTTTCGCATTACGAATCATTGGTTTATCATGTTATGATACAATAATTTGTTCAGTTACGATACAATGATTTGTTTAGTTACGATACAATAGTTTATCATATTATGATACAATAGTTTGCTCAGTTATGATACAATGATTTATCATGTTATGATAAAATGAGTTGTACAGTTACGATACAATGAATCATCATGTTATGATATAGTAGTTTGCACAGATACGAACAATGGTTTGCACAATTACGATATAATGTATCATCATGTTAAAATTAATTATCCTGTTATATTAAAATAGTTTGTAGGATTATGTTAAAATAGTTTGTACGTTTATGTCAAATAGTATGTCCCAGTTATGTCAATTTGTATGATTTAAATAATTAATTTGATAATATTAATTGTGATTTTTTAGATTAAATATTTTGTCCGTTTATGTGAAATGTTATACCTGATTATGTATTATAATTTAAATAATATTTAATATTATTAATAATAAAGAATTATTTAATTTATTAATTTGTCCGATTATGTTAAAATGGTTTGATTTATTCTTGTATGTCAATTTCATTCATAACAGTATGCTAATTTAACCCACTATGGATATACTAATATAATATTTAATAACAATTATTATTACAAAAATGGCTACTAAAGCGCGTGCCCTTGGCCCCAAGCAATAATGTCAGCCTCTCTTGTTCCACGAGCCCGTGTCTTGGTCTCCCGCCACGCGTGCCCTTCCTCTCTTTTTTTGCCCCATTTGCCCCTCCCCCTTTCTACGGCCGGTGCTGGATATGTATTTTCAGACCAAATCTGGTCCCACCATTTTTGTACAAGTATTGGGTGATTCTGGCGACATTTTGACTGGCTCTTATTAATTGCTCCGAGAAACGATGGTACTACCCAAAATTTTACCCCAACTTGTGAATCATATTCGGACTCTAATATTATCGGATCATATTTAGAGATGGTTCTCTCAATAATATTTTGGGCAGAATAGTCATAAGTCCCGAATATTTGAATAAATTGATTAATCAGTACAAATTACTATTATTTAGTCTATTTTATAAATCAAGTTGTTTAGTCCCTAGACCCAAATTCCGACCAATTTTCTGGCGAGGTTTTACTAAACATATAAAAATACCCCTATGTCTAAAAATTACTAAATTGCCACTCATCCCTAAACTTTATCCCCCAATCCACCATGTTCTATGTGTTCGTCCTAACAAAAAATGGAATTAACACCTCCATGAAGTTGGGACTTTTCCAATCAATCGCCCATAGGGTATTATATTGGAACAGATCCAGTGAGGATGATAAGTAAAGGAACTTTGATTCAGTAATGAATAAAATATTGGTAGGATCGATTTTGATTTCATTAAGATAACCTTTATCGAATACAGATCATCATCCCTCCAATTCTTGACTTAGTGGCTTTCCGCAGCCCATTTTAATTCCCACACGTCAAAAATCGTTAGTAGCCTGCAATCAAACAACAATTCATTTTTATTCTTTTTGAGAAGGCAATAAATTGTGAAATAAGAGAGGCGGGAGGAATTAGCGTTTTGGGGGTTAAGGAGAGAGGGAGGGAGAAGAGATTCTTCACCGGTGAATAGCCGGTTCCGATATAATAATACCCTATGGACTATGGGATAGAGGTAAATGATGAATGGCAATTTTGTAATTTATGGAGTTAGGGGTATTTTTGTATTCTTAGTGGAGTTTGGCCAAAAAAGTGACTAGAATTTGTATCTAGTTACTAAAAAACTTGGTTTATGAAATAATTGAGACTAAATAATACTAACTTGTCTCGTTTAATCAATTTTTTCAAAATTCAGAAACTTATGACCATTTTACCCTAATGTTTTTTACTAGGCATGACAATTGGCAAGATCCGGTTCGGATCCATATGACCCCGATGCTTACCATCTTTTTTAAGGGTGGACCTATATCCTATTTAAGGTAGGATCCGTGCCTTAAAAAATTAGGTAAGATTAGGACAACGTGCAAGTTTGTGTTATTTACAAATTATTTAATTATTTAATTTTTTAAAATTAAATTATCATTTGGTTATTCGGGAATAGCAAAGAGACACTAGAAAATGTGAATGCAATTGATTCGTTCATTAAAAATTTCAACATAGAGAAATCAATCAAGCAAATTATAAAAAAAATCAAAATTGGGTAAGGTGAGATAGAAAATTTGGTATATATTGGAACAGATCCAGTGAGGATGGTAAGTAAAGGAACTTTGATTCAGTAATGAATAAGATATTGGTAGGATCGATTTTGATTTCATTAAGATAACCTTTATCGAATACAGATCATCATGCCTCCAATTCTTGACTTAGTGGCTTTCCGCAGCCCATTTTAATTCCCACACGTCAAAAATCGTTAGTAGCCTGCAATCAAACAACAATTCATTTTTATTCTTTTTGAAAAGGCAATAAATTGTGAAATAAGAGAGGCGGGAGGAATTAGCGTTTTGGGGGTTAAGGAGAGAGGGAGGGAGAAGAGATTCTTTACCGGTGAATAGCCGGTTCCGATATAATACCCTATGGACTATGGGATAGAGGTAAATGATGAATGGCAATTTTGTAATTTATGGAGTTAGGGGTATTATAATAATGGTGGTGAGGCCGGTCAAGATTCGTACCAGATATAGCCCAACGACATCAACGTGTCTATAACAAAATATCCTTGGCTAATCAAGTGGAGCAGGAAGTAACGACAAGGTCATGGCACGTTCCCTGGTCTCATCCTGCCGTGACCATCACCATTTTTGTACCAAGTATTGGGAGAGGGTAAAAAACACACATGGTCACTGAACTTTGATAATTTTTTGTCCATGATCACTAACCTATTTTTTTTCCCTTTATGGTCACTGAACTATAGTAAGTTACTCGGCTATGATCACTTGGGGTTATTTTTGCAAATGTTGTTGGGTTGGCATGATAAAAACTTTCAAATTAATCATATATTAGTTTTTTACTTTCAAAATCATCCCTGATATCAAATTAATCACTGATATATTAAAAACCTATCATTTAAAATACCCTATGGACTATGGGATAGAGGTAAATGATGAATGACAATTTTGTAATTTATGGAGTTAGGGGTATTTTTGTATTCTTAGTGGAGTTTGGCCAAAAAAGTGACCAGAATTTGTATCTAGTTACTAAAAAACTTGGTTTATGAAATAATTGAGACTAAATAATACTAACTTGTCTCGTTTAATCAATTTTTTCAAACATCAGAAACCTATGACCATTTTACCCTAATATTTTTTACTAGGCATGACAATTGGCAAGATCCGGTTTGGATCCA
Organism: Hypericum androsaemum; assembly: GCA_963995505.1. Classification (NCBI taxonomy): domain Eukaryota; kingdom Viridiplantae; phylum Streptophyta; class Magnoliopsida; order Malpighiales; family Hypericaceae; genus Hypericum; species Hypericum androsaemum. The sequence continues at coordinate 16,004,124 of OZ023185.1, forward strand.
TAGGACCCTGATGCTTACCATCTTTTTTTAGGGTGGACCTATATTCTATTTATGGTAGGATCCGTGCCTTAAAAAACTAGGTAAGATCAGGACAACGTGCAAGTTTGTGTTATTTACAAATTATTTAATTTTTTAAAATTAAATTATCATTTGGTTATTCGGGAACAGCAAAGAGACACTAGAAAATGTGAATGCAATTGATTCGTTCATTAAAAATTTCAACATAAAGAAATCAATCAAGCAAATTAAAAAAAATCAAAATTGGGTAAGGTGAGATAGAAAATTTGGTATTATGTTTAGTAATTAATATACATAAAAATTATTAAATATGTTTTAAATTTTGGGTTGGGATAAGGCAACATCCTAAATATCCATATCCATTTCCTTATCCTTTTAAAAAGTAAGAATCGAGTAGGATCTAGATCAAGAATCAGTCAAATTCAACGGATCTTAAACTCTTATTGTCCTTATCCATTTATTCGAGCAAACCCTCATGATAGGGTCCCGATTTGGTGTTGACAACTTAATTTCAACAACACCAATCGAGCAACATAAAAAAGATAAAATAGTGATAGGTCCCTGTGTTTGAAGAAACTAATTAATCAGAACAACATAGTATTATTTAGTCCCTGGTCCAAATTCTGACCACTTTTTCGGCGAGTCTCCAATAAAAATAGAAATATACTTCTTACTCCAAAAATTACTAAATTTTCACTCATCCTCAACCTCAAGCCCCAGTCTATCACACATACTTCTAACTCCAAAAATTACTAAATTGACACTCATTCTCAAACCCTAATCTACCAGTCTATCACTCATTCTCTAATTTGACCGTCAGAGAAGAATAAATAGTATTATATATCCACAAAAATGCGAAGGCTACCCACAAATTTCCATGGTATCTCCTTGAATTTCTGAGACCTAATGTCTTTGTCCATCATATTAGAGCAAACCATATTGCTACAAGGGCAAGCCTCACTTGAAAATCGGTATGAGCTCCTATGGATCAGCGTGGATCTTGAGCAGAGATATTAACAAGATTGCCCTTTTAGTACACATCTGCTGCTCAATTTTAACCTTCAGATTTTCTTATTTCGTTGCGAAGTATTTTTTGAAAAATATATGTTTATATCTGTATAGTCTATAACGAGCATCAAACCTGGACTCTTTTTTGTCTTCATGGAGATGCGTTGTGGAATGAGGATTGAGGTTCGAGATTAGTGTTAATTTAGTAATTTAGTAATTTATGGAATTATGGATATTTTTGTATTTTAATGGAGTCTCGCCAGAAAAGTGGCCGAAATTTGATCCAGGAACTAAACAATTGGATTTATGAAATAAGAGAGACTATCCTGATTAATTAATTTCTTCAATTATCAGGGACCTATTACTATTTTGCCCAAAAAAACATGCACGCGCTTCTAGGAACTTGCTTTGACACGAACTGTGTTGCTCGCCTTGGATTGCAACTGCTTCAACCTCAACGCTATCGCAGTGCTCCCACCAACTAAACCCTAAACAACTATTGCGGGTAAATTTGTGAGAACGTCGAAACGAGCTCGAGAACGGGTTCGAAGTTATCGTCCGAAGAGCGATTCGAACGACAGGGAGAAAAGATAAAATATGGGACAAAAGAAGAGAAGAAAGAGACCTAAATAGGTAGAGGAAAAAGGAATTGGTTGAAGAGCAAGAACTTTATTGAAATTATGGGGAAGAGGGGGAAAGGAAAAACATATAGATAAAAGCTAAGCTACGAAGCTAAAAGATATGAATGTTTGATGTTTGGTTTGTGGGTGTCCATCTCATATTTCCAAGCTCTCATTATATAAAAAAAACTAACCCCGGCTCAATACAAAAAATCCTAGGCCGTATTCAAAATAGGAATACAGAAATTACCTCTGGCCTAATCTGGAAAAACCTAAACTACCAAAATTTGTAACCCAATTTTCGCCCCTTTCTGTGCTGAATTTAGAAAAGTCATAAACTATAAAGTTGTAGATCTCTGTCTTCTCTTTCTGTGGCTTTTAGAATCGTGTTAATCTGATACTTGAGCCAAAAGCTACGGTATTTTTACCAAAATAGATTCAACAAATTTGCGAATTAATTTTTCGCTCTAACAACATCACGCGACACCAAAACAAGAATTGAAACATATCTCAATTGACTGAATAGACCCTAATTTAAATCCAAACAAAGCCAGACAAAGAACACTAAATTGAGTAATCGATACGAGATCCTAGATAGAGGAATTACTTGTCACAAAGTTCATCGCTAGATGTTGCAAATCGAAATTCCACCTAATTTGTCTCGATTCCCATACGGCAAAAGTAGCTGACCTGAATGACACCGTATCCATCAGACCATACATCGTATTTATAGAGCCAACAATCCTAAGAAGCAAAAGCAACACGCAGGGACAAACTTGTCCGAAGTTCAGCAATTTTTTCCGGTCGGACTGACGACCGCCAATCAACTGGCGATCGCCAATGGCCTCGCACAGCAGCTTCTGTGACTCTTCACAATAATCTAGGAGCTTTACATCTTTGCCTTAAAAATAAAGGCACTTCTCAGTAGTACCTCTCAAGTTGCCAAGATCCATTTTACTGCGATCTAATGTTGCTCACCTGGATTGCTCATGAACTTGCTCACTAGTCCCACCGCATGTGCTATGTCTGGTCTCGTGCAAACCATATCATACATCAAGCTACCCACCGCCGATGAATAGGGAGTCTTCTCTATTTTAGCCTTCTCCGCCTCACTCTTAGGTGAATCCCTTTTGGACAGCTTAAAGTGCCCACCTAAAGCAAGAAAATGCATGAAAAGGCAAGAAAAGGTATGAATATGCAAGAAAAGACATGAAAAAGAAAGAAAAGGCATGAAAAGGTAATAAAAGGCATGAAAAGGCAAGAAAAGGGATGAAAAGGCAAGAAAAAAAAAAGAAAATGAAAGAAAAGGCAAGAAAAGGCATGAAAAGGCATGAAAAGGCAAGAAAAGGCAAGAAAAAGTATGAAAAGGCATAAAAAGGAAAGAAAATGCATGAATAGGTAATAAAAGGCAAGAAAAGGTATAAAAATGCAAGAAAATGCATGAAAAGGCAGCGGAGGAGAAGCTATTTCTCTCACAGGCCGAGCACATTGAGAAGGTATTGAAGAGGTTCAACATGCAAAAGGCCAACCCCTTGTTCCTCTCAATCCTCATCTCAAGGATTTGCTTAGCCTCTCCCAAGTCCTTCATGATAAATCTCTCAGATAACTGCTTCTTTACCCTGCTCACCTCTCGAGCTCTTGATCCCACTATCAACATGTCATCGACATACAACAGGAGGATGATGTAGATTCTATCCAACCTCTTGTAATAGCAACAGTGATCTGCTTCACACTGCACGAACTCAATCTCGTGCATGAACCTGTAGAACTTTTTATACCACTATCTCGGGGCTTGTTTCAGCCTGTACAAACTCTTCTTTAGTCTGCACACGAGCTCCCTATCACGTCCCAACAATTAACCTTCAGGTTGAACCATATAAATCTCTTCATCAAGATCTTCATGGAGGAATGCAGTCTTCACGTCCATTTGCTCTGGCATCAAGCTCTCCGAAGCAACCAAGCTCAGCACCATGCAAATGGTGGTAAGCTTCACCACGAGAGTGAAGACATCGGTATAGTCTATACCATACTTCTGCTGAAACCCATTCACCACGAGCCTTGTCTTATGATGTTCAGAGTCGTCCGCCTCATGCTTAATCCTGTTACGGCAGGTCGATCCCATAACGAGAACACTAGTGTTACGCCTCTCGAGGCTGATCGAACACCACCACTCGTCCTTTAATCCGAATGATTCTCGAGCGTCTCCGAGCACTAAATCAATCCAATCAAGTCCCGAACCGTTTCTCAGGTTCCAAACCCAACAACAGGAGGTTATGGAACTGTTTACCAATAACAACCGCAGTAGATCGAGAAATGAGATTACGGGGTAACCCACGTACTTGAATATAGAAGCAGGTCGTAGTGAACTCAACATCAGGCCATGGGATGTCCGGGTTCCATAATTTCAGAACAAGATATTGGTCAGAGATAGACCAAGGAGCATTATTAAGAGCTCTATTCATATCATCTTGAGTTAAATGTGCTTTTACTAATCAAATTTGTGATAAAAGAAAGTCGGCGTGAGTATAACAACAGACATAGAATCAACTTGGTATAATATCATGCTAGAATTTATATTTACAATAAAAAATCTTAAAATAATAGTAAGTAAAATTTTCACCCTTATAAATAAAACTACCACTTGTAACGATAATTTGGGTGCACTTCGGAAAACTTATCAGGCGTCGTGGCGGAACTGCTACGTGGTACAGTCGCCTGCCACCATTCAATAATTTATTTATTTTATTACGAATGTAAACTTATCGATACCGAATTTGATAATTATAACGTAAATTTATCCTTAGACTTGAATGATCTGAATTTATTGATATATATTATATTTGTATAATGATAACGATTAGATTTATCAATAAATATTTGTCTCTACTCGAATTAGTCTAAAATAATATATATCTGAATTTATCGATATATCGGAATATTTAATTTTTTTTACTTTTTTCAACTTATTTTGAAAATATATTATATTTTTACCTATTTTAGAAAAATATCTAAAATTTTTACCCATTTTAGAAAAAATCCCACTAGGTTCTTTGGGTTTAGGAATCGGCATGTCCCTTAACATCCTGCCCCTCTCTCCTTTTTGAAATTAGGGAGATCCTAAACAGAGAATAGCAGGCCAATATTATCATTTATCATGTTGTTGAGGCACAAAAATAATCTCAAATTATCAACGTATTTTGAGCTCTCCGGTGCAGTCTCAAAGTGACCGGGTGACCGATGACCGGTATGGTCTCAAAGTGGGTGGTGTCATCCCAGAGAGATCAATGTCGGGTGATCGATGTTCGGTATCATCCCGAAGAGACTGGTGTCGGATGACCGGTGATTGGTGTCATCTCAAAGAGGTTGCTTCCGGTCTTGAGTTGGGTAAAAATCGATAATGGTCTTCTCTTGGTCAAGACCGATGATGGTCTCCCAATGATGGTCTCTCCTTGGTTGAGACCGGTGACGGTAGACCACCTTAGTTTATTGTCCTTCGTTGCCAAACATTCATCTTTGGTAGATTGGCGGTAGATTTTGACTCGAATATTGGATTGAGCTGATTCTTTCGGCTATAGAAAGGCAACACAAATATCTATAACTATGTAGTTTACAATATTTTCTAATTCGAAGCAGAATGTGGTCAGAAATCTACTTCAAGATGAGCATACTTTGAACTGGTTCGGACCACTTCCTGTCCGCCTGGGTGATGCTCCTCAGTAAAATGCTCATAACTTTCTATCCGGAGCTCAAATTGAGACGATTCAAGTTGCTGTGCGAAGCCAAGACATAAATCTACGACTTTATAATTTGTGAGGTCTTCGGATTCAGGGCGGAAGCAAGTCAAAAATGTGGACGGAAGGCTTAGCCTGGATGTCGCTTTGGCCTTCAAGGTAGGAGGCCGGAAGGTGATTTGACCTACAAGGCGGGAGGCCGGATGGTTGCTTTGACCTACAAGGCGAGAGTCCAGATGGTCACTTTGACCTACAAGGCGAGAGCCCAGATGGTCGCTTTAATTTTCGAGGTGGGAGACCGGAGGGCATTTTGACCTTCGAAGTGTCCGGGTGGATGTCTTGGCTCGTGAAGTGGGATGTCCGGTTGGATGCCTCAGTACGTGAAGTGATATGTCCGGGTGTTAAAGTGCAAAATTCATACTCCGGGTGTGTAGCAAAGGTGTTCATCTCCGGGTTCGTTTGCGTTAGACAACCCGTGTTCAGGTTGATTTGGCACGCCCAGTGGGACTAAGGAGGGCGTCTGAGAAGACGGTCTTACTTCGCTCAACCAAGACAACCAATAACTTTGTTGCACCGGTTCCCTCTAAGGAGCCAACACCTTTTGCATCTCACTTGACACTAGGAGGAACTCATCTACTTCGGCTTCTTCCAAAGAGCCAGCTAAGACAAGCATCGTCTCGATGGAATCCTATGCCTCATATGTTGCTCGGAGGAGCTACGAAGAGTTCTATAGACCCGTCGTTCCGATGGAGACATATGCCACCTTCGTCGCTCAGAAGTACTATAAGGAGTCCGTTTTTAGGCATGCGGAAGAAGAGCTACCCATCCAACCAACCTTCGTGCAACCTTAGTCCGGTCACATGCCTTTCGCCACGGCTCCACCATCATCGGGTGTGTTCCATTATGATCAACTACCAGAAACTCTTATGTATCCCTCGTTCCAAACAACTCCTTATATGGGGATGGGTCACGAGGAGTGAACTACTCGGGACAGTATGAGACCGTAAGGGCAGGGGCTAAAAATGACCAAGCGGGATCGAGTTGTTACCAATCGGCCCTGACCCAAGGCTGGTCATGCCAATCTAGGATCTCCGCCGACCAAAACTCTTTTGAAAGGATGGATGTCTGCACGAATCCTTTGTTCGACTTAAGGGTTTCCAATCCTACCCCATTCCCCCAAGTCATGCATCAAGCACTGATGGACCTGGATGAGGAGGACAACTGTCATCCCATCAATCGACAAGAAGAGCTCAATAAGGATGATGAGCTCGATGAGGACGACGTCAACCAACAAGAAGAGCTCAATAAGGATGATGAGCTCGATGAGGACGATGTCAACTAACAAGAAGAGCTCGATGAGGATGACGAGCTCGATGACGATGATGTCAACCAGCAATCAACACCCCCCCCCCCCCCCCCCGCGCGAGTACTTCTGTTGCTATGGTTGACATCTAACGAAGCCAAAAAAGAGAGAGGCCAAAGCCAACAAAGACCTCCCAGACGTGGAGGGAAAGGCTCGGGGGGCAAGGACGACCACCCGATAATGGTTTCCCAAAAGCTCGAAAGTCCTTTTTTTCGAGGAGAGCTGATGACCCAAAGAAAATAAAGACTACCCCAAGACTCGGTGGACAAGACTCGGGGGGCACGGAAGGCTGCTCGATAACAGCATTCCAAAGGCCCGGAACTCTTGTCATATGAGGGGAGCCGATTATCCCGAGCGAGGGAAGATCGACCTTAAAATCCAAAAAGCAAGACTCTTGGGGCAAGGACGGCCGCCCGATAGCGATATCCCTAAGACTCAAAAGTTTCAACCAAGGAGAGCCGATGAAGCATGGAGGATCAGTCATCCTCGTATCAAGGTAGACCTTCAAGACGAGTCTGACTCATGCAGGTATGCCTTCAACCGGCTTGGAGATAAGAGGGTCATCCTTGAGCCACCAACACAAGATGCCCTCACTAAGACTCAGAGGCGTTGCCTTGAGAGGAAGATCCAGAAGCGGAAGCAAGTCATCAAAGACCTTGAAAGATAGCTTGCAGAGCAAAGGGTTAAGTTGGAGGAGTAAAACGTCCTCCTAGCTCCTCCGCAAGTTAGACACCTACCAAACTGTACTCAAGACCAGGCCAGGGAGATTGAAGCTTCTAAGGCAAAGAAGTACATCAATGAGGTTCGACCAAAGGCACCCGCTGACCGACACAAGAAGTTGATCCGCAAGTGGGTACCAAAGGTACAAACTGATGTCCATATGAGAGAAGGTTGCCCTCAAGAGGATGAGAAGGAGATTGACTAGAAGGAAAAAGATGTCTCGGTCACTCTTGAGATTGGTTATGTAAAGTTTGGAGACTTCTCAGACAAGGTATCGATCAACAAGGCGTTCACCCTACCGGCCATCTTTAGGCCAAAACTCAACCAACCCAGCCTTTTGGAGTGGGACGAGAGTCAGGAAGATACACCTTATCCTCACATAGCAAAGATGTCCTCTGTCACTCCCATGGTGAAAGCCTCTAATAGCGATGCCACCATTATGAGGCCAATCCAAAGAATGGGCGAATGCAAGAAACCTCTTTGTATCATGGTTCACATCCTTGGAGAGCCGATCAAGAGAGTACCCGTGGATGGCATAGGTGTGACGAACACCTTTTTCAGTTGCTCCTCAAGGATCGCAATAAAGAAAAGGAAGATGTCAGCCCGACCGGAATGGTCATGACCAACCTTAACGGGAAAGGGCGAGACTTGATCTACTCTGGTCCGATAATCCCATCTTCCATCCACCAATGTCTAATCTGATGGAAGTCAGGTGGGAAGGTGGAGATTATGATGGCCGATGCATGTCCATTCATCCCGGCCATATGCTACATAGAGGCGACCTTCAACGATGGAACCATAATACCAACGTAGATGGCAGGTTTGCCTGGTGTGCAAGGTCCGTTAAGCGGAACGTCCTTTTAACCTAACGACCGATTAGTGCCACACCCGGGGGGCAAGTATTCCCCCTTACTTATGGGGAATGAAGTAATAAGTGAGGTGACAAGGCGATCAGAGGTTTTTACCTTGTCACCCTATAAGTCGGCCGGGTAGATGGCCTAGATCTCTTCAAGCTGCTCTTCTTCATTCTAACTTAGCTGATGGATGCCAACCGAAGATGAAAGACCACGTCAACACTTCTCGCCTGATCGTACCGAAGCGTTAACGTGCGGGGGGCATTGTTGAGGCACAAAAATAATCTCAAATTATCAATGATATCTTGAGCTCTCCAGTGCGGTCTCAAAGTAACCGGGTGACCGATGAGAGGCATGGTCTCAAAGTAGGTGGTGTCATCCCAAAGAGATCAATGCCGGGTGATCGATGTTCGGTATCATCCCGAAGAGATCGGTATCGGATGACCGGTGATTGGTGTCATCTCAAAGAGGTTGCTTCCGGTCTTGAGTTGGGTAGAAATTGATAATGGTCTTCTCTTGGTCAAGATCGATGACGGTCTCCCAATGATGGTCTCTCCTTGGTTGAGACCGATGACGGTAGACCACCTTAGTTTATTATCCTTCGATACCAAACATTCATCTTTGGTAGATTGGCGGTAGATTTTTACTCGAATATTGGATTGAGCTGATTCTTTTGGCTATGGAAAGGCAAGATAAATATCTATAACTTTTTAGTTTTCAACTTTTTCCAATTTGAATCGGAATGTGGTCAGAAATCTACTTCAAGATGAGTATACTTTGAACCGGTTCGGTCTGCTTCCCGCCCGCCTGGGTGATGCTCCTCAGTAAAATGCTCATAACTTTCTATCCGGAGCTCAAATTGAGACGATTCAAGTTGCTATGTGAAGCAAAGACAAAGAACTATGACGTTGTAGTTTGTGATGTCTTCGGATTCAGGGCGAAAGTAGGTCAAAAATGTGGGCGAAAGGCTTAGCCTTGATGTCGCTTTGGTCTTCAAAGTGGGAGGTCGGAAGGTGCTTTGACCTACAAGACGGGAGGCCGGATGGTTGCTTCGACCTACAAGGCGAGAGCCCAGATGGTCACTTTGACCTACAAGGCGAGAGCCCAGATGGTCGCTTTAATTTTTGAGGTGGGAGCCCGGAGGGCATTTTGACCTTCGAAGTGTCCGGGTGGATGTCTTGGCTCGTGAAGTGGGATGTCCGGTTGGACGCCTCGATACGTGAAGTGATATGTCCGGGTGTTAAAGTGAAAAATTCATACTCCGGGTGTATAGCAAAGGTGTTCATCTCCGGGTTCGTTTGCGTTAGACAACCCGTGTTCAGGTTGATTGGACCGTTCGGTCCACTTACTTGTGCAAGCGGAAGGTGGAGCTCCAGCGGTGTACTGCCTTACTTGTGCGAGCGGTAGGTTGGAGCTCGGGCGGTAGGCCTTGAAAGCGGTAAGGCTCGCTTTGGAGCCCGGGCGGTAGGCCTACGAGTTTCCGCTTTGAAGGCGGTAAGGCCCGCCTTTCACTTCGTGTTCGCGGGCGGAGGATAAGGCCGGGCGGTAGGTCCGATTCCGCTTAGGGGCTCGGATGGATTCGACGATCCCGCCTTGGGGGCCCGGGTAGAAAGCTCGTCTTGGTCTATGTAGGCGTAAGGCTTGGGCCCGTTGTGGGTTTAAAGACGGTAAGCTGTTTAGGCGATGACAAGCTTAAAATGAGCTTTTGCGTAGAAGGTTTGAGAGGATCGGGTCGGCTCGGCTTATATTTTCCTAAGTAGAGCCGGAATTTTCGAGATTCCAATAAGACTTTGGGGCACAGTTTCTTGGGCGACACGACCGGTATATTCCTAATCGAAGACAAGATCTATTCATTTGAGGAAGATGGTTTAGATTTTCCTATTATAAGCCGGGTTGATTTGGAAACGAAATATTCACTCGGGACGGGATTTCTTGCACGGGAAGGTTGGAGCTAGGTCAGGACGTGCTATATAAAGCGAGCTCGGGTACCGGACATTGAAATCAACAAACACAACAACAAACTACTCTTCTATCTTTATCGTTTTTCCTTAGTACGTAGCCTAGCATAGCCGGTAGCCTAGCATAGCTTTAGACCGACCTTGGGACGACCACTCCGGATCCGTCTCGGATTACTTGTTCTCTTTTCCCCGCATGTATACCGCTAACCGCGAAGGAAATAGTTAAACCTAAAGGTTGTCCAATTTGCAGCAACAAGTTAATTTGCTCACGAAAATATTTATAATATATTGAACATTTACTAATAATGATCCTACTTTTTTCTTCCAAAGCCTACCACTTTGAAAATAATCCTAATTCCTAAATTTTACTGGTGATGGATTTTCTGCCAAAGTTGGTTCCAATAAAAGGTGAACAAGCTGGAAATGAATCGATCGATGCTTACAGCTGGCTCTCATCGTTTGTTGACGAGATCAACAAACTAACCTGTATTTATGATTCCTTGCGACTTCGTATTTGTTACAACTTAATTTAAAAAATTGAACTTGAATTATTATAAGTACAGTAGTGTTTAATATTTTTGATGAAGTTTTATTACATTCAAACTATACTTAAATCAAATTTAAATTAATTATTTTAATGAATGTTCCGAGCCTAGTGTATAAAAAATATGTTCAACGGGTCTGTAACGTCCAAAACTAGAAACGAGTAATCTCCACCCAACTTTATCCGATTCCTCCATCCTGCATTCAGCAACCTGCCATTCGCACGCTGTTTTTTTTGCTAAGTCCAACGCCAATAATAAACTGACACCATTGAGGACCGAAGACCACATGACCGAAGTCCAACGCTGATATTTATTTGGGATAATTAGAGTTAGATTTTTGATATTTTGTATATTTGTCTCTTATCACTATCTTTTGACAATTAATTAAATTTTTTTTATAATTTAGTTTTATTATACTTTGCTGATGTCAGCAAATATTTTTTCATTTTTTTTCATAAAAATAACAAAAATATCTTTGAAAAAAATATTTAAAAATTTATATTTTTCAATCTTTAGATCTCACTATGAACACCAAGATCTAAACCTAGAAATTAAAAAACAAAAAAAATCCGACGACTCCCCGCCGCCAGTCGATGAAGAGGTTGTCCCTGGAAGCGGCTCGGTGGAAGGAGACGACGTCGCCTGCGTCGAGCTTCTTGTCCTTGACGAAGCGGCTCCAGCCCTTGGTCTTGACGAAGCGGGCCCCAGCAGGAAGTTCAACCCAATTTTAGAAACCCAGTAAAGGGAATTTCAGAAACCCATGGTCTTGGCTCGAGAACGGACGACGAAACCTCATATGGTAAAATGGTAAGGATATAATACATGATAGAATACACTAACTAAAAGCAACAAAATCAATTCCTATCTCATATGTGTGGATCAAATTTTTATTAATGAGCGAGATATATATTAAAATCAAAAGAAAGAAAAAGCTACATGGGATCCAAAATCAACAGAATAATCTTTAGCTATCTTACATCATGCGAGTAGTCAAGAAAGTTTAAATGAAACTAAGGGACTCCCTCATCCAGTGGATACGCGATTGCAACTGTAGGACCCTATAACAAATCTAGCCATAGTAAAATCCCGTGGGATAAAACATACGACAGAAAAAAGCTCGCCTAAACATAAATGTTGCGAAAAGATCAAATATGTCTTTCAAAGAACTCTTATTCATGAAATGTACAGGCAATCAAAGATGGAGCCAATAGACACTCGTACAAGAAAGGAAGAGGGAAAACAAGAAACACTTCTCAAGCTCCTTGGCATAGTATCTTCGTTTCTTTTGGCAAACTCATTCATAAATCGGGACAGGTTCCAATAAGAGACACTCGAGACGGTCTTTGGTTCCAATGTCCGGAGTGACACCATGTCCGTCGCCATTCCTGTAGAAGTATTGAGCCGCTCTGGCTAGATTCTGACAGGCTCCTATCAGGGCCGGCTCCGAGAATGGGTATCCGTCTGAGAAATTTTTGTTCATTATCTTCCATGTTTTCTCGATTAAGTCTTTTACGTGTTCCCTCGCGACTTCCTCTTCCACTCCATTTTCGTTCATGTAACACTGGATCGACTTCATATTATCTCCTCTTGCTAACTCATCCTGTTTATTTACACATACATAAATTAATCAAACATCAAATCGGATGTCTAAGAATAATCAAGGAAATTTGTGGAGCCTCGCATACCTTTGAAGTGCCGAGGTCATTGGTGAGTCGAAGGATCATGCAAGAACAACGCACAATAGATGGAAATTCTTGGATATATTTTAGTGCCTTCTCTGTTATATTGTCACTTGTGAGTATGTAAGTGACAATCAACATAAGAGCCCCACCAATTGAAATTACAGAGTTGTCCATATATTGCTCCATTGTTGGAATGTGTCCTCCGTTGTACCATTTTGATTCTTTCAAGTACGCGTTACAAAGATCTGCCCACTAAAAATTAAATAACGAGGGTGACACATTAATTTTTAGTCTAACAATGAAATAAAAGACGACGTACATTTATAAGGTTTGATATTAATTACCGCTTTGCCAATATACGGAATAGTGTTAAAGCCTTGATCTTTGTGGGTCATGTAGCCAAGTTCATTGCTAGTATTGAATATCGCGAGGAGAACTGTCCTCACCGGAGGAGGGAGCTCATCGACTCTAGTGACATCCCACCTACAAAATCACAAAAAAAAAAAATATTTTCTAATATGTTCTAAAATTTCGTAATTTTCTTAAATCTTAAATGCCTTTTGAAGAGAAGATCTTTGAAAGTATTTGTCGAAAAATAAGCTCTAAAAGACCTGTTCACGAAATCGGTAGTGAGTTCCAGCTCTTCAGAGGAACCATAGACATCATACACATCATCGATCAAAGATATCATGGATGTGATCTTAGTTAACCCAATTCTGTAAGTTCCATATTGTGGCTCATGAACCATCATAGAACACCATAGGTAGTGTTCCAAGATCCTGTCTCTAGAAAATGTTATTTTATTCAATCCCATGTCTAACCACCACCTGAAAAATCACGAATTCGAGAGGTTAATTATGTAGATAATTCCATATAAAAGTAATTAATTTGTGTTCACAAAATTAATTATCAAGTAATTATACCTAGTCAATTCCTTAACCTCTTGTAAATAAGTGGACTGAAGTATATTGAAGTCCAATTTGGCAAGATCGAGCAAAGATTTGTTCATGTCCTGCTCTTGCTCGTATGTGTCTATAAACCATCTTGCCTCGAGCCTGTTTAGCCTCCAATGTAGAGGCACATCCAAAGCACGGTTCACTTTTCTGGCCCAGGTTTCGGGCAAAACAGAACCGGAAGCAAGTCTTGTCAATTGCTTGATCGCGTATTCTCTGTTCTTATTTATGACGTCTTCGTTTTCGTACGCCAAGAAAGAAGCGTCGTATAAAGTTAACAATGTTTTGACATCATCATTGAAATCTTCCTTGATCTCTCCATTGTCTATGAATTTCTGAAACACATCTGCGAGAAATAGAAAAAGGGAATAGACACGAACTCTTTTAAATTAGATCCCAAGACACGTATGGTTTTACTAAGTTGAATATTTTCTATGGAAGTTGAATATTTTCTATGGATGGTCTTGCAAGAAAAGCGAAATACAGCTTCGAATGGTCAGAATCATCATGTTATATCAAAATTTTAAGGTGTTTAGCAGGTAAAATTTAATTCATTACATAAATAACATATACATGTCTAAGCGACGTGGATTCTTCTGGTGTGATATAGTAAGATGTTGGAGAAAACTATTTAATTTAAGATTTTTTTTTTGTTTATACTACTTGATGTAGAATATTTGAAAGGTGACAAAATTCTCCCAACAAGTATTTAACACTGTTGCATTATCAAGTGATCGAACTTGGACATCTTAGTTAAGTTACAAATTTTACAAATTTAGCAAATGATATGTTACAAATTTTACATGTCTCCATTGACCAACTCACGTATGAAGATCTTTCTTCTGCCTAAGAAAGAGAAATATGCTACTTGAATATCTCAGTTAAGGTAAAACAACTAACAAAAACTTGTTGGTACTATTTAATTGGAGATTGTAAAGTAAGCATATGGAATAACCATTCACTACCTTCAGGAACAAGCAATCCTTTTTGTCTGAACAATCTGAACTTGAGAGCAACGGTATAAAGATCAGTGTCGGTCCAAGAAGGATGTTGGGCGTCGTGGAAATAGAGAGAGTCGATTGCAGTTCTGATCTCCTTCTCGAAGTGATACTCCAAACCTAGTCTTTGGACGGAATCAATGAGCTCCAACTTCACCAATGGATTCTTCTCTCCTCTAAAAAGACTCTTCACCTCATATTTCAGTAGCTCAACTTTCTTCATGTGCTCCTCTCCCTGTAAATGCACGCTTCAAACCAATTAGGAGCTGAAAGGACGTAGTAGTATTGATGAGAAAAGGAGATATCACCTGGTAGTCACTGGTGGATGACAAAAGGAGGTCGTAGTCCCAGACACTTGGCTGATAGTTTCCCGACCGTCTTTCGACGATCGGTTTTTCTTTAGTTGCATGTTTTAACTGGGCGGAGGCCGAGCAGACAACACGACGGCTGATGCTGCTTCTCCCGCAACTACGGCAAGGGAATTTCTTGAGAAATATTGGCAATGGCGTCGGAATTAGGCTACTCAAGGAGCATGGGGCACCGGCGATAATAGCTTTGTTAGCCATTTTTTTCTTTATTTCTTACTTTGTTATCTGGTACCTTCAATCGGTCGAGGGCTATGGGGGATACTTATAGTGGGAGTCGGGTTTGTAACCACATAAATATTCCGCTCAAGTTGTCTTTTTTAAAACAATATCAATTATTTTTCCTCTATATTGAACAAGGTTTAGTGTGTAAACTTTATATCAATGGTGATTTATAAAAAATTACTTTTAAAAAAACACAATTTTTTGGACATTTTCTCTGCAACTAGACTGGGAAGGAGTGCTCCTCTCACTATCTCTTAAGTTCCATTTTTCGTTCTTCCAAGTCCTACCACTTTGAAAATAACTCTAATTCCTAATTTTAATGACAATGGATTTCTACGGAAGCTAGTACTTAAAAAAAAGTCTAAATTAAACTTGGGAAAACAAAACTTCATTTGAAATAAAAAGGGTTTTCCGAACAAGCTGGAAAGTGATCATCGATAGATCCATTCACCGGACTCTTACCGCTTGTCGATGAGATCAACAAATTAACCTATATTTATCCCTAAGCACCATATCGTTTAAAGTGTAACAACAAACATTTGCATCAACTTGTGAAGATCTTGTTATAGTTTAACAAAAAGGTCTCGAGTTTAAATCATTGTGAACGCTATCCGTCTGTACCGTCCAAATATAATAACCCAAGAAGCTCCACCTAATTAGATGTGAACGACTGCATTCCGTAACCCGCCCTTCCCAACTCCGATAATTATTGTGAGTATATTTAATTATTTATACCAATAATATCTGATCTCATTAATTGACACCATTTAAGACAGAAGACCACATGACCAACTCATGAGATCAGATATTATTTATACCAATCAATATTATCTGATCTCATAAATTAATAATACATATTGAGTGGTTGTCCTTTGTAGCCCATGCGAACCATAACCATGGCCGTCAGGGAAATATTATCTATGTTGTCGTGTATGTATCCGCCCATCCCACGAGATTCATGTAGTGTTTGTGAAATTTCTATTTTTATAGTTGAGTATAATTATATGCTATTTTGGAGCATTTTTTTTTACATTCGTAAACCTTGAACCCAAAATCTACTTAAGTAATCTTCTAAAAAAAAATCTACTTACGTAAAAGTATCTTATGTTGAAAACAATGACCTGGTTGGTGAGCTGCAAGTTTAAGTAGCAGTGTTGCTGTAAATTTTTTTATCAAAAAAAAAAAGTTGTTGCAATTTTATGCAGTAGTTGATCCTCTCGATGGCTGCTGCAGATTTGCTGGTGTCAGTCACACAATCATCATGACATCATCAGCAATCAATTCTCTATTGTAAAAAGTTTTTTAAGCTGTAATTAGCCCCGTAATTATTGTATTTACATTCCTAATCTAACCGTTGCCTTAGTTGTACTAGTCGTTAGGGATTTACAGGTTTCTAGGCCTGGTTAATTCTCTTCCTAGTTTGGCTTTGTATAAATACTTTCCTAATCATCCTGAATGAAGTTTTTTTTAAAAGTACATCCTGAATAGGGGTGAGATTCAGTGAAATGGATCAAAAATCAAAAGGAGTGAGATTGGCAATTTAGATAATAATAACAGGGGAAATAGTGGAAATTAGGATTAATATATTTATGAAAAGATTAAAAAAGGAAAAAAATACAATTAAGTATTCCACGTAAATCAACACAAAAAACCACTAAAACCTTTCATCTCCCATTGCTTAAATGCGTATGGCTACAGCCTCGAGACAGGCATTTCTTGGAGGTGCCAAGTTACATGGTCAAAATCATTCTTTTTTTTAGAATCATTAATCTATCTTGTCCACCGTTCTTTCCTTTTTTTTTTTAATTTTTAACACCCGATCGAGTTGACTGGATATTGCTTATTATCTATTATTAGTTCTTCGATACTCGAGTTTCCCAATCATGCACCTTGTTGTTTGTGGCCATAACCTCATGATGATCGTCATCTGCCTTTTTTTAAAAAAAATTAGGTGTTTTTATTTAATTGTTAACTTCGTAAAGAATCTTTACTATTGCTATTAGTATACGGAGGTATTTATATTTTCTGAAAAAGAGTTGGTCTAAATGATAAATATCTAAGTGGAGTAGAAATTATTAAAATGGTCACTTTAAAATTATTAAAGCGATATTGGTTTGCATGTGTAGTGATATTGGTTTGCATGTGGCCGTGATATTAGTTTGCATGCGTAATTATATTGATTTTTCTGTGAAGTGATGTTGGTTTGTATGTGTAGTGATAATACGTAGTAATATTGGTTTGCATGGGTAGTGATATTTTTTTTTGAGAAACCATGTGTAGTGATATTGGTTTGCATGTGTATTGATATTTGTTTGCATATACATACCAATATAATTGTAAATGCATACCAATTATAATACAGTCACATACGAATGACAAGAAATATGTGTACCAATTTTACCTTATAGTACAACCAATATTACTTAACAAACACACAATACATACCAATAATTCCCTCACTTCCCTAACCCCAATTCACATACGCCGCCATGATGACGAGGTTCAAGAAGAACATGAAGAAGAGAGGCCACGTCAGCGCCGGGCACGGCTGTATCGGGAAGCACAGGAAGCATCCTGGAGGCTGAGGTAACACCAGAGGACACCACCACCGGATCCTCTTCGACAAGTATCATCCCGGCTACGAAAAAAATCAAGGAGAATGGTGGCATCGTCTCCTGTGTTAAAGGCACGGCGATTATCACTTCTTCCTCCTCGAAACTGCCGAGCTCCACTTCATCCACTCCTTGCTTCCCGAAGAACTCATCCTGCGATGCAAATAGTGAACAGACGATCCTTTTCTTCACCTCCTCCCTCTCCAATTTTTTTAAGAAACTTTTGAGTAATTAAAATAATTTAATGCTTCAATTAGCTTATTGCATCAACACAAATTAAGAAGGAGAAAGTGAGAGACAAGACAATATCACCCATAGAATTTTATAAATATTATTTAGTGAGAAAAATAAATAAATAAGAAGAATGAGAAGGTGAGAGGGAGACGCGAAGCATTTCTACATTTAGGAGAGGAAGAGACGTATAAAATGGCTGCGTCACTGCGTGGACCCTAGCTGGGTATTGGTAGGTAAAAATTCAAAAAAACTCCCAATATGATAATGATCCTCAGATCTCTAGATATTTTTTAAATAAAATTTGATGGTCCAAACAAATTTTTTTTCGTGGGGACAACTTTTATGTAGTCTCCATTATAAAGTAACAACGATTATTTCAAATCTTGTCAACTAATAGTTGAAACGACTCTAGTCTTTCAAAAGAGTTCGTATCCAATAATGAGAGCTTTTTAGCACGACCGTATGCAAATGCGGAGACATTTTTATTACCCAAAAATATTACGGAGATCTGTATGGTTTCGAGTCAGTTTGGTTCCAGATCTGTATCGCTCCATAACGTTGGCGAGATCAGCGAAGGTTTGGGTCTTGAGGTGGTGGGTGGGTGTAGGTGGTGGTATGTAGTTGTTGGAAGGTAGATAAGAGGAGGTTTTCATGTGGTGGTTGTCGTAGGTGAAAGATGAGGGAGGCCACAATAGAAGATAACCCTAAAGGGAAGAAAAAGGAAAGAGCAAAGAGAGCTCCTATACAGGGAGAGAATTTTGAGAAAAAATCGTTAAAGAACTCGATATGAGATTTATCCACTCAATATTGTTAGTTTTTGCGACTAGTATCATGATAATGGGTAGGTATATAAATATTGTTAGTTTGTGAAGTGAACATTATATCCCTATTCTGTTATCTGAATTCAAATATTTTTTAAGTTTAAATAATTTAATATTTGAATTCAGATTATCCGAAATAAAAACTTTGGATTCAAATATGGATAATAAATTATTATTTCTTTTATCTGAAGTATCGGAACAAATAGTCCGACCCAAGACTTATATGGCCTGGTCCCATATTGGACAGTTCTTTCATCATCTCCCGTTCAAGAAAATCAATTTCCGAATTCAGCCACACTCATTTTGAGCAAACCGATTTCCAAATTACCAGAACTAAACCTAGGATTTCAATTCCCAAACTCTCGCACCTCAACTCCCCGGGCCTTGCCTGTATCTCATGCTTCCGGTCGCACCCCACACCTTATTCTGTCGCAAGAAGATCTGGTCGTCTTTGCATGGGCACTTAGAGGCTCGGAAGGAGCAGCCCATAATGTTGTAATAAAGTGGGAATATAACCTAAATTTTGGAGTGTCAATAATACCGACGAGACATGAACAATCTTTTAGCCAAACTTTGAATACCATATTTGAATTTTGAGTCACCAATGTGATGTGAACCCCGTTACGGATTCACGCAGAATCCAAACCTTCTACATTCAGATTGATAAAAATCTCGACCCGTTGTTTACGCCTCTGCAATAACTTTGGTATAAACAACCTCGACCCGCTGATCTATGGAAACAAGAACCTCGATTTGGTGAAGACGCCACAAACGATAATGTAGATATGTTTGATAAGTCAAAAAAGAACACAACGGAATCACTCTACTGTGTTCGAATAGTTCCAAAGATCCAAGAGAGCAAAGTCCACGTTGTTATATCCAAATTATTCTTCTTATTCTCATTGCACAAGCCTTAGCCTATTACAAAGAGATTCATAATCAAAACAACTCCTAAATAAGCCAATAATGTGGCTCGAAAAGGTAACTAAAAAGGAAACAGAACTCTTCCTTTTAGGAAGGCTACAAACATGACAAACAATCTAAATAAGTCAAAAGTTGCTGGAATATAACTTCCTAATAAAAACAAATGGCTGAAACTAAACTTCCTAAATAGAATCCTAATTAGAAGGAACAATCTCCTAAATCTTTGCTGCTGGAATTTCCTTCTATGAGATGAATTAATGCTCCAATTCCATGTGAATTTTGTGCCTCTTGAATAATGAACTTTAACAAAATCACTTAAATCTAACTTTAACAAAATTACTTAAATCTAAGAAATCAGCCCGCGAAGTTGTGACTTGATGCGCTTTGCACATGCTCTCAAACTTGGTCAGATTGTCACTTGAAATCAACAAATGAGTGATGCTGAGATTCATATAATTCTCCTTCTCTTGAAATAGATTTGTTCTCAAATCCTCCCATACGTCATGCTTGCGCCAATTAGTAACCATAAAGGAATATGATTGAATCTTCGAACGTCTTGGTTGCACTTGATATCTTCTGTTCCAATAAAATATATATTTTGAACATAAGCAATTTGATATCATCTCCGAATCAAAACCCAAAGACCTACAGATTCGCATGTCTTTACGCAACCTTCAAAGCATTCTACAAGTTCAGCAGCGCTGATTTTCCAACATAATCAAACTTGTCAACTCTAAAGAAATCAGTATGCTCAACATATTCAACATGATAATATGGAGTTATGTAAGATATGGATTGAACGTCTTCCTTGTCAACCACAACTACAAGTTCTTCATGTTCACCAAAAATAGGAATTATGCACTTCTTCATGTGAACAACATCCACAACTTCTGATTCATCGAACAAATCTCTTACGTAAAGAAGTGACATGGCATGCTTATCAAAACAATCTCCATCAAATAAGTCAACGGAATAATCACTAAACGCCTCCTATGTCAGCACCTCATCAGCAATTTCATTAGAAGAAACCTCCAAACCAATGGCAGAACTACATACCTTGTCCTTAATGTCACGCTCTCCCTCTTTACATCAACTTCTTCAACAAAATCAGCTCCTAAATTAATCTCATCTCTGACCCTCATCTTCCTTCGTTGAATTTGTTTTCCCCTACAGACATTAGGAGCGTCATTATCTGCTCTTGTTTGAACACTATCCGAACTATTTTTTCATTAAGTTTCTTCACCTCTGTTCTCATAATATGTCTCGTCTTACTTATCATGGCCTCTATAATCTTTGGATCAAGCATTGACAATAAGCTTCAAAATTTCTTCTGGTGTAGTTGCGAGACATTTTTTTCCAGAAACCTTGCACTTTCCACTCTTCTTTTTTTCAGATTTTTTTTCTCTAACTAAAATAGTAGAATGAACAAACTCTCTAATCTAAATACAAAAGATGTAATAACGAGATTTAAAGATAGATGATCTGAAGTAAAGCCTAAACTCTGATACCAACTGATGTGAACCCCGTTACGAATCCATACAGAAATCGGACCTTCTATGTTTAAATTAATAGAAATATGTACCCGTTGTTTACGCTTTTGTAAGAACCTCGGTATAAACAACATTGACCCTCTACTGTAGGGAAACAAGAACCTCGATTTGGTGAAGACGCCACAAACAGCGATGTAGATCCGCTTGATAAGTCGAAAGAGAATGCGACGAAATTACTCTGTTGTGTTCGAACAGTTCCGAAGATTCTAGAGAGCAAAGCCCATGTTGTTATATCCAAATTATTCTTCTTATTCTCATTGCACAAGTCTCTATAAATATACTTAATATTACAAAGAGATTCATAATTAAAATAACTCCTAAATAAGCCAATAATATGGCTAGAAATGGAAACTAAAAAGAAAATAAATCTCTGCCTTTTAGGAAGGCTACAGACTTGACAAACAATCTAAATAGGGGTTGGATTGGGTCAGCAATGGGCCCATTCCAAACCGTTTGGACTGAAGGACACTTTGAGACTTTTTTACAAAAAAGTTAAAATCTGGGGACTAAATTGAAAAAAGCCCGTGCACCGACATGGGATCACCAAAATGCGGGCATGTCATTGTCGTAATTGTGACATTCCAGTGTCGTAACCGTGGCATGCCATTACCGGCCCGACAGGGGATCACCACCATGCTGTTATTGCTAACTGGACATGCCATTGTCGAAGCACGCATGCCATTATCAGTAACTGGGCATGCCAGTATTGTAACTGTGACATGCCAGTGTCGTAACCATGGCATGCCATTATCGGCCTCTTCAGTCTAAACGGTTCGGAATGACCCTTTCACTCCGGACTCAATCTAATGCCATCTAAATAAGCCAAAAGTTGCTAGAATATGACTTCCTAATCAAAAGTAGTGGCTGAAACTAAACTTCCTAAATAGAATTCGAATTAAAAGAAAATAATCTCCTAAATCTTTGCTGCTGGAATTTTCTTCTAGGACATGAATTAATGCTCAATTCTATATGAATGTCGTGCCTCTTGAATAATGAACTTCAACAAAATCACTTAAATCCAACTTTCTCAAATAAGCTTGGAAATTTGCCTGTGAAGTTGTGACTTGAAGCGCTTTGCACACGCTCTCCTAAACTTAGTCAGATTGACACTTGAAATCAACAAATGAGTGCTGCTCAGATTCATATTATTGATAACCATTTTATTGATTTGTCGTGCTTGAACTACTCTGATGGAAGCCTTCGAACTTGTGTTCTTGTGATGTGATTATTAGTCACTGTCTTTAAAGTCATCTATTTTTCATAAAAAGGGACACTTCCATTCATTCTCTTTTCTCATTTATTTCTTTTCATATTCTGTCATTAATTTTTAACTGTCTCTTAATTTTATGCCAAATATTGTATCATTTGGTTGTGAAACCAAATGACAACAAGCTCCTATTTAGCACTTCTTGTGCCAAAAGACACAAAATACTACTGTATGTTTTGGCAGAATAAAAGGTCACCAACACAAGGTGCTACTGCTTTGCTTTGGCACAATCAAAGAGATGCCAACACATAATCCACTCGAAAATGACGACTAAGTTTGTATTTTTATGTTTGTTTAAAGGGAAGTGTAATTATTTGTGTTTGGAGATGTTGGTATAAGCATAGCAAATAAGGAGTTGGTAACAGGTTGTTTAAAAAAAACATATTATTTATTTCTAAAAAAATTTGGATATCATCATAATTGATTATTCAGATACAGATTGGTATAGTAAAATAATGAATTCGGACACTCGTCCGAATTAGTCGCAGCTAAGCCAACTCTTCGTCATACCGCGAGCCAGGGAGGGGTAGGGGTGTAATGAGAGGGTGAGACAGACGTAGAAGAGGGAGACTTTTAAATTTTCGATTTGTTTTTTAGTTTTCCGATTTCTATTTTTTATTTCAATTTTTTTAAAATTTTTTGGTGAATTAAATTTGTTTACTTGGCGATATGAAATAACTTTATCAGAATATGGTCAACATCTAAGTCAACGGAAAAGTTTACTTCATGAACAAGTACATTTTCGACCTTAAATATTGTATCTCTAAATGGGCATCCTGTCCAATCCAGGACTTAATGGGCTTCCATTGAAAGCTAAAAACAAAAGCGTAGTCGATAAGTTGTGGATATTAGTACTACCAACCGCACATTGCTAAAGTATTCAAATACCAAATAGTATAAAAATGCATGCGAGATTTTTCAAAGAACTCTTATTCATCAAATGTCCAAGCAATTAAGGATGGAGCCAATACACACTCGTGCAAGAAACATATTATTTATGTGTAAAAAAGTTTGCACACTCGGGATTTTGGTTTGGAGATGTTGGTATAAGCATAGCAAATAAGGAGTTGGTAAGAGGTTGTTTAAAAAAACATATTATTTATGTGTAAAAAAGTTTGCATATCATGATAATTGATTCTTCAGATTGAGATTTGTATAGTAAAATAATGAAGACAGTGGTAGAAGATGGAGACTTTTAAATTTTGGATTTTTTTTAAGTTTTCCGATTTCTATTTTTCATTTCAATTTTTTGTATTTTTTTGGTGAATTAAATTTTTTTACTTGGCGATATGAAATAACGTTATCAGAATATGGTCAACATCTAAGTCAACGCAAAAGTTTACTTCATGAACAAGTACATTTTCAACCTAATAGTACGCGAATTAAATATAGTATCTCTAAATGGGCTTCCTGTCCAATGCAGGACTTAATGGGCTTCCATTAAAAGCTAAAAACAAAAGCGAAGTCGATAAGTTGTGGATATTATTACTACCAACCGCACATTGCTAATACAAAATAGTATAAAAATGCATGCGAGATTTTTCAAAGAACTCTTATTCATCAAATGTCCAGGCAATTAAGGATGGAGCCAATAGACACTCGTGCAAGAAAAAGTAGAGGGAAAACAAGAAACACTTCTCATGCTCCTTGGCATAGTATCTTCGTTTCTTGTGGCAAACTCATTCATAAATCGGGACAGGTTCCAATAGAAGACACTCGAGACGGTCTTTGGTTCCGATGTCCGGGGTGACACCATGTCCGTCGCCATTCCTGTAGAAGTATTGAGCCGCCCTGGCTAGATTCTGACAGGCTCCTATTAGAGCCGGTTCTGAGAAAGGATAGCCATCTGTCAGACTTTTGTTCATTACCTTCCATATTTTCTCGACTAAGTCTTTTACGTGTTCTCTTGCGACTTCCTCTTCCACTCCATTCTCGTTCATGTAACATTGGATCGACTTCATATTATCTCCTCTTGCCAACTCATCCTGTATATTTACGCATACGTAAATAAATCTCAGATCTGATGTCTAATAATAATTAATGAAATTTGAGGAGCCTTCGCATACCTTTGAAGTGCCAAGATCATTGGTGAGTCGAAGGATCAAGCAGGAACAACGCACGATAGATGGAAAATCTTGAATATATTTTAGTGCCTTCTCTGTTATATTGTCACTTGTAAGTATGTAAGTGACGATCAACATTAGAGCCCCACCAATTGAAATCTCAGAGTTGTCCATATATTGCTCCATCGTTGGAATATGTCCTCCGTTGTACCATTTTGATTCTTTCAAATACGCGTTACAGAGATCTGCCCACTAAAAATCAAATAACGAAGGTGACACATTAAATTTTAATCTAACAATGAAATAAAAGACGTTGTACATATATAAAGTTTTATAGTAATTACCGCTTTGCCAATATACGGAATAGTGTTGAAGCCTTGTTCTTTGTGGGTCATGTAGCCGAGTTCATTGCTAGTATTGAATATCGCGAGGAGAACTGTCCTCACCGGAGGAGGGAGCTCATCGACTCTAGTGATATCCCACCTACAAAATCACAACATAATAAATATTTGTTCTAATATATTTTAAAATTTTTGTAATATTCTTAAATTCTCTAATTCATTATGAAGAGAAAATTAAATTAGTTTTAAAGTACGTATAAAAAGACGCATAAACAAGTTCCAAAAGACCTGTTCACGAAATCGGTGGTGAGTTCCAGCTCTTCAGGGGAACCATAGACATCATACACATCATCGATCAAAGATATCATGGATGTGATCTTAGTTAACCCAATTCTGTAAGTTCCATATTGCGGCTCATGAACCATCATAGAACACCATAGGTAGTGTTCCAAGATCCTGTCTCTAGAAAATGTTATTTTATTCAATCCCATGTCCAACCACCACCTGAAAAATCACGAATTTGAGAGGTTAATTATGTAGATAATTCCATATAAAAGTAATTAATTTGTCTTCAAAAATTAATTATCAAGTAATTATACCTAGTCAATTCCTTAACCTCTTGTAAATAAGTGGACTGAAGTATATTGAAGTCCAATTTGGCAAGCTCGAGCAAAGATTTGTTCATGTCCTGCTCTTGCTCGTATGTGTCTATAAACCATCTTGCCTCGAGCCTGTTTAGCCTCCAGTGTAGAGGCACATCCAAAGCACGGTTCACTTTTCTGGCCCAGGTTTCATGCAAGACAGAACTGGAAGCAAGTCTTGTCAGTTGCTTGATCGCGTATTCTCTAGTCTTATTTACGGT
Organism: Hypericum androsaemum; assembly: GCA_963995505.1. Classification (NCBI taxonomy): domain Eukaryota; kingdom Viridiplantae; phylum Streptophyta; class Magnoliopsida; order Malpighiales; family Hypericaceae; genus Hypericum; species Hypericum androsaemum. The sequence continues at coordinate 16,029,838 of OZ023185.1, forward strand.
GGTTTCGTCTTCGTACGCCAAGAAAGAAGCATCGTATAAAGTTAACAATGTTTTGACATCTTCATTGAAATCTTCCTTGATCTCTCCACTGTCTATGAATTTCCGAAACACATCTGCGTGAAACAAAAAGAGGGAGTAGTGACGTACTCGTGTTAATAAGATCGAAAGAAAGGTACAGTTTTACGAGGTTTAATGTTTTCTATGGATCGGATCGAATCGAATCTTCATGTTATATTCAAAAGCACATGCACCACCTTCAGGGACAAGGAGTCCTTTCTGTCTGAACAATTTGAACTTTAGAGCAACGGTATAAAGGTCAGAGTCGGTCCAAGAAGGATGTTGGGCGTCGTGGAAATAAAGAGAGTCGATTGCAGTTGTGATCTCCTTTTCGAAGTGATACTCCAAACCTAGTCTTTGGACCGAATCGATGAGCTCTAACTTAGCCAAGGGATCCATCGTCCCACCGAAAAGACCCTTTACATCTTCTTTCAGTCGTTCAACCTGCTTCATGTGCTTCTCATCCTGCAATTGTTCCAGCCGATTATGGATTAGAGCCCTAGAAACTACGCTTAAAAGATGAATATAATATGCTTTGTCAACAGTAAGCTGACCGATTATCACGTGCTTATTTCTTTAACGAGGCTCGTGTTACAACCTCATACTTGTACCGGGAAATTTTTCACCGTCACGTATGTAATGTTTAAATATTTTCAATAAATTTACACCTACTCACAAACTGCACAAAGGAGTCGCGCATTCTTTAATGCAAATAGATAACATTCTCTAACCCTCTCTAACTTCCATATTCCTTCTCCCAATTTGGTATGGAAATTTAATATTTTTCGTTTTTTTTTTCTGATACTATTTCCTATATTATTCTTTTTTTTTCATAAATCAATAATCACTCTTATTATTCAACGTTATATTTTAGCAATCTGAAACTCAAAAATCTTCCGTTAATCTCCTTCGAACAAAGCAAGAATTTCAATCTGTCTTTTATAATTTCTGTCATCTGATCAAACTGAAATAAATATAACTTTACAATACCCTTACTATTTTTACCAATAAAATCATGAGTTTTTTTTTAAAAGGTAGACGTACATTAACTAGATAAAATTCCAAGGCAATAAGTCAAAGGGGCATCACATGGATATTGTAACCAGTGGTGGATGACTGGATGAGACTGTAATCCCAGACGGTCGGCTGGTAGTTTCCGGAGCGTCGGGAAACCTCCGGTTCTGTCGTCGTAACTTTCAGTTGCGTCGATAAACGGCCGACGATATTCCGTCGCCCGTTAATATTGCTGCCTCCTGGTGCTGGGTATTTCTTGAGAATTGGCAAACAGGGTGAGAGAGCTAAAGAGCATGTCATTGCCATTGGGGAGGGCATATTAATTGCTTGGGAGGCCATTTGTTTCTTATCAGGTTGCTTGACTCACTCTCTTGAGCTAACAATATGCATATATTTATAGCCACCAAGTGCCCTCTGATTTAGTGTCGATAATTTTGTATTGGTTCTAGTCTAATTTGATATGTTGTGATTTTAGGCTTTGCCACACCAATATTTTATTGTTTCAAATTTTTGATAATGTGATAGAGATGTTATTTTATTGATAACCAAGTGACATTCGCTAATCAGTTAGCTCAACCAGATAGATTGAACTATCTCATGTGTTATGTCGTATCGTTGTAGAATCTTTTTGAAAGGTAGTAAAATTCTCCTAACAGCTATTTAATAATACTGCATTTTCAAAGACTTGAACTCGATAACTAGTTAAGCTAAAACAACGCCCTCGACGGTGTTGGTTATTACATCGCTATTTTATAAGTATGTTATATGCGATTCTTGATTCAAGCAGATAATAATATTTTATCCGGTGTAATGCATGATCCAAGCAGATATGCATTCTACGGCTCATCCATGAGAATAAGTATAGTAGGTGACAAGTCTCGAAAAACGATAATAGGTGATAAACTAGCTTGTTTTATAATTAAATGTATTAATAACCACAGAAAAAAAATTCTAAGTTACACCATAGTAACTGATAAACCAGCTTCTTTAGCTCTTGATCTTTCTTTGGCCTTACATGTGTATATGTTCCGCTCTCCTTCTATTCCTTGGAAGTAGTGAATAACCAAACATTTTTTTTCCAACATTAAAACATAAACTCGCTATCATAACATTTGGAATGATCAAAGTTCATTAATATAAACTATAAAGTATTAATTGGAGTTGATGCAAGTAATAAAAGATCTAAATTATTTTAAGTGCTTTTTAAACTTCAAATCTTACCCATGGAGCATCCGGTATCGAGCGAGTCACTATCTATAACGTATGACAATACTCGATTAATCAATTGATTGCTGCCGATGAATATTCTAATAGACATCAGAGGATCGGAGACAAAAAATAGTTCTTGGATGTAAATTACAGTGATAAATTCATAAAAGAAAAGTACAATTTATTGGGGAAAAGTTCTGTCCGCCTTTATTTAGTTAGTTAGCAAAGTACGAGTACCATATCTTTCCATATAACTGTTGGGTGTTTTCAACAATGACGAGAAATATTTTTACGTGAATTTCTAGTTTTTGTAATTTTTAAAAAAATTCATAAACTTAATTAAACTCTTGCAAACTATTTAAGTTTCTGTATTGACAGAAAATTGAATGAATATAGGAAGTTAAAAAACTTTAGAAAATTGAATAGTGACTTTTTTATGTAGTAGCCAAAAAATTATTTTTTCATTCTTTATAAACTTTTTTAAACAAAGTGGCCGATCGGTAACGAAATGATCGAGAAGCGGATATTCCCTTGGACGTATATTGAAGATTTGATAAAGGAAGTTATTCTAGATTAAATAAGTGATATTTAAATATATGAAAATATAGGAATGTTAAATATTTGTTTTGAAATTTTTTTATTATTTAAAAGTTTTATTTAAATCGAATTTAAATTAGTTGATATAGTGGATAGTAATTGATACTAACCGAAAAATATGATTCAATATCTGATAACGAAGTCTATATACCACTGGTGCTTATTGCTCCTAAAAATGTTTAATGAGGTCATTATAATTTACATTATTAGTTATTAGAATTGCATAATGAAATTTCATATTTATAAAAATAATTAATTATTTTTAATTAATAAAGCGATAATCTCAACGTGAATTTTCCAAAAGAAACCTATCGGCAATGAAACGGGATGGTGAAGCGAAAAGAACGGTCTACGTCATCAACTTACTTCGATACAATAAATTGATAGATTTGTTATACATATAAGACAAAATCCAACTACTTACAATGGTAATCGCATTAGATATCTAATATTTTTGAATTAAAAACTTTTAATAATATGTACATTTGTTTGCGAAATCTCCAGTATAAATAAGGATTTCTAAATTTCTATGAAGGAAATATTAATGATTGATTTGAAAGCCAGTTATTCCTGCAGTCTTTGATAGGATTTGCCATTAAATATTGGCGGCGTGAAGCGAGCTAGACTAGCTAACCATAATGCTCGTAAGATTTTAAAAAATACGGTCCGACCGGTTGGACCGCGAAACAGACACTAAGCCGGGTCGTTTTTTAAGTTTTTGACCGGGGTCAGTACTAACCGGACCAAATCTGGTCGGACCGGCCAATTTTGAGGTCCATCCTGACCGGTCGAACTTGGTTAGTACAAAAATGGGCGAAATTGACTTTTTTTTGGTAGTTTTCGAGGAAAAAAAATTGATTTGATAAATTTATAAAGTAATAAATAAATAAATAAAGTAGATTTATAGAGTGGAGAGATAAAAAATTAAGTCTACTTTTTTTGATATGAAAAATAAGTATATTTTAACTTACATATATATATATATTATTTAAAATATTTAAAAATAAAAATTTTGGTCCGACCGGTGGTTCGCCCGGTCCGACCGGCCGACCCGGAGGACGGGAGAAATCCCGAGTCGGCCTCCAGGTCATTTTTTAAAAACATGCTCGTAAGGATGAGAATGAATAGGATATTGGTAGTACAGGATATTGGTAGGAATGGCAATTAGACCTTTACCTTGAGGGTCTACCCTAATCCAGACTCGAATGGTCTAAGACCTGTTGACTTTGACCGGGTCTAGACCGTGATTCTGCCCGGATCCTGATATTTTAAAAGGATAAGGGCATGGGTATGAATCTATAGGATCCTGCCATGATCTTACCCGAAATTTTTAAATTAATATTAAAATAATATACATGTATATTAATTATTAGACATAATACAAATTCTCAATTTTGTTGGTAGGTAAATATTTTTTATTAAAATAAAAGTTCAAAATAGAGGAAGCGCAAAAAGAAAGACAAGATAAAGGGGTCCGATATTACATCAGTTATAACCCCACCCCGACCAAAATATTTCCTCAACCTCAAGAGGTAAAGAAGAGGGACCTATAAATTCTCGTAGGCAATCAAGAAAGTGAGCAGCGATTGATTGTGAATGATCAAGGCATCCGTCCAAAGGATCCAATCTTGGACATGAAAGAGCACAAAATATAGGAGAAACTCATTATCGTACCTCGCCTCATTGAAGATAATACAATTACGAAGCAGTCACATGCCCCAAGTAATAGCAGCAAAAATTACAAACAAAATTCTCAATTTTAACTTACCCAACTTCAACTTTTTTTTTGATTTATTTTTTTGGTTTCTTTGTATTGATATGTTTGATTTCTTGTCCGAAATTCACGCACCCATGTAAAACCCTTTATATCTCGCTCAAAATAGGAATAACAATAGACTGCATCTCATCTGGCTAGAATTTACAGAACCAGGATTCTTGCCTTTTTTTTTAGGCCGACCCTCATTTTTACCTTTATTCTCTTTAAAAACAAAGATCTGGATAAGATTCGAGTCTTAAAAAATCGGGCAGGACAGGGCGACCCACTGTCCGTATTATTTAAAAACTAAATAATTTTTTAAAAATTAAACCATACTTCTTCGCAATAGCAAAGTACTCGAAAAATGTGATTGTAATTTATTTATTTTTCTAAAATAAGTCAACATAAAAAATAAATTAAAAAAACTACAAATTAATATGACAATTAAAGGGTAGAATATATTAGAAGGTTGAATTAACATTACGTAGGTTAAACGTTCTTCATCATTCCTCCTTTGACAATTTGTTAGTTTCTCTCAGATATCTAAAGCATCAAGAACATCAATTGGAACCTACTTAACGGGTGTTTCTTTTGGTTGAAAAGGTGTTCACGTTCTTTACCAGTTGTAATATCTTATATTTGATAATCGGTAACGATACCAATTAAGATGTAACTTTGGTATTTTGTTACTATGGTATTTATACCAACTTAGATGAATAAATTTACTTATAAAAAAATTCTAAATTGGGTAGGTTGTGATGAGCATTTGGTACTAATTTTAGTAATTAATAGATCCTATCCGATTTTAAAAAAATATTAAAAAAATATATATTATTTTAATATTTTTTTAAATCGGGTAGGATCCGGGTAGGATCCTATGTGTCCATATCCATGGCCTTATCATTTAAAAAAATAAGGATCCGGACAGGATAAGGGTCTAGACCCAGTCAAAGTCAACGGGTCCTAAACCCTTCGAGTCTGGATCCGGATAGATCCTCAGGATAAAGGTCAAATTGCTATCCCTAGCTCAAAAGCTATAAATGAAGAAAAACTTCAAAGGCCGTGTTCTAAAAGTCATCCATTTTTAATAAAAAGGGACACTTCCATTCATTTTCTTTTCTCATTTTTTTTCCTTTTAATGTTCTTTCATTAATTGTTAACTGTCTCTTAATTTTAATCCAAATATTGTATCATTTAGCTGTGAAACCAAATGACACCAAGCTCCTATTTAGTGCACTTCCTGTGCCAAAAGACACAAAATGCTACTGTATATTTTGGCAGAATAAAAGGTCACCAACACAAGGTGCTACTGCTTTGCTTTGGCAGAATCAAAGAGACGCCAACACATAACCCACTCGAAAATGACGACTAAGTTTGTATTTTTATGTTTGTTTAAAGGGAAGTGTCATTATTTTGGTTTGGAGATGTTGGTATAAGCATAGCAAATAAGGAGTTGGTAAGAGGTTGTTTAAAAAAACATATTATTTATGTGTAAAAAAGTTTGCATATCATGATAATTGATTCTTCAGATTGAGATTTGTATAGTAAAATAATGAAGACAGTGGTAGAAGATGGAGACTTTTAAATTTTGGATTTTTTTTAAGTTTTCCGATTTCTATTTTTCATTTCAATTTTTTGTATTTTTTTGGTGAATTAAATTTTTTTACTTGGCGATATGAAATAACGTTATCAGAATATGGTCAACATCTAAGTCAACGCAAAAGTTTACTTCATGAACAAGTACATTTTCAACCTAATAGTACGCGAATTAAATATAGTATCTCTAAATGGGCTTCCTGTCCAATGCAGGACTTAATGGGCTTCCATTAAAAGCTAAAAACAAAAGCGAAGTCGATAAGTTGTGGATATTATTACTACCAACCGCACATTGCTAATACAAAATAGTATAAAAATGCATGCGAGATTTTTCAAAGAACTCTTATTCATCAAATGTCCAGGCAATTAAGGATGGAGCCAATAGACACTCGTGCAAGAAAAAGTAGAGGGAAAACAAGAAACACTTCTCATGCTCCTTGGCATAGTATCTTCGTTTCTTGTGGCAAACTCATTCATAAATCGGGACAGGTTCCAATAGAAGACACTCGAGACGGTCTTTGGTTCCGATGTCCGGGGTGACACCATGTCCGTCGCCATTCCTGTAGAAGTATTGAGCCGCCCTGGCTAGATTCTGACAGGCTCCTATTAGAGCCGGTTCTGAGAAAGGATAGCCATCTGTCAGACTTTTGTTCATTACCTTCCATATTTTCTCGACTAAGTCTTTTACGTGTTCTCTTGCGACTTCCTCTTCCACTCCATTCTCGTTCATGTAACATTGGATCGACTTCATATTATCTCCTCTTGCCAACTCATCCTGTATATTTACGCATACGTAAATAAATCTCAGATCTGATGTCTAATAATAATTAATGAAATTTGAGGAGCCTTCGCATACCTTTGAAGTGCCAAGATCATTGGTGAGTCGAAGGATCAAGCAGGAACAACGCACGATAGATGGAAAATCTTGAATATATTTTAGTGCCTTCTCTGTTATATTGTCACTTGTAAGTATGTAAGTGACGATCAACATTAGAGCCCCACCAATTGAAATCTCAGAGTTGTCCATATATTGCTCCATCGTTGGAATATGTCCTCCGTTGTACCATTTTGATTCTTTCAAATACGCGTTACAGAGATCTGCCCACTAAAAATCAAATAACGAAGGTGACACATTAAATTTTAATCTAACAATGAAATAAAAGACGTTGTACATATATAAAGTTTTATAGTAATTACCGCTTTGCCAATATACGGAATAGTGTTGAAGCCTTGTTCTTTGTGGGTCATGTAGCCGAGTTCATTGCTAGTATTGAATATCGCGAGGAGAACTGTCCTCACCGGAGGAGGGAGCTCATCGACTCTAGTGATATCCCACCTACAAAATCACAACATAATAAATATTTGTTCTAATATATTTTAAAATTTTTGTAATATTCTTAAATTCTCTAATTCATTATGAAGAGAAAATTAAATTAGTTTTAAAGTACGTATAAAAAGACGCATAAACAAGTTCCAAAAGACCTGTTCACGAAATCGGTGGTGAGTTCCAGCTCTTCAGGGGAACCATAGACATCATACACATCATCGATCAAAGATATCATGGATGTGATCTTAGTTAACCCAATTCTGTAAGTTCCATATTGCGGCTCATGAACCATCATAGAACACCATAGGTAGTGTTCCAAGATCCTGTCTCTAGAAAATGTTATTTTATTCAATCCCATGTCCAACCACCACCTGAAAAATCACGAATTTGAGAGGTTAATTATGTAGATAATTCCATATAAAAGTAATTAATTTGTCTTCAAAAATTAATTATCAAGTAATTATACCTAGTCAATTCCTTAACCTCTTGTAAATAAGTGGACTGAAGTATATTGAAGTCCAATTTGGCAAGCTCGAGCAAAGATTTGTTCATGTCCTGCTCTTGCTCGTATGTGTCTATAAACCATCTTGCCTCGAGCCTGTTTAGCCTCCAATGTAGAGGTACATCCAAAGCACGGTTCACTTTACTGGCCCAGGTTTCGGGCAAGACAGAACTGGAAGCAAGTCTTGTTAGTTGCTTGATCGCGTATTCTCTGATCTTATTTATGACGTCTTCGCCTTCATACGCCAAGAAAGAAGTATCGTATAAAGTTAACAACGTTTTGACATCATCATTGAAATCTTCCTTGATTTCTCCCTCGTCTATGAATTTCTGAAACACATCTGCGAGAAATAGAAAAAGGGAATAGACACGAACAATTTTAAATTAGGTCCCAAGACACGTATGGTTTTACTAAGTTTAATATTTTCTATGGATGGTCTTGCAAGAAAAGCGAAATACAGCTTCGAATGGTCAGAATCTTCACGTTATATCAAAATTTTAAGGTGTTTAGCAGGTAAAATTTAATACATTATATAAATAACATATACATGTCTTGTAAGCGACGTGGATTTCTTCTGGTTTATACCACTTGATGTAGAAGATTTGAAAGGTGGCAAAATTCTTCCAACAAATATTTAACACTATTGCGTTACCAAGTGCTCGAACTTGGACATGTTAATTAAGTTAAAATAACTCTCTCGTTAGTTGATCTAAGTAGTACTATTTAATTGGAGATTGTAAAGTAAGCATATGGAATACCTTCAGGAACAAGCAATCCTTTTTGTCTGAACAATCTGAACTTGAGAGCAACGGTATAAAGATCAGTGTCGGTCCAAGAAGGATGTTGGGCGTCGTGGAAATAGAGAGAGTCGATTGCAGTTCTGATCTCCTTCTCGAAGTGATACTCCAAACCTAGTCTTTGGACGGAATCAATGAGCTCCAACTTCACCAATGGATTCTTCTCTCCTCTAAAAAGACTCTTCACCTCATATTTCAGTAGCTCAACCTTCTTCATGTGCTCCTCTCCCTGTAAATGCACGCTTCAAACCTATTAGGAGCTGAAACGACGTAGTAGTATTGATGAGAAAATGAGATATCACCTGGTAGTCACTGGTGGATGACAAAAGGAGGTCGTAGTCCCAGACACTTGGCTGATAGTTTCCCGACCGTCTTTGGACGATCGGTTTTTCTTTAGTTGAATGTTTTATCTGGGCGGAGGCCGAGCAGACAACACGACGGCTGATGCTGCTTCGGCCGCCACTAGGGCAAGGGAATTTCTTGAGAAATATTGGCAATGGCATCGGAATCAGGCTACTCAAGGAGCATGGGGAAGTGGTGATAATAGCTTTGTTAGCCATTTTTTTCTTTATTTCTAAATTTGTTATCTGGTACTTACAATAGGTCGAGGGCTATGGAGGATACTTATAGTGGGAGTCGGGTTTGTAACCACATAAATATTCCGCTCAAGTTGTCTTTTGAAAACAATATCAGGTACGTACTTCAGTTATTTTTCCTCTATTTTGAACAAGGTTTAGAGTGTAAACTTGTGCAGGGGTGAGTTATTGTATTCGGGGGTTTAGGGTGTAGACTTTTTTTTTAGGGTGTAGACTTGATAACACTCGGTAGTGTTTACCTATAGTGGTTTTTTAAATAGGTTTTGTGGGTTTTAATGAAGTCAGATACAATTTTATTAAGTCTACACCTCTTTTTTAGGATAGTGTAGATTTAATAAATTTGTAATTTTATTAAGTCTACACTTTTTTTTATTAAGTCTACACTTGATTTACATTTAATATGTAATTTTGGTGATTTATAAAAAACACGATTTTTTTGGACATTTTCTCTGCAACTAGACTGGGACGGAGTGCGAGCTTCCTTGAGAAGAGGAGCAATATGAGGAATAAAATTTTCGTATCTAACTCAAAATTTTAAAAATAAAATTTATTAGGTCGAAATTTATATGATCTGGACTTTAGTAACGTGCGATGAAACAGAAAATTTGTATGAACAATAAAGAGAATGAGATCATCCCGTTTTGATATAATGTTAGTTACTTCATATCTTATCCAAAACTTCAATATAATGATAAATAAATTTTCAGTACTTGTAAACGATAAAACTGAGAATTTGTACGAACAATAAAGAGAATGAGATCATCCCGTTTTGATATAATATTAGCTACTCCATATCTTATCCAAAACTTCAATATAATGATAAATGAATTTTCAGCACTAATATAATGATAAATAAAATTTTCAGCACTAATTCCGAAATTTTCACCAAATTTCGGAATTATTTTAATCTCAAGTTGAAATTCAACTGAGACAGAAATAGTGACTGGATTGGAGGATTTGCGTGCACTTCAGAAAACTTGTCTAGCGTCGTTGTGGAGCTCCGTGGTTTACGGAGTTAGCATGGTCCTTGGGTTGGAAGTTGACTCTAAGAATATTGCAGATTACATTCAGAAATCTGCATGTCTTGCTCCTCTCATTCTCTCTTAAGTTCCATTTTTCGTTCTTCCAAGTCCTTCCACTTTGAAAATAACTCTAATTCCTAAATTTTAATGACAATGGATTTCTACGAAAGCTAGTTCTAAAAAAATAGTCTAAATTAAACTTGGGAAAACAAAACTTCATTTGAAATAAAAAGGGTTTTCCGAACAATCTGTAAAGTGATCATCGATAGATCCATTCACCGGACTCTTACCGGTCTGTTTGTCGATGAGATCAACAAATTAACCTATATTTATCCCTAAGCCCCATATCGTTTAAAGTGTAACAACAAACACTTGTATCAACTTGTGAAGATCTTGTTATAGTTTAACAAAAAGGTCTCGAGTTCAATCATTGTGAGCGTTATCTAGAGTGCCTTACCGTGCATTCCGTAACCCGCCCTTCCCAACTCCGATAATTATCGTGACTATATTTAATTATTTATACCAATAATATCTAATCTCATTAATTGACACCATTTAGGACAGAAAACCACATGACCAAATCGTTTATGAGATCAGATATTATTTATACCAATATTATCTGATCTCATAAATTAATAATACATATTGACTGGCTGTCCTTTGTAGCCCATGCGAACCATAACCAAGGCCGTCAGGAAAATATTATATATGTTGTCGTGTATGTATCTACCCATCCCACGAGATTCATGTAGTGTTTGTGAAATTTCTATTTTTATAGTTGAGTAGAGTTATATGCTATTTAGGAGCAGTTTTTTTTAACATTCTTAATAAAATTCTTCAATTATCTACCAAAAAAAACTATTCAATGACGCAATTTAATGAAAATTGCTACGGAGAAAAAGTTTCTGACTTGATATTGCTAAAAAAATAATTTACACTATTTCGGTGACCCCAAAATCATAGAGATTGTTATTACAATTAACCTTGATAGACAATTGCCCTACAATCCAAGATCTTTCACTCTAAAAATAATTTGGTCTAACAACATTAGATGTTAACAAATTTCATGAAAATTTAGAATTTAAATCCTGACACGGCATAAAAATTTGTGTTACAAAAATCCAAAACCATTCACAAATGTCCCCCGCGAATCCATTTTTTGTTTTTCCCCCAGAAACCAACTTGCACGGGATCTCCGTACTATATTAATTGATGCCGTATCTCCAAGATCTGTTAATATATTCTTGGGATATTTTGAAGGAGACACGGCGTGAATGCTCAGCTGGAATATCGCATCTCTATAAAAAAAGATTCGAAAGGAATCTCGGTGTAAGATTTGGATCCGGTTCAAATCCGCCAAAGATGCGAGAGAAGCCCTGGCTTTTAAAAAGATGATCGATTAATTTTAATAGTAGTCTGAATACTTCTGCCCAACATGAGATTCTTTCTATTCTTGGTATGCATCATGTGGCCGATTCTGACAGGTATATGGGTCTCCTGTTGTTTTGTGCAGCTCTAAAGGTAGAGCAGTGAGTTATATTTACAATGCTATCTAGTCTAAATCCCAATCTTGAAAAAATAAGCTGTTATCTGCTGCGGGTCGTGAGATTATGATTAAGTCTATGCTCGCGTCTATCCCTACATATGTCATGCAATGTGTGTCTTTTCCTAGATTTATTTGCAAAAAGTTGGGTGGTTTGATGTCTAATTTCTGGTGGTCGGGCGATGTCGAGGTTGGCAAGATCCATTGGATCAGCTTGGAGAAGATGGCAAAGGCTAAAAATAAGGGCGGCATGGGGTTCAGGAACATGGAGGCATTTAACAATGCCCTCTTGGTTAAACAGGAATGGAAGCTCTTTCAACATCCTGACTCTATCTATTACCAGCTTCTAAAGAGCATTTGCTTCCCCTCTTGTTCAATGATGCAGGCTATCAAACATAATAGCTCTTCATGGACTTGGTCAAGTATCTTGAAGGGATTAGAAGTCATTAAGCCTGACCTTATGTGGAGGATCGCAAATAGGAGAAAGGCGCAAATTTGGGAGGAGTCCTAGATCCCCTCCTACTTGGACAAGCGTGTCCAGTCTCCTAAACCAGATTCTGATCCCCCTTTTGTGGTAGCTGCGCTTGTGGATGCTAATGGAAAATCTTGAGATCCCCACATCTTACAGGAGCTCTTCAACGAGGAGGAAGTGCAGGCGATCAATAGGATTAAACCAAGAAGGATCCTGCGCGAGGACAAGCTCATTTGGACAATTGCTAATTTTGGGGGTATTCTGTAAAGATTGGTTACCATTATGTAATGTCTCTCAGTTCCCCTACTGATTTGGATTATGATGTTGTGTGGCGCAGGATCTGGAAACTCCCCGTTCTCCCAAAGATTAAAATTTTCTCTGGAGAGTTGCACACAATTTCCTCTCAACAGCTGCTAACTTATCCAGGCGTTCCATCTCACCAGGCATGCCCTGCCAACTTTGTTGTGCTGCTATAGAGGACGAGGTGCATGCTTTGATCTTATGCCCACATGCTAAAGCTTTCAAGTCATTGTCCTTTGGCTACAGTTCGATGGCTGGCGATATTACTGACTTCAAAAGCTGGTTGATTTGAAACAAGTTCCTATTCGAAGGCTCCAAGCATGACCCTCAAGTTTGCTGGAGAATCGCATGCACCAAAGCTGTCGAGTTCTCTAATCTTCAGGGGCCTGCTCCTCATGTTATTGAAAGCTCCCACTGCTGGCGTCCCCTGAACATCGATGCTTCGTGGATTTCCTTCCTTTGAAGCTGCTGGTTAGGGGATGGTTGCCAGAGATCGTTCTGAGAGCTTAATCCAGGTACTTCACACATCTTCTGAGGCCATTTCAAATATGGATGCTGAGTTAAAGGCCATTGAGCCTGCTATTGGGTGGATTTGCACTAAATCCCCCCTTTAGGCAGTTATGATGGAGTCTGATTGCAAATTTTTGGTTGATTATCTGAACGGGGCTACTTGGGACATTGATTGGAATCTCGAATTGGAAGCTTTGGAGGTGCAAACATCTTTTTTGAGTTTACCTTTGTGTAAACTTGTACATATACCCGAAAGTGCTAATTCTGTTGCGGACTGGATTACTAAGTCTGCTAGATTAGGCTTGGACCTTGATGATGTTTTATATTGCCTTCCTAAGGCCTTGGTGGATCTTTTGTTGTATGATTCCTTTGACTAATGAGAAGTACTATCTTTTAACCTTAAAAAAATCTGCCAAAGATAAATTAATTCCATACCGAAAGAAAAGTACTATGATCAGGCGACGCACAAAATCGGGGGTTTGACTGCTAAATTAAATTCTGCATATCTAATTCAATAAATTTACCATATTGAAACTATCAGAACAGGATTCATCACAGTTCTAATTCGAACGAATACGATTATCAAAACCTTGAATTATATTTGATTCGTCCAAGAATAAATTATGAAATATCGAATTTGAATTTAATTCCAATCAAATTATTATTTTTTGAAATTTATTTTGAAAATTTTTAAATGCTTCAAAAAATTGAAATTTTTTCCATTTTTGTTTTTGAATTTTTAAATTTTTAAATTTTTTTTAAAGAATTTAAGGTTTAGAATTAGGGTCTAGGGTTTCGAAAATTTATTTCAGATGATTTGCACTCAAGACCTCTTGTTAAAGCTAGAACAATGTCTTCACCAAAACTAAGTGATTGTTGGTTCTTATGATCACTTTAATTAGTTACATTCTTATAATTTATTAATTATATTTATCGCTTAAATTTGGTTTATAATTAATATTACTGTGAGGACGAGGAAACCATAATGAATAATTTAAAAGTTATAGGGAAAAAACTATAATTTGTCCAGGGACTAAACTAAACTTTTGTCAAACCTTAACCCTAGCTTCGCCTATAAAAGAAGGCTGGACGAAACCCTAAATCTCACCTTTCTGAAATTTCATTTCTCTCTTTCAAGATAGAAGAGATCTTCTGGGCAAGTCTGAGGACGAGGGAGAACACGACGATACCTTCCGAGACGCTAGGGTAAGCTGTCTTGTCCGAATCTGTTGAGAATCGCTGAAGTTTAAGGATAAATCGTAGTGATTGTTTGATCACAAATCTGTAGGGACTTGAGGAGGGCGCCGTAAATTAGGAGAGACGTGGATTGACGAGGTTAGGTTAGAAGAATATGAGGTAGGTCGAACCTCTATATCTTTTAGGTCGTAATTGCTGTATTTTTTTGTTGTATGATCGTATTGGGATGTATTTCATCCGTATTTGAGTGGTATGTAATTCGTAGGTTCATACTCTGTCCTTTTTTTAGCGTGATCTGTATTAGTTTCATATTCTGCCATGATCTGTATTCTGCCATGCGATCTGTATGCAAGTGGGTATATTCTGCCATGTGATTCGTATCTGTTCTGTCTGTTCTGGTCGGGATTATCCCGGTGCTTTTGTGCCCATAGAGTACTCTGAATTTTCGTACTCTATGTGAGCACCGGTGATATCTATGCCATGTGGTGAGACTGTCCTCTCGTTTCTGTGTCTTTAGCTTGAAGGATTTATCTTCTGTGCCCCACAGGTTCCCGATTGTCGTACTCCAGAGTCCGTCTGTGTGTGAGTCGTTGATACTAATTCGGTTTATGCAATCTGTGTATGCATGTTTATGTATTTTAATTATGAGTTCGACTTACTGAGTTGTGTAAACTCAGCAAAATACGTATTTTATTTTAGATGCGACAGGGACAGATCAGGTGTGAGATCTAGAGGCGAGGACATGCATTCATTCATTCGCCTTTCATTTTAAGACTTTTCTTTGTATTTTTCTTTATGATTTTATGACTCGATGATGGATTTTATGAGTTGAAAAATAAAGATGTCTTGCGAGAATATTTACCCCGCAGTAGTTGGCATGCCTTGTTTATCGGGGCGTGACAGTTACAAATCAGTGAAGGGACAATACGGGCCTCTCCTGATTTTCCAAAAGACTAGGAAACTTTGAGTGAGAAAGAGAATGAATCAAATTATTAATAGAAAGAATTGAGATTGAATTGTGTAAATTTTGAAGGATAAAAGTGGGTATTTAAAGTGTTTAAAAGTAAATTTAAATTTATTAAAAAATTTTAAAAATATGCAATTTGCTGCTGCCTTGAAATCAGTCCCCCATTTTTTTCTACATAATTCAATGGTACAAATCAAATTCGAAATAAATTCGACAAATTTTAGAAATCTTCATCTGTATTCAATTTTCTTCAAATAAATTAAAATGAAATTTTCATAGAATCAAATCAAATCTCGAATCGAGTTCAATTCTTGGTCACTCTATATCAAACTCTCTTTTAGAAATGTGGCTTTTAAAGCCTAAGAGATAAGGCCACTTTAATATCCTATTGTATCACCGATTCTCACTTGTATTTTCTATAGTTTAAAATACATTAAACAAGTCTAATTTTTACCACTTATAGAACACGAGCATCCCCGGGCAGCTGCCCTGCATGCTGTTATGCCATAACATCTTTCCACTGATTATGTAAACTGCCATCACAAACTTTTGTATCAAAATGGAAATTGACGTGGCAAATAGAAATTTCTCAAATAATACCAATATTTTAATGATTTTTCAAAATAATTATCTTATTGGAGCCCACAGAGAGAAAATTGATCCCACTCCACTCTTGTCCGAAATTCACGCACCCATGTAAAACCCTTTATATCTCGCTCAAAATAGGAATAACAATAGACTGCATCTCATCTGGCTAGAATTTACAGAACCAGGATTCTTGCCTTTTTTTTAGGCCGACCCTCATTTTTACCTTTATTCTCTTTAAAAACAAAGATCTGGATAAGATTCGAGTCTTAAAAAATCGGGCAGGACAGGGCGACCCACTGTCCGTATTATTTAAAAACTAAATAATTTTTTAAAAATTAAACCATACTTCTTCGCAATAGCAAAGTACTCGAAAAATGTGATTGTAATTTATTTATTTTTCTAAAATAAGTCAACATAAAAAATAAATTAAAAAAACTACAAATTAATATGACAATTAAAGGGTAGAATATATTAGAAGGTTGAATTAACATTACGTAGGTTAAACGTTCTTCATCATTCCTCCTTTGACAATTTGTTAGTTTCTCTCAGATATCTAAAGCATCAAGAACATCAATTGGAACCTACTTAACGGGTGTTTCTTTTGGTTGAAAAGGTGTTCACGTTCTTTACCAGTTGTAATATCTTATATTTGATAATCGGTAACGATACCAATTAAGATGTAACTTTGGTATTTTGTTACTATGGTATTTATACCAACTTAGATGAATAAATTTACTTATAAAAAAATTCTAAATTGGGTAGGTTGTGATGAGCATTTGGTACTAATTTTAGTAATTAATAGATCCTATCCGATTTTAAAAAAATATTAAAAAAATATATATTATTTTAATATTTTTTTAAATCGGGTAGGATCCGGGTAGGATCCTATGTGTCCATATCCATGGCCTTATCATTTAAAAAAATAAGGATCCGGACAGGATAAGGGTCTAGACCCAGTCAAAGTCAACGGGTCCTAAACCCTTCGAGTCTGGATCCGGATAGATCCTCAGGATAAAGGTCAAATTGCTATCCCTAGCTCAAAAGCTATAAATGAAGAAAAACTTCAAAGGCCGTGTTCTAAAAGTCATCCATTTTTAATAAAAAGGGACACTTCCATTCATTTTCTTTTCTCATTTTTTTTCCTTTTAATGTTCTTTCATTAATTGTTAACTGTCTCTTAATTTTAATCCAAATATTGTATCATTTAGCTGTGAAACCAAATGACACCAAGCTCCTATTTAGTGCACTTCCTGTGCCAAAAGACACAAAATGCTACTGTATATTTTGGCAGAATAAAAGGTCACCAACACAAGGTGCTACTGCTTTGCTTTGGCAGAATCAAAGAGACGCCAACACATAACCCACTCGAAAATGACGACTAAGTTTGTATTTTTATGTTTGTTTAAAGGGAAGTGTCATTATTTTGGTTTGGAGATGTTGGTATAAGCATAGCAAATAAGGAGTTGGTAAGAGGTTGTTTAAAAAAACATATTATTTATGTGTAAAAAAGTTTGCATATCATGATAATTGATTCTTCAGATTGAGATTTGTATAGTAAAATAATGAAGACAGTGGTAGAAGATGGAGACTTTTAAATTTTGGATTTTTTTTAAGTTTTCCGATTTCTATTTTTCATTTCAATTTTTTGTATTTTTTTGGTGAATTAAATTTTTTTACTTGGCGATATGAAATAACGTTATCAGAATATGGTCAACATCTAAGTCAACGCAAAAGTTTACTTCATGAACAAGTACATTTTCAACCTAATAGTACGCGAATTAAATATAGTATCTCTAAATGGGCTTCCTGTCCAATGCAGGACTTAATGGGCTTCCATTAAAAGCTAAAAACAAAAGCGAAGTCGATAAGTTGTGGATATTATTACTACCAACCGCACATTGCTAATACAAAATAGTATAAAAATGCATGCGAGATTTTTCAAAGAACTCTTATTCATCAAATGTCCAGGCAATTAAGGATGGAGCCAATAGACACTCGTGCAAGAAAAAGTAGAGGGAAAACAAGAAACACTTCTCATGCTCCTTGGCATAGTATCTTCGTTTCTTGTGGCAAACTCATTCATAAATCGGGACAGGTTCCAATAGAAGACACTCGAGACGGTCTTTGGTTCCGATGTCCGGGGTGACACCATGTCCGTCGCCATTCCTGTAGAAGTATTGAGCCGCCCTGGCTAGATTCTGACAGGCTCCTATTAGAGCCGGTTCTGAGAAAGGATAGCCATCTGTCAGACTTTTGTTCATTACCTTCCATATTTTCTCGACTAAGTCTTTTACGTGTTCTCTTGCGACTTCCTCTTCCACTCCATTCTCGTTCATGTAACATTGGATCGACTTCATATTATCTCCTCTTGCCAACTCATCCTGTATATTTACGCATACGTAAATAAATCTCAGATCTGATGTCTAATAATAATTAATGAAATTTGAGGAGCCTTCGCATACCTTTGAAGTGCCAAGATCATTGGTGAGTCGAAGGATCAAGCAGGAACAACGCACGATAGATGGAAAATCTTGAATATATTTTAGTGCCTTCTCTGTTATATTGTCACTTGTAAGTATGTAAGTGACGATCAACATTAGAGCCCCACCAATTGAAATCTCAGAGTTGTCCATATATTGCTCCATCGTTGGAATATGTCCTCCGTTGTACCATTTTGATTCTTTCAAATACGCGTTACAGAGATCTGCCCACTAAAAATCAAATAACGAAGGTGACACATTAAATTTTAATCTAACAATGAAATAAAAGACGTTGTACATATATAAAGTTTTATAGTAATTACCGCTTTGCCAATATACGGAATAGTGTTGAAGCCTTGTTCTTTGTGGGTCATGTAGCCGAGTTCATTGCTAGTATTGAATATCGCGAGGAGAACTGTCCTCACCGGAGGAGGGAGCTCATCGACTCTAGTGATATCCCACCTACAAAATCACAACATAATAAATATTTGTTCTAATATATTTTAAAATTTTTGTAATATTCTTAAATTCTCTAATTCATTATGAAGAGAAAATTAAATTAGTTTTAAAGTACGTATAAAAAGACGCATAAACAAGTTCCAAAAGACCTGTTCACGAAATCGGTGGTGAGTTCCAGCTCTTCAGGGGAACCATAGACATCATACACATCATCGATCAAAGATATCATGGATGTGATCTTAGTTAACCCAATTCTGTAAGTTCCATATTGCGGCTCATGAACCATCATAGAACACCATAGGTAGTGTTCCAAGATCCTGTCTCTAGAAAATGTTATTTTATTCAATCCCATGTCCAACCACCACCTGAAAAATCACGAATTTGAGAGGTTAATTATGTAGATAATTCCATATAAAAGTAATTAATTTGTCTTCAAAAATTAATTATCAAGTAATTATACCTAGTCAATTCCTTAACCTCTTGTAAATAAGTGGACTGAAGTATATTGAAGTCCAATTTGGCAAGCTCGAGCAAAGATTTGTTCATGTCCTGCTCTTGCTCGTATGTGTCTATAAACCATCTTGCCTCGAGCCTGTTTAGCCTCCAATGTAGAGGTACATCCAAAGCACGGTTCACTTTACTGGCCCAGGTTTCGGGCAAGACAGAACTGGAAGCAAGTCTTGTTAGTTGCTTGATCGCGTATTCTCTGATCTTATTTATGACGTCTTCGCCTTCATACGCCAAGAAAGAAGTATCGTATAAAGTTAACAACGTTTTGACATCATCATTGAAATCTTCCTTGATTTCTCCCTCGTCTATGAATTTCTGAAACACATCTGCGAGAAATAGAAAAAGGGAATAGACACGAACAATTTTAAATTAGGTCCCAAGACACGTATGGTTTTACTAAGTTTAATATTTTCTATGGATGGTCTTGCAAGAAAAGCGAAATACAGCTTCGAATGGTCAGAATCTTCACGTTATATCAAAATTTTAAGGTGTTTAGCAGGTAAAATTTAATACATTATATAAATAACATATACATGTCTTGTAAGCGACGTGGATTTCTTCTGGTTTATACCACTTGATGTAGAAGATTTGAAAGGTGGCAAAATTCTTCCAACAAATATTTAACACTATTGCGTTACCAAGTGCTCGAACTTGGACATGTTAATTAAGTTAAAATAACTCTCTCGTTAGTTGATCTAAGTAGTACTATTTAATTGGAGATTGTAAAGTAAGCATATGGAATACCTTCAGGAACAAGCAATCCTTTTTGTCTGAACAATCTGAACTTGAGAGCAACGGTATAAAGATCAGTGTCGGTCCAAGAAGGATGTTGGGCGTCGTGGAAATAGAGAGAGTCGATTGCAGTTCTGATCTCCTTCTCGAAGTGATACTCCAAACCTAGTCTTTGGACGGAATCAATGAGCTCCAACTTCACCAATGGATTCTTCTCTCCTCTAAAAAGACTCTTCACCTCATATTTCAGTAGCTCAACCTTCTTCATGTGCTCCTCTCCCTGTAAATGCACGCTTCAAACCTATTAGGAGCTGAAACGACGTAGTAGTATTGATGAGAAAATGAGATATCACCTGGTAGTCACTGGTGGATGACAAAAGGAGGTCGTAGTCCCAGACACTTGGCTGATAGTTTCCCGACCGTCTTTGGACGATCGGTTTTTCTTTAGTTGAATGTTTTATCTGGGCGGAGGCCGAGCAGACAACACGACGGCTGATGCTGCTTCGGCCGCCACTAGGGCAAGGGAATTTCTTGAGAAATATTGGCAATGGCATCGGAATCAGGCTACTCAAGGAGCATGGGGAAGTGGTGATAATAGCTTTGTTAGCCATTTTTTTCTTTATTTCTAAATTTGTTATCTGGTACTTACAATAGGTCGAGGGCTATGGAGGATACTTATAGTGGGAGTCGGGTTTGTAACCACATAAATATTCCGCTCAAGTTGTCTTTTGAAAACAATATCAGGTACGTACTTCAGTTATTTTTCCTCTATTTTGAACAAGGTTTAGAGTGTAAACTTGTGCAGGGGTGAGTTATTGTATTCGGGGGTTTAGGGTGTAGACTTTTTTTTTAGGGTGTAGACTTGATAACACTCGGTAGTGTTTACCTATAGTGGTTTTTTAAATAGGTTTTGTGGGTTTTAATGAAGTCAGATACAATTTTATTAAGTCTACACCTCTTTTTTAGGATAGTGTAGATTTAATAAATTTGTAATTTTATTAAGTCTACACTTTTTTTTATTAAGTCTACACTTGATTTACATTTAATATGTAATTTTGGTGATTTATAAAAAACACGATTTTTTTGGACATTTTCTCTGCAACTAGACTGGGACGGAGTGCGAGCTTCCTTGAGAAGAGGAGCAATATGAGGAATAAAATTTTCGTATCTAACTCAAAATTTTAAAAATAAAATTTATTAGGTCGAAATTTATATGATCTGGACTTTAGTAACGTGCGATGAAACAGAAAATTTGTATGAACAATAAAGAGAATGAGATCATCCCGTTTTGATATAATGTTAGTTACTTCATATCTTATCCAAAACTTCAATATAATGATAAATAAATTTTCAGTACTTGTAAACGATAA
Organism: Hypericum androsaemum; assembly: GCA_963995505.1. Classification (NCBI taxonomy): domain Eukaryota; kingdom Viridiplantae; phylum Streptophyta; class Magnoliopsida; order Malpighiales; family Hypericaceae; genus Hypericum; species Hypericum androsaemum. The sequence goes on from OZ023185.1 coordinate 16,051,439, forward strand.
AACTGAGAATTTGTACGAACAATAAAGAGAATGAGATCATCCCGTTTTGATATAATATTAGCTACTCCATATCTTATCCAAAACTTCAATATAATGATAAATGAATTTTCAGCACTAATATAATGATAAATAAAATTTTCAGCACTAATTCCGAAATTTTCACCAAATTTCGGAATTATTTTAATCTCAAGTTGAAATTCAACTGAGACAGAAATAGTGACTGGATTGGAGGATTTGCGTGCACTTCAGAAAACTTGTCTAGCGTCGTTGTGGAGCTCCGTGGTTTACGGAGTTAGCATGGTCCTTGGGTTGGAAGTTGACTCTAAGAATATTGCAGATTACATTCAGAAATCTGCATGTCTTGCTCCTCTCATTCTCTCTTAAGTTCCATTTTTCGTTCTTCCAAGTCCTTCCACTTTGAAAATAACTCTAATTCCTAAATTTTAATGACAATGGATTTCTACGAAAGCTAGTTCTAAAAAAATAGTCTAAATTAAACTTGGGAAAACAAAACTTCATTTGAAATAAAAAGGGTTTTCCGAACAATCTGTAAAGTGATCATCGATAGATCCATTCACCGGACTCTTACCGGTCTGTTTGTCGATGAGATCAACAAATTAACCTATATTTATCCCTAAGCCCCATATCGTTTAAAGTGTAACAACAAACACTTGTATCAACTTGTGAAGATCTTGTTATAGTTTAACAAAAAGGTCTCGAGTTCAATCATTGTGAGCGTTATCTAGAGTGCCTTACCGTGCATTCCGTAACCCGCCCTTCCCAACTCCGATAATTATCGTGACTATATTTAATTATTTATACCAATAATATCTAATCTCATTAATTGACACCATTTAGGACAGAAAACCACATGACCAAATCGTTTATGAGATCAGATATTATTTATACCAATATTATCTGATCTCATAAATTAATAATACATATTGACTGGCTGTCCTTTGTAGCCCATGCGAACCATAACCAAGGCCGTCAGGAAAATATTATATATGTTGTCGTGTATGTATCTACCCATCCCACGAGATTCATGTAGTGTTTGTGAAATTTCTATTTTTATAGTTGAGTAGAGTTATATGCTATTTAGGAGCAGTTTTTTTTAACATTCTTAATAAAATTCTTCAATTATCTACCAAAAAAAACTATTCAATGACGCAATTTAATGAAAATTGCTACGGAGAAAAAGTTTCTGACTTGATATTGCTAAAAAAATAATTTACACTATTTCGGTGACCCCAAAATCATAGAGATTGTTATTACAATTAACCTTGATAGACAATTGCCCTACAATCCAAGATCTTTCACTCTAAAAATAATTTGGTCTAACAACATTAGATGTTAACAAATTTCATGAAAATTTAGAATTTAAATCCTGACACGGCATAAAAATTTGTGTTACAAAAATCCAAAACCATTCACAAATGTCCCCCGCGAATCCATTTTTTGTTTTTCCCCCAGAAACCAACTTGCACGGGATCTCCGTACTATATTAATTGATGCCGTATCTCCAAGATCTGTTAATATATTCTTGGGATATTTTGAAGGAGACACGGCGTGAATGCTCAGCTGGAATATCGCATCTCTATAAAAAAAGATTCGAAAGGAATCTCGGTGTAAGATTTGGATCCGGTTCAAATCCGCCAAAGATGCGAGAGAAGCCCTGGCTTTTAAAAAGATGATCGATTAATTTTAATAGTAGTCTGAATACTTCTGCCCAACATGAGATTCTTTCTATTCTTGGTATGCATCATGTGGCCGATTCTGACAGGTATATGGGTCTCCTGTTGTTTTGTGCAGCTCTAGCAGTGAGTTATATTTACAATGCTATCTAGTCTAAATCCCAATCTTGAAAAAATAAGCTGTTATCTGCTGCGGGTCGTGAGATTATGATTAAGTCTATGCTCGCGTCTATCCCTACATATGTCATGCAATGTGTGTCTTTTCCTAGATTTATTTGCAAAAAGTTGGGTGGTTTGATGTCTAATTTCTGGTGGTCGGGCGATGTCGAGGTTGGCAAGATCCATTGGATCAGCTTGGAGAAGATGGCAAAGGCTAAAAATAAGGGCGGCATGGGGTTCAGGAACATGGAGGCATTTAACAATGCCCTCTTGGTTAAACAGGAATGGAAGCTCTTTCAACATCCTGACTCTATCTATTACCAGCTTCTAAAGAGCATTTGCTTCCCCTCTTGTTCAATGATGCAGGCTATCAAACATAATAGCTCTTCATGGACTTGGTCAAGTATCTTGAAGGGATTAGAAGTCATTAAGCCTGACCTTATGTGGAGGATCGCAAATAGGAGAAAGGCGCAAATTTGGGAGGAGTCCTAGATCCCCTCCTACTTGGACAAGCGTGTCCAGTCTCCTAAACCAGATTCTGATCCCCCTTTTGTGGTAGCTGCGCTTGTGGATGCTAATGGAAAATCTTGAGATCCCCACATCTTACAGGAGCTCTTCAACGAGGAGGAAGTGCAGGCGATCAATAGGATTAAACCAAGAAGGATCCTGCGCGAGGACAAGCTCATTTGGACAATTGCTAATTTTGGGGGTATTCTGTAAAGATTGGTTACCATTATGTAATGTCTCTCAGTTCCCCTACTGATTTGGATTATGATGTTGTGTGGCGCAGGATCTGGAAACTCCCCGTTCTCCCAAAGATTAAAATTTTCTCTGGAGAGTTGCACACAATTTCCTCTCAACAGCTGCTAACTTATCCAGGCGTTCCATCTCACCAGGCATGCCCTGCCAACTTTGTTGTGCTGCTATAGAGGACGAGGTGCATGCTTTGATCTTATGCCCACATGCTAAAGCTTTCAAGTCATTGTCCTTTGGCTACAGTTCGATGGCTGGCGATATTACTGACTTCAAAAGCTGGTTGATTTGAAACAAGTTCCTATTCGAAGGCTCCAAGCATGACCCTCAAGTTTGCTGGAGAATCGCATGCACCAAAGCTGTCGAGTTCTCTAATCTTCAGGGGCCTGCTCCTCATGTTATTGAAAGCTCCCACTGCTGGCGTCCCCTGAACATCGATGCTTCGTGGATTTCCTTCCTTTGAAGCTGCTGGTTAGGGGATGGTTGCCAGAGATCGTTCTGAGAGCTTAATCCAGGTACTTCACACATCTTCTGAGGCCATTTCAAATATGGATGCTGAGTTAAAGGCCATTGAGCCTGCTATTGGGTGGATTTGCACTAAATCCCCCCTTTAGGCAGTTATGATGGAGTCTGATTGCAAATTTTTGGTTGATTATCTGAACGGGGCTACTTGGGACATTGATTGGAATCTCGAATTGGAAGCTTTGGAGGTGCAAACATCTTTTTTGAGTTTACCTTTGTGTAAACTTGTACATATACCCGAAAGTGCTAATTCTGTTGCGGACTGGATTACTAAGTCTGCTAGATTAGGCTTGGACCTTGATGATGTTTTATATTGCCTTCCTAAGGCCTTGGTGGATCTTTTGTTGTATGATTCCTTTGACTAATGAGAAGTACTATCTTTTAACCTTAAAAAAATCTGCCAAAGATAAATTAATTCCATACCGAAAGAAAAGTACTATGATCAGGCGACGCACAAAATCGGGGGTTTGACTGCTAAATTAAATTCTGCATATCTAATTCAATAAATTTACCATATTGAAACTATCAGAACAGGATTCATCACAGTTCTAATTCGAACGAATACGATTATCAAAACCTTGAATTATATTTGATTCGTCCAAGAATAAATTATGAAATATCGAATTTGAATTTAATTCCAATCAAATTATTATTTTTTGAAATTTATTTTGAAAATTTTTAAATGCTTCAAAAAATTGAAATTTTTTCCATTTTTGTTTTTGAATTTTTAAATTTTTAAATTTTTTTTAAAGAATTTAAGGTTTAGAATTAGGGTCTAGGGTTTCGAAAATTTATTTCAGATGATTTGCACTCAAGACCTCTTGTTAAAGCTAGAACAATGTCTTCACCAAAACTAAGTGATTGTTGGTTCTTATGATCACTTTAATTAGTTACATTCTTATAATTTATTAATTATATTTATCGCTTAAATTTGGTTTATAATTAATATTACTGTGAGGACGAGGAAACCATAATGAATAATTTAAAAGTTATAGGGAAAAAACTATAATTTGTCCAGGGACTAAACTAAACTTTTGTCAAACCTTAACCCTAGCTTCGCCTATAAAAGAAGGCTGGACGAAACCCTAAATCTCACCTTTCTGAAATTTCATTTCTCTCTTTCAAGATAGAAGAGATCTTCTGGGCAAGTCTGAGGACGAGGGAGAACACGACGATACCTTCCGAGACGCTAGGGTAAGCTGTCTTGTCCGAATCTGTTGAGAATCGCTGAAGTTTAAGGATAAATCGTAGTGATTGTTTGATCACAAATCTGTAGGGACTTGAGGAGGGCGCCGTAAATTAGGAGAGACGTGGATTGACGAGGTTAGGTTAGAAGAATATGAGGTAGGTCGAACCTCTATATCTTTTAGGTCGTAATTGCTGTATTTTTTTGTTGTATGATCGTATTGGGATGTATTTCATCCGTATTTGAGTGGTATGTAATTCGTAGGTTCATACTCTGTCCTTTTTTTAGCGTGATCTGTATTAGTTTCATATTCTGCCATGATCTGTATTCTGCCATGCGATCTGTATGCAAGTGGGTATATTCTGCCATGTGATTCGTATCTGTTCTGTCTGTTCTGGTCGGGATTATCCCGGTGCTTTTGTGCCCATAGAGTACTCTGAATTTTCGTACTCTATGTGAGCACCGGTGATATCTATGCCATGTGGTGAGACTGCCCTCTCGTTTCTGTGTCTTTAGCTTGAAGGATTTATCTTCTGTGCCCCACAGGTTCCCGATTGTCGTACTCCAGAGTCCGTCTGTGTGTGAGTCGTTGATACTAATTCGGTTTATGCAATCTGTGTATGCATGTTTATGTATTTTAATTATGAGTTCGACTTACTGAGTTGTGTAAACTCAGCAAAATACGTATTTTATTTTAGATGCGACAGGGACAGATCAGGTGTGAGATCTAGAGGCGAGGACATGCATTCATTCATTCGCCTTTCATTTTAAGACTTTTCTTTGTATTTTTCTTTATGATTTTATGACTCGATGATGGATTTTATGAGTTGAAAAATAAAGATGTCTTGCGAGAATATTTACCCCGCAGTAGTTGGCATGCCTTGTTTATCGGGGCGTGACAGTTACAAATCAGTGAAGGGACAATACGGGCCTCTCCTGATTTTCCAAAAGACTAGGAAACTTTGAGTGAGAAAGAGAATGAATCAAATTATTAATAGAAAGAATTGAGATTGAATTGTGTAAATTTTGAAGGATAAAAGTGGGTATTTAAAGTGTTTAAAAGTAAATTTAAATTTATTAAAAAATTTTAAAAATATGCAATTTGCTGCTGCCTTGAAATCAGTCCCCCATTTTTTTCTACATAATTCAATGGTACAAATCAAATTCGAAATAAATTCGACAAATTTTAGAAATCTTCATCTGTATTCAATTTTCTTCAAATAAATTAAAATGAAATTTTCATAGAATCAAATCAAATCTCGAATCGAGTTCAATTCTTGGTCACTCTATATCAAACTCTCTTTTAGAAATGTGGCTTTTAAAGCCTAAGAGATAAGGCCACTTTAATATCCTATTGTATCACCGATTCTCACTTGTATTTTCTATAGTTTAAAATACATTAAACAAGTCTAATTTTTACCACTTATAGAACACGAGCATCCCCGGGCAGCTGCCCTGCATGCTGTTATGCCATAACATCTTTCCACTGATTATGTAAACTGCCATCACAAACTTTTGTATCAAAATGGAAATTGACGTGGCAAATAGAAATTTCTCAAATAATACCAATATTTTAATGATTTTTCAAAATAATTATCTTATTGGAGCCCACAGAGAGAAAATTGATCCCACTCCACTCTTGTCCGAAATTCACGCACCCATGTAAAACCCTTTATATCTCGCTCAAAATAGGAATAACAATAGACTGCATCTCATCTGGCTAGAATTTACAGAACCAGGATTCTTGCCTTTTTTTTAGGCCGACCCTCATTTTTACCTTTATTCTCTTTAAAAACAAAGATCTGGATAAGATTCGAGTCTTAAAAAATCGGGCAGGACAGGGCGACCCACTGTCCGTATTATTTAAAAACTAAATAATTTTTTAAAAATTAAACCATACTTCTTCGCAATAGCAAAGTACTCGAAAAATGTGATTGTAATTTATTTATTTTTCTAAAATAAGTCAACATAAAAAATAAATTAAAAAAACTACAAATTAATATGACAATTAAAGGGTAGAATATATTAGAAGGTTGAATTAACATTACGTAGGTTAAACGTTCTTCATCATTCCTCCTTTGACAATTTGTTAGTTTCTCTCAGATATCTAAAGCATCAAGAACATCAATTGGAACCTACTTAACGGGTGTTTCTTTTGGTTGAAAAGGTGTTCACGTTCTTTACCAGTTGTAATATCTTATATTTGATAATCGGTAACGATACCAATTAAGATGTAACTTTGGTATTTTGTTACTATGGTATTTATACCAACTTAGATGAATAAATTTACTTATAAAAAAATTCTAAATTGGGTAGGTTGTGATGAGCATTTGGTACTAATTTTAGTAATTAATAGATCCTATCCGATTTTAAAAAAATATTAAAAAAATATATATTATTTTAATATTTTTTTAAATCGGGTAGGATCCGGGTAGGATCCTATGTGTCCATATCCATGGCCTTATCATTTAAAAAAATAAGGATCCGGACAGGATAAGGGTCTAGACCCAGTCAAAGTCAACGGGTCCTAAACCCTTCGAGTCTGGATCCGGATAGATCCTCAGGATAAAGGTCAAATTGCTATCCCTAGCTCAAAAGCTATAAATGAAGAAAAACTTCAAAGGCCGTGTTCTAAAAGTCATCCATTTTTAATAAAAAGGGACACTTCCATTCATTTTCTTTTCTCATTTTTTTTCCTTTTAATGTTCTTTCATTAATTGTTAACTGTCTCTTAATTTTAATCCAAATATTGTATCATTTAGCTGTGAAACCAAATGACACCAAGCTCCTATTTAGTGCACTTCCTGTGCCAAAAGACACAAAATGCTACTGTATATTTTGGCAGAATAAAAGGTCACCAACACAAGGTGCTACTGCTTTGCTTTGGCAGAATCAAAGAGACGCCAACACATAACCCACTCGAAAATGACGACTAAGTTTGTATTTTTATGTTTGTTTAAAGGGAAGTGTCATTATTTTGGTTTGGAGATGTTGGTATAAGCATAGCAAATAAGGAGTTGGTAAGAGGTTGTTTAAAAAAACATATTATTTATGTGTAAAAAAGTTTGCATATCATGATAATTGATTCTTCAGATTGAGATTTGTATAGTAAAATAATGAAGACAGTGGTAGAAGATGGAGACTTTTAAATTTTGGATTTTTTTTAAGTTTTCCGATTTCTATTTTTCATTTCAATTTTTTGTATTTTTTTGGTGAATTAAATTTTTTTACTTGGCGATATGAAATAACGTTATCAGAATATGGTCAACATCTAAGTCAACGCAAAAGTTTACTTCATGAACAAGTACATTTTCAACCTAATAGTACGCGAATTAAATATAGTATCTCTAAATGGGCTTCCTGTCCAATGCAGGACTTAATGGGCTTCCATTAAAAGCTAAAAACAAAAGCGAAGTCGATAAGTTGTGGATATTATTACTACCAACCGCACATTGCTAATACAAAATAGTATAAAAATGCATGCGAGATTTTTCAAAGAACTCTTATTCATCAAATGTCCAGGCAATTAAGGATGGAGCCAATAGACACTCGTGCAAGAAAAAGTAGAGGGAAAACAAGAAACACTTCTCATGCTCCTTGGCATAGTATCTTCGTTTCTTGTGGCAAACTCATTCATAAATCGGGACAGGTTCCAATAGAAGACACTCGAGACGGTCTTTGGTTCCGATGTCCGGGGTGACACCATGTCCGTCGCCATTCCTGTAGAAGTATTGAGCCGCCCTGGCTAGATTCTGACAGGCTCCTATTAGAGCCGGTTCTGAGAAAGGATAGCCATCTGTCAGACTTTTGTTCATTACCTTCCATATTTTCTCGACTAAGTCTTTTACGTGTTCTCTTGCGACTTCCTCTTCCACTCCATTCTCGTTCATGTAACATTGGATCGACTTCATATTATCTCCTCTTGCCAACTCATCCTGTATATTTACGCATACGTAAATAAATCTCAGATCTGATGTCTAATAATAATTAATGAAATTTGAGGAGCCTTCGCATACCTTTGAAGTGCCAAGATCATTGGTGAGTCGAAGGATCAAGCAGGAACAACGCACGATAGATGGAAAATCTTGAATATATTTTAGTGCCTTCTCTGTTATATTGTCACTTGTAAGTATGTAAGTGACGATCAACATTAGAGCCCCACCAATTGAAATCTCAGAGTTGTCCATATATTGCTCCATCGTTGGAATATGTCCTCCGTTGTACCATTTTGATTCTTTCAAATACGCGTTACAGAGATCTGCCCACTAAAAATCAAATAACGAAGGTGACACATTAAATTTTAATCTAACAATGAAATAAAAGACGTTGTACATATATAAAGTTTTATAGTAATTACCGCTTTGCCAATATACGGAATAGTGTTGAAGCCTTGTTCTTTGTGGGTCATGTAGCCGAGTTCATTGCTAGTATTGAATATCGCGAGGAGAACTGTCCTCACCGGAGGAGGGAGCTCATCGACTCTAGTGATATCCCACCTACAAAATCACAACATAATAAATATTTGTTCTAATATATTTTAAAATTTTTGTAATATTCTTAAATTCTCTAATTCATTATGAAGAGAAAATTAAATTAGTTTTAAAGTACGTATAAAAAGACGCATAAACAAGTTCCAAAAGACCTGTTCACGAAATCGGTGGTGAGTTCCAGCTCTTCAGGGGAACCATAGACATCATACACATCATCGATCAAAGATATCATGGATGTGATCTTAGTTAACCCAATTCTGTAAGTTCCATATTGCGGCTCATGAACCATCATAGAACACCATAGGTAGTGTTCCAAGATCCTGTCTCTAGAAAATGTTATTTTATTCAATCCCATGTCCAACCACCACCTGAAAAATCACGAATTTGAGAGGTTAATTATGTAGATAATTCCATATAAAAGTAATTAATTTGTCTTCAAAAATTAATTATCAAGTAATTATACCTAGTCAATTCCTTAACCTCTTGTAAATAAGTGGACTGAAGTATATTGAAGTCCAATTTGGCAAGCTCGAGCAAAGATTTGTTCATGTCCTGCTCTTGCTCGTATGTGTCTATAAACCATCTTGCCTCGAGCCTGTTTAGCCTCCAGTGTAGAGGCACATCCAAAGCACGGTTCACTTTTCTGGCCCAGGTTTCATGCAAGACAGAACTGGAAGCAAGTCTTGTCAGTTGCTTGATCGCGTATTCTCTAGTCTTATTTACGGTGGTTTCGTCTTCGTACGCCAAGAAAGAAGCATCGTATAAAGTTAACAATGTTTTGACATCTTCATTGAAATCTTCCTTGATCTCTCCACTGTCTATGAATTTCCGAAACACATCTGCGTGAAACAAAAAGAGGGAGTAGTGACGTACTCGTGTTAATAAGATCGAAAGAAAGGTACAGTTTTACGAGGTTTAATGTTTTCTATGGATCGGATCGAATCGAATCTTCATGTTATATTCAAAAGCACATGCACCACCTTCAGGGACAAGGAGTCCTTTCTGTCTGAACAATTTGAACTTTAGAGCAACGGTATAAAGGTCAGAGTCGGTCCAAGAAGGATGTTGGGCGTCGTGGAAATAAAGAGAGTCGATTGCAGTTGTGATCTCCTTTTCGAAGTGATACTCCAAACCTAGTCTTTGGACCGAATCGATGAGCTCTAACTTAGCCAAGGGATCCATCGTCCCACCGAAAAGACCCTTTACATCTTCTTTCAGTCGTTCAACCTGCTTCATGTGCTTCTCATCCTGCAATTGTTCCAGCCGATTATGGATTAGAGCCCTAGAAACTACGCTTAAAAGATGAATATAATATGCTTTGTCAACAGTAAGCTGACCGATTATCACGTGCTTATTTCTTTAACGAGGCTCGTGTTACAACCTCATACTTGTACCGGGAAATTTTTCACCGTCACGTATGTAATGTTTAAATATTTTCAATAAATTTACACCTACTCACAAACTGCACAAAGGAGTCGCGCATTCTTTAATGCAAATAGATAACATTCTCTAACCCTCTCTAACTTCCATATTCCTTCTCCCAATTTGGTATGGAAATTTAATATTTTTCGTTTTTTTTTTCTGATACTATTTCCTATATTATTCTTTTTTTTTCATAAATCAATAATCACTCTTATTATTCAACGTTATATTTTAGCAATCTGAAACTCAAAAATCTTCCGTTAATCTCCTTCGAACAAAGCAAGAATTTCAATCTGTCTTTTATAATTTCTGTCATCTGATCAAACTGAAATAAATATAACTTTACAATACCCTTACTATTTTTACCAATAAAATCATGAGTTTTTTTTTAAAAGGTAGACGTACATTAACTAGATAAAATTCCAAGGCAATAAGTCAAAGGGGCATCACATGGATATTGTAACCAGTGGTGGATGACTGGATGAGACTGTAATCCCAGACGGTCGGCTGGTAGTTTCCGGAGCGTCGGGAAACCTCCGGTTCTGTCGTCGTAACTTTCAGTTGCGTCGATAAACGGCCGACGATATTCCGTCGCCCGTTAATATTGCTGCCTCCTGGTGCTGGGTATTTCTTGAGAATTGGCAAACAGGGTGAGAGAGCTAAAGAGCATGTCATTGCCATTGGGGAGGGCATATTAATTGCTTGGGAGGCCATTTGTTTCTTATCAGGTTGCTTGACTCACTCTCTTGAGCTAACAATATGCATATATTTATAGCCACCAAGTGCCCTCTGATTTAGTGTCGATAATTTTGTATTGGTTCTAGTCTAATTTGATATGTTGTGATTTTAGGCTTTGCCACACCAATATTTTATTGTTTCAAATTTTTGATAATGTGATAGAGATGTTATTTTATTGATAACCAAGTGACATTCGCTAATCAGTTAGCTCAACCAGATAGATTGAACTATCTCATGTGTTATGTCGTATCGTTGTAGAATCTTTTTGAAAGGTAGTAAAATTCTCCTAACAGCTATTTAATAATACTGCATTTTCAAAGACTTGAACTCGATAACTAGTTAAGCTAAAACAACGCCCTCGACGGTGTTGGTTATTACATCGCTATTTTATAAGTATGTTATATGCGATTCTTGATTCAAGCAGATAATAATATTTTATCCGGTGTAATGCATGATCCAAGCAGATATGCATTCTACGGCTCATCCATGAGAATAAGTATAGTAGGTGACAAGTCTCGAAAAACGATAATAGGTGATAAACTAGCTTGTTTTATAATTAAATGTATTAATAACCACAGAAAAAAAATTCTAAGTTACACCATAGTAACTGATAAACCAGCTTCTTTAGCTCTTGATCTTTCTTTGGCCTTACATGTGTATATGTTCCGCTCTCCTTCTATTCCTTGGAAGTAGTGAATAACCAAACATTTTTTTTCCAACATTAAAACATAAACTCGCTATCATAACATTTGGAATGATCAAAGTTCATTAATATAAACTATAAAGTATTAATTGGAGTTGATGCAAGTAATAAAAGATCTAAATTATTTTAAGTGCTTTTTAAACTTCAAATCTTACCCATGGAGCATCCGGTATCGAGCGAGTCACTATCTATAACGTATGACAATACTCGATTAATCAATTGATTGCTGCCGATGAATATTCTAATAGACATCAGAGGATCGGAGACAAAAAATAGTTCTTGGATGTAAATTACAGTGATAAATTCATAAAAGAAAAGTACAATTTATTGGGGAAAAGTTCTGTCCGCCTTTATTTAGTTAGTTAGCAAAGTACGAGTACCATATCTTTCCATATAACTGTTGGGTGTTTTCAACAATGACGAGAAATATTTTTACGTGAATTTCTAGTTTTTGTAATTTTTAAAAAAATTCATAAACTTAATTAAACTCTTGCAAACTATTTAAGTTTCTGTATTGACAGAAAATTGAATGAATATAGGAAGTTAAAAAACTTTAGAAAATTGAATAGTGACTTTTTTATGTAGTAGCCAAAAAATTATTTTTTCATTCTTTATAAACTTTTTTAAACAAAGTGGCCGATCGGTAACGAAATGATCGAGAAGCGGATATTCCCTTGGACGTATATTGAAGATTTGATAAAGGAAGTTATTCTAGATTAAATAAGTGATATTTAAATATATGAAAATATAGGAATGTTAAATATTTGTTTTGAAAATTTTTTATTATTTAAAAGTTTTATTTAAATCGAATTTAAATTAGTTGATATAGTGGATAGTAATTGATACTAACCGAAAAATATGATTCAATATCTGATAACGAAGTCTATATACCACTGGTGCTTATTGCTCCTAAAAATGTTTAATGAGGTCATTATAATTTACATTATTAGTTATTAGAATTGCATAATGAAATTTCATATTTATAAAAATAATTAATTATTTTTAATTAATAAAGCGATAATCTCAACGTGAATTTTCCAAAAGAAACCTATCGGCAATGAAACGGGATGGTGAAGCGAAAAGAACGGTCTACGTCATCAACTTACTTCGATACAATAAATTGATAGATTTGTTATACATATAAGACAAAATCCAACTACTTACAATGGTAATCACATTAGATATCTAATATTTTTGAATTAAAAACTTTTAATAATATGTACATTTGTTTGCGAAATCTCCAGTATAAATAAGGATTTCTAAATTTCTATGAAGGAAATATTAATGATTGATTTGAAAGCCAGTTATTCCTGCAGTCTTTGATAGGATTTGCCATTAAATATTGGCGGCGTGAAGCGAGCTAGACTAGCTAACCATAATGCTCGTAAGATTTTAAAAAATACGGTCCGACCGGTTGGACCGCGAAACAGACACTAAGCCGGGTCGTTTTTTAAGTTTTTGACCGGGGTCAGTACTAACCGGACCAAATCTGGTCGGACCGGCCAATTTTGAGGTCCATCCTGACCGGTCGAACTTGGTTAGTACAAAAATGGGCGAAATTGACTTTTTTTTGGTAGTTTTCGAGGAAAAAAAATTGATTTGATAAATTTATAAAGTAATAAATAAATAAATAAAGTAGATTTATAGAGTGGAGAGATAAAAAATTAAGTCTACTTTTTTTGATATGAAAAATAAGTATATTTTAACTTACATATATATATATATTATTTAAAATATTTAAAAATAAAAATTTTGGTCCGACCGGTGGTTCGCCCGGTCCGACCGGCCGACCCGGAGGACGGGAGAAATCCCGAGTCGGCCTCCAGGTCATTTTTTAAAAACATGCTCGTAAGGATGAGAATGAATAGGATATTGGTAGTACAGGATATTGGTAGGAATGGCAATTAGACCTTTACCTTGAGGGTCTACCCTAATCCAGACTCGAATGGTCTAAGACCTGTTGACTTTGACCGGGTCTAGACCGTGATTCTGCCCGGATCCTGATATTTTAAAAGGATAAGGGCATGGGTATGAATCTATAGGATCCTGCCATGATCTTACCCGAAATTTTTAAATTAATATTAAAATAATATACATGTATATTAATTATTAGACATAATACAAATTCTCAATTTTGTTGGTAGGTAAATATTTTTTATTAAAATAAAAGTTCAAAATAGAGGAAGCGCAAAAAGAAAGACAAGATAAAGGGGTCCGATATTACATCAGTTATAACCCCACCCCGACCAAAATATTTCCTCAACCTCAAGAGGTAAAGAAGAGGGACCTATAAATTCTCGTAGGCAATCAAGAAAGTGAGCAGCGATTGATTGTGAATGATCAAGGCATCCGTCCAAAGGATCCAATCTTGGACATGAAAGAGCACAAAATATAGGAGAAACTCATTATCGTACCTCGCCTCATTGAAGATAATACAATTACGAAGCAGTCACATGCCCCAAGTAATAGCAGCAAAAATTACAAACAAAATTCTCAATTTTAACTTACCCAACTTCAACTTTTTTTTTGATTTATTTTTTTGGTTTCTTTGTATTGATATGTTTAATAAATGAAAATGTCTCATTGCTATTTGAAAACTATTAAGAGATAATTTAATTTTTAAAAATTAAATATATTTAAAAAAATATGAACTCGCGGGTTACCCTGATCCTGTCCGATTTTTTTGGACCAAAATCCTGCCTGAATCCTTTTTATAGAGGATAAGGGTAAGGATCTGGGTCCACCATTTAAAAAGACGGTAAGGATCTGGGTCCTATAGATCCTACCCGGATCCTGCCCATTGCCATCCCTAGATATTGGTAGGACTCTATCTATATCCTAATTATTTTAGTTAGAATCATATCTTTTTTTGAGGAACAATTGGACTCATATCTTACTCTCGACTTTATAAATTTTTTATTGTTAGATACGTACTCTACCTTCCTGGAGACCCTTGGTCTCCAGGGTCTGTAGAGTCCGACCCTTTAATGTTCTGCATTTTGATAATTTTAATATAAAATTTAAATAAATTCAAGACATCTATTACTTTACACATCAACATTCAATAGAAAATTAATAAAATATCAAATTTTGCAATTTAATTTTCAATTCTACAAGATTTTTCTTTTCAAGTTTGATGTACGTAAACAATTCAACAAAAAAAAGAATGTCGACTTATAATGATCCACCATTCACGACATCTTTTAAGTTCGTTGTGTAATAATATAATAAATATGTTAAAGTTAACTATAAAGTATATTATATATATATTATCAATAGGGTCTAATTATGATTTAATTAGGATAGAGTCTAAAGTAGGGTAAAAATGTAAGAACATGATCTGACTCATAGGGTCTAACTATGGATTGATACCATACCCTAGGGATGGCAGAAATACTCATACCCTGAGGGTCGGACCCTACCCTTACCCTACGGGTCTAGGGTATGTTGACTTTGACTGGGTCTAGGGTAGGGTATGGGTATGGGTCCATGTTTAGAAGTAGGGGTATGAATCCATAATTAGACCCTGCAAGTCGGACCCTACCTTACATTTTTACCCTATTTTAGACCCTACCCTAGTTAGACCCTAGTTAGACCCTAATTAGACCGTAATGATAATATATATAATATACTTTATGGTTAACTTTAACATATTTATTATGTTATTACACAACCAGCTTAGAATATGTCATGAATGATGGATTACTAGAAGCCGACATTCTATATTTTTCTTTTGTTGAATTGTTTATGTACTTCAAATTTGAAAAAAAAATCTTATACTATTGAAATTAAATTGCAAAATTTGATGTTTCATCAATTTTCTATTAAATGTTAATATGTAACATAGTAGATATCTTGAATTTATTTGAATTTTATATAAAAATTAACTTTTGATTAAAAAATATGAAAATGTAGAACGTTAAAGGGTCAGACCCTGCAGACCATGAAGACCCAGGGTCTTTAGGAGGGCAGGGTATGAATCTAACAATAAAAAATTTGTAGGGTCGAGGGTAGAGTATGGGTCCAACTAAAAAAATAGGGTATGGATAAGGTCCTACCAATACCCTACCCTACCATACACATTGCCATCCCTACCATACCCTACACCATACTTCTAAATATGGACAAATATTCATACCATATCCTAGACCCAGTCAAAGTCAACATATCCTAGACTCCCAAGGTAAAAGTAGGGCAGAACCCTCAGGATATGGATATTTTTGCCATCCCTACTAACTTGCCATATATTTTTGGGAAAAGTTCAATTTTAGTAAGTGTAGTTTCACAGTTTTTGCGATGCGATTATGTTGTTTAAAAATGACATTTTGAATCCTATGGTTTGTACCATTGTGTCACTTTTAGGCTTGGATGGTTCCCCGAGCCAATTTTCACTCTGCAAAAAAAATGACATCGTTTTGAAGCTGATTTGGCAAGCCACATCAGATTTTTTGTCCCGTCGGCGTTTGAGTTGTCTAGGTAGAAAATTTTAATACAGTTCCTTTATTTTATATGTTTTCAAAAACCCCCTAAACTCCACCCCAAACATCCCCATTCCAACTCCACACCGTCCCTATCCTCACCCACAACAAAAAAGTCCAACCTTTTAAACCCTAAAACCAGAGACCAAGATCCCGCCTTTGCTGCCCCTCGCACCTCCGGAGCCAACGTCGTCTGGGACAAGCGCGAGCTACAGGGCGTCGAAATCACGGTCAACATCGCCGGCGCCGTCGTCGTACGTCCGCAGGAGATCGAGCTGGCATCCTACCTGGCATCGGCGACATTGAGTCCCTCGCGCCCTCTCAGCTGGGTTCCTCGAACAGGACCCATGCCAGTTAACACTTTGGGTTAATATTTCTTCAAGGCCGTAAACCCGATCTTTCTTCAAGGCGACATCGAGCTTCTTCTCCGGTCGTCTTCAGTCTTCACATGAAGGGTGGCTTTGGTGGGGAAGCCCCGATCGGATGTGGGTGAACAGGTGAATGGTCGTTTCAAGCTCACACAAATCAATGCCCATTTCGAGGAACAAGGGGTCGATGACGATGACGGTGACGGCTGGGGGACGATGATGGTCGTTCTTCTTTGTTTTTTTTATTTTCCTGAATTTGAAATGACTTCGGTTTTCCATTTTTGGATCCATCGCAAAAAATTTAGTCTCGCAGGGTTTCAGTTTTATGCCTTTGTCGTCGCTTGAATTTGTCCAACCCCCTGTGTGTCCAATTGATCTTTGGGGAATGAAAGATTTGTTTTCTTTTTGTCTTTCTTTAGCGGAAACGCTAACTAATTTGTTGTGTTCTAGAGATAGAGAAAAGACCTGTAATCCTGAGTGGGGGAAGGAGGAGAGAGGAGAGCACGGAGAAGGGGGGTTTTGAAAAAAATTAAACTAATTTCGGAGTATTTTGAAACTTTACCTACGGACAACTCATATTGCCAACGGGACAAAAAAAATTTGAGTTGGCGGGCCGCATAAGCCTCAAAACGGCGTAGTTTTAAGGTTCGGAGTCCAAATTGAATTCGGGAGCCATCCGAGCCTAAAAGTGGTACAATGGTGCAAACCACATTATGCAAAAAGTCATTTTTAAACTACAGGATCACATCTCAAAAACTGTAAAATTATAGGTATTAAAATTAAACTTTTCCCTATATATATTTTTGGAAACGTCAACTTTACTATTATGTCTTCTTCTGGTTGGTTCGTTTGACATATCTGATTATGTGATTTAAAATTTATTAAACGAGTACATAAAATTTTGACTACGTGATATTTATCGACTCGTGCAACTACTCGACCATCCGCGATCAAAAGACATTGTTTTGATGCTGCCATGGCACGTCACGTAGATGATGATGTGTCTTGTTAAAAATGCGTCGTTTGGTCATGGATGGCCAAATAACTATATGATTCATTAAGTACTACGATGTTGAAACTTCATGTAAATATTTTATGAGTTTTAAACCATAAAATATGATGCGTCAAACAAGGATACTAATTGTACTAAAGATGTTCCTTATTTTTAAGTGTTTCTATTTAGTAAATAACCTTCAATTATTAGCTGGCATGGGACCCTTATCACTGAGATTTGCCCGATCGAATCTTCCAACTATATAAAAATGCGGAGTGACGTCGACAAGTTTTGTTTTTTTGGCTAGTTGGAGAACTGGCAAGTCCTGATAAACGTGGGCAAACTATTCCTATAAAAAGATATGGAAACATTTGTGAGAAGTTCATATCAATTTTTTATATATCTTTTGGCCAAAGTTTGCTAGAAAATCAAAGCTTTAGTCCATAATATGTTATTATTGTGAGTGAAAGAAATAAGACAGAGAAGGTATCGACGTGAGTTAAAAAACATTGAAAATTATTTGCTAGGATGTTAATTTTCGGTTGTTTTAATGATAATTTACTTATTGCACTAGGTTTTATTACCGCTGATGTGTGGCTGAAAAATCCGAATATATCATTAGAATAGTTCGAATTCTACAATTTTTTAAGGTATATATTGGTTACATCAGTTAGGGATTAATTTGTGATTTTTTGTCGATTTCTCCTACGCATTCGGTCTAAGATCAGGTCGAGGATAACAAAAAAAAGTTATTTATCATGAAAAAAAAACACTAACATTCTGATAAAAGAGTTTCTAGTTCGTTCAGGGTTTCCATCTTATAGCAGAGATGTGTTTTTATTCGAATAATCCAGAGGTCAATCGTGAGTTTTGTGACTATTCTCTCGCGATCAATATTTTAAAAAAGTCCGGATAACGATCTGCTTTGATATCGAAGTTCTAGTCTGATTAGTTCGGTCAATTTTTTATTAATTATATTTAATATTAAAATAGAAGTATAATTCTAACAAAACTCTAAACTCATTTTCAAAAATAATAATTAGATCTAGACTAATTATTCTAATCATATTAGTTATCGTTCCAATTATTCTCAGAATTTTGAAGTTGATTAAATTGCTCTGGATCTTGAATTACTTGTCCCACCATTTATTTAAAAACAATGCTGCGGAACTCATGATTGTAATGTTGGCGGTTAGCCTATTGGTCGATTAACGAAGGTTCTTTATTTCTCTAAAAATAATGGAATAAATATAATTTAGTAGTGTATTATTTGAACATCCGATAAGACCATGTGTTTTGAAATAGTCCAAAAATATTTTTTTTTCATAAGCCAATTGTCCAAAAATATGTCGTCAACTTTATTGTAGTCCCGAGTTTTAGAATTGAGTTAATTCTTTACGTGTCATATGTGATGTGTCCACATAGACCGCCTCTACTGCTGACGTGACTAACTCAACAAAACTATTTTCAAATTAATCATTTTTCATAAAATCCCCAAATTAAAACTAAAAATTAAAAAAAAAGTGAAATAGACAATCGAACCCACCCCTAACCCTAAATACCCCACCCCGCCGCTGTCAACCACCCTCTGGTATAGGATGAGGTCAACCCTATTTTACAAAACTCAAACCAAATAATTGCAAGACATAAAAATTTAGGGCATTTTTTGAACAATTTTAAAATCTAAGATCTTTTGTCTGATATCCGAGAAAGATACAAGATTAAAGTGTATTCTTTTTTGGGAAGGTGACCAATTACGGGCATCGTATTGGTCCCTAAAAGGACTAGCGTGTTGCTCCTGCGGCTGCATCCATAAGTTTTGCCAAAACGCTAGTCCATTCCGATTTCATTGCGTATCCACTTTATACAATATGTGGGGACATATGCTCCCCCATTTTATATTGTATTTGTCATTTGATAATAAAATGGGAAAAGTTTATTTTAGAATTTTAAAATTTTACGGATTAGTATTTCACTACCATGTGATTTAAAATGCATAGAACATGTCTAATTTATTTCAATTTTTATCTAAACAACTTACAAGTTAGCTTTATGTAATTAAGATAATGGGTAAATCAATTTTCTAATTTTTTGAAGTAGATGGATATATTGTTCCATAGTAAAAGTACACCGTAGATGAACTTTTTAGTTCCACTTATGCTTATAGGAAATACTCCAGACTGAACGTTTCATACCGGTGAAGTATTCACAGAAGCTACTACAAAATATGTACGAGCCTCTCTAATAGAAAAAGAAAATTTGAAAACCCTCCCTAGTGGGAGTAGCGCCGGGGATTAGAGTCTAAAAATTAACAAAGCCCTCCTATAAGAAGGGCTGCCGGCTGCGGCTGCGGCTGTTGACGACCCTCGTCTCGATTTTCTAGATTTGTAAAGCATGTGTGCCATTCTTACAAATAACAATGTATTCATAAACTAACCAATTTATTTTTTATGCTTTTCAGCTTTTGGTAAGTCTATATGTTCTAATCGAAATACACTTAGCAAACTTCTAAATTTAACCAAATATTCTCATTTTTATAAGTGTTGCATAGAAAAAAAGAAAGATTCTTTTTAAAATTTTATTTTCATCTATAATAAAATAATGTTATTTTTATTCGTTTTTATGTCTAAAATTTTTAATGGATTATACTAACCGAACTTCTAAATTTAATAAATTCTCGTATTTTTATTAGCGTTGCACAGGAAAATGGTAATATATTTTTTATTTTTCACATATTTCCTTAAACATATTCTGGTTTAGTCAAGAAAAAATGTACATGGTGATAATTTTTCTGGTATTCACGCCGTTCCAATTTGTAATTAAATTTTATATTTTTCTATAAATTTCTATTTATTCGTGGTCAGGTGATATTATCTTTGCAACAGAAGTAAATTTTACAAATGGGAATAACAATTTTTCTCTAAATCCTAATATTTTCATGAGGAATAATAATTTTCATTGGATAGTCTGAATAATTTAAACCATTAATAATTATAATTTCATTGGGTTTAAATTTATTTAACCTAGACATAACATGGAAATTATTTATGCAGTTAGTTATTAATAGGGGGTGGCCATTTTGGTAGAGCATTGACAAAAAACGTAAGTGTAATTTTATTAAAATAGTTACACATTACATATGTTTAATGTAGAATTTTAATGGACAAGTACGAAGTTACAGTCACAAATTTTGTTAAAAATCCTTCCATGGTAAAATTTAATGAAAAAAATTACGACAACAAAATAATACTTGAAATTAAGTGAAATGAGACAAAAAATTATAAAACAAATGAAACAAATCACCACGTGGAAATATTGCTGATGAGATCATCTTTTCTGCACTTATATAATATAAAAGAAATTTAACGTTGATCTTTTTTTCGATTTGTTCGTCTCGTCCTTGCAGTTTACCATTGGCCTAGCTGCGTCTATTTTTTAATAAATTGATCTTTTTCGATTTGTGCATGTGATTCTTGCGGTTTAACATTGGCCTAACTGCGTCTGTTTTTTAATAAATCTCTAATATATGGCATATCTATGATTAGATTCATTCAAATCTTGGTAAAAAATTTATATTTGGAAGTAGCAATTCTTGGAATCTTAGATTTCTAGCGATCCTCCGTATAATAAATTAGATTTTTTTGGAGCAATATAATAAATTAGAAATTTAATTACACACAATTTTATAATTTTTGAATTTAATATGAAGATTATGACATGATATCAAGTAGTTCGATCTTCATCTACCAACGTATTTATAAAACTTCGTTTGAGATATGTTAAAAAATAATTAAGTGATTTGATTATAATATCCACATCAACGAGGTGCGCCTTCATTTTTTGCAAACCTCGCGGGCAAATTTTGGTCTAAAGAGACAGTCGGTTAAATCACAGAACATTATATAATATAGTACCTCTAGTATAATGTAGTTCAGGGATAAAATCAAATAGAAGTTGGTGGGCATGTAACGCTCTCGATCCGTTCGATCACGAGGCATTACAGTACTCCTTATCACGGGAAAAATGATGCGAGGAAAAATATTTAAGCCATACAAATGTGTAATGTATATCGTTCAAACTATTAACAACTCATTCAACGATATATGCTTTTTTCACAATTTTCAAACTCAGCATTTAATTACTTAATATAATTCAGACTACTATATTCTAGAACCAAATCTATTTTGATTATTTAATATTCCGTGGGCCTGCAAGGTTAATTAGATTTGGTCATGGAGACAATCGGGGGCACCGCGCGGCTCCTAGTTCCCTGAAAATCTTCAATCAAATTAATGTTGGTCAACCGAGAAGTAATGAGATTTGTAAATAAATTATAACTTGGGAAACTTCCATTATAAAAAAATGAAAATAAAATAACATGGTACATTGTTAAAAGGATGTCAAATCGCAAAGTATTAGAGTAAATTTTTCCCAGAATTTTTTAAATCATCCACGTCAGTATCACATAGGAGAGTATATGATAATGTGTCGATGGCGAGGCTATCCACATGGACACCAATCCACAAAAATTAACAATGGTTAAATTTTTTTTACCAAAAGGGTGCATTTTGAAAATGTGTCACTAAAATAGACAACGAAATGATTTAAAATTTGTCAAACTATATGGTACTAAAATAAAGTTTTCTCTATTTTTAAACAGTATTTATTAGCATAGTTGATCCCCCAGTTGCTCTAGTATACACACACTAATTATGCAACACCTTAAAACCCAACAAAGCCCAAAACAGGCTTCGACAAAAAGAACGGCTCAGAACCCCCAAATCAAAAGAGAAACCTATTAGATCCCAAACCCACAAAAGCCCAGAAATATTAGGTGTCTGGAATTGGAAAACCCATGGACGAGACGAGAACTACTACGCGTTAAGTTTATCCGGTTGTTTTTCTCTAATCCATTATTTCTGTTAGGGATAATTATCTTAAGGTCCTGGTATTTCAACAAATTTTCTTTTAGTTCTTACTGTTTTCAATAACCTTTTTCGGTCTTTAATAATTTAAAATTAGTCATTTTTAGTCCTTGATAGATCCACTGCTGATATCAACGGTCAAACTAATTTTTTTAGTGACTATTTTACCTTTCTAATAAAAAAAATTTTTGGTCATCCTCTGCCTCCCTCCATCCTAACACAAAATTAAACCCCAAATAATCGTTGGCCAAGAACAAAAAATCAAAAATCAAGGATTAAAGGCCGGCAAAGGAAACTGGAGGTCTCCGACGCCCATCTTCAAGTGGACCTTTAATGGATGGGATTGTAGAGGGCTATCCTTGGAGGACTTGAGTGAACAAAAAATCTAGATCCAATCGCCAATTTCGTTTAGGAACTGTGGCTCTCAATCGTCGTCTTCGCGCACGGGATTGGAACCGACCAGTCGACGTGGCAGCGAATCCTCCCCCTACTTCACCGGCAGCTACCGTGTAGTCCTCTACGACCTGGTGTGCGCCGGGAGCGTGAACCGGGACTGGTTCGACTTTCGGCGATACTCCTCCCTCGACGGCTTCATCGACGCCCTCGGCGTCACCCGCTGCTGCTTCGTCGGCCACTCCATCTCCGCCATGATTGGCCTCCTCGCCTCCATTCTCCGCCCCAACCTCTTCGCCAAGCTCGTCCTCATCGGCGCCTCCCCCAGGTGCGTAATTATCTTCTCACTCATTTCCTCTTAACTCACCTTTTTTCGGTATGTTAGCTACTTCTTGTCTCAAAGTCAAACCTGCTTGCAACTGGTTTTTGTTGTCTATGTCTTGATTTCTTGTTGTTTGAATGATATTTTTATACGAAATTAACTAATATTCGAACACTCTCGTGTATAGAATTGGCGTAGATTTGTTTTGGCCTGATAAAGATTTGATTTTATGTTTATGTAAGTGGTTGATGATAATTCTTAGTGTTGGTTTAGCTGTTTTTGTTGATTTTAATTTTTAGTTCAAATATTTTGATTCGCCGGAAGAAGATGATCAACATGCTTCGGATTGAGAAAGAAGATGGTTTTTGATTTTTTTTCATTTGTTATGACTTTTTTAAGGTCATAATGATTAAAAAAAATTATGTTTACCGATAATATCAGCGGTGGGAGGTCTTCCAAGGACAAAAAAAAATGCATTATTTCAAACTAGAAGAACTGAGAAATGTTATTGAAAACAATAAGAACTGAAAAAAGAGTTTGCTCAAACACTAGGACCTTAAGGTAATTATCCCTTTCTCTTGTTATGGTGGTAATAAAAAGAAAATTACGATCCTCACTTCACTATTATGAATTGATACAGTAAAAAGTTAAAATTTCATCAATTTACTAGAGTCACTCCCGAAAGAGATTCAACTGTCCGCTGCATCCAAGTAGCAAATATTCCGGAAACATCATTCCGCCAAGGACAACCTTAGCCAAGTCGAACAACAAGATCATCAAGAAGTTGCAGCTTGATGTACTCCTCTCTTCTATAACAACTGCTCGATGTTATCAACAGTATTTGTTCAACCGAGAGAGATATATTGTATGTGTTTGAGTAAAAAAGAATCTACATTCATGGAGTTGAGACAATCAGACAAATCGACATGACTCCTCAACCTAGATTACGTGCTTGCGCATCATCCTGTAGGCCGCTAATGTTTGCATCTACAACCAAGAACTTCTACACAAACCTGGCTGCATCAAGCTGAGAGGATCTGTTAGTGCGGTCCTCGATCCGTGCATGATCGATCCATCATACCTGAAAGTGGTTATTTGTTCTCGATCCAAATTAAACCAGGAACAACAAAGTATAACTGCAAAAAAGCAACCATTAAATGGTTTCCATGTGAGTAAAACTGCAGGCTTTCATTCCAAATATGGCTGCAGTTAAGCAGCAGCCGGTGAAGGAAAAGCATAGAACTTAAAACAGGATTAGGAGGAAAGCATGAATCCAGTATATATACCCCATCTGGTAGAGTAACTCGCACAGAGAAGTTCAGCAAGTAGCCAACTGGGAAGTAGTTACCTTGGCAACAAATCGATGTTCGCAAATCGAAAAGGAACATGTAAGAAACTTCACTCTCTTCATAATCTTAGCCAGAGCTCTGAAACAAAAGGAACCATTCACTGCTCATAACACAACAGCCTAATACAACATCTATTTTCCGCGTCCAGTAGCCTACACGAAAGCGAAACCCTTCATTTCTAGTCTACTTGCTGGACTTAATCCCATCTACGATAAACTTAACCTGCTCCGAAACAAGTCCTTCCGCTTCAGGAACAACCGCAGCTCCTCCTCCTTCAACTCCCTCCACTTTCCTTCCCACTCATTCATCTTCCCCTCGCCCACATTCCCCATCCACTCCTCCAAAGCCCGAAGCGCGCCATCCCCCAAATAATCCCCGCATTCCCCCTCCAAACACCCCGCCAAAACCGGAAACTCCTCCTTCCAAGACACATTCAACTCCTCCTCCTTCACCACGACCAATTCCCTACCCTTCACCTCCTCCTCCTTCATCACCACCCTCCCCTTCCTTGCGTTCCCCGCCCGCCTCTGTACTCTACCAGCACTCCTAACCCCCACACCATCCGACACAGCAAGGCCCAAAACAATCCCTCCAACATAGCCGCCCCTTGGAGGTTCGGGTTCGGGTTCTGGTTCTGGTGGGCCCCATACCTTCCTAGAGAGCTGGAAAACCTCCACCTCCCGGGGCTTTTTGGACAATTTCCCCTCCCCTTCTTTATCCACGTTCTTAAAGTACTTCCCCTTCAAACTCTTCACCTTCTCCGCCACCTCCTCCCTCGAAACCCCCGCCCCCTTCGCCAACTCCTCCAAAACCCTCGGATCTGAGCTCGGGTCGGACCCCGTCTCCGCCCGGAGCCGCGCCATTACCTTCAGCAGCGCGATCTCGTTCTCGTTGTCCCCCACCGCCTTCTTCTTCCTCTTGGGGCTCTTCTCCGGGCCGGGCTTGGGCCGGATGATGGGCCTTACGGTGAACTGCGACGGCGAAGGGGCGCAGGAAGAGGGTTCCGATTCGTCTTCCTGGCCTCCGTTTCCGTCGGGGCCCGATGCGGCGCCGTCGCGCGGCCCTCTCCCTTCTTCCTTGGGAGCGGGCGGCGGATCCTCGACGGGACGACGCTTCCGGGACACCATTTTTGAAGTCGGGTCGGGTCTGGAAATCGGATCGAGGAGGAAGCCGGGTTTACTTTATAGGATGATGATGATGACGCGTCACGGTTGTTGTGGGCTTAGAAGAAGCCCATTGGGCCTCATCTGCTGGTGATATTAGATTTTTCAAATTGAAATTTTTTCGTACTCTTTAATTTCAACGTCTTTCACCATTTGAGTCGTAACATTACTTTTGGAAACTAATTTCTGCAAATCTGGTTTCCAAGTTTCTCTTTTCGGATCTTATTTCGGTGTTGAATTATTTATTTGCATTGTCGAAACATAATTTGAATTTCAGGCATATTGTAAGAGGGAAAAAAATAATTATAACTTAGGAGATGTAACATTGTGGGGGAAAAAAGTCAGTCCGTCGTCGCATGATCTTGATAAATGCAGCTAAATTGCAAGTATGCAGTGAAAGCTTGTCCGTACAGCTCAAGATCGAGGCGCTGTTCGTAGGTATGATAGGAAATACTAGAAATTCGAATCTGTATTAATCGTTGTCCCGTATACTTAATGTTTTGCAGGTCTGCAACACTTTGGTGGGAAGCAGAAGCTGCATGGGAAACGCATTTCGGAGCTGACAGAGATGTCCACCTGAATCAAAACTCACCTTTTGTAGAATGGTAGAAGCATAGCGCGAAATGCGCTACTCGTTCAATCCGCAAAACGTCATCAGTGTCGATTAATACTATCTGTTCGCTTCGTCGAGCCAAGCCGAAGAGTTTCGAGCTTCCCTGTTGTCTTGCTTGGTTTGAAGCGGGGCCTGTACTTCATGAGTGTGGCTCGTATATGACAAGCAAGATATGTCAACAAATCTTTGGTTTGATTCCTGCAGTTCGATTCACCGGCTTCATTGGCTAAGGGCTCTCATCATCGGAACTGGAGGAATCTATCCGCCTTCCAGCGATGGCTGGAAATAGTCGTTGACGATTAAGATCGGAGAGCTGACGATGTTCTGAAGAAGGCGAAGGCGACGGCGACGACGACGGAGTCTCTTTCTTGGTTTCCTTTGCCGGCTTCCTCTTCGCTCTATCATCTCTGACTTGTTTGCAAGCTTGATCCAGCATGATCAAGAAATCTCTTACGATGACGAACAATCGTAAACCTTCGTCCCTACCCGACTGCCCATGGAAGTAGTCTGCTGTGTTCTTTACAAGTGCCATTATCCTTTTCTCTTCCCCTGCTAGCCCATCAATGTCGGACTCCACACGCTCGATGAAACTTTCCAGTGTACTACAGAAATCACCATCCTCTTCCAAGTTCCTCATCTCAGTGTTCAAGAAAGTTTTTGACTTGGTCAGCGACTCCCCGAGTTTTGACAATGTCGTTCCCAAGACATCAGGATCTGTCGCTGCTGCCTTTTTAACGTCTTCAAGCTCGGTACTTAAACCGGAAACCACCTCAAGACCGAGGTTCCGGTAATGATCTTCTGATTGATCACCAGGCGTAACCGGGATCTGCTTTGCAGCCCGGACTGCGCGTATTCCTTCTGATCTGATAATCTCCACCACGACAAAGTGTAGAAGCGTGGTCTTTCCGTCGGTTCCCTTGACATCGGACAACTTCAAGAGCGTGTCGAGCTTGAAAGCCATTGCTCCACCTCGGTATGTACCAGAATTCATACGGTTTCCGGTTTTAAGAACTGCTTCTAATAGTTTTAAGAACAGCCGGCTGTGTCTTAGCTTGTTGCAAGCCAGCTGCAAAGGGAATGAATGGATTGTATTGAGAAATAAGGCCTAAATACTAATAGAAGTTGGTAGCATCATCGATCAATAAGGCCTCACTCACCTCAAGAGTTGCAAAGGACTCTTTAAGAGTTGGAACTTCCTCCTCCATGGAACTCATGAATATTAGCGACTCGATCCGCTTAAACGCAAACGGAATCTCAACCAACGATTTGAGAAAACGCTCTGCGGGTCCCAATCGAGAAACATCGCCCGCGAACAATCTTAGCTTGAGTTCCTCTTCACTTGATGGTTGCATCTTCAACAATGTTTGGAGGAGCTCAATTGGTAGCTGGTTTCCTGAACCAGTAGGAAAGAAAATGTAGTTACAGGTTCTTGGGAAGTGTCTCTTGTTATGACAAGCAGAGTGGTTACCTTGTTGTAAGGCGTCGATAACTTCCTCCGTCGTGACATTCAATGCGCGGATAAGGATGGACAGGTTTTGAGCTTTCCGCGGGTCAATGATCTGAATAAAATGAGATGAAGGGTCTGATGTGATTTTCTTTTGGTTGCTCTTGTTGCTTTCTGAAGCATTGTAACCAAATAATGACTCTATCATCTCCTCATTGAACCTGCATATTTTCCATACTTGGTGAACTGCATCACTAAGTTGACTTTTTCTTATGAATGAAAGGAAATACAAGGTAGATTCATTTTCCGTACTGGAATGAACCGTCGTTGAGCTGATGCCAAACCATTGACTGTCCAGGGTTGGCCATAACCTTGTCCCAGAAGAATGGTTTTAACTTCATTTTCGAAGACCCGGGTTCACTGTCATTGTCATCAGGCTCACTGGAGTCACTAGGTCCCCGACGGTGTAGTCCAAACGACGAAGGTCTCATTGCGCCTTTCTTTGGAGGAGCGGGAGGAGGACGAATGATTCTCGGAGGTGGCGGAGGGCGAGGACCGGGAGGGGGAGGAGCTGGCGGTGGTTCGGGAGGTGGAGGCTCGGCCCTGCCTGGTGGAGGCTTCAGATGGGAAACTCCATCCTCTAGTGTTGATGCATCTTCTATGTGTCCCTCCTTTTCTCCATGTTGTTTCATAGACACATTGCCTCTAAAAGAAGCAACTTTTTTACTGTTGAAACTGTAATCTTTGCTGCTGGAGGTTAAGCTTATAGAACTTGGTGAAGAGCCTGAAACAAGATAGACGATGATCGAACCGAAGATCAGATACACGATAGGCGCGTGAACCTAACCATGATTAATGACAATCAAGAAGCAGCAGTACCAGCAGAGAAGTCGCTTAGGTTGAGAAGAGGCCTGTCGTCTCTATGTCCATACGATCTCTTCCTACGAATGCAACAGAACCAACAAGAGAAGAGCATTGCTACGAAACAGAAAGTAGTTGTTGCAGTTGCAACAATAGCTACAAAAGTCTCCGTTTGGAGTTCGTCGTCCTTCTTTTTCGAGCCCTCTGAACTTGATGGAGAATGTTTATGAGTTGCCGGAGAAGAATTATCGGGTGAACCATCACTTGCATCCAGTTCAGTCTGCAACTTTTTTTGGAAGTAAAGACGAGCCAACGGATTCGAGTTGCTCTCTACTTCTTCGCGGGATGTTGTCGAGGGATCGGACAGTGCTGAAGTATGAAAAGATGACAAAGATTCATCGCTTCGCAAACTATAACAACCGACTGCAAAATTCTGCTTCCTTAAGCAACGGCAAAGTAGTTTCCTCCTTTTGGAAAGTAGAAGGCTGATGGTAAGGTCCATGTTTGATCTTCTCGACAACTCCGACTTGGAGTCTGTAATCGTCTTATCCCGCAAACAAGAACCAATGTTCTCCCCTTGATCTTTCAATATTGTCAGCAGCAACTCCTTTCTGCAATGCATCCGCGCCCTCTCTGCCTGCAACAACAACAACAAACACGAGATTTATTATCGCTGTCGCGGCCGCAAAACTTGCCAAATCAATGCTTAAAATAGAAATAGCAAACTAAATCTATACTACTGGTGAAGGGTTCTCCAGAACCGAAACGAATGCAGTTACGAAAACCTCATTGAAATCGAATGCAAACCCGCCAAGATAAAATCTTAAAGCATCATAAGCTGTACAAGAACTCACATTCAAACTTCGAAATCACCAAAGTAGACATATGAGAAACAAAATTACAGGGACAATGCTGCAACATACCAAGTCATTTTTCGTCGGTCGACCGACATTCCTAGCAACCATGTTCCTCCCCTTTAGAACCCTCTTGGCC
The DNA here is from genome assembly GCA_963995505.1 of Hypericum androsaemum. Classification (NCBI taxonomy): domain Eukaryota; kingdom Viridiplantae; phylum Streptophyta; class Magnoliopsida; order Malpighiales; family Hypericaceae; genus Hypericum; species Hypericum androsaemum. The sequence continues at coordinate 16,081,009 of OZ023185.1, forward strand.
TCTGCATTCCTCGTGGCCAACGTCCAAAGCAAAATAGCCACAATTACGAAAGCCTTCACATGGCCGCCTCTTCTTATTTCCATCTCCTCTTTACACCAAACCGGTACTCCATTCGGGCACTACCCTTCTCATTTCAAGGACCACCAATAACTAATCAACACTTATTTCCCTCCTCTTTAATCTATTATTCCCTGCGATCTATATGATTCAATAGCTGCATGTAGAAATAAATAAGAAGAAAACCAACCAAGGAATTTTTAGACGCATGCATGCAAATACGTCACGCTTTCGTATCTCTATATGTCCCCTTTTTTTCCAATGCCTCCCAGGTAAAAAAGATGCAACGACGTGAAACCCAGAAACCGGGAAGCTGAGGACACTATGGTAATTTTTGTTGAGGTGCTTCCATGGAGATTTCTGTCTTCTTCTTTCGTGTTTAATCGATGTTTTCGGGTGGAGGACGAGAGAGTAGGAGAGAGTTATAAGGAAAATTGTTTCACTTATTTTTTATCGTTTCTGTTTTTACCACTCTGTCAATTATACAACCTCCTATTCTAAAAATTTGATCTCGATAATAATTTTGTATTTTGCACATTTTGGTACCATGGCAAGTTTCGGAAGTAAGGATCAAATAAAATTACACAAAAATGTAAGGATAAAATAAACTTAACAAAAATGTATTGATCATATAATTTTGGAAAAAAAATGGAGGAGTTGGGAAAATTCAGGGCACCATTTTTCGTAACAGAAGGAAACTTCCTTCTGACCTTTTTATAAAGTGGAAAAGTTTTGGTAGGAAAACGTCAGGGGATGTAGCTCAGATGGTAGAGCGCTCGCTTAGCATGCGAGAGGTACGGGGATCGATACCCCGCATCTCCACTTTTTAAAATCATTTGTAATACGCAGTTCTCTCATGGGAATGGCCGAGTGTGGAACTTGCAGTTTTTAATGATATACTTGCATTTTAAACACAATAGCTGTTTATTTTCCTTATTGTTTCTCATTTGAAGAAAAGAGATTTGATCTTGTTTATCAAATACGAAATTAGACCTGCACCATCAACCTTCACATCCGTTTCTTTGTCCCATGCAAATGGCTCCGTGGGTTTTGTTGCTTCAAGTGGAATATTTGGTTTTGAACGTTCCAACGGACCTATTTCATGGTCGTACTCGCCGAGATCAGAGCAGTATTCCTGAAAGAAAATGAAAATATATGAAAGTAGAAAGAAGAAATAAGCAGAGCAGGTTGCTATTGACTGTCGAATTCTGCTACTTTTATATTTGCTTCCTTGATCTGCATGCATTTTCTTTACAAATGTCTTGAATATCTTTAAATCGCTTGCCTCTAATAGATCATCGGATAGCCGAAGATATGTGACTCGCAACAATTGTATCTGTGGTAAGCCCTCTTTGTTAACTCCATTAGGCATGGCATTTAAAAGGATCTGATTGTATGCTGCAGCATCATATCTCGAAAGTGCATTCTCGCAATGCTCTTTCTCAAGCATCCACTCGGAACCTGCTCGTGCACGAGAAATGAAAATGCCGGAGAGTTGATTTTGAATTTGTGACTCGTCTTTACGATGCAACACTGTTTGTGATAGTCATAATCTCGGTCTAAGATATTTATGCAGGCATCAGAAACTTTACGCCATACCGGAGTGACGAGTATAAAGTCGTCTTTTTACCTGCTGCTTCCACGCCGGTGATCGACGCTAATCGTAAAATCACCACAAGAGAACAAGAACGCACACAGAACACAAACACAAGAGTTTACGTGAAGCTCCACCCGAACTTCAACAAATTTTACTTCGATGAGACACCGCTCTTTGGAGAAATATGAGATCTTGTGAAATCAAACCAACTCTACCGACTCCACCTCGAACCATAGATACACCATCATCAATAACATCATCTACACTTTCTCTCCACCTTCGTTCAATTAATTGGAGACATCCCCCAAACTCGAGCATCTCCCGAGCTTGCTTGGTGCATTCCCTCTAACCTCCATTAAACCCCAACTCGTAAGTTCACCTACTGAAGCAACCTTATGACTAATAGATACTCCTCTATTTTTTCGGTCAAACTCATGCTCCGCAATCTCGAAATGCTTCCTCATTGGACCTTTTTGCCTCAAATCAATGCTACAAGCCATAGCATACAATAGTTAGCCTTTTGTTCTACCAAGTAGAAACCTTGACATGTTGCAAACTTCACCGCTCGTCCTTGAATGAGATAAAACATGATTCGTCTGTGGTGTTACCAATGGCTTCGCATTCCCAATGCCAAACCTACCCAACACATTTGCTTTGCGCGCGCCCTTGGACAACTATAACTTCTTGCTACCCATGGTTCTTAGAGACAACCATAGCTTCGTGCTAATAATGCCTCTCTGAAACAACCAAAGTTTCTTGCTAATCTTGTCCCCGCGAATCCCCATTCCAAGAACCCTCTTGGCTGCACTCAAACCATTAATACTAAGACCTTGTTCTCTTATATGATTTAACCTCATATGACTTGAGCTCTGCCAACTCCTTCAGACCCACTTATGAGACTCCACCTACAACTATGTGCCCCATTAATATGTAGGTATTCTCTTTCATCATTCATCTCTACCATCGCATCCTTCTCCACCTTCATTAGCCTACCTTTATAACTATCACAGTTATAATCCAAACTTCCTAACGAAAAGAGATTACCAAGATATTTTGGACTCGATGAGACAGAAAGTCAGTCACCATCCGACCTGTCCGAACATGTAGCCATACTTATGGATGTCGATCCCACCTTGTTGTCTTGATTACCATTTTGTCCTGAATAGTCCCCTTCATGTTCTCTTCTCTGCACTTGAAGTCACTTTCATTGAATTTCTTTGACTTTGACCTGGATCCTCTTCCACAACCCAGCTGATGGCTCCTCATCTTCTGCCAACCATAAGCGACTTGTCGCCACCGCCTTGGCCTCTAACTCTTCTCACTCTTACTCCTTCATTTTCCCAAACTTCTTCCCCGAGAGTGCGTTGACTATCCCTTGTTGCACCAGCAGATCTTTGACATGCCTTTACCATAACCCAAAATTTGATAAGCCATCAAAATTTACCAAGCCAAACTCCGTGTCGTGACCCACCATCCTTCGACCTTAGCTCTGATACCAGTTGTTAGAAAATTATCACAAGAGAACAACAACGCACAGAGAACACAGACACAAGAGTTTACGTGGTTCGGCATAATGCCTACGTCCACAACGAGAAAGGAAAATTTTTTATTGATGAGATCTGAGTCACAAAGTCATACATAAACTATGGTAACATGTCTTTATATAATAGACAAACTCTTGTACACTAAGAAACCGAATTCCCAACAATCTCTAAATAGGATAAGATAGTATTTGAAAACGAGCAAAGCATATAATTTTGGGGGCTGGATTTGGTATGGGGGCCAAATTCCCGTACCAAACGGGGAAGGGCAAAATTGTCCATAAAAAGGGGGAAAAGGGGGACGCACATGGGGGCTCGTGCGTGGTGAGAGATACAATGATAACTGACATGTGGTAATGGGAGAGAAACCACACGTGCTTTGGGAAGCAGACCTCATTTATTATTTTATATTATTAGTTAATTAATTAATTTTTATTATTACTAATTTTTATTATTATTAAATATTATCGTAACCAATCATGCCTTTTTATCGTACTCGGACATGCCTATTGATCGTAACCAAGTATGCCTTTTTATCATAATCGAACCTGCCATTTGATTAATTATTTAATTAATTATAAATTTTATTAAATATTAACCTGACATGCCATTTGACATACATGGGCATGCCATTTCATATAACGTGGGGATGCCATTTGACATAACCTGGGAATGTCATTTTGACATAACCTAGGCATGCCATTTCACATAATCTGTGCATGCCATTTGATATAACGTGGGCATGCCATTTCATATAACGTGGGCATGCCATTTGACATAACTTGGCATGCCATTTGACATAACATGGGCATGTAATTCGATCGACTATTAACTTTAAACATATTTTCGACATCATTTCTCTCTGAATTTGGAGAAGTCATAAACTACAAAATTATAGATATACATCTCACATTCACATAGAAACTTGATTCATCTCAATCAGACTCCGGAGTAAGAACTTGTGGTCCCCCCACCAAAATTTGTTCTCATAACTCGATTGACTCTTGACTTCAAATGTATTTTTGACATCTTTCCACTTCGAATTTGGAGAAGTTATAAACTACAAAGTTGTAGATATACATCTTGACTTCATACAGCAACTTAAAGCCCCTCAATCAGACTCTGGAGTAAGAATTTATGGTTCTTCAACCAAAAACTCTCGACCGCTTCTCACCATCGCTCCTTCTTCACAATCGGACTCCGGTCTGCTCCTCGTCAGCGTCAGATCTGGAACCATAGATTTTTAATTAGAGAGAGATAATGAGGGAGCAAAAGAGAGAGAAGTGAAAGGCACAAACAGAAATATAGCAAGGAGGGGAGAGAAGGGAAAAAAAAGGGCGGATGAAAGACGAAAGTACCCCTACGAATTATAACCATCAGATCTTTGACGCGCACCTAGTCATCAAGATCAAAAGACCATATTAAATCTCATTTGGTACAGGAAAGGATCGCACTTCTGCATGCAATCCAAAGCCATAATTTTGAATTAGTTTGTGGGGCTGAATAAATCAGGTGATATACTAATAATATGGAGACGAAATCCACGGGGGCTAGACATTGAAAGGGAAAGGAAGAAGATAAATAAACTAGGAACACGGCTTAATCTGAAATAGGTTAATGGACTACCCAAAACAACGAACGAGAAAATCCCATTCGGCCCACCATGATCAGCATTCCAATATATAAAGTTTGGTGCAGAACATAATTTTTTTTGGATAAATTGGTGCAGAACATAATTAATAGCAATAACGTTGCAATTTCCCTTCTCTTTTTGGATGATCAATAAATAAGGTCTTTATTAGCTGGCCATGGAAATTTGCTTCACTTGGTTGGGTTTAAGTCTTTTTTTTTAAGTTTTGTTGATTTATTAACAACTGGTATCCAAGAGTCGAGTGTTTGAGTTTTGTTTAATAATAATTTTTCTAACGACGTCTTTTTATTACCATTTGGTAGTAATTTTTCTAATAACGTCTTTTTATTACCATTTGGATTAAGTTTCATTTTATTGGTTGACATACTTATAAGTTATAACTTGTCGTGGAGACATCTATTCGTGTTGACTCACCGAAACCTTTTTAGTATCTTTTGCTTCCCTATCTCATCTTGCATTGGTTTTACTTAGTTTTCTGATGCTAGTTACACTCTGATTATTAGTTTTACACTCTTGTATTTTTTCAATATTTAATTATTTTTATTTATTTCGAGAATATGTATATGTGTAAACTTATTTCAAAAGAATATTTGAGTGTTCTGGTTGTTTGAGAGAAACTTCCCACTGGTGGAGCCAGAATGGATTGGAGACATTTTTTAAAAGGGACTGGGTACATTTTGGTGGAAAAAGAAGGACTCCGGTCCTTGAACTATAAAGGCAAGAATTCCTGTCGTCTTGATCTTTGACGAACCGAGCATTGATTATTTTTTCTATTTAATTAGGATTATATATATATATATATATATATATGAAAAGTTGAACTCCCAAAATAACCTCACGTAAAAACGAAACAAGGTTTTCAAACTAACTGTATTTTTAAATATAAATTACTACTATCAAGGCCATACATTTTATTAATTAATCAATCAGTACAAAATTTATGATATTTATTAATTTACAGAGATTTTAAGATTTTTGTAGATGTTAGTAAAAATCATTATTGTGATAGCAATGTAAACCAAGGGAAAACAAATTATGCATAACGATTTTTTTATAAGTAATTTTGCATAACAATAATTGATATACATAGTACTACGAAACTTGATTCTCGAAATTTTGAGTTTTTAAATGAAAAAAAAACTGTTGAATAAACTGTATGTTTTGTAAAAAAAAAACAAATTGTCCATAATTAGCAATTACGCAATCCTATCTCCCACCTTCCATCTCTTCACGTGCCTACCCACAATGGAATTTGAAACCCGTACCAGAAAACCTCCATAACGCCTTGGTCCATGGACTTCGAACAACAACCAAACAGATCCATTAACCCTCCTCACCTACCCACATTAATTAGCACAACCATTAACTAAATTACCATTAACCCCAACCTCCAAAACTTAAAAACACTTCAGAATGTGTTATGTGGGGAAAGCAACGAAGATCTTCCTCTTCATAGTGACGGCGCTGGTGGTGGCCGGCCTGGTCCTGGGCTTCGGCCTCCTTAGCCGCCGTACCCGAGACAGCTCCCGCCACTCTCCCATTGCCTCTTTCCCTAACCCTGCCGACCCCACAACCACCGCCACCCCAACGCCTCCCTCCTCCACCACGGTTAACCCCTCCCCTCCTGACTCCCCTTCCACCACTCCTGCTAATTACCCTCCCCCTCCGAATCCCGAGAATTACTCTCCTCCTCCTACTCCGCCGCCGCCTGCCCCGGTGGTGGTACAAGTGCCTCCTCCGCCTCCGGATACGGTCGTGGCGCCGCCTCCCTCGTACGTTAACCCGCCCGGTGGTGGGGTGCCGGCCACACCTGGTCCGGCGGTGCATGCATAATCCGGGCTCGGCTTGCCACTACTCGTTAGTTCTCTTTTCTTAATCATTTATCCTGGCCTAGTTATTTATTTATTTATTTATTTATTCCTGATAATAATCTTCGGAGGCTTAGTTTTTATTTATTTATTCCTGATAATAGTAAAGGATGGTGCTCGGTAATTGGTATAGCTTTCTGTTCCGGCGGGGGCTCGTATGTCAGACGGTGGGCTGATACGGGGGTTGTTACGCCGGCGGCGGCGGCGGCGGCTCAGCTTCATTTTATTTCGAGTGGATGGCTGATTACTTTATTGTCCCTGGCCTCGCCGATGGAATCCTAGGTTTTTTTTTTTTGGAATGGGAGGGGCGGAAATAACGCCCCTATATATAAACGAAATGGCAAATTATATCCTACTTAGTGCAGGGTTTTTTTTCGATCTCTTGTGAGCGATGGAATCCTAGGTTTGCATGTGCAAATAATAATTACAATATTAAAATCTTCCTATCATGCTCGAATTATGTACTTTTTTACTATTAGTTAGGTGCTTGTCTCCCTTTAGTCGGGATTCGAGGTAAATTGATGTTATCAATAATTACCTTGAGCGGAGGAAACCATTGAGGGTTGACCGTATTGGTCAATTTACTCAGCAAAATTCTTTTCCGTCTTTTTTGCTTCGTTACACTTGCCTACTGTACTTTTAAGTTCGAACTTCCATTATTCTTCTTGCAATGGATGAACTATGCAAGTACTCTTCGGAAAATCTCTAGTTCAATGTATAGCGTTCAGCAAAGTTCAATCTCTAGTTCTCTTTACCGACTACCAATTTCACGGTAAAAACCGAACCACGGTATAAGTGATACTTACCCTTCTTGGTTGGGCCTAGTACGAGGAGGTGTGCTACGGCTGATTTGGGAAACTCTTTTTGGATCAATAGTGTGGGATATTTGGAGACTTGGAAACTTGGTGGTCTTCGATGGGGCAAGGAGTAATCTTGACATTTTGATAAACCAGATTCTTCATCAAGCAAAGGATTGGCTTTTTTGGTCTGGGGCAACGAAGAACATAGATAATCGGGATCTTTTGCTTTTTATTGAATCTGGCGGGACTATTTTAGTATAATTTTTTTAGGGATAATTACTGTCAAAATTCTGGTGTTTAGTAAAATAGACTTTGGAGTCCTTATAGTTTGCCTACTGATTTTGTAACTCTTCTAGTTTGAGTTTATTATACTCTCGAGTTTTTCGGTGACGTCGTCGATCATTTTTATCAAGAAAATGACTTATATACCCCTCGAACAACTGAAGAATTACATGTCTTTCCTCCCGTCATCGTCCTCTCGTCGGAATCACCCTCGCTACAACCGACTCCGACGACCAGATTCAATCTAACCGCTCCCCAATATTCGAAAACTCCGTCGGCGAGCGAAACGACTCCGTCTACCAGATCCAATCCAACCGTCCCTAAGCCCGCTCACTCCTCCCGACCGCCAGCAAGGCGGCCAAATTGAAGCTCGCGTCGCGGGCATCTCCGTCATCCTCGCAGGCGAGGAAGCGGATTCTTCGTCGACATTCTCCTGGTCACCGTCGTCTATTTCGGCCTCCCGAGGTTGTCCAACCCCCCGGCGTCAAGATCCTCTCGACCTAGCCCCGGCAGCAGCCACCATCGCAAGTTCAAGCGAGCTGGAAGCGTGTCCTTGTCCAACACCACCGCGCCTGGAGAGAGAAACTTGAGAGCGACGGACTCTCTTCTAGAATCTCGATCTTGACCGAAGAATCGAAAAAATGGGATCTCGATTTTCACCTTTCAGTTTATCGATTTGTTTGGCGGTGGTGTTAATCGATTTGTTTGGTGGTAATATTGGCTGTTAATCGATTTGTTTGGTGGTGAAGTTGGCCGTAGCCGGAGATGATTACCGGAGAGGAGGTAAGAGATGATTCCAAGGACATAATAATCTTTTCATGATAAAAAAAAAAAATAGATCCTAATATCAGCGAAAGACCCTGGAGTATAATAAAAATTAAATTATAGGGGCTAAAAAATTAGTAGATAAATTACAGGATCCTCGGCATCTATTTTACCAAACACCAGCGGGGATGGCAATGGGTAAGGTCGGGTAGGGTATTGGTAGGACCCAACTCATACCCTAGTTTTTGGAGTTAGACCCATACTCTACCCTCGACCCTACAAATTTTTTATTGTTAGACTCATACCCTACCCTCCATGAGACCCAGAGTTTATAGGATATGCAGGGTCCGACCCTTTAACATTCTATTTTTTGATAATACTTTACAAGATACTTTTATTATTTCAATATAATCCAAATAAATAAAAAATCAAAGTCTATGTAATAAAATAATAATCTCAAATTAAAGTTGAGAGTAAACTATAAACTAACTGGTTCAACATAAAATAAAATACATACGACTATCTCATCAATAAGAAACTAAAACTTATAAGTGTTCTTGTATAAATATAAAGTTTCAACTTCAAAATAATTTCTTTCTAAAATTTCAAGCGACTTTTGAACACGTTTTCTCGATCATCTTCTTGCTCTTGTAATCTAACTCTTCTCGGTCGGTAGTTTCTGTGTCTAACCAAAAAGTTTAATTACTTAATTAGTCATATAATATTTGAAATTTTAAATTAAAAAAAAGTATTATATTAGGTTTTTTTTGTGTGCGCTTATTATTTTTGCAGCTGTACTATAATTATCTTAGCAATATAATAAATATGAATCTAAGTAGGATCTAATTAGGGTCTAACTAGGGTAGGATCTAATTAGTGGGTTTATGGGTAGGGTCTGGATCTGGATTTATATAGACCCTATCCAGACTCGGACCCTATCTAAATTTATAGACCCAAACCCAAACCCTACCTAAGATCCATAGACCCTAAGATCCACGGGGTAGGGTAAGAATCTGATCCACGGGGTAGAGTAAGAGTCTGATCCACTGGGTTTGGGTCTTTTTGACATCCCTAAACAACAAGGTCCTGATAGTAATTATCTTTTTTTTAATTATGTTCTGTTATGGTCTTGCTTGATTTTCATTAAATACTTATTATTTTTTTAAGGAAATAAAAAATTACTTACCAAAATAATTACGTATATTATTTGGGGATTTGTCCCAACGGGACAGAAAATTAGAAGCAACATGACGGGCGTGACCAGGTCTCGTGGGTCCCCACGACCCCGTGATCTGATGTCCGACGAATCTGCAAGGCTGGAAAGTTAAAGGAATATTGCTGCTATTTTTGTACTTACTAGAGCCCCAAATTGAAAAAAAAGAGTTGGTCTAAGGATTGATTTTTATGTTCAAATATTAAGAATGAATTTTTGTGTTCAAATTTTGCAATGATTTTATGACTTGGATACAATTGGATAAGATTTTTTGTCCAAACTTATATTTGACACACGAAATGGTTTGCACAAAATTAGAAATTTGTCCTACACTACACCCAATTCTTGTCCCATTTATTTTCATATGCCATAAAATTGTCTAATGATAGAAATTTCTTATGATATTTTTTTACTCTATTACCCTGACATTTTTTTACCAAGTTTAACTCAATTAAGACTAATGATTTATTTATTTTTTTACCAAATTTCTTGTCCAACTGTTTTTGATCTTGGTAAAGTGGGCCTTGAACATTTAATAAATAGAACTACCTTATGTGCAATCGAACCACTCTTGCAATATTTCACTCTCCTTAATTTCTTAGTTACTACTTACTTTTTTTGAGGTATAGTTACTACTTACTGGTGTCTTGGATTTTTGCCCATCTGGTTCGCCTATTTCTTAACCGCTGGTTCACGATGCATCCAAACCCTAAGATGTGGTCTTTAAATTGGTCGAAAACGTCACACTTTTGGGCCTTCCTCGTTAGTTATTAAACCGACTGAAAATCCGGAAGACAATATTTATTTGGGCAAACGGCTCAAATAATTAAGTTGAATGGATCAATATTCCAAATCCAACTCCGAAAAAATTATGTATACGTGAATTATAAAATTTTTGTCGTGTCCCAACATTTTTCTAAATAATGTTAAAACATACTAAAGGTAAATTTTACATTATGACAATGTTAGAATTTGAATTCTGGATCTCTTAGATATTTACAACGTCTCATATTCTTGGGTTACAAACTCTTTGACAATACTATATATAAAAAATTTATGGCGTGGTACTATAGTTTGTAGCGACATCAAATTTGCCAATATTGGTTGATCAATTTTAAAGCGCCATTATCTGGAAAAAGAATCACGTAAGTTGCTGAGAATACAAAGAATTTCGTTTTGATGAGAATTGGTTTAATTCTCTTGTTATGTGTATCTAAGAAGTAGTTCCAAGCTTCTTATGGCTTAAATAGTCGAACTCAATTTCGAATTCAAGATACTAAGATCTATTTTTGTATATGGATCCTTGAGCTGATTCATGATCTCCCCTATATAATTAGCATACTTTTTACTTGGTGTAACTAATTGGTAGTCTATATATGTAATCAATCCACTTAAAAAATAGTTCCAAGCATGTTGTTTTGTTTGGTCTTCATCAAGAAGACAATGGTTTCTCAAAACATCAGCGCGTAGCACATGCATTGCCAGTTTTAATTAATTAAACTTATCGCAATTAATATTTAATCCCGGTCAATATAGCATCTCTGATAGTATCTTGATGACCACGCCATTCTTTTGGGTTTGAAATATATTTTATTAGGAGAAGTGCACTATTGTACCATGTGGTATCGTATTTGTATATTTGAAATTCTGTGATTTAAAATGTATAAAAATGGACCAACTTTTTAAGAAAAATTATCACTTGGTCCAAAAAAAATTTACAAAACAATCTCGTTTTTTTGTCTGCGTAACAACCAGGTAATTAGTGCAGGAATACTATGAATCTATGATGAACATTTATTCGATTATGTCTATTTTCCCTGAGAAGTTGTTAGTTCTTATAGATGATACTATGACTATGACAACAAATCTCACTACATGGGAGCGCGGTAAATATCAGCTTGATTTTTCATAGTGTCGATCGCATGTTTTTTCTGTTTATCTTAATTTCTCATATCATATACTCATGTCTATATACTTTATATTCAGGTGTGATTTTATCCTAAAAAATAACATATCTTATACTTTCATAGTTCTGTTGCGGAAATAAGTGAACAACTAACCCGAGACGGATTCGGAGTGGTCGTCCCAAGGTCGGTCTAACTATGCTAGGCTAGGCTAAGCTATGAACTACGGACTACGGGCTAAGAAAAAGAAAAACAACAATGATAAATAAAGTTGTTGTGTGTTGTATTGTGGATATCGTTTCCTCTGCCATGCCGTCCTTATATAGAAAATGACTTCGCCCGGCCTCAGTCTTAGAAAAACCCTAAACCGCCTCCAATGTCCAAAAACCCTAGGCCGCCTTAACCATCTCAAACATTCCTTGAAGATCCGGCTCAATTTAGGAAAATATAGACCGATTTGACCTTCTCGAATTTTCTATGCAAAATCTCGTCTCAACCCCGTCATTGTCCAAAGCAACTACAAAGCATTCATCCCGGCTACCTCTCGAAAGTCCAAAGCGCCCTATTGGGCTCCCGCCTAATGGGTCAAAGCACCTTCCCGGGGTCTTGACTTAAAGACTAGAGCGTCCTTTTATCAACACGACCTGCCACTTCTAAGTCCAAAGCGGGACGGTGGCCACTACCAAGCACAAAGAGGGACGGTACCCATTACCAAGACCAAAGCGGGATGGCATCCACTACCAAGTCCAAGGCGGGACGGATGGTGTCCACTACCAAGTCCAAGACGGAATGAATGGCATCCACTACCACGTCCAAGGCAGGACAGACGGCGTCCACTACCAAGTCTAAGGCGGGATGGATAGCTTCCACTACCAAGTTCAAGGCGGGACGGCGTCCACTACCAAGTCCAAGGCAGGATGGACGGCATCCACTACCAAGTCCAAGGCGGGACGAATGGCATCCACTACCACGTCCAAGGCAGGACGGCATCCACTACCACGTCCAAGCGAGATGAACGGCGTCTGCTGCCATTCCAAAGTGGGAGGACGCCTACCGCCAAGTCCAAAGCGGGATGGCGCCCACTACTAAGCTTAAAGTGAGACGGCGCCCACTACCAAGCTTAGAGCGGGAGGGCACCCACCCGACATCTACTTCAAGGGTTAGACATCCACCCGGACATCCACTTCAAGGGCTAGGCATCCATCCGGACATCCACTTCAAGGACTAGGCGTTCACCCGGACATCCAACTTCGAGGGCACAACCCGGATATCCCGGATGACTTCGAAGATAGGACATCTACTTGGACTTCAAGGATGGGGCATCCACTCAAACTTCAAGGACGGGACGCCCACTCGGACAACTTTGGGGTGCCCACTTGGACTTCACGGATGGGGCGCCCACCTTCGAACTCAGAGCAAATATCTGTCTTAAACTATATTTTTGACCTCTTTACGCTCCGAATCAGAAAATGTTGTAAACTATAAAGTTGTAGATCCACGTCTTAGCTTCTCACAGAAATTTTAATCGTCTCAATCTGAGCTCCAAATAGAAAGTTATGAGTATTTTACTGAGGAGCGTTATCTAGGCAGGCGAGAAACGGACTGAACCAGGAGCTTTGGTCTTGGAAGCTGTCTATCATCACCAGTTTCAACCAAGTAAGACCATCTTCGAACTCGATGGAGGGGAGACCATCGACAACCTCTTTCTAACTCAAAATCGAAAGTGATCGCTTTGAGACAACACCGCCCACGATCACTTTCAGACCACATCGGTCACCGGTCACCCGGTCACCTTACGACCACACCGGGTACCTCGAAATATGTTGACAATGCCGAGATTATTTTTATATCTCAACAAGTTCTGACACTCATTTGTATTTGTTGGGATTTTTATTGGTAAATCCGAACCCATGATTAAGGGAAGAGATAAGATTTGGAGGTAATAAGATATAATGTCCAAAATTTTATTTAAAAATTAAACATTGATTTTAATGCTGAAAATTATCTTCCCAATAACCTACCTTAAAAGAATGTCACACACGTTAAAAAGAAAAAAAGGGTTTCTTTTAAGTGGGGGCTAGGTTATTTCTTGGGTGCGGGACAGAAGCAAGGCTTCTTGGCTCCTCTGGAATAAAAGAACACAGTTTTTTTTTATGGTTTAAGGGAAGGATGGGGTGAGAAGTTAAGAGTTAATAAAATTTACTTATCCTAAAAAACAGATTTGGTAAAAAGATCTTCTCTCGACCTCGAGTTTTTAGGCAAGTTTCCAGTATCTGTGTAGTAAAGAAAGTGGTAAAAAACCTAAAACAGATATTTTATTGTTATTGGCTTTTTCGATTCCTTGTAATTTAATTATGTTTATAATTACATATTTTTTTTTCTTTCCCATTGTAACCATAGTAAAATTATCTAAATTCGATGCACCGAATTTATATAACAAAAAACTACTTTCAATTTAGTTACCTTGTGTAACATTTTTATTTAGCTGGATCCATCACACTTAGATCAAAACCATCATCAAAATAACCCCAGATCAATCACTAACAAAGGGGTAAATCTCATACCTAAAGTTACAGCTCCCACTAATAACTCTCCCACCTTCTTTCGCATCACAGCAGCTAGGAAGCTCACCTATTATACCATCCAAACACTCCTTACAAGCCAAACTATTAAGATCCCTAGTACACTGCACCAACCCATAAAGCAACTGCTTCGCGCCAGCGTCCCGGACCAGCTGCCCGGTCGCGTACAGCCTCGGAGTCTCATACGCTTCCTTCGCCAACCGGGTCAACAGCTCGTTGGTTTTCGCATTGAAGCTCGTCGAGTCATTAACGACACGTATATTCCACATGTAGAACTTGTTCTGGTCGTCAATCTGGCCGAGGAAGTCGAGCTCCGAGTACTTTAACATACAGTTATCGTACCAGATGACGGCTCCTTTGTTGTGTGGACAACGTTGGCGGATCTCATCTGTTGCGTCCACTACACAAGTCTTGCAATCCGAGGAGGAGACGTCGCCTCTGCATAGGGCGAGGCCATAGGTTTTGTCCGGTTTTTGGCCGAACGAGTCGTCGGAGAAGCCCGTCGGAGGGGCTTGAGAGGCCAGGTAGCTGGTGAGCTTGTTTAGGTTATTGTCGTAGGGGCTATTGGCTGTGAAGTTGCTTGTGCTTGAACAGAAGTGGAAGAGTGGGTCAACTCCAACAACAGCCTGAACAAGTACAAAGGTTGCAAGAAGATAAAAAGGCGTGGGAAAACTAATGATGGACATTTTGTTGTTGTGGATGCAAAGTTGAAAGAGTTGTAGGGTATTTATACAAGTGGATAACACATGTTAGATTGAGTTGTTCTGATTTAATGATGCCTTATTTTTTTATCTGTTATTTTTTATATAAGATTTAAGTTCTATTAGTTAAATAGCATTTAGTCTAGCGGCATAAAACGTATGATGATTTGACGGAGGAAGAGGGTTCGAACCCTCCAAAATGTATTCTTAAAGTAAAAAATTTACCTTTCGAAAAAAGAGTTAATACTATTGAGTACTATTTACAGATGACTTGTTTATCGATGCTTAATCTTTTTGTTAGATTTGAATTTAAAACATTCTTAAAAAAATCTAAAGTTTTTATCACCCGAGACCTTTTTTAAAGAATCTAACATGTTCGATAAATATCCGTGTTAAAATTTAATAGCTCAGAGCTGGTTTGGAAAAATATTGTGGATGAAACCGGAAGCAACCAATGCTTTTCACTGGTCTTTCGAATGTTCTATGAACATGTAAGAAAAATCTAAAATTGCGGCATTAATTTATTGACTCTTACCGACGCCTCACGAGCAAAGTTCATCACCGGCAGAAATTTCCATGTCATCTCATACACCAATTCAATTCGAGACTAACGTCTTAAGTTTTCGACCTTTAATTATTAATCCTCTGAAGAAAGATTCCCCGTAAGTCTCAGCAATTTATTTGATTTGGTACAATAAGACAAAAGTTGGGGGCGAGACAGAAATCTAGGTAAAGCCAATTATAATATTTTCAAACTTGTAAATTCTAGAAGGGTTGAACTGCATAAGATAAAGTTATATCCATGCAAAATGATAAATTTGTTAAAATATTTTAGCATTATTCTAATTAGTAATGAGAGTTGACCTTTATACATCAATGGATATGAAACAGTTTTTTTCCCATATCCATTTTTTTTATTGGGTTTTGCAAGTTTGAATTTTTTGTGAGGTCTTCGACTACAACCTCGTATATTTGTACGAGGGTGAGCACCTTTACTTACCTATATATAATAATTTATTCCATCAACCTAATAATATATACTTCTATATTTTCTCTATTATATGAATTTTATGAAAGATATAAATTGCAGAATATTTGTGGACATAAATTCAAAGGACAAAAATGATAATCCTACAACACTCTCTAAAATAAAATCCACTAGGATAAAATTTTGTACGTAATTTACTTCGTCTCGATACAAAATAGCTCATTCATGTTATAATCACTAGCTCCAATACAAAACAAAGTAATGGGCAAATCACTTTTATATAGTGGAAGGTTCTTGGCACTCCACTTATGGTACGACTTTTATGCAATTGAAGGATTCGACGATGGAACTACGGAAAGTGGAGGGTGATGTAGCACTCGCACTCAGTTTTTTTACCACTAGATTCCGGATAATGTCAGATAAGGGCATGTAGCCTAGCGGTACAAAACGATGTAAATTTTAAGTAGGTCCAAGGTTAAAAACTTGGCGAGGTATAAAAATTTACCTTTAAAAAAAGTTCAAATTTAGATCGGAATAAGATCTTTGAACGGTCATACCAATAAATATTTATCTCCCAAGAACACTAACTCGCACGTAGAACGCTGCTTCTCACTCGCATTCATTATTAAGAATATTTACTGGATTATATGCATGTCATATTTGCGCTTTATTTGCTGGGTCAGCCAAGGTCGTTTACTTCAATATAGACTTACTGTTTTTAGGGGCAATATAGACTTACTAACCAACGAAAGGTGGGTAGGATGGTAACAGGTCATGTCTCATTTTTTAGAGGTCGGTGGGTCGATTTTCACTTCTTGCAAAAATGGCAAAATTTTACTTGGGAGAGAAACAAAACTCAATGCCGTCTAGCGAGATTTAGGCGAATCTGCCTAAAAAAATGTAGACTAAACAACCCAGACTATCCCCATCGCGGGTCCGACCGGGCGTGGGATAGGACAAAATAATTTTATTAAAAAAGAAAAGAAAAGGAGGAGGTTCGTGACCAGGGTCGGTCAACTGATCTTGACACCAACCGGGCGGGGTGACTAGTCACTTTTTCAATTTTTTTCCCTTCACAATCTAATCCTAGTGAAATATTGCATTAAAAAAATGTATTGCTACATGACACAATATTATTTATTGAAATAAATATTGGTGAATATAATTTGTGCGGTTATAAAACTTGAATTTATATTTTAATAAAATTAAAATTTATAAATATGAAAAATTGTATTTTTCAACAATTTAAATGTAAACATAAATTGATTATAGATAATACATGTATGTGGATGAGATAAAAATTAATAGAAAAAGTACAAAAATGGTACTTGTGGTTTCACAAATTTTATGTCATGATCCTGAACTTCGTAAAGTCGAATAGTGATCCTGTGGTTAACACCTTTTTTTGCGACAGAGGCTCGGGAAAGGTCAGGGGCAAATTATCTCTCCGAACCTAGAAACGATGTCTTTATTGAGCTGATTTGTCATGCCACGTAGGATAAATTTGCCCGGTTGGTTAGCTGACGTGGTTCGAAAAAGAATATCCATTTCAATCCCGTAGTTGTTTTTTTTTCAGTTTTTAAAAAAGCCCCTCCTTTCTCTGCCCTCCTCTTCTTCTTCTTCCTCCTCCTCCCCTCTCTCACCTCTCTCCTTCGTCCATGGCAACCGAAGCTGAAGGGGGAAAGGAATTCCAATGGTTTAAAGCAACAAAGAAAATCACAACCACACACCTCACCCATAAGCCTCAAGCTTCCCTTTTCTCTCTCTCCTCCCAGCTTTTTCTTTTACCTTCTGTCAATCTCCCATTCCCCTCCCATCCATTGTTCTCCTTCCTCTGTGTAGCGATTCCATTCCCCCTTCTCTCTCTCTATAACCAGCTAAAGAGATCTCTCTCTAACCAGCTAAAGAGATAAAGGGAAGGAAAAGGAAGAAGAAAAAAAAAACCAATCCACCAAAAAAACAACAAAGCCTTCTAAAAAACACAACAACAAAGCCTTGTAAAAAAATAACAACGAAGAGAATCTAACACACCAAACCAGAAAACCGGACATTGTTACTCTCAGACGGAGCCAAAACCAAAGCATATAATAAACTTCCAGATAATTTCTCAGAGAAGCTCGCTGTTACCTTTTTAATCCGGAAGTGAAGCTTTTCTAGGTGGGAGCGGTTAGTTCATGAGAGAGGGAGAAAAATGCGAGGAGGAGGGAAAGAGGAGGATCAGAATGTTGGCGTAGTGGTGGCCCCGGCGCGGGGAAGATCGCACTCGGCGATGCGGCGGGTGACGCCGGAGAGGGAGCCGACGGTGGAGAAGCGGTTACTAAATAAGGATCTTTACATAAGGAAATTTGCGGGGCAGGCGCTGCACAGATCCGGGAAGTACCTGTGGAAGGACGGGTGCATGTACGAGGGGGCATGGCGACTCGGGAAGGCCTTTGGGAAGGGGAAATTCTCGTGGCCATCCGGGGCCAGCTTCGAGGGGGAGTTTCGCTCCGGTCGGATGGAGGGATTCGGGACCTTCATCGGCACCGACGGCGACACCTATCGGGGATCCTGGGTCTCTGACGGGAAGCACGGGTTCGGCCACATGAGGTATGCCAATGGCGACCTCAACGAGGGCGGGTGAAGGAAGAACCTCCAGGACGGGAAGGGGCGGTACGTGTGGAGGAACGGGAACGAGTACGTCGGGTAGTATTATTCAAGTCGATGGAGTTCATAGTTTTAAGTTTGAAGTTTTTAGTTTTGGTTTCTGGAATTTTTCATTTTGGAGAGGCTGGAAGAAGAAGAAGAAGAAAGAAGAGAGTTTTTTTAATAAAAATATTATGAGATTGAAAAGGATATTTAATTTTGTGTCATTTCATACTACCAACTGGTTAAAAATATTCGACATGGCATGCCATCTTATATTGCCAACTAGGTTTGGAGTGATAATTTGCCCATGTCCTTCATGAGCCTCTGTCGCAAAAAAAGTGTCAACCACAAGGTCACCATTTGACTTTACGAAGTTCAGGATCATAACACAAAATTTGCAAAACTACAAGTACCATTTTTGTACTTTTCCCAAAATTAATTGCTTATTTTAGAAGGTTGGATTGGGTCATTGATGAAGTATAAAAAAATTGGGTTAAGTTGGGTTATACGTGGATGAAAGAGAAATTAATTATTTATTAGAAGGTTGAGTTGGGTTGTGGATGGAAGTAGTGTAATATATGACACATTTATAGTAATATAATTCACAAATATAATTCACCAAAGACCAATATAATTCACAAATAAACTGGTAGCAAAATCGTAATATATTTGAAAAGCAAGAGCAAAATCGAGGATGTGTGTCTAAAACATGCATTAAACGTATAGAATTTTGAGTAGTTTTTGCACTTTTGTCTTTATTTTTGTGTCATTTTATTAAATATTTAAGTTTTTGGTGACTAATGGATTATTTGTGCTAATTTGTAGGAAAATGGGTGAATTTGGTGAAGCATTATAACTTGAAGAAGGAGTAGCATGGACAGCTAACTTGGAAGGGCATTTTGGTCAATTTCAGAGCCGAATTAGCAGATGCCTATTAGACAAACAATTGAAGAACTTTTTTCAGATGCCTATTAGATAAACAATTAAAGAACTTTCTTTCTTCTTTTTGTGAATACAAATTACGCTAAAATTGGAGGTCACAAAAGGAAGTTATGACCAAAATAGTGAAGGTTGATCTAGCAGAATTTTGTTGATGAATATTTTGAAATTTTGGTCTACTGCATCGCTTAGGACTATCAAAATGACTCCTGTAGGTTTTTACACTTAGGAGGGCTTATACATAATCCTCTAAATTTAGTTTTCTAGCACTTTTTATTCCGGAGAACAAAATCCTATTTTTATCTTAATTTTGTCTTGACTATGAGAAATTAATCCTCGAGATTGATTTGAGGGAAGAGACCCAAGAATTTTTTTGTAGGGATCTTGGTTTATTAATCTATTTTAGTACCATTTACTTATTTTCTTGTTCATATTGTGGTTCTTGAATGATTTGCGGTTATGGATTTATTCTAAAACTAACATGCCATTGATTCTTGATTAGTGATTGCAATTAGGAATTGAATTAGGAGCAAGGTCAATTCAGCGAGGAACGGTCATTACCAAACTAATTAATTAGGAATAAGTAAGACTAGTTTGTAGATACCAAAGTTTTGAGTATAATCGCTAGGAATACGATCATCCTTTCTTAATGCTATTACCTTATAGAATTGAAATTGTTTGATATTCTTTCTATTAGGTGATGAACAACTAGTTAGGCGGTCATTTGGCTAGTTGAAATTGATGTTTGTGGTCTCTTTTCTGCTGCCGAAGATTTACCCTTACTTGCTACGTGTGTTAGATTATCTTTTGTGATCCAGTGATTAACCAACCTGTCATGGTTCTCCGATCTCGAATCTACCATTTTCTCTCATTGATCTTTACTCCTACATCTTTCCTTTGTGTTCGTTGATTTCGTACGATCATGACATAACTGAACATACCATTCGATATAATTGGGAATACCATTTGACATAATCGGACATACAATTCGATATAATTGGCATACCATTTGACATAACCGGACATTCCATTCGATATAATTGGGTAGACCCTTTGATATAAACGGACATATCATTCGACATAAAAGCTAAAAGATAAAAAAATAAAAAATTACACAAGCGAATAGGTTTTTCCAGGAGGGAGTGAGGGACCCAGCGGTTGGTGGCGGGGACGAGAAAAAAAGGGGGTTGGAGAGGCTGAGTCTTGGTGGGACTCTAGCGGTCGGCGGAGAAGTCAAAGTGCCCTGACCGGAGCTAGGCGGCAAAAAAATGACCGGCCAAAGTTAGGAGACGGAAGCTGTTGGAGCGGAGGGGCCTTCTGTGCTGTGGCGAGACTGGAACCGCTGGTCGAATCCAGACCAAGCTCGGCTGGGGGAGAAACCATATGCAACGGGCTGTTGCGACTACGGTCTAGGTAGACGATGGCGATCGACGATGGGGTTGGTGAGGTGAGCTGGGCAGTCGACGAGGTCAGGGACGAAGGAGAGAGGGGTTGAGAGGGAGGAGAGAGGGAAGGGAAAGAGAGAGAGTGAAATTAATAAAATAACCAAAATATCCCGCGTGAATGTTGGCTGTCTGATCTTGCACATGATTTAAAAAATCAATCTAATAGCTCCCCTTTCATCCAGGTTGGTCCTAACTCACTTTTCAAGTGAGTATCCAATCCCTAATCATTGATAGTAAAGTATATCGAATGTGAACTATATTGAGCAATTTGGGATCATTGGTGTACTCATAATATGAAGGGTTAATTCTAGTTTATTACAACGTATTATAAAAAATATCTACTTCGCATCCTAGAAATACCTTGTATTATGAAAACCTCAAAATTCTGGCATTGACTAGGTATAATAAACCTTCACGTTGAGTTTTATCAGCATTGAAGTTGGAAAAAGAAAGTTTTAGTTCTTGTGATGGAAAAGAAAGTGAGATGGCGAGCAGCTCTGTGATGATAAGGGCGGCGGAACCCTCGATCGAAAGTTGGGAAAGGTCGTCGGCTGCCTTATTCTCGAATCCCCGCCTATACTCTATGGTGAAGTTTAGGCCCATCAGGCGAGAAATGCCTTTTCGTTGGAGATTTGTGTGCACCTTCTGGTCCAACAAGAAACGAAGGCGTTGGTGGTCCATTTTGATCACGAAAAGCTCTTTCTCGTAGATGGCCAACCCAGCATTCTGTGGACCGAGGGCCTCACTCATGTAGGCAATTAGTTGCCCTTCTTGCATAGGACTTCTCCAATGCCCCGGTCTGACGCATCTGTCTCTTAAATAAACTTAGATAAAAAAATTGGGGTAAGCCAATATAGGAGTGTTAGATAAAAGCATTTTAAGCTCAAGGAATTCTGTATCCGCTTCCTCTGACCATTTGGATCCATCTTTTTTAAGAAGCTTGGTTAGAGGTTGAGCCACTGTGCCGTAGTTCCGTATGAACTTGCAGTAGTACCCAGTCAACCCGAGAAATTTGTGCAAGTCACATACAGTTTTGGGTGTCGGCCAGTTCACCATAAAGTCCACCTTCTTAGGGTCGGTCTCCAAACCCTCCTCGAAAATTACATGACCTAAGTAATCCACCTTGGCCACCCCGAACTCACACTTAGAGAACTTGAGGTGACATTGTTCTCGTCGAAGTAGTTGTAGCACCAAATTGAGGTGGTGAAGGTGAAGATCGACATCATTACTGTAGACAAGAATGTCGTCAAAAAAATACCAAGATGAATTGGCAAAAATACAGGGACAAAACCTGGTTCATTAAAGATTAGAACATCGTCGGTGCGTTCGTGAGTCCGAAAGGGAGGACCCGAAACTCGTAATGATCGTGATGGGTTCGAAAGGCCATCTTGGGGATGTCTTGATCCTTCATTCGAATCTGATGATACCTGGCACATAGTCAGACTTCAAAAATATCTTCACTACGTGTAGCTCATCAAGCACGTCATCGATGAACGGGATCGGGTACTTGTCCTTGATTGTGTGGCTGTTTAATTATCGATAATTGACACACATCCGCCAACTCCCGTCCTTCTTTTTGACCAAGAGGACAGGCGATACAAAGGGACTCCGGCTCGGTTGTATGAATCTCGAATCAAGGAGCTCTTTAACCTGTCTTTCAATTTTAGCTTTCTGGAAGTGTGGGTAACGGTAAGGGCGTACTGCTACCGCTGTAGTGCCTGGTGCTATGGAGATTTCGTGGTCGTGAGACCGCTTGGGAGGTAGGCTTCGCAGTTCGTCGAAAAGATCATCAAAGGCAGAAATCAACCCTTGAAGTCGTTCCAGGAATTCTGGAATGAATTCCTTCCCTCCGACAACACTTATCTCGATGGCATAGAGATCCTCGGCTGGTGGTTGAAGCTCTGATGGTCCTTCTTGGTTCCAGAAGACCCAAGCAGCTCTAGACAACTTCTCAATCTCCATAGGCTTGATTGGAAGGTCCTCTAAGAGACAGCTCAGTTCCGCAGGCCCGCCTCGGTGCTCTTTAAGGATGATGTCTTTCCCCTTCTTCTTGATTGTGGCTTAAGCTCGGATAAAGTCAAATGTGATTGGGTTAACTTCCTGCATCCAATCAGTACCCAGCACACTGTCATAAGTACCGAGGTCTAGAATTCGAAAATCGCAACGAAAGTTGCTACCACACATATCCCAATCCAGACTCGTAAATTTTTTTGAACAAGTGACTTTCGGTCATTAGCCAAAGCGATCGTCATCCCGTTCGCCTCCAACTCTTCGAGCTTCAATTCTTGAACGAGGTTGGAGTTGATAAAAGTCATTGTGCTTCCTGTGTCGAGGAGGATGAGCATCGTCTTGCCACCAACGGTCCCTTTGAGTTAATGGTGCCGCTACCGCTGATAGCATGCATCAAAATTTCAACGGTATCTGCTACTTCTTCGGCCTCCGGATCTTTATTGTCGGGTGGCTCTTCTATGTGCTCCTCAATTTTGCCTTCTAAGACGTTCACGCCATTGACTTGACAGGGCTTACAGATGTGCCCTTTGAACCAAGGATAAGCAATGCGGTTCTTTCTTGGGAATACCTTTGAAAGTGTTACTTTTGACGCCGCTGAAGGCTGGGATCGAGCCCTCACTTCCTCGACTTGGTGGCCCCTTGTTCATCATCTTCAAAGCAGCCTCGTGGAGTCGTGCCTTGTCGATTGCATCTTCGATGGAGTTTGGAGCGTGAGTCCTGACCAAGGATTCGAGAGTATCATTCAACCCACCAATGAAACTGAACACGAAATACCTGTCCGACAATGTGGGGTTTTCTAGTAGTATCATGCCCTTTAGCTCCTCAAATTTCTTGATGTAATCTTCCACTTTTTCGGTTTGCCTGAGGTGGTTAAATTCTTCGACAACACTGTCGGAATCTTTATTCCCGAACCTCCGACATAGCTGGCTAACAAAGAAGGTCCAGGTAGGATCTGGTTGACTTAATCGCCATGAATCGTACCACGTTTCTGCCACGACGTTCAAATGCAGGCTGGCTAATTCGACCTTCCTGGCCTCCTCCACTTGATTGACGGTAAGGTAACGCTCGCATTGCCGGATCCAAAAATGGGGGTTGCCTGGGTTGAACTTTGAGAAATCGAGGCGTAACTTTTGGCTTGAATTGGATGTTTTCACCACGGTTGGAGTCATTGTTGCCGTTGTGGTTGGAGTCGATGAAGCCATTGCGGTGGAAGTCGTAGATGTCGTTGCGGTGGCCTCGACGGATATAATAGGTGTTGGACCTAAGATACCCTTGTCTTCGTTGGCCTTCTCGATGGTGGGACGGGAGGCGATGGCCTCTTTTAGCTCGTCGAACCCTCTGTTGCTTTCTTGAAAGAACTGGTCCATACGGGTCCATGTCTCTTTCATACGAGAGGTCTATTCCTGAGTAAATTTAGAGATGGTGCTCTCGAGTTTATCGACCTTCTCCATTGATAAGAAGTACCTAATAGAAGGTAAGAAGAGAAAAGTATGTATCATGCGTCAGAGATTGAGAGAGAGGGGGGGAGGGAGAGAGGGGGAACTACGCATCGAGATGGAGAGTTCACCAACCTCCATTTATAATTGATTCGCCTCTCTCTTCGACTATCGCCGGCGATTCAACTATCGGCTCCGACGATTTTTGAGATTGAGAAACTATGGATTCGCTAGAGAGCTTGAGTTTCTCTCTCCTTCTTTTTGAATTTCTTTGATATATTTTTTTTGTCAGAATTTCAGAAATTCAATTTCTTTGATATTTCTCTCCTTATTTTGTTCGTTTCCTATTTAAACTTTTTCCCTTTTTTTGCGTTTCCATTATTGCCCTTGATATTCACCAATATTATAAAAAAGCCACTATGTACACGGGTCCAGCTCTATTGGCTTCATGTTGTCCAATTGCTGGGACCAATAGTACTGAATCCGGCCTCTACCGGTGTCTAGGATTTTTTGCCATCTATTTTTTTCAAGAGAGCAGCCCATCTGGTTCGCCTTTGTCTTTAACCGCTGGTTCACGATGCATCCAAACTCATAACATATGGGGTTTAAATGGTCGAAAACTTCACAGTTTTGGGCCTTCCTCGAAAGTTTTTTTTTCTGGGTGGAAGCCAGCCTTGCAAGTTATTAAGGATCGCGGACACTAATACAAACCGACTGAAAATCCGGAAGACAATTATTATTTGTCGATTTGATGAGCTGAGTTTCCATGGAAGTTAGGAGACGGTTATTTTCTATAGAAGGTCTTAGAAAGTTAGAGAAGCAATCGGGAAAGTGAAATTGGATGGAAAAGATGATTACTGAAATTGGTGAAAAGTAAGTTTTTAATACAGGCCTAATGGGCTATTTATACCCTACAACTTAAGTTACACAAGCATGGCCCAAGGCCCGTGTCCACGTCATCTACTCCGCAAGTGTACCTTCCCTCGTATCCACCTCAACGGGAAGTCTACCAAAACAAGCTGCTGTAGGTACATTAGGCTTCAACACCCTCCCACAAGTTGGAGCATGGATATCAATCATGCCCAACTTGGAGACCAAGTAATGGTGACGTTTACCTGATAGCCCCTTCATAAATAGATCAGCCAAATTGTACTCGGTATCCACGTGAAAGAGTTTAACCAGGCCACGCTGAATCTTCTCACGAATCAGATGACAATCCAACTCTATATGCTTCGTTCGCTCATGAAAAATCGGGTTCTCAGCGATAGAAATTGCTGACTTATTATCACAATACACGAGTGAAGGCCCCGAAGAAGGTATCTGGAAGTCATGAAGAAGGAAAGACAACCACTGCAGTTCACAAGTAATGGAAGCAAGCACCCTATATTCAGCTTCGGAAGAAGAACGAGACACCGTGGGCTGCTTTTTGGACTTCCAAGCAATCAAAGAGTTTCCTAGAAACACCGTGAAGCCTGTAATGGACCTGCCTGTTGCATGACAATTGCCCCAATCGCTATCGCAATATCCCTTCAATTGCAGGTCGCAATATCCCTTTAATTGCAGGTCTGAAGTAGCAGAGAAGAAGATCCCCGCAC
The DNA here is from genome assembly GCA_963995505.1 of Hypericum androsaemum. Lineage (NCBI taxonomy): Eukaryota > Viridiplantae > Streptophyta > Magnoliopsida > Malpighiales > Hypericaceae > Hypericum > Hypericum androsaemum. The sequence goes on from OZ023185.1 coordinate 16,107,011, forward strand.
CCGGATTACACGTGAGATATCTGAGGACCCGTTGTGCTGCCTTCATATGGTTCTGTGTGGGTTTCGAGTTAAACTGACTCAGCTGTTGAACAGCAAAGCTGATATCGGGTCGTGTGTTTGTTAAGTACAGCAGCTTCTCCACCAATTGTCTATAAGAGGAAGATGTGAAGGGCTTGTCTGGATCAAGAGAACATTCTTCTTTATCTATAGACAATGGAGAATCATCAAGGAGTAAGCTGTCATCTGCTGCTAGGCGAAAACCAGGTTCAATAGGAGTGAGGGCTGGTCGACATCCCAAATAACCTGTCTCTTGCAGAAGGTCTAAGGTATACTTCTTTTGGCAAAGGTGTAAACCAGAATCTTGCATAGTCACCTCCAGACCCAAAAAATAGCGGAGTTCACCAAGATCCTTAAGCTTCAAACGCGTACTAAGACGCTGTTGTACTCCTGCAATCGAAGCTGTAGACTCACCTGTCAAAACAATATCATCCACATATACAAGGAGAGCCAAGAAGAAACCAGCTGAATCTCTCATGGTGAACAAAGAATGATCGCTTTGAGATTGAGTAAAACCCATATCCAAGAGCAAAGAAGTCAATTTAGCAAACCATTGACGACTAGCCTGTTTTAAACCATAAAGTGACTTTTGGAGGCGACAAACCTTCCCATGGTCAGCTGCAGCAACCTCTAACCCAGGCGAAAGTTCCATATACACCTCTTCCTCCAATTCCCTGTTTAGAAATGCATTATCTACACCTAATTGATATAGGTGCCAGCCTTTAGAAGCAGCAATAGCCAGTAGAAGTCGCACAGTAGTCAATTTTGCAACCGGGGAAAAAGTATCTAAAAAATCAACACCAAAGGCTTGGGTGTAGCCTTTTGCAACCAGCCTGGCTTTGTAGCGTTCAATGCTACCATCAGACTTGAGTTTGAGTTTATAGACCCATTTGCAACCTATAGGAGATTTGCCAGGAGGAAGCGGGACAAGAGACCAGGTGTTGTTCAAAGCAAGAGCATCGAGCTCGATTTTTATGGCCTTCCTCCAACATTCAGACTTTACCGCATCCTGAAACCTAGATGGCTCAACACTAGAAGCAAGAGACAAGCTATAGGCTCTATGGACAGGACTAAGTTGAGCAAAAGACACATGATGGGAGATAGGATAAGGAGTAGAAAACCCAAGAGGACTAACAGACTGAGATGAAAGATGACTGGACTGAATTAAAGAACTAATGGAGGAAGGTACTAAATCTGTAAGATAGTGTTGCAAATGCAAGGGAGGTTTCTTGACATGAGAGGACCTCCGAACAGGATCAGGAGCAGCACGTGTAGGGGAAGGAGGTGAGCTTGGAGGTAAGGTTGTATGTTGTGGAGGTTCAAAGTCTGGAGGATGAGCCAAAGGAAGAGCAACGTCTGAAGGATCATCAAGAAAAGATACAGGGAGGCAGGTTTGATCAGTTTGCAGGTCCTGGAAGTGATGAGAATCATACAGGATACCTGAAGAAAAAGGATATATGTCTTCATAAAAGGTAACATCTCGAGAAACAAGGATTTGGTGGCTAACCAGGTCATAAACTTTGTATCCTTTCATGCCAAAAGTATAACCAAGAAATACGCATTGCCTGGCTCGGGGATCAAGCTTGGATTTGGTAGGTTGAAGGTTAGAGGCATAGCATAGGCACCCAAATACTCTGAGGTTGGAAAAAGAAGGCTGTCTGGTATAGAGGAGCTCAAATGGAGATTTGTGTTAAAGAACAGGGGTTGGAGTTCTATTGATAAGGTAAGTGGCGTGTAGGATGTCATCGCTCTAAAAAACTAAGGGAATGTGGGCATGAATCATCATAGTACGGGCTAGGTTGAGGATGTGTTAGTGTTTACGTTCGACCCTCCCATTTTGTTGAGGTGTCATGGCACAAGAGACCTCATGAACAATACCTCGTCGACTGTAAAACTCAGTCATCAAGAATTCTTTGCCACCATCAGATCTGATCGTCTTGATAAGAACACCAAACTGAGTGTGCACAAGGTTACAAAACTGCTCAATACAAGATCGAACTTCAGCTTTATTATGCAGCAAGTATATCCATAAAGCTCGGGAGTGGTCATCCACAATAGTCAAAAAGTACTCGTATCCATCATGAGAAGTGATACGACATTTACCCCAAATGTCCATGTGCACCAAGTCAAAGCAAGCTGCTGCTTTAGAGGTACTACTAGGGAAAGGTAATCTAACATGTTTTCCTAAATTGCAGAAATCAGAATGTACATGACTATCCATATGTATAGCAGGATCTAAAAGTTTAAACTGATCAATCTTTGCAGCTGGTACATGACCAAGTCTACAATGCTATAGGTCAATAGGTTTGGCAACAAAGGAGAAGGTAGTTGGTTTGGAAAGGATAGGTGGGGCTGCTCCCTGATCCTGATGTAAAATGTACAGACCAGCTTTGTCTTCAGCCGTGCCAATCACCCTCATAGTTGTAGGGTCCTATATGTGACAAAGTTTTTCAGCAAAAGACACTCTACAAGACTGATTTCCAATGAGTTTCGAGACTGATATCAGATTGAAATGGAACCCAGGGACATATAGGACTTGGGAGAGAAGTAAAGCACCTAATTGGACATCCCCTATATGTGTAACACCAACAAGATGACCATTTGGGAGACTAACGGAGACATTAGAGACAGGAAAGACACGAAGAAAACAGTCCAGAGAGCAAGCTACATGATCTGTAGCACCAGAATCAATGATCCAACTAAACTCAGACAAAATAGACAATTGATTAGGAGTAAGATGATTGATATTACCAGACATATGAACGTGAGGAGTGGAAGGAACTTGTGGAAGCGGAGGACCTATAGGAGTAGAAGGAACAGGCACACTAGGAACAGAAGCAGGTAAAGCAGATTGCTGAAGAAGACCCATGATGTTACTAAACTGATCTGCAGACAAGTTCATCTTTGACAACTCTTGTGATAGATGCATTTCCTTAGTGTTGCAGATCTCAGAACCATAAGAGGCACCATAACAAGAATGAGGATCAGGAACCATATTCTAATGTTGATAACCACATGTAGCAGACGCTATATTATGCTGTCCAGAAGCACCTCGATTGAAAATAGGGTGATGATTCAAATAGGCAGACCCTGATCCAGAATATTGTGGTCCAGGTCCTGGAGCTCGAGGTCTAAAACCCGGTGGAAACCCATGCTTCTTAAAGCACTTATCAACAACATGACCTAAACCACCACAATAAGTACACTGAGGCCGCTTAAACTGATTCCAAGGCCTCCGTGGACCTTGATATCCACTAGTAGCCATCACAGGGTACTGTACAGGAGGTTGACTGGCTGGAGACATCACAGGACTAAGCAATTGCATCTCTTGTTCACCAGCCATGGCCAATACACGAGTGATTGAAGGTAGAGGATCTATCATCAAAATCTGTGATCGTAATCCAATATAACTCTCATTCAAGCCCCTAAGGAACCGCATTACCCTATCAGCTTCTAGATATGATCTCATAATAACAGAAACTTCACATTTATCCCTACAAAGACCACCATCAACTCCAGTAACACACTTGCAACTAGGAATCGGCCTCAATTGCATCAATTGATCCCACAATATCTGAAAATTAGTGTAATAGTCATTGATATTTAACGCACCTTGTCTTAGGTTATAAATCTGCTCCTGCAATGACGCGATGTGCATAGATTCACTGCGCCCAAATCTCTCCTTAAGATTCTTCCAGATTGAAGCCGCCGACTCGAACCAGAGCAAGCTTTGAGCAACGGAGGCCTCTACAGAGCGCGAAATCCAGCTGATAACCATAGTATTGCACCGATCCCAGTGCGAGTTTGTTTATAATTTTTTCCAAAAACCAATTATTTAAATACTATAAAAAAGGGATAAGTATTATTTGAATCCTGTGGTTTACACGAATTTTGCCATGTGTTCCTGATGTTTAGAAATGACTTTTGTGGTAGTTGTGGTTTCACCTTTTTTGCGTTAGAGGCTCGGGAGCCTTCCCGAACCAAAAATTAGCTCCGAACCTAGAAACGACGTCGTTCGATGCTGAGTTGTCTCGCCACGGTGGAAATTTTTTCCCGGTTAGAATGCTGACGTGTCACAAAATAAAATATCTATTCCAATCACTTATTTTTTAATCTTTTCAAAAACCTCCTCCTCTCTCTCTCCCCTCTCTTCTTATTCTTCTTCCTCCTTCCCTCTCTCGTAAGGGAAAAATAATTCCAATGAAACCTTCAATCCATCATGAAAACAGAACTTCACAAACAAAATAAAAAGCCAACCCTCAAATTCATTATAAAAACAGATACCATCAATCAAGCAATAACCCGCAGTTTATCCCCAATTAGAGTTGCGCCGTCGACAATCAAGCGGTGGGAACTGCAACAAGGACGATTGAGGCACCGACGGCGAGGAAGGTTACATTGGTGGGTCATCGACCACCAAACGGTGGGTCACCTCGGTGGCGGCGTGGGAGAAGATGAATGCCGCAACCCGCCACTGCCGCCCTAAACCTCGCATCGTCATCTACCTCATGGGTAACGGTGGAGAACCGCTTAGCACGCGCGTGGGCGACGGTGCGTGGCCAAGTAGCCTCCTCTAAAACCCTAAATCGTGAAATGAAAAGGGCAACCGTCAAGAGCCGCTGTGGGTGGAGGTGCTTCTTGGTGTGCTTGGCGACGAGCTGCGAAGGCGACGGTGACGACGATTCACCGTCGCAGCCGCCATGCTAGGCTGAGCTTGCTCCCGGCCTCGTCTCCCGACACTCTGTCCTGAGGGAACGACGCCGTCGCTAGCAGAGGAAGAAGAGCGGGGGAGTTCAAGGGGGAAGATGAAGACCTCAAGTCGTGGATGAACAAGAACGGCCTTCCTCCTTGTAAGGTTGTCCTCGACGAGCAGGAAAATTGCCGATGATGAGCGGGAAAACGACTAGGAAGAGGGCGGCCATGCGATGGTGGTGTTCCGCTTCCAGTGCTTGGGCCTGCAGTAGAAGAATTTGGGACCACTGCTCCGATCCAAAACCCTAGATGAATTTGGGAGATTTTTTATGGCTTGATTGAGCGAGAGGGAGAGAGAGGCAGCTGAGCTCAGTGGAATCGACAAAGAGGCGATCAGGTCAGGTTGGGTGCACTTTGTTTGGGTTGGAACAATCTCAGGTTGGAATCGGAGAAGAATAAGAAGAAGAGGAAGACGAAGAGGAGAGAGGGGAGAAGAAGAAGAAGAAGGAGAAGAAGAAGGAGAAGAAGAAAGGGGGATTTGAAAAATTATGAAAAGATAAGGGATTAAAATGATATTTAAGTCATGCCAACTCACGTTGCCAACCGACCAAAGAAGTCTGATGTGGCATGCCACATCACCCTTGAAACAACGTCGTTTCTAGGTTCGGAGCTAATTTTGGTTCGGGAAGGCTCCTGAGCCTCTAACGCAAAAAACGTGAAACCACAATTACCAAAAAAGTCGTTTCTAAACTTCAGGATCACATCGCAAAATCCGTGTAAATCACATAATTTAAATGGTACTTTTCCCTATAAAAAATTTATCCTTCTCTCTCATCTCACCCCCTTCCCTCTCTCCTCCCACCTTTCTCCCTCTTTCGACCCCATCTCTCTCCTTCCCTCCATTAAAAAAGCCAAAAAAAAAACCAAGAAATACAGAAGATTTCGGAGCTCCTACGGAAGCCAACATATGAACAAAATCAAAGGCCCACTTCTTTTCTAACTTCGTGGAGATCTATTAAAAAGTTTAATTTATAGAAAGTTTAATCAAATCAATTATGTACTGGCAAAGGTTCTTCCAGTCGCCGGCCTCGCAGAGGAGCCCGAGGGAGGTGTCTGCGCGATCCCTGGTGGCGAGGGCGGGGGTGGGATCAGATTTAGGTTCAGGGTTAGGGTTATTGAGGCGGGCTTGGATTGACTTATCGATGAAGTTGAGGTGGTTGGTCAGCTCGTCAAAGCGGGACCAGAAGTTCCGACGAGGGTAAATTTGGAATTGCAGCTACTTCGGAGCTGCCTGGTTCGCCCATTGGGGTGCTCTTCTTTTTCCTATCTAAGATGTTTTTTCTTTCTCGGTTACATTAGGTGCCGTATTTACATTAGGTGTAGAGGGAAGAATATGATGGAGGAAGGAAGAAGATTAATTTTTTTTATATTATATAAAAAAGTTTAGGGATTGTTTAAATAATTTGTCATATTACACATCAGCTTTAATTTAAGAAAGTTATCTGTCATGTGTCCTCCACGTCATCTCAAAATGATGTCATTTCGGACGAGTTTGGATGGGTAGCTGCCCTGGACCTACCCGAAAAATAAGTGGTCAACCACAGGGTACAAAAATACCAATTTAGAACCACATGTACTTTAGACGAAATGGGTGAAACTACAGGGTACTAAAATAAACTTATCCCATATTTTTTTATATACTATTTTTTGGTCGGTTTTAATATTATTTAGAAAAATGTTGGGATTAAACCAAAAAACATTTTAATCCACGTATACAGAATTTTTTCGGAGTTGAATTTGGAATATTGATCCATTCAACTTAATTATTTGAGCCATTTGCCCAAATAATAGAGTAATTTTTTAAAAGGGGGTTAATTTTTCCGACAATTCCCTGAATGGGATTGTCAGGGATGTTTTCTTTGTCTGGGGTCGAGCCACAAACCGCTCAGCAGGCAACGTTTTTTGTTTTGCCAAAAATCGCTCCACCGGAAAAAATTAACACACAATGGCTCTTGTTCGGAATCGAACCGAACACCTCCACAATTTTAAATAAGTACTCTAACCAATCAATCTACAAGAGCCTATTGACTTATAACTTTGTAATAAATAATATATTACATATATACGATTTCTATGAAATATGTAATATATTACATAAATACATATTTATATAAAATAATATTTATTACATAAATACATATTTATGTAATATTTTTTATTATATAAATATGTATTTATGAAATACATATTTATGTAATATATTATTTATATTTATGTAATATATTATTATTTATGTATATTATTTATGAAATACATATTTATGTAATATATTATTTATTAAATAAATATGTATTTATGAAATACATATTTATGAAATATATTATTTTTAAATAAATACATATTTCATAAATATATTTATGAAATATATTATTTATTAAATAAATATGTACTTATGAAATATGTATTTATGAAATAAGTTTTTATTTTTTTTGTATTTAGCTGGGTGTATTATATTACGAAATTAGTTGTTCATATTAACTTCAAGATAGAATTTTTTATTTGGAGTTACTTTTTCATTGCAACCTTATCTAAGAGAATTCCAAAATATTATTATTTTTAATAAACATTACTTCCTCTTTATTTTTAATAAACAAGTTGTATAATGTTAAAAATGAGTTCTGGTTTAAATGAGACAATTAAATTGGTAAAAAAAGAAAATGCTTCCGGCGGAGCGATTTTTTGTAAAAAAGAAAACGCTCCCGGCGGAGCAATTTTTGGCAAAACAAAAAACGCTCCCGGCTTTTGGTAAAAAAAATTTTTTTTGGTAATTTTCCTTCGCTTTGGGTAATTTAGTTTGGAACCCTTATTTATTTAATATATTACATATTTCATAGAAATCGTATATATGTAATATATTATTTATTACAAAGTTATAAGTCAATAGGCTCTTGTAGATTGATTGGTTAGAGTGCTTATTTAAAATTGTGGAGGTCTTCGGTTCGATTCTGAACAAGAGCCATTGTGTGTTTTTATTTGGAACTTAAGTTGTGGAGGCCAAGGCCCGTGTCCACGTCATCTACTCCGCAAGTGTACCCATGCTTGTGTAACTTAAGTTGTAGGGTATAAATAGCCCATTAGACCTGTATTAAAAACCTACTTTTCACCAATTTCAGTAATCATATTTCCATCCAATTTCACTTTCTCGATTGCTTCTCTAACATTCTAAGACCTTCTATAGAAAATGACCGTCTCCTAGCTTCCATGGAAGCTCAGCTCATCAAATCGACATGGTATCAGAGCAACTAGACGAGATCATAGTCTAGTGCTCTCTAAGATCCTATAATCAAAGATTCCTAGTTTTTTTTTGTACTTCCTTTCGTCCTCTACTTCGTAATCGGCTCCAATGACGGTTACTAATACTCCGATCTCACCGGTCTCCATCGATGAGTCTGATCCTCTCTATCTCGTCGCTAATGAGTCACCGGCAGTCGTTTTGGTTACACCGTTACTCAACGGCAACAACTACCATTCCTGGAGTAGATCGATGCAAATCGCCTTACGCTCGAAGAACAAACTCGGATTTATCGACGGATCCATCGCGATTCCACCTGTTGGTAATTTACTATAGTACATGTCAACTTTTAACAAGCTTACTCTATTGCCACGTGTCTTCCACGTCGTCTCAAAACGACGTCATTTCGGGTGGGTTTGGACGGGCAGCTGCCCTGGACCTGCCCGAAAAATAGGTGGTTAATGTCTTGATGACCACGCCATTCTTTTGGGTTTGAACTTTGAAATATATTTTATTAGGAGAAGTGCACTAATGTATTATATGGTATTGCGGTTTTATATTTGAAAATTTTATGATTTATAATGTATAAAAAGTCTTAACTTTTTTTATTTTTTCTTCACATAGAGGACCAGGGTAGCCTCAGGTAGTTGCTCGAAAAAAATTTCCGGAACAGATTCGTTTTTAAGTTCACGTTACCCAGGTAGCTAGTGACAGGGATACTATGATAAACATTTATTCGATTGTGTCTACTTTCTTTGAGAAGTTGTTAGTTCTTATAGATAATACTATGACTCTGACAACCAATCCCACTACATGGCAGCTTGGTAAGTATCAGCGTGATTTTTTCAGTGTCTATCACATGTTTTTTTATGTCTATGCATTGTTTTAAAATACGAATATCTGTATGGGTTGGATTTTGTCCGTTTTCCAGTGCGACCATGGTCGGACCAAAATTTTTAATTTTTTAAGTATTTTTTAAATATTATGTAGTCCGTTTCCCAATCCCACTACATGGCAGCGTGGTAAGTATCAGCGTGATTTTTCATAGTGTCTATCACATGTTTTTTATGTCTATGCCAAAGTGCAATTAATTGACAGAGTTCAAATATTTAAATCTTGATAAAATGTAATTAGATAAGTGTAAAAATTTATTTTTACAAAATATATTTGTGTACGTCTATCTTAATTTCTCATAACATATACTCATGTCTATATACTTTATATTCACGTGTACCTTTATCGTTAAAAATATAACATAGATATAATAGTATCTTATACTTCCATAGCTTTGAGATTCATTTGTATTTGTTGGGATTTTTATCGTTAAAATCCTAATACACTCGTGATTTGGAAGTTATAAAGAATAACACCCAAAATCTTATTTAAAGATTAAACATTGCTTTTAATGTTGAAAATCATCTTCCTAATAACCTACCTTAAAAAAATGTCACACACGTTAAAGAGAAAATGTGTTTCTTTTAAGTGGGGGCAATGTTATTTCTTGGGGGGACAGAAGCAAGGCTTCTCGGCTCCTCTGGAATAAAAGAACGTAAAAGAACACATAATCTTTTCTTATGATATTCTTGACGAGCAAAATAGTTTACAAGGTTGGGGCTTCGAATATGGGAGTTGGGTGCGTGATTGACTTCACAAGTTCGAGAAGGTAAAGCCGAATGAAGCGTTTATTCTCCTAAAGCGAGTGAGGTACCAACTCAATGGAGGTGAGCCCGACGCTAGCTAAAATCGGTGCCAACGAGTGGAGGACCAACCCGGCGCCAACTAAATGCGGCGCCAACTGAGTGCAACTAAACCTGGCACCAACCGAGGAGAGGCAAACCCGGCGCCAACAGAGGGAAGGCGAGTGGCGCCAACTGAGGGAAGGAGAGTGCGGCGCCAACTGAAGGAAAGCAAAACCGGTGCCAAGTGAACCCGGCGCCAGGTGGGTGAAAGAAAACCCGACGCCAAGTGAAGGCAGTTGAAGGAGTTTTGACTATCTGTGGTAAAGTGGTCATAACTCTTGGCTCGGACATTTGATTAAGGTGATTCTTACATATATAGAAAGATAATAGATAGACCTACGACTTTGTAGTTTATCACTTTTTCCAATTCAGAATGGAAGGATGTCTAAAACCGGCGCCAAATGTAGGCAGCAAACCTGGCGCCAGGTAGAGGAAGCAAATCCGGCGCCAGGTCATATCTTTTGACTCGAATCTCAGATTAAGGCGATTCAAGTTGCTGTATGAAGGTAAGGCATAGCGCTACAACTTTGTAGTTTATAACTTCTTTAAATTCAGAGCAGAGGGATGTCAAAAAGTTACTTGAAGTGAATGTAGCGCCGAACAAGGCACCCAAAACCGGCGCCAGTGGAAGTGCCCAGTGTACATGAGATAAGGTGGAAGAGACCGGGTCAGTGCAGACTCTATATCGAGGGGAACAGGAATACAAAAGAGACCAAGTTCGAGGATGACTCTTGAAGGAGTTGGAGAAGCTCTAGAACACTCAGTGCATTCGAATGCGTGAGAGTTAAGGATAAGCATGAAGTTCCTAAGGAAGACGGGATAAGCGCGAGGAGATCAGATAAGCTTTGGGGTCTTCAAACCCGATTCGGATAGGGATAGGTATTGGTGAGGGTAAGTTTTTAAAGTCTCCGATTTTGACTACAACATAGCTTGGGGTGAGGCTGAAGCGGTCTACTTTTCTATATAAGCAGGGCAAAGGGCGAGCAGAAGGGGACATCCACAAATCAAATACACAATATCTATCAAGCTTCGACTTTTTTATCTTAGTTTAGGTTAGTAGTAGTCTCGGCTTCGGCCAACCCTTGTTACCTTCGGCGTTAGACCGACCTTGGGACGAGCACTCCGGACCGTCACGAGTTCGTTCTTGACGTTCTCACATTTTTTTTCCCAACAGATATAAGGGAAAGGTAGGGTGTGAAATAACCAAGGTTCAAATGCGAGACAAAAATCTATCCAAAAAAATAAAGGGTTTAGTATAGAAAAAAGTCTCTCTCAACCTCGGACTTTTAAGTTGCAGAAAATATTCTTACTCAGAATGTGAGTAAATATTTTCTCCAGGAAGAGCTCTTGACTGAAGCGTAGCGCCTCGCGGTCGTTACTGTCGTGGGAGGAGGATACTTCTCGTATTCTCAATGCGATCAAGGATGCGGCCTGTGGTTTGGATCATTTTCGGAGCTTTGAACCTCCCTAGTCTCGGGCTTTCTTTTGATTTTGGTTTTGTTGATATTTTGGAGATACTTGGTGATGTCCCCAGATAGCTGCAATCATTAACTTTGATTTTTTATTCCTGTTATCTGGCGACTAGAACGTTGGTACTCCGATATCATTGAGGTATACTTTCTTGGTGATTCTCCGGAGAAATATAATACTTTACTTTTCAAAAAAAATGATGTGAGTAAATATTAACCAGTGAAAATCCTGTGAAAAAAAATGTAGAAAGATTAAAATAAATATTTTATTGTTATTGACTTTTTGGATTCTTGTCATTTTTGTTATGTTTATAATTACATGGATTTTTTTTATTAATTCTCGTTGAATAAGAAAAAACTCTTTTCAATTTAGTTACCTTGTGTAACATTTTTATTTAGCTGGATCCATCACACTTAGATCAAAACCATCATCAAAATAACCCCAGATCAATCACTAACAAAGGGGTAAATCTCATACCTAAAGTTACAGCTCCCACTAATAACTCTCCCACCTTCTTTCGCATCACAGCAGCTAGGAAGCTCACCTATTATACCATCCAAACACTCCTTACAAGCCAAACTATTAAGATCCCTAGTACACTGCACCAACCCATAAAGCAACTGCTTCGCGCCAGCGTCCCGGACCAGCTGCCCGGTCGCGTACAGCCTCGGAGTCTCGTACGCTTCCTTCGCCAACCGGGTCAACAGCTCGTTGGTTTTCGCATTGAAGCTCGTCGAGTCATTAACGACACGTATATTCCACATGTAGAACTTGTTCTGGTCGTCAATCTGGCCGAGGAAGTCGAGCTCCGAGTACTTTAACATACAGTTATCGTACCAGATGACGGCTCCTTTGTTGTGTGGACAACGTTGGCGGATCTCATCTGTTGCGTCCACTACACAAGTCTTGCAATCCGAGGAGGAGACGTCGCCTCTGCATAGGGCGAGGCCATAGGTTTTGTCCGGTTTTTGGCCGAACGAGTCGTCGGAGAAGCCCGTCGGAGGGGCTTGAGAGGCCAGGTAGCTGGTGAGCTTGTTTAGGTTATTGTCGTAGGGGCTATTGGCTGTGAAGTTGCTTGTGCTTGAACAGAAGTGGAAGAGTGGGTCAACTCCAACAACAGCCTGAACAAGTACAAAGGTTGCAAGTAGATAAAAAGGCGTGGGAAAACTAATGATGGACATTTTGTTGTTGTGGATGCAAAGTTGGAAGAGTTGTAGGGTATTTATACAAGTGGATAATACATGTTAGATTGAGTTGTTCTGATCTAACGATGCCTTATTTTTTTATCTGTTATTTTGTATACAAGATTTAAGTACTATTGGTCAAATAGCATTTAGCCTAAACATATATGATTTGATCGAGGATTAGGGTTCGAACTCCTCCAAAATATATTTTTAGTATAATTACTTTTCGAAAAAAGAGTTAATACTATTGAGTACTATTTAGAGATGATTTATCTATTGATATTTAATTCTTTTGTAACATTTGAATTTAAAACTTTCTTAAGACCTTCTTCAAAGAATCTAACATATTCGGTAAATATCCGTGTTAAAATTCAGTGGTTCAGAGCTGGTTTGGTAAAATATTGTGGATGAAACCGGAAGCAACCAATACTTTTCACTGGTTTTTTCGAATGTTCTATGAACTTGTAATAAAAATCAAAATTGCGGCGTTAATTTATTGACTTTTACCGACGCCTTACGAGCATAGCTCATCACCGACAGAAATTTTTATTTCATCTCCACTAACGTCTTAAGTTTTCGACATTTAATTATTAATCCTCCGAAGAAAGATTCCCGGGAAGTCTCAGCAATTCATTTGATTTGGTACAATAAGACAAAAGTTGGGGGCGAGACCGAAATCTAGGTAAGCCAATTATAATATTTTCAAACTTGTGAATTCTAGAAGGGTTGAACTGCACAAGATAAAGTTATATCCGTGCAAAACGATAAATTTGATAAAATGTTTAGCATTATACTAATTAGTAATGAGAGCAGTAGATATGATGCAGTTGTTTTTCCATATCAGTTTTTTCCATTGAATTTTGTGGGTTTAGATTTTTTATTCCATCAACCTAGTAATATATACTTTTCTATTTTCTCTATTTTATGAATTTTATGAAATATATAAATTGCAGAATATTTGTGGACCTAAACTCAAAGGACGAAAATGATAATCCTACAACACGCCCTAAAATAAATCCACTAGGATGAAGTTACGTAATTGACTTCGTCTCGTATTGATACAAAATCGCGCATTCATATTATAATCACTACTTCCAATACAAAACAAAGTAATGGGCAAATCACTTTATACAGTAAAAGGTTGTTGGCACTCCATTTATGGTACGACTTTTATGCAATTAAAGGATTCGACGATGGAACTACGAAAAGTGAAGGGTGATGTAGCACTCGCACTCGGTTTCTTTACCACTAGGCTTCGGATAATGTCAGACAAGTTCAGATTTATTTTTTTTGGGGAAAAATACAGCACCTAGAACATATATTCATATCGGAAAATCGGTAAACAGTAGGGCATCAAGTTCCGGAGGATGGACAGAGAGCCAACCCTGAAGAAGAGAACCAGTTCTACAAGCCTTGCAAACCCAATCTACTACAAAGTTTTGCAACCTATTGACAAGATTAAGTTTACATGACTGTAGAGTAGATAAAAGAGCTCGGACATCGATCACTAAATTCTCCAATCTCCAAGGGACTTGGGGATCAGGATCCGTAAGAAGCATATGTGCCAGCTTGCAATCCGTCTCCACGATAGTCGGAATCGAGTGATGATTCGAGTTGATATTCTGAACAGTAGAGCGGATGGCTTGAATCTCAGCTTCAATCGGAGAAGAAGCTGAAGTTAGATACGTCTGACCTTCCAAGAGAAGGCCTTCATGATTCCTAGCAACTGAGGCAATTTCGGTGGGAGAATCTTGTTCGCACCAAGAAGCATCGCAGTTGAACTTCAAAGTGCCACCCGCCGGAGCGACCCACGAAGTCTGATTGTTGGCTAATCCTGGTGCACACGCACTGTCCACACCTGAGACCTGCAAAAATTCCAAGCTAGAGTAAAGAGCTTGGCCGACTGTCCTTAAAGGAATAGGCATCATATCATCAAACAAAAACTTGTTCCGCGAGAGCCAAACATTCCAGCAAAGATACATGGCAAAAGAAAGGAACTCCTTAAGCTCAGGAGTAGAATACGAAGAGATAATATCCATCAACCAAATGCCAAAACTAGTATGCACATTACTAAGAAACTTAAAACCTAAATTGCTACAATGCCAAGAAGCACGAGCATGGGAGCATTGAAAGAGTAAATGCAAGATAGATTCATCCGCAGTATGACACAGTTTGCACAAAGGAGATGGGTTCAGATGACGTTGGTGAAGAACCGCAGCAGCTGGGATTACTTCCTTGGCTGTCCTCCAAATGAAATGGCAGATTTTCGGATGAATGGGGAGCTTCCAGATGAGCTTCCAGATACCTGGATCAAAGGGGATAACATTTAGGTTAATAGAGTTAGGAGAAGACAGAAGATCCTGCTGGGATTTAAGGACATGATAGCCCTTCTTTATAGAGTACACGCCATCATTCGAATGATGCCAAATCAATCTATCCGCAGAATCACTCCTACCACAGTGAATCTTCAAAATAGCTTAATGTTCCACTGGGGAGAACATGGTTTGCAACAAATCGTATTTCCAAGACTTAGTCGACCAGCAAATAAGATCAGAAACAGTCTGCAATGGAGGGTTAGTAAACCTACAAGCAGGGCGTAAATCAGGCAGATCAGGAATCCAATTATCAACCCAAATATTGGTGTCAGCACCATTGCCAATCTTGGAAACAATACCACTAATAAGAGCCTGTTGACCTTGAGTCAAGCTACTCCAGACCCAAGACGGTCTGTAACCAAGTTTAGCATTCCAGAGGTCAGTATGAGGAAAGTAAAGCCCTTTTAAAATTCTGAAGCAAAGGGAATTTTGATTATTAAATAACCTCCATACCTGCTTCGCAAGTAAGGCAATATTAAACAAGCGCAAGTCTTTGAAACCCAAACCACCTAACTGCTTTGAGAGTGTAAGTGTGTCCCAATTGAGCCAGTGGATCTTCTTAGTATAAACATCACCCGACCACCAGAATTTAGCAATCATACTGTTCAGCTTTGAACAAAAAGTGGCAGGGAACACGAGACACTGCATGACATAACAAGAAATAGAGGATAAAACTGATTTAATAAGTGTCTCCCTGCCTGCCATAGAGAGGAGCATCTGCTTCCAACTCTGAGACTTGGACCACATCTTTTCGAAAATAAAATTAAGTGCCTCGGACTTAGATTTGCCCTAAAAGGATGGCAAGCCAAGGTACTTGTCTGAGGGTAGCATCTGGAGCATCTCAAGGATCTGGCAAATAGCAAGTCTAGAATCATCGTCCTCCCATCGAGAGAAATAAATACTAGACTTTCTGAAATTTATTTCCTGGCCAGAAATGTTAGAAAACTGAACAAGGAGTGATTTCAACATAGAAGCTTCATTCACACAAGCTTTACCAAAAATTAGTGTGTCGTCCGTAAATAAAATGTGGGTCAAAATAGGACAGTTTTGGTTCAATGCATACCCATGGATCGAACCTGAAAGCTTAGCGTGATTGAGGAAATGGGCAAAAACATCAGAAACAAACAAAAAGAGAAAAGGGGATAAAGGATCACCCTGTCGAATACCTCTAGATGCCGCGAACCAAGGTAGAGGTCTACCGTTGAACAAGATGTTGTAAGAAGTTGAAGTGATGCAGCTCATAGTACAATCAATCCAACGAGGAGGAAAACCAAGCTTTGTTAAAACTTGTCTCAAAAAATCCCAGTTAACGAGGTCATAGGCCTTTTTGAGGTCTAACTTAATAGCCATAGATTTGAGCTTCTTCTTCTTGTTGGCAGTTTTCAAGCAGTGAAAGGCCTCATGTGCAATGATGATATTATCCTGAATGGCCCTATTCTTCACAAAGGCACCCTGACAATCTGTAATCAAGGATTCCATCAACGGCTTAAGACGGTTAGCTAAAACTTTAGAAAAAACTTTATAAGCAAAGTTACATAAGCTAATTGGTCTAAAGCCATGCAAATCAGTAGGGTTCGAATACTTGGGAATCAAGGTAATATAAGTTTTGTTAAGATCAACAGGGACCACAGCAGACTCAAACAAATTCATGACCAAAGCAATAAGATCGTGCGAAATAGTATCCCAATACTTTTGATAAAAAATCCCAGAAAACCCATCCAGGCCAGGGGATTTAGTACCACCCATATCGAAGGTAGTGGCCTTGATCTCATCAACCAAAAGAGGCCTAAGCAAATCCACAGACATATCAAGTGTGACAAGCCTAGGGATACAGTCAATCACAGCAAATGAATCAGATGTAGGCTGCATAGTGTATAAGTCGCAAAAATGGTTCTGAATAGCTTGAGTTAAAGATGGCATATCATCAATCCAAAGACCACTGGGCAAAGATAGTTTGACAATCTGATTTACCTGCCTCCGCTGGGTAGCGGAGGTGTGAAAGAAAGCCGTGTTTCGATCACCCCAGTTTAGCCATTTGATTCTTGATCGAGTGTGCCAAAAAATCTCCTCCTTCTCGTAAAGGCATGCGATCTCTTTCTTCAGGGCAACTTCAAGCGTTTTGCAAGTACTAGCATGGTCTTCCTGCTGGATTCGCTGAAGCATAAGGGTCAAAGACTTAATTCTCCCTCTTCGGTTTTGGTTCCTGTTTCTGCACCAAGAAGACAAGTCAGAAGAGCAAACCTCAATTTTCTTTTCAAAAATCAGAGGAGGAGGACCACAAACATCAGACATCCACGCATGATTAATAACATCCAAACAACCAACTTCTTTAGTCCAAAATTCCTCAAATCTAAAAGGCCTTCTACCAACCTTAGAAAAACAAGTATTTAAAAGCAGAAAACAGTGATCCTACCCAATGATTGGGCCATGCAAAAGTTGGGCTTTAGGAAATAAATTCCTCCAATTTACATTGCCCAGCGCACGGTCGAGCCTTTGGAGCATGTTTGCCTTACCGTTGCGGAGATTCGACCAAGTAAAAGGGCTTCCTTTGAAACCCAAATCGATCAGTTCACCGTCGTGCATAAAATCTTTAAGAAGAGACATTTGCCAGACATCAGGCGGTTCACACCCCTTTCTTTCATACACGTGGGCTACAAGATTCAAGTCCCTAATACAGAGCCAGGGCTCAGTAGGGGCCTTACACACAGACGTGAAATCCATCCAAAACTCCTTCTTTTTCGAAGAGCAGGGCTCTCCATAGACAAAGGAAGTAAACCAAGAAACGTTCAAATTCAAGTTCGTGCAATGAGTATCCAGACAATTTTTTGAGCAGGAAAGTAAGTCAATCTGGATTAAGTTAGACCACCAGAGGGCCAAACCACCAGACTTACCCACCGGATCAATGTAACAACAGTTCGGAAGTCTACAACTACGACAATTTTTTTCAAGTTTCCCCTTCTTTTGTTTGGTCTCCATGAGGAAAACAACCGAGGGAGAAAATTGCGTAACCAGGCCCTTCAACTTTTGAATCATCAGGGTCTGGCCCAACCCCTGACAATTCCAAGCTAAACAATTCATGGTGACTCGGGCGACAGACTCGCTGTCACCCGGGACAAAGGGGAACCAGAAAGGCTAGTACCCAGAGATTCCTGTCCAATCTGAGAATCAGAAAGAGCAGGAAACACACTAGGGGATTTGGAAGCAGCAATCCCCACAAAATTCTCAGCATCAAAATCCACCGAAATGGTCGCCGAACCCCTCTTCTTACCAGCAGGAAGTCGAGCGTTCTTCTTCTTTCCTCTAGCGACCACTGGATCGGAGGAACCTGTAGAAAAAGAACTGGGGGGGCATAGAAAACAGAGAGTCAGAAACACTCCTCTGAAGAGGCTCAGCAACATCACCAACAATATCGTCACTCAGTTATAATTTGTGCTTTTTGGGAATAGGTGGGAGTGTGGGTTTGGTAGTCTTCTTTCTTTTGTTGGAACAGGAAGTTTTCGGGGGAGAGACTGAGAGGAGGGAGAGGGGAAGTTTTCGGCGATGGGAGATGGGCTGGCTTAATTTGATAGTGGGATCCACGTGTTTAGTAGATGAGGAGTGGAGATTTTGGTTAGGAGGGAAGGGAACTTTCAGATCCGGTTTGTTCAGGACTAAACCTAGACTCACGACTTCCAAAGTCGTTGGAATAGAACCACCCAGCGGGGGGCCCGATGACCCCGGCCCAAGGATCCTATTAGACTTGGCAGAAATCAAAGCAGAGAGGGGCGTGGGCCTCTGGGACCCAATAATCATAATCCCACTCCCACTAGGATGAGACCCAGAAGGGACATCCGGCACCAAGGACACTTCAGACATTGAATGCACCAAGTTGTCCCTAATCACCCGAGGAGGAAGAATAGGAGCAGCAAGGGGGGCAAACTGGTAACAAGTTGAAACATTAACATCATCTTCCACAAGTAAGGCCTTTCCTCGCCTAGGACACCAAAGGGAAGAAGAAGACGCAGCAAGACCAGGCTGGGCGGCTTCCAAAGAAAAATTAGGACGAGGAGAACGAGCAACCACCAAAGAGGAAACTTGAGCCCGAGAAGAAGGACGCTCCGGAGGTGGGCACTGCCCGGATTTCCTTGGGAAAATAGGGATAACCCGTAACCACGGCCCAAAGGGAAGGTCCTTAACGACCATACTTTTAACCAAGCGTGCCATAGGACCATCAATGGAACAGAAGCGGTCGGAATGACCCAGCCTACCACAGAAATAACAAAACTCCAGAAGCCTTTCATACTTAAACGAAACTTGCCAAGGATCGTAGCCAGCCCGGGGTATGCAGAAACCGGGTAAAAGAGGGAGGTCAACCGCCAACAGAACCTTCAGGCGAAGGAAAGCTCCCCGCCCTAGGTTCGCCAACTCATTTTCATCAATAGCAATAAGACCTTTGAACTGATTCCCAATCAGCTCAGCCGTCTTACGACTAATCATGTTCTAAGGTAGACCGTGAACTTGAATGTTGAAACAAGTCGTAGAAAAATCTACGGAGGTCCAAGGAACACCCTGTTCCCAAGCTTTCAGAATCAGATGCTGTTGAGAAACCGACCATGGGGTATTGTTTAAGGCCCGATTCTTATCTTTAAGGGACTTGAAGGAGAACGAGAATGTATTAGGAGCAAGTACCTCGACATCCAGCTCTTCAGGGACCACTCCCCAGGAGTGCACCACACTTGCATGGAGAGAAGGGACCTCAATAATACGGGAGGAGAGAATCTTTCCGAGGAGGATTAACTCTGGGTCCCAGTCTTCCAAATCAATGTTCGGTTCAAGAGGTATGTCGGGACCAAACTTTATCAAGGAGGTCTCCCTGAGCATCTCCGCAAGGAGGACACTATCATCAACATTAGAAGCCATAAGAAGAGAAAAATACTGAACAAACTGGATCAGAGAGAAAAACCAAGGGGATGGGTGAGGGCGGGTAAGGGAAAGATGGGAAGGCTTAAAGGGGGTAGGAAGAGGGTTGATTTAATGAGATTAGATATGGCAGATGAAGAAGGAATGAGGAATTAAAAATCAGATCTGGGTAAGGATAGGAAGGACAGAGAAAAGGCAAGCTCCAAGAAGGAGAGAGAGTTTGAACAATGGTTTTTTGAGAAAAGGCAAGCTCTCGGTGATATTTTGGGTTAGGTACTTGATAGTGCTTCTCATTTGACAAGTTCAGATTTAGATCGCAATAGGATCTTTAAATGGTGATACCAATAAATATTTATCTCCCAAGAACACTAACTCGCACGTAGAACGCTGCTTCTCACTCGCATTCATTGTTAAGAGTATTAACTAGATTATATGCATGTCTTATTTGCGCTTTATTTGCTAGGTCAACCAAGGTCGTTTATATAGACTTACTAACCAACGGAAGGTGGGTAGTATGGTAACGGGTCCTGTCTCGTTTCTCCGAGGTCGGTGGATCAATTTTCATCTCTTGCATAAATGGCAAAAATTTGCTTAGGAGAGGAACAAAACCCAATGCCGTCTAACGAGATTTAGGCTAACCCGCCTAAATTTTTTCCAAAAAAATATAGACTTACTAAATAACCCTAAGACTATCCCCATCGCGGGTCTGACCGGGTTTGTAATAGGAAAAAAATTTATTAAAAAAAAGAAAAGAAAAGGAGGAGGTTGCTGACGAGGGTCGGCCAACTGACTAATCACTTTTTCAGTTTTTTCCCTTCACAATATAATCCTAGTGAAATATTGCATAAAAAAATTTGTTGATACATGACACAATATTATTCATTGAAATAAATATTGGTGGATATATTTTGTGCAGTTATAAAAGTTAAATTTGTCTTTTAATAAAATTAAAATTTATAAATATGAAAATTTGTATTTTCTAACTCAGCTCAATATTGACATATTTTGATGCACATAATTTTTTATTTGTATTACAATTTAAATGTAAACAAAAATTAATTATAGATAATACATGTATGTGGATGAGATAAAAATTAATTACTTATTTATAAGGTTGGGTTGGGTCATTAATGAAGTATAAAAAATTGGGTTAAGTTGGGTTATATGTGAATGAGAGAAAAATTAATTATTTATTAGAAGATTGAGTTAGGTTGTAGATGGAAGTAGTGTAATATATGGCACATTTATAGTGGGACCGGATTTGGGCCTGATGCACCATATTGAGGACCAATCTGATTCACAAATAGACTGGTGGCAAAATCGTAATATATTTGAAAAGCAGGGACAAAATCGATGATGTGTGTGTAAAACACGCATTAAACTCATAGGATTTTGAGTAGTTTTCAAACTTAAGTCATTATTTTTGTGTCATTTTAGTAAACATTTTGGTGACTAATGAGTTCTTTATGCTAATTTGTAGGAAATTGGGCGAATTTGGTGAAGATTATATTTGAAGAAGGAGTAGCAGGAATAGCTGACTTGAAAGGGCATTTTAGTTAATTTTAGAGCCAAATTAGTAGATGCCTATTAGAGAAACAATTGAAGAACTTTCTTTCTTCTTTTTGTGGATCAAAGTACGCTGAAATTGGAGGTCAGAAAAGGAAGTTATGAACAAAATAGTGAAAGATGATCTAGCAGAATTTTGTTAACGAATATTTAGGGACAATTTTGGAAATTCGGTCTTCTGCATCGCTTAGGACTCTCGAAACGACTCATGTAGGTTTTTACCCTGATGAGGGATTATACATAATCCTTTAGACTTAGTTTTATGGCACTTTTCATTCCGGAGAATAAAATCCTATTTTTATCTTGATTTTGTCTTGACTATGAGGAACTAATCATCGAGATTGATTTGAGGGAGGAGACCCAAGGATTTGGTTGTAGGGATCCTGGTTTATTAATCTATTTCAATACCATTTACTTATTTTCTTGTTCATATTGTGGTTTTTGAATGATTTGCGGTTGTGAATTTATTCTAGAACTAATATGCCATTAATTATTGATTAACAATTACAGTTAGAAATTGAACTAGGATCAAGGTCAACTTAGCGAGGAACAATCATTACCAAACTAATTAACTAGGAATAAGTAAGACTAGTGTGTAGATACTAATATTTTGAGTATAATCGCTAGGAGTATGATCATCCTTTCTCAATGCTATTACCTTATAGAATTGAAATTGTTTGATATTCTTTCTATTAGGTGATGAACAACTAGTTAGGCGATCATTTGGCTAGTTGATAATGATGTTTGTGATTTCTTTGCGGTTGCCAGAGATTTATCCCTACTTGCTAAGTGTGTTAGATTATCTTTTGTGATCCAATGATCAACCAACCTGTCGTGGTACTCCGATCTCGAATCTACTATTTTCTCTCATTGATCTTTACTCGTACACTTTTCCTTTGTGTTCATTGATTTCGTACGATCTTGACATAACTGGACATACCATTCGATATAATTGGGAATACCATTTGACATAACTGGACATATCATTCGATATAATTGGGTATACACTTTGATATAAACGGACATATCATTCGACATAAAAGCTAAAAAAAATTTACACAAGCACATAGGTTTTTCCAAGAGGGAGGGAGGGACCTGTCAGTCGGCGAGCGAGTCAGGGATGAAGGGGAGAGGGGTTGAGAGGGAGGAGAGAGGGAGAGAGGGAAGGAAAAAAGAGAGGATGAAATTAATAAAATGACCAAAATATCCCACGTGAATTTTGGCCATTAGATCTTGCACATGATTTAAAAAATTAATCCAACGACTCCCCTTTTATTTAGGTTGGTCCTAACTCACTTTTCAAGTCAGTATCCAATCCCCATCCATTGATAGTGAAGTATATCGAATACGAACTATATTGAGCAATCTGGGATCATTGGTATACTCATAATATGAAGGGTTAATACTTAATTCTAGTTTATTACAATGTATTATAAAAAATATCTACATCGCATCCTAGAAATACCCTGTATTGTGGAAACCTCAAAATTCTGGCGTTGACTGGGTATAATAAACTTTCACGTTGACTTGTATCAGCATTGAAGTTGGACAAAGAAAGTTTTAGTTCTTATGATGGAAAACACAGATCAACTAGTTCAGGATGACATTTCTACTTTGAAACCGGATTCAGTTTCTAGCAGAAGGCCAGACATCTTACTTGAACTCCTCTTACGATGTTAATCCTCAACGCGCATCTAAATCTGTGATGGTCACCTCATTGATGGATTGCTGAGAAGACTTTGTTGTAGAATCATTGCGCGGTTGAGAGGTGGCGGCTGCAGCGCGTTCGTGCATCAGATTCGATCCGGAACTTTCAGCGTATTCTTTTGACACATAAAATGCTGGTTTTGACAGAGCAGGAACAGTTACAGTATAACTGGAGAACATCATAATAACTTCAGACATTGTAGGTCTGTCGGCGGCGGCTTCTTGGACACACATCAATGCGATTTGGATGCACTTTAGTATTTCATTTCTTGACCATTGATCACCCATGACAGGGTCCACCAAATCCAGGGCTGTTCCGTTAGACCAATGTTCCCATGCCTGACAAGTAATTAAGCATTATTATGCTTGTAAGAAGATTACCTGATTGTCAAATGAAGGGCACGGAAGTATAGAAGGCGACTTACAAAACTCGACAAATTCATGCTCTGGAAGCTAGAGTTCTTTCGGCCTGTCACAATCTCTAGGACCAGAATTCCCAAGCTGTAGACATCCGATTTAGTTGAAAAGTGTCCGTGCAGAGCATACTCCGGAGCCATGTAACCACTGCAGGGAATCAGCAACAGGAAACAAGGGGCGAGCCTTATTAAACAGCCATCTAAAGCTCACTGGCATGATTAGGTTGCAAAGATAGAAAGTCGAAACTTACTATGTACCAGCAATGCGACTTGTATTGCCTTGGGTTTGACTCCCAGGGAAGAGCCTGGCCAAACCAAAGTCTGATATTTTCGGGTTCATGGCAGCGTCAAGAAGAACGTTGCTGGCTTTTAGATCACGATGAATGACCCTGAGCTGAGAATCCTCGTGCAAGTAAAGTAGTCCTCGAGCAAGGCCCACGATGATCTTGTATCGCCTTTCCCAATCCAAAGTAGATCTTTTATTCTGGTCTGCCATAGACAGGATCAAAGAGAAATGAGACCCTTAAACTCTCCAAAAGTTTGTAAGAAGCACATCTGACAAGTTATAGGAAGTAAACCGAAGATATGTACCAAAAAGGACTCTGTCCAGGCTCCCATTTGGCAGGTACTCGTAGACGAGCAGCTTCTCTTCTTCTTCTAAGCAAAAACCCAACAGCCTAACTAGATTTCGGTGCATCAGCTTGGCGACCAGAGTAACCTCTGTTTTCAGCTCTTCAAGACCTTGTTTTGAACTGCTTGATAGTCTCTTCACAGCTATTTCTTGTCCACCGCGAAGTATTCCCTGAGGAAGCAGCTCTTTAAACAATCGCAATTTTTCACCTATATAGCATGGAAATCAGGATTATTGCAATAAGCATGTACCTTGTAAACTGGACCGAAGCCACCTTGTCCAAGTTTACAGGAATCGCTAAAGCTTTCCGTTGCTTTCTTGAGCGTGTTTAACGATATCATAAGCGACGCCTGCCTCCTCTCATTCTCGCTAATTTCATCTGAACATCATTAGAAGAAAAAAAAACAACGGATTAGCTCGTATCCGAGTAGAGATTAATGCCAACTTGAAGTTAGAAACTATCAACTGTGGAGACCACTGATGTCGTATCTGCTGCTACTTTCGGTATATACTCTCTTTCTGCTCGCCCTCCGCCAGAAGAAGCAACCACAGACAAGGGATGCAACCACAGCAACGACAGCTACCGGAATGACCACGTAGAGCGCGGTTTTGTTGCTTTCCCCTGCACAGGTAGGTACAACCACTTTACAATCATAGCATCATCATCACAGCATACCATTTAATCAATTTAGAGGCTTCGAGTAGATTTCATCAGATTTTTAGGAGTTTTGGGGAATCTTTTGGCGTATAAACTGTGAGGATTTTTTATGTGTATTAGTTAGCGGCTTAGCCCTGATAGCCGCTTAACTAGTACCTATGAAGTTTTATTTTGGTACAGTTTGATGTAATACTTTGGTGTTTTTCCGAGAAATATAAATTTCACCTTTCAAAAAAAAACTGTTTACCTTTCTGCCTGGTTGAACTCGTTGTTGTTTTGGGAGACGGAGCGAGTAATGGAGACGGGGGAGGAGGCGGCAACGACACCACCTCGAAGAAGGAATATGTCTCATATCTAGCATAGCAACTCACCGCATACCCTCGAGCACCTATTCTAGTGCCACCATCTCGTGGAATATAAGCAGTAACATTTTGCAGGCAAACCAAGCAATCATTCCCTATAATATCTTTGGTGCACTGAGCCGTGGCGTACAATATATTAACAGAATCCGACAAACTGCTGCTCCCAAAAGCTAATCTGGAAGTATTAGCTGCAGCTTCGGATGAGATATTCCCAAGCAGGTTCTGCACACCGTTGTTGAAAAGTTCTTGATCAGATGCACTTTTTCCGTTTCTCACGTAAAACCTCGGAGTGCTATCAGCCACCGAGAAGAAGAGGGTGTCGGAGTACTGCACCGTACAAACTTCGAACACAACCGAAGCTTCTACCTGGAGAGGACACTCCCGCCTGACGGTTGCTGATGCATTACTCGCACAAGCACGGCAATCTTCACCGGAGGTTTCCGCGACGCACCGAATGAGGCCATAAGATGCATTGAGCTGCTGGCCATTGACAGCCGTGTAGTACCCTGTCAAAGAAGCATTGGCAACTAGAGAATCAATAGTCAGGTTTAGGTTCCGCTCGTAAGCACCCCCCGAAGTGTAGTTCTTGGTATTGCTGCATATTGAAACATAGTGGCCCTGTGATTTCACTGGGTGGCAAAATTGCAGAAGCCATATCAGGAGCAAACATAGACCACCACCCCCAGCTGCAGAAGGTTTCATCGCACCGACGGGCTTAGGCGAATTCCGACAGCGAACGAAAGAGAGGAAAACACTATTATGCTAAGATGGAAACTGCAGAATCCAAGCTTGCAGTTCTCTCCCTTTTCTAGCAACAGAACAAGGTTTACTTGGTCTAGGTACCTTGGCAGGAGATTGATTGTCCGTATATTAGCTCTCTCTTCTTGGTCAAAGGTAAACCATAACAATGATTTAAAATTATTCTTATGCCACTATCAAGTGACATTAGTACTTCCATTAATCGAATTTTATTCTTTGACTTAGCATTCAGACAGCTGCATAAATAAAAAGAGTTGCATCATAAATATGGAAATAAGGTGAAGTTTCTGACTTCGTCTCAGAGGTGGGCGCGTATTAATTAAAATATGGGCAAATTACCCTCTAATCCCTGGTCTATAGTGAATTTACCTCTTCGGTCCATGCCATTTAAAAAATTATTAAGCTGTCCCTGCTTTTCGAAAAAATGTTGGTCTCGAGTTCCTGGCTGACGTTAGTACCCATTTTTTTAATTTTTTGTCATGTGAAATGACCTTTATGTTGGCCGAACCACAGCTGCAGTCGAACAAAACTCGAACACCGATAGCCTGAGTTGTGCTGCGGAGTACTGTCCTTAAGAATCAATTCACCAGGCGGTGATGACTCTCCAGGATTAAACAGACTCGTCCAAGGGAAGCCTCGGGTAACCTGAACTAACAAGAACAAGAGGAGCAACTCGAAAGTAAGAAGGAAGGAGAGAAGAGCTGTGTGTTGGTGTGTCTCAGAAGTTGCCTGAGAGCCTCTATTTATAGAACCTGAAGGAGATATGTGGGGCAAAAAATTAGGGCCAAAATATGAACGTTGGTAACCACTTTGACTGTAACAAATGAAAACGTGGATGCAAAAATCGGGGGAGACTTTTAAACAAATTTTGACTTGGTACCTTTTTTGAAAATAAGAGAGAATTCTCCCCTTTTACATGTAGGCTAAGTCAAAGCCAAAACAATAATTTTGGATTTGCTAGAAATTGTTACATTTCATGTAACCACTTTCAATAATCCCTCATTTTTAAGTCAGGCCTATTTTATTTTATTTTTTTAAAAAAAAGCTATGAGGCGTCTATATCGTACGCGCAGAGGGGGGGGGGGGGGGGGGGGGGGGGAATGGACGAAATCGTCGAAATACACTAAACGAGCCCATTTTCGGCCTACCACATGCGCGCAAGGCCTTTTCTTCTCACAAGCTCTTTACAAGCCCCATAACACTCATCTCCTTTTAAACTTGATTCTTATCCTTGCATAAACCAATGTGGTACAAGGGTTTGGCAAAGGTAAGTCAAAACTCATTTTTGACCTCAATATTTTATTCTTTCTTTCACTACTCTCTCTCCTATTTTCCAACAATCCCCCACTATTTCAAATATTTTTCACTGATATACATAATAAAAAATTTTGAAATATATTTCCGAGTATGCCATATGGATGTAAGTGCTTCGGATCTGGTGTCTCGCAGACTATGAACCAGTCCTTAGACATATAAGGAAAGCATACAATGTCACGATGAAGTTGTTGAACTTCTATGAATCATGAACACTATGTTGTATACCTGAACCTTATAAATCACACTTCACCCTTGCAGTCCTTGTCGTTATCGCTGTTTCGCGCTAAATCGGCCATGCGCGCAGCCCGATTATTCATGAGTGCTCTAGAGATTAAGATAAAATCTCATACGAGCGGCTCAACTCGACACTCATATAGGTGATCTCATCAAGTGTATATTGCACTTTATACACCACCCTTAAGTTAGGGCTATGAGATTCATTAAAAGCTTTTTAAGCTTAGCCTGCCACAGTGCAATTTAGTACTCTCTCACACATATCATAGGAAGGGGCTGGTATAGTACTAGAATGATTAACTCGTGACTTGTTGTTTACCCATATGAACCTTCTTCATGGGATCTCCAATCACAAAAGTTGGGTTGCCATCACCGTTAATCTAACAATTTGGCTCAAGTCCCATTCCCCTCGATGTTTCATATATGACCCTTCTACATAAGGATTTAGTCAGTAGATCGGCCAAGTTCACTTCTGACTTCACATAGTCTATAGAAATTATTCCATCTTTTAGCAGCTGCTTAACCACATTATGTTTCAAGTTAATATGCCGACTTTTGCTATTGAATGATTTATTCTTAGCAATGGCTATTGCCGCTTGGCAATCATAATGCATCGACACTGAGGGTGTCAGCTTTATTCCGAGAGGAATATTCACTAGGAAGTTTCTCAACCAATCAGCTTCACTACCTGCCAGTTCCAGAGCTACAAACTCCAATTCCATGGTAGATCTAGCTATTATAGTTTGTTTGGTTGACCTCCAACTGACTGCACCACCTCCAAGGGTGAATACATAACCACTAGTGGATTTTGTCTCATCTGAATCTGAGATCCAGTTAGCATCGTTGCATACTTCCAATACAGTAGAAAATCTACTATATACAATACCATAGTTCATCGTAAATCTCAAATATTTCATGAGTCTCAAAAGAGCTTCCCAATGCTCAACATTGGGGTTATGAGTATATCTACTCAACCTTCCCACAGCATAAGCTAAGTCCGGTCGAGTGAAATTTATCAAATGCAACAAACTCCCAATTCTTTGTGCATACTCAATCTGAGTGACTGGGTCGCCTCGATTCTTCTTCAATTGAATGCTTCCATCATAAGGAGTAGCTATAGGTTTCTCATCGAGATAACCAAACTTCCGAAGAAGCTTCTCAATATAATGTTCTTGTGTTAGCATAATGCTATCACTTTTTCTTATGATTTTCATACCCAATATCACTTTCGCTTCACCCAAATCTTTCATGTCAAACTTAGAAGCAAGAAAACTCTTCGTCTCAAGTACAACATCAATACATGTACCAAAAATAAGCATGTCATCAACATATAAGCAAATAATCACATATTCACCATTTACCAATGTCACGACACAAATTCGGGATCGGTGACCGGCGCTAGACCCTAATCCGTTTACAAAACCAAATGAGTCTAGCCAGCCTCAAAACATATTTTGACTTTACAAAGTCTCATTCAAATACAATTATTCTTTACATTTATCCCAGGATCAAATTGAACACGGTGGCTATGGAGCTGCTAGACAAAGAACTTGCAAAACTGGAGAGAGGGGGTGAGTATTTTGGAACACTCCATAAGCGCATAGAACATAACATATCAGTTATGTCAGATACATGTGGGAGAGACAGAACTTAACTATGTCCCACATCAAATCCAACCAATACAAACACAAAAAGCTAAGACAACAAAGACCATCTCACAAATAAGGTCATCAAAGTAAGCACATATCAAACACAACCAAAATTTCAGATAGACCTTCACAAACATATAACACAAATCGGATGAACTTCAGATAGGTCTAGATAGTGTCACTCCCACACCGACACGATGATACCATATCTTAAAGGCGCCATCAGAAACCAACCCGCCGGCCAAACATATCATATCAGAATCCTTGTATCCTCAATATATGTGCACATATGCCAACAGCCCCGGTTGGTCACGGGTAGACCTCATCATCCGCCATCCACAAACAACGCACCAAACATACCAAAATTCACATAGACTAAAATATATTGGTCACATATTCACATACATATCAAAGCAGCCCCAAGCTAGGAAACGTATGTTCTCTAGCTGGCCATACACATATGCCACACAAGTAAGACCAAACTCAAACAAAACTCAGAAGCTGCTTGTGAGCCTCTATTTATTGAACCTGAAGGAGATACGTGGGACAAAAAATTAGGGCCAAAATATGAACGTTGGTAACCACTTTGACTGTAACAAATGAAAACGTGGATGCAAAAATCGGGGGAAACTTTTAAACAAATTTTGACTTCGTACCATTTTTTGGAAATAAGAGAGAATTCTCCCCTTTTACATGTAGGCTAAGTCAAAGCCAAAACAATAATTTCGGATTTGCTGGAAGTTGTTACATTTCCTGTAACCACTTTCAATAATCCCTCTTTTTTAAGTCAGGCCCATTTTATTTTGTTTTTCAAAAACAAAAAGCTATAAGGCATCTATATTGTGCTCGCAGGGGGGCAAAATCGTCGAAATACACTGAACGAGCCTATTTTCGGCCCACCACATGCGCGCGAGGCCTTTTCTTCCCACAAGCTCTTTACAAGTCCCATAACACTCATCTCCTTTTAAACTTGATTTTCATCCTTGCACAAACCAATATAATACAAGAGTTTGACAAAGATAAGTCAAAACTCAACTTTAACCTCAATATTTTATTCTTTCTTTCACTACTCTCTCTCCCATTTTCCAACACTTTATACTTTTACACAAAAAACAAAACAAAACAAAAATCTTCTTCTTCAACCTCTAAAATTTCAAAAACAACAATAACAAAAATCCAGAAATAAACCAGATTTAATGAAACTTCAACCCACCCCCAACCCCAATCAAAGCTCACCGTCGACCACCACATCACCTGCTTCATCCACCCCCACCATCTCTCGCTCCAGAGTTCTCTTCATCGGGAGCCATGGACGCTGTCGGGTAAACACCCAAGAACACAGTAACCCCTCGAATTCGCCCAGAAGCTGCATCGACGACCGGATCTGGGGTTTCGAAACTCACCTCTCTTAAGCAATTCCTTTCTTGTTAATTGGGGTTTCGAATTAAGGTTTCTGGGTTGTCGATTGGAAGGGAGATTCGTTCAATTTAGAACACCTTAGGTTGGGGTTTAGAACAACCTCCTTGGATAGGCGATGGTCGCCACCGTCGAGCTCCTTCTGGGTGTTAGTCGAAGACGAATTCGTCCTTCCGCCGAATCCAGACGCTCCTCCTTCCTTTCGTGGCTTCTTCCTGAATTGAAGACTGGGTTCGTGGCTCTCTCCGTTGATAGTATAGGAGTTCAAAAAAAATTAAAATTGCATTTAGGATTTTTGTTAAGTAGATGGAAGAAGATGCCCTCGGTGATTTTTTGTTTTTGACAATTAACATAGTTGAAGAAGGAAGAAGATACCTCGGTGAATTTTTATTTTCGACGATGAACATGACTAAGAACATAGTTGAGTTTTCTTGAAGATGAACATGGTATTTTGTTCGTAGATTGAAGAAGGAAGAAGATTTTTTTTTTCCAAAAAGATATTTTGGTCATTTTTATGACAAAAAAAGAAAAAATGAGCGATGAGCAGGGATGGGCTAAATAATTTTTTAAATAGTAAAGACCTGAAAGATAATTTTACTATAGATCAGAGACTAGAGAATAATTTGTCCTTAAAAT
Source organism: Hypericum androsaemum (assembly GCA_963995505.1). Classification (NCBI taxonomy): domain Eukaryota; kingdom Viridiplantae; phylum Streptophyta; class Magnoliopsida; order Malpighiales; family Hypericaceae; genus Hypericum; species Hypericum androsaemum. The sequence continues at coordinate 16,138,070 of OZ023185.1, forward strand.
TACCCAACATTCTTGGTCACCTATCTCATTCCCACTGCTCTAACGACTTTGTTATATCGGAAAAAATTGTCATTGTCAAAAAAGTTTTCAACTTATAAAAGTATATCTATGACGCCCCATAATCTGATCGACTGTCTTCACAGACCAACACGAGTATTTTTTAGTGTGTTTTGTCCTCACTCACACGCATCCCAAAAAACTTCCCAAACGCGTTTAACTTTGGAGTTCTCAAACTTCCCAAGAGGTCACCCATCCTGATACCCCGTTAATGATCTGTTCTGTCTGAAATGCTTAAGTAATTTGATTGGTACTATCCATATCAACAAGGTGCACTTTCTTTTCTGGCACACATCTCGAGAGAACTCCAAGGTTAAACGTGTTTGGCGGAGAGTAGGATCAGAATGAGTGACCTCCTGAAAAAATTTCGGGATGCGTGCAATTGAGGACAAAGCACAATCAGACCAATCAGAGTGCGACATTTAAAAGACAAAAAATGTTTAAAGACAAGATCACCGGTCTAACATGTACCATGTTAGAATCTCTAATAAACCTTAAGGTAATAAATCGGTCAAATTTCCGTGAGTATAAACAAGATAACTCACAATTAGCGATATAGTAATATAGATTTATCAACGGTCGACAACATCGCTGTTAATGCCTCGTGGTCCACAAATGCATCTGGTTCAACGTACTATTTATATGCCATGTAGAAACCCAAATATGAAGATAAAACAATTCAACTGTCTTCAATTCGCGCTAGCATTGGGTTATATATTACTTCCAAAAGAAATATAAAATACCATAATTACTGAACGGCAGAACTTGACGAGCATACTGCAAAATTGAGTCATTGATATTAAATAGCACGACAACTCGAACCTCGTAACATAGAGACTTCCTATAGATGAAGATATCTCTCTCGTATTTGGACAATGTGCACATAACTAAAGATGTGATGCTTCCAGTACAGGTGACTAATAAGTAATAATTCATTTATCCATCATCCTATTGAAGCTTCAAATGATATTAACATTGAAAATTTATCCAACTACACCCGACCAAGAGAAAGATATCCAACTTCGGATGCGGATCCATGCACCTCAGACCAGGTCATCAAGAGAAATTTAGAAACACCCTTTATTATGGAAAGTTATAAATTTTCTCTAAAAATATCTACTTTGCATCATAGAAAGTTAGAAACACCCTTTATTATGGAAACATCAAGATTCTGGCTTTGACTAGGTATAATAAACCTCCACGTTGACTTGTATCAGCATTGAAGTTGGACAAGAGAGAGTTTTATTTCTTGTCATGGAAACCACAGATCACCTAGTTCAGGGTGACATTTCTACATTGAAACCCAGAACTGCAATTCAGTTTCCAGATCAACAGAGACTTGTTTACACCCCAGAAGCATACCCAGATGAAGAATATTTCCTTGAGGTAGTACGAACAGATAACGACATGCTTTAACGATATTCCGGATGTTAAGCCTCAACGCGCATCTAAGACTCTGTTGTGGAACCGTTGCGCGGTTGAGAGGCGGCATGGAAATCAGGATTAATGTAATAAGCATGTACCTTGTAAACTGGACCGAAGCCACCTTCTCCAAGTTTACAGGAATCACTAAAGCTTTCCGTTGCTTTCTTTAGCGTGTTTAACGGTATCATAAGCGACTCCTTCCTCCTCTCATTCTCGCTAATTTCATCTGAACACCATTAGAAAAAACAACGGATTAGCTTGTTCCGGTACTTAAAATAAACTTCAATCTCTTACGTGGAACAAAAAGTGAAGATATTCTAAATTCTAACCAGGTCGAGGTTAATACGAACGTGAAACAAGAAACTTACAACTGTGGAGACTGCCGATGTCATATCTGCTGTTACTTTCAGTATCTACTCTCTTTCTGCTCGCCCTTCTCCAGAAGAAGCAACCACAGAGAAGGGATGCAACAACAGCTACCGGAATGACCACGTAGAGAACCGTTCTATTGCTTTTTCCTGCACAGGTACAACCTTTTTTACAAATCATAGCACCGTCACATTATGTGCGACTGCGATTCAGTCTTTCGAGCCTGGCACTGAAACCGGAATCTAGTTCATACAGCATACCATTAATCAATTCATGTTCGTACAGCACCGAACGAGGCCATAAGATGCATTGGGCTGCTGGCCATTGACAGCCGTGTAGTACCCTGTCAAAGAAGCATTGGATGTAAGAATTATCTATTAATTCTTATAATTCTATTAAGGTGGCTCTCATATAGTTGGACTCTATTATTTATTATTTTAATGAGTTAGAGTCATGGTTATTAGTTTAATCTCAACCGTCCATTGGGAGTTTGATGGACGCGTCCGATTGATTCTAGGTATATAGATTGGTCCTCTCTCTGCCTATAAATAGATGCTAATGCCATCCATCGGTGGGTATCACTAATCGATAGGAAAGCGAGAGAAACCTAAGCTATAGAGAAGATGGCGAACTACTCTACATCGACCAATCCGGGTACGCTTCCGCATACTGTTTATTGTCTATGTAATTTAATTTACATGTGGTATCAGAGCCTGTGTTCTCTGCTTGGATTGGCGTTTTAAATTGTTTCATATGCACGATCAATTATAGAACAGATTTGATAAAGTTTATGTGATTCATGTATACGTATTATGGTTTGGGGTTTGAAATTGATGTTTATAAAACCTTGGGACTGAACTGAAAGATGTCCACGGGAAGGGAGGATCTAACTGAAAAATATGCGAAAACTTAGGGGCCGATTTGAAATTTGCCATTTTGCCTTAAGTTTTTCCTGTTCTCCGCCGATTTGACCGTCCGTAAGCAATTTTTTTTTATGGTTATGTGAATATTGGGCTTCTAATTGGGTGAGTTAGAAACTAAAAGAATTTGTCTTAGACTCCTAAAAATTAGACCCAATTATAGTTCGTGTGTTATTAATTATAATTTTAGTGTGGGTAATACTCTTGATGTTACGAGTTATGGATCGTTGTTCTAAATTGTAATTAATGATTGTTCAAGATAATTTATTGAATGTTAATATAGATCTTACTTGATATTAATATTATACATGTTATAGTATATGTTTGTTAGTCACCAAAGTGGCCAAACTTTAATGTTATATACATGTAAATTTTGTCATTTATTCATCAATTATTGCAATACCAATTATATGACCTTGATGAATAATTTGATAATTATGAGAAAATCGATTGTACCCAAAGGTAGGTCACTATTCTGTAATTAGTAAGCATAAAGGCGATGAACTAAATATTTGGATCATCTACATATGCATATCCAAAGATAACGTGTATTTGATTTTAAATATTTAGTTCTTCGATAAAAGTTATGTATGAATTTTTATTTGGGAAAAGTCCACTTTCGTACCCTGTAGTATCGACCAAAATCACTTTAGTACCCTGTGGTAAAAAACCGATCAATCGAGTCATACTTATTCCAATTAACATCAAAAAGGGCCTCGGGCAGCTGCCCGGAGCTGCCCGAACCTACCCACCCGCTGCCCGGGCCACGTGGCCCGCCACGTCACCAATTTTGGTGACGTGGCGCCACGTCACCAAGAGGAGGAGGAGGAGGCGGGGAGGAGGAGGAGGAGGAGGAGGAGGAGGGGGACGCGGGGAGGAGGAGGAGGAGGAGGAGGAGGAGGACGCGGGGAGGAGGAGGAGAGGAGGAGGGGGAGGAGGAGGCGGGGAGGAGGAGGAGAGGAGGAGGGGGCGCGGGGGAGGAGGGGGACGCGGGGAGGAGGAGGACGCGGAGGAGGAGGGCAACGTGGGGAGGAGGAGGAGAGGAGGAGGAGGGGGACGCAGAGGAGGAGGAGGAGGAGGACGCGGAGGAGGAGGGGGACGCGGGGAGGAGGAGGACGCGGAGGAGGAGGGGGACGCGGGGAGGAGGAGGACGCGGAGGAGGAGGGGGATGCGGGGAGGAGGAGGAGAGGAGGAGGAGGAGGAGGAGGAGGGGAGGAGGAGGAGGAGGAACGCGGAGGAGGAGGAGGCGGAGGAGGAGGAGGAGGAGGAGGGGGATGCGGGGAGGAGGAGGAGAGGAGGAGGAGGAGGAGGAGGAGGAACGCGGAGGAGGAGGAGGCGGAGGAGGAGGAGGAGGAGGAGGGGAGGAGGAGGAGGAGGAGGAGGAAAATCGGAGGAGGAGGAATTGGTGACGTGGCGGGCCACGTGGCCTGGGCAGCGGGCGGGTAGGTTCGGGCAGCTCCGGGCAGCTGCCCGAGGCCCTTTTTGATGTTAATTGGAATAAGTATGACTCGATTGATCGGTTTTTTACCACAGGGTACTAAAGTGATTTTGGTCGATACCACAGGGTACGAAAGTGGATCCCTTTTTATTTTGGTCAGATACATGTGTTTATCCAAAGATAGCATATATATTTGATTTGAATTATTAAATTCTACGATAAATAAATTATATGGTATTGATTTATGATAGTATATTATAGTTTCTACCCAAATGAGAGCTATAGTGTACTTTTATTGTTTTATTTGAATCCATTATAGGATATTAATTTGAGCATGTATGTTAAAATTGCAGCTATGACAGTTCATGCTTCTTGTGTTGATTTGTTTGATGGTTTAAACTTCTCCGAATGGAGTGAACAAGTCAAGTTATATTTAGGGGCTTCGGATCTTGACTTGGCACTCTTGGAAGAAAAATCTCAGGCTATTACTAATGAAAACTCTGAGGATGAGAAAACGTTCTATTATGTATGGGAACGGTCAAACAGATTAATCTTAGCATTTATGCGCATGAAAACTGCCAGCAACATTAAGAGTTCAATTCCACAGATAGAAAGTGCAAAGGAATACCTTTCTACTATGGAAGAGAGGTTTTGTTCTGCAGATAAGTCTCTTGCTGGCACATTAATGGCAAATCTTACGACCATGAAGTTCAATGTGTCACAAAGTATGCATGATCACGTGCTAGAGATGACCAATTTGGAAGCAAAATTAAAGACCCTAGGCCATGGAACAGATGACTCATTCTTGGTGCAAATCATATTGAACTCACAACCTCCTGAATATGGGCCATTTCAGATTAGTTACAATACCATAAAGGATAAATGGACTATTAACGAATTGGTCAGTAAGCTTGTTCAGGAGGAAAGGAGATTAAAGAACCAAGGAAGTCATTCTATTAGCCTAATGGATAAAGGAGCTGAGAAAGCATACCAGGTGAAAGCCAAGAAATTTAAGAGGAAGGGTCCTGCTAAGGTAGCACAACCTACCATGAATGAAAAGAGTGGTGATAAGTGTCACTTCTGTAAGAAGGAGGGACATTATCGAAAAGACTGCCCGAAATATAAAGTTTGGTTTGAAAAGAAAGGTAAAGATAACATCTTTGTATGTTTTGACTCTGGTGCTACAACTCATGTTTCCAATGTTATGCAGGGATTCAGTTCGATCCAAACCATAAACCCAAATGAAAGATTCATCCTCATGGGAAATCGAACGAAGGTTTCAATTGAAGGTATTAGGACTTACCGTTTAGTCTTAGACACTGGTCATTATTTAGACTTATTACAGACTCTCTATGTGCCTTCAGTATCTAGAAACTTGATTTCTCTTTCTATGTTGGATATTTGTGGTTTCATGTGAAATATGGATTTGGATGTTTCAGTTTATTTAAGAATACAAACCTCATTGGTTCTGGTGTTCTATCTGATGGTTTATATAAGCTGAAACTTGATAGTTCCTTTTCTGAATCTTTGCTTAGTGTTTCTAACATTGGTATTATGCATAACATTGAGAATAATAGCTCTGCTTACTTCTGGCATAAGCGTTTGGGTCATATATCCAAAGAAAGGTTAGAAAGATTAGTAAGAAATGAGATTCTCCCGAATCTGGATTTTACTGATCTTGGCATATGTGTGGATTGCATTAAGGGAAAGCAAACCAAACATAGTAAGAAAGGAGCCACGAGAAGTACTCAGCTTTTTGAGATAATACACACCGATATTTGTGGACCATTTAATGTTCCATCCTTTAGTGGAGAAAAATATTTTATTACCTTTCTTGATGATTTTTCACGATATGGTCATGTATATTTACTTCGTGAAAAATCTCAAGCACTTGATGCTTTTGAGGTGTATATGAATGAAGTTGAAAGGCAATTAGACATGAAAGTAAAAATCGTAAGGTCTGATAGAGGTGGTGAATATTATGGTAAACATGACGAAAGTGGTCAATGTCCTGGTCCATTTGCAAAGTTCCTTGAAAGGCATGGCATAACTGCTCAATACACCATGCCAGGTACACCACAATAAAATGGTGTAGCGAAAAGGCGAAATCAGACTTTAATTGAAATGGTTAGGAGTATGATGAGTAATACAAAAGTGCCCATCTCGTTGTGGATATATGCTCTCAAAACTGCTACGTACATATTGAATAGGGTTCCTAGTAAGGCTGTTCTGAAAACTCCTTTTGAGTTATGGACTGGAAGGAAACCTATTATGAGACACCTGCATATTTGGGGTTGTCCAGCGGAAGCGAGATTATATAATCCACATGAAAGTAAATTAGATTCTCGAACAGTAAGTGGTTACTTTATTTATTACCCAGAGAAATCTAAAGGGTACAGATTTTACTTTCCGAACCATAGTCCGAGAATTGTTGAAACTGGTAATGCAAGGTTCATTGAGAATGGTGAAGTTAGTGGGAGTAATCAAATTGTAGAAATTAAGGAAGTTGAGGTAAATGCAAATTTGCCTGTATCGATTTCTTCTTCCACAATTGTACCGAATGCTACTCCAAATGTTGAAGAAATGCAAGTCAACATGGATGAAAATTTGGGCCAACAAGTACCAAATAACTCACCAAACTCAAATGAACAACGACCACAAGAAATAGTATTAAGACGTTCCGCACGGAAAAGAAAGTCAGATATTTCAGATGATTTTATGGTAAATTTTTATGAGATAGACTTTGATATTGGAGTCAATAAGGATCCAGTTTCGTTTTCACAAGCTATTGAATCACATGAGTCTGAGAAATGGATGGATGCTATGAAGGAAGAGTTAAAATCCATGGAAAGGCTAAAGGTCTGGGATCTCGTCAAATTGCCTGAAGGTTCTAAGAGGGTTGGCTGTAAATGGGTCTTCAAGACCAAATGTGACCCCATTGGCAATATCGAACGATATAAAGCTAGACTTGTAGCAAGGGGTTTTTCTCAGAAAAGTGGTGTTGATTACAATGAGACTTTTTCACCAGTCTCTAAAACTCTTTAAGGATAATTATGGCATTGGTAGCTCATTATGATATGGAGTTACACCAAATAGATGTGAAAACAACCTTTCTTAATGAGAACCTTGAAGAGGAAGTTTATATGGATCAACCCGAAGGGTTTGAGGTTGAACGAAAAGAACAATTGGTGTGTAAACTTAAGAGATCGATATATGGGCTTGAGCAAGCTTTCTGACAGTGGTATCTCAAGTTTAATGATACCATCACATCTTTTGGTTTCAAAGAAAATGCTGTTGATCGGTGTATATACCAAAAGATCTGTGGGAGCAAGTATATATTTCTAGTCCTATATGTTGATGACATTTTGCTTGCTGCAAATGACTTAGGAATATTACATGAGACTAAGGACTTTCTCTCAGAAAATTTTGAGATGAAAGATTTGGGTGAAGCATCCTATGTGATTGGAATAGAGATATTCCGTGATAGGGCACAAGGTTTGCTTGGATTGTCACAGAAAGGGTATGTGGAAAGGATTCTGGAGAAATTTGAACATCCTGTTTGTAATGCCAGTCTCGTTCCTATACATAAAGGTGACAAATTTAGTCTTAAACAATGTCCTAAGAATGAACTAGAACGAAAATTAATGGAGCCTATCCCTTATGCTCACGTTGTTGGCAGCCTACAATACTTGGAGAATTGCACAAGACCGGATATCAGCTTCGCGGTCGGTATGCTAGGCAGGTATCAAAAGAATCCAGGTAATGAACATTTGAGAGCTGCAAAGAAAGTATTAAGGTACCTTTATGGGACCAAAGACCACATGCTCATGTATAGAAGATCTGACACTTTAGAGGTGATTGGATATTCGGATTCAGATTATGGCGGATGCGAAGATAGTAAGAAGTCTACTAGTGGATATGTATTTCTTTTGGCGGATGGAGCAATTTCATGGAAAAGTGCTAAACAGACTACAATAGCTATATCCACTATGGAAGCCAAATTTGTGGCATGTTTTGAGGCTTCGATCCAAGCAAAGTGGTTGAGGAACTTTATTTCGGGACTTGCGGTTGTCGACACCATTAGCAAGCTGCTGAAAATTTATTGTGATAATTTCTCAGCAGTATTTTTCTCCAAGAACGACAAATACTCTAGAGGTGCGAAGCACATGGATTTGAAGTACCTTGTCGTTAAGGAGGAAGTTCAGGAACGGAGGGTGTCTATTGAGCACATCAGTACAGATCTCATGATTGCAGATCCGTTGACAAAGCCATTACAACCAAAACAATTTAGAGAGCATGCACTAAGAATGGGTCTTGGTTGTATTTCTGATTGCTTTTGACAGATGACACTCTGAGCTCACTAATACGTTTCTGATATACATTATAGTTTTCTTGTTTCATTATTGATGTATACATTATGGATTTATGGAAAAACAAGAAAGTCTCTATGAGACATTATTGTGGACTATTATTGGTTCTATGTACCGCTTTATTGGTCTAGTATGTTGAGTTGCTAGTGTCGTGGTTATGGAAGGGAATATGTCAAATATTTGACATATAACCGCTATAGCTCGCATTTGGTAGCTTATCATATGATGACATTATGATTGTGGACTTTGAGTTGAGATTACTTATGTTGTGCACCTTATGTTATACTATTAACCTATATTCGAGCCAAGTGGGAGAATGTAAGAATTATCTATTAAGTCTTGATAATTCTATTAAGGTGGCTCTCATATAGTTGGACTCTATTATTGATTGCTTTAATGAGTTAGAATCCTATTATAAGTATGGTTATTAGTTTAATCTCAACCGTCCATTGGGAGCTTGATGAACGCGCCCGATTGATTCTAGGTATATAGCTTGGTCCTCTCTTTGCCTATAAATAAATGCTAATGCCATCCATCGGTAGGTATCAATAATCGATAGGAAAGCGAGAGAAACCTAAGCTATAGAGAAGATGACAAACTACTCTACATCGACCAATCCGGGTACGCTTCCACATACCGTTTATTGTCTATGTAATTTAATTTACATTGGCAACTAGAGAATCAATAGTCAGGTTTAGGTTCTGCTCGTAAGCACCCCCCGAAATGTAGTTCTTCGTATTGCTGCATATCGAAACATAGTGGCCCTGTACTTTCACAGGGCAGCAAAATTGCAGAAGCCATGGCAGGAGCAAACATAGACCACCACCCCCAGCTGCAGAAGGCTTCATCGCACCGACATGCTTAGGCGAATTTTGACAGCGAACGGAAGAGAGGAAAACACTATATTCTGCTAAGATGGAACTGCAGAATCCAAGCTTGTAGTTCATTACACGTCTACTCTCTCTTTTCTAGCAACAGAGCAAGCTTGTCTTTATATTAATTAGATCTCTTTCTTAGTCAAAGTTAAACCATAACAAAGATTAAAACTATTCTTATGTCCCTATCAAGTGAGATTAATACTTCCATTAATCGAACTATACTTCCATTAATTAGAATATACGTAGCTGCATAGGCGAGTGATAACACTATCTTAACCGGGGAATGTAATATCTATCTTCATAGGCGAGTGTAATGTCCCTGATTAAGGGATTAGAATTCAAGAACCCTAATTGGTAGAAAATTGGGGAAAAGAAAGAATTGAGATAGAAAGAGAGGAGAAGGTAGAGGAAGAAACGATCTGTTTCTTTTAGGATTGCTGTCAAAATATTCGAATGGTCCCTACAGTTACATTGACTACTATTTATATTCCTATATAAGGCGGCTTATGTGGCTTATTATAAAGCAGTCCCTAAACTCTTGCTAATGCTCACTCAAGTCCTCGGGTACATTACAACTCCCTCTTTCAAAAGAACCTTGTCCTCGAGGTTCAAGGAACATCAAAAGTGAAACACTGAACTCGTCCATGTACTATAGCTGCTCGTTGAACCGTAGTGGAACTCCTAGTGCACCTTGCAGTCAAGTCACGTGTCATAGTTTGATCTCTGCAATGCTGTGTAAAATTGTAGACTTGTAGCAACTCAAAGTAATGTCTCTCTGCTGCAGTAAAGCTTGCAAGAGCTTGTAATTCTGCACCAGCCCCTCTCACAACACAAACGTCTCGCCATGCATAAAGGTCTATATGAAAATAAGAAGAAAACTGCCACCCTCCTAAAGTTGGTTGATCTGCAGAAGTTGTCAACTGCTAAATTGCAGCGAATGATGGCTGTTGTAAAATTGAAGCGCGGGAGGCATATGCATCAATTTGCAGCGATGCTGCTGCACCCATTTCTAGTCCTGCAATTATAAGGATTACAGCCGGTGTTGAACTTGCAGTAACCTTTACAGGAGATTGCTGCAGAGTTGCAGAGATCATGCGTTTAAGAAGCTGTTGCATAGTTGAAAGGACCAGCAGATTTGCATAAAATTGCAGGTCTGCATCAAATGGCAAAACTGCAGTAGATGAAGAACCGGCATCTGTAAAAATTGCAAACATGGGATCTGCAGCAATTTGAAGACCTATAGCTTCCTTCTGTCCTTGTACCAAATAAACTTCTTCTTCAATATCTTCCTTCTTAGTCCTTAGAATCTGGAACTGGGATTGCATCAACAATCTTGCATAAGCTGTAACAATTTCAACATTATGCATAGCCAAGGATCTAAAAAAATACTCATCTTCAAGCAACGAGTTCACTAAGTTCTTCAACCCACGGGATACCCAAGATTGATCGTAGAAAACTTTAGGATATTGTAAACTAGACATGGTTGTTTCCCTCCACTTCGAATTCAGATTTATCAGCAAAGATGACAAAATACTTTGCGGATCAGCCACCATGTCTCGAAGTAGTAAAGTCAACACTGGCTTTTCCTTAACAAATTGTCGAGAATTACACAGTTTCCTATCGAGAACATATTTTCCCATCTCAATATCACAACTAAAGCTGTAACTCATACATGCTAAACCAATTACATCCACTCCATCTGTCAAACTAGTTACATTAAATCCACCTTCTTTATTAGCCTCACAAAGAAATTGAATCTCTTCGTCACCAACTCCGAATGCCAATTCCATTACGGAATCCAACAGAAGTTCTAACACTACATCTTTTCTGTCACAAGAAACTTGATCAAGCTCATAGTTAACCCGGTCTGAATCAACGCAAGGCCCCAACTCATCTACAATTAAACAACTCAGTTTCACCTCTTTAGTTGCTCCAGAATCATCAGGCGGCTTAGATTTCACGTCAAAATCCAGGGTGAAGTTACTTCCCACCAATGAGTGCAATTCACCAGCTTTGTTGGCAACATCAAAGTCTCATGGATCCCAACTCTTATTTGCCTCACCTCGGAAGTCCAACGACTTCAATGTCCTTTCTTTTCTCAGCACAATTACCAACAATCTCACAAGAATCCCTACAGTAAAACCATCAAGCCCATCTAATTCTTTCTGTGCTTGATCTTCATCATCCTGTATGTTGGATTCACCTTCAAGCACCACCACGTCTAACTTCTTTAAAATTTCAGAATCAGATTCGTTGTTGGATTTTCCTTCAAAGTCATAGAAATCCTCAACAAGACTAGAAAAATCAGGCTGGACCAACAAGACCCCATCAAAGTCAGAATCTTGGTCATTAACCTCCTGTCTTTTCTCAGTTGATTCATAACCCACTGATTCATCAACATTCTCGTCATCATCCTCAAACCGCTCGTATAAAGCATCCGAAAATTCATCCCAGTAATCTTCTTCATTGCCGTCAAAGGACTATGTCGAGAACCACTCTTTCGCCCTATCGACCAACAAATCCGCCACTAAAATAAATTGGTAAATCTCCACAGCTAGGTAAACATCGAAGTACTCCTCACAACCGTCAATCCAATCTTTTGGATTAACACCTGAAAAAGAAGGAAGACTAAGAAACCCCCTTTGGGATAAGAAAGTGTTTACCTTGTTCGGGTGAATTTTCGACGTCCAAGAACTGATTCCGGGGAGCCTCCATATCACACCTCTGACCCCCGAACGTTTGGTCTTTCGCCAGTGTGAAAACCCCACGCTCCAGCCTCGTTAACTTCTCCAAAAATGGTTGTCACAAAGCCCACGAATCGCACCACGTACGAAGCAATCCGAGGAACGGAAAGCTCTGATACCATGTAATGTCCCTGATTAAGGGATTAGAATTCAAGAACCCTAATTGGTAGAAAATTGGGGAAAAGAAAGAATTGAGATAGAAAGAGGAGAGAAGGTAGAGGAAGAAACTATCTGTTTCTTTTAGGATTGTTGTCAAAATATCCGAAGGGTCCCTACAGTTACATTGACTACTATTTATGCTCCTATATAAGGCGGCTTATGTGGCTTATTACAAAGAAGTCCATAAACTCTTGCTAATGCTCACTCAAGTCCTCGGGTACATTACAGCGAGTTCAAAGTTATTCTAAGCATATACAAAAACTTGAACCTAGTATCTATTGGAAAAATAGATAAAATGGAAACAAGAGCAGAACTCAATTACTTGATTGATTACCTCATTCATGGCCAAAGGAATCAAACTCCAGAAGTCTTGTTCAAACAGATTTCCCAAATAGCATCCATTTTCCAAGAATCGCTATGAATGCTTGGAAATTAGTTCATCAGGTCCACACTGCCGAATGCTGATAACCATAGAGTTGCGATTTGATGATGAGATGTCACAACACTATCGCCGAAGAGCCTTCATCTTCAGCAAAGAGTATAAATTCACAAACAGTAAAAAATGGGGCGATAGTTTAACTGGCAGGTATATAGTGTCAAATTGGTGATACCTGTTCAGCATCAGGTTCTGTAATTAAGTCAACAAGTGTAATTAAGTCAAAAAGGGCACACTTGGTAACAAGGGCACATCTGTCAGCAATGAAACATCTGGCTGCACATCAGGTAGGCACATCAGGCAGCAAAGACACAAATAGCAGTAATAGCACATTAGGCAACAAGGCACATCAGGAAACAAGGGCACATCTTGCATAAAAACACAATTTCGCATTAGGTAAATAACAACACTGAACTTATACACATAATATGTACATTACCTAACGGACGATAAACCTTGTTAGTTCTGTATGTGGTGTCAAAATAGATTGCATCACCAAAGACTTTGTAGTCAACTCACATTCTTTTGTGAGCCCAAAAGATGTTTGCAATCAGCTCAGCATTGTCAACCTCAATTTCATAATAAAATGAAGGATCCTTGGATGCATCATTCCTAGAATACGCTTGTAAGGACGTAGCTTCTCCTAACCTCATTGATTTTTGTCGTTGCATGCTCAAATAGTTTTTGAGATTAATTGGAAGGAAGTTAACGTTTTTCTTACCTTCAGCCGCCATTGCCATCAGTTCATAAGAAGATCTGAATTTAATACTAGCATCATTATTCATCATTGCAATCTGTCCCTGGATTTCGGTCACCTTTCTATTCGATTTCAGCGTATACGAGAAATCTTCAGTGTGCAGATCATGATTATCATGTTGCACAATCCATTGATGTATGACATATACTGACCTTTCAATTGAATAATGGAATTTAATCCCTGACGACAACATGTTCTCTCCTCTTTTCTGTTATACGTCCGGGCTTGTTTCGGTTTTGTGAAGGGGGGCTTCTTACAGAACCCCTCCTTATTTCAGAGGTACTTTTATGTAGTCTATGTTATCTGTCTTCATCCCTCTAATAACTGCTTGCTTTTAATAATCAATTTGAACATTAAATCATTTGCGGCGTGCATAACTAAAATAGAAGTCGTGCACATCCTCTATTGTTCTAAATTCAGCATTTCTCCACCATTCTGGGTTTTCCATATAACCCAAAATTTCCCCTGCATTTAGTAAATATTTTAAAAATTACTACACAACAATTCATTAGAAAGCCAACGACATATCAGACGACAACCACAACAGCACTTCAGACAAGAATAACGACACATCGTACTAGGCAACGACAGATTAGGTAAAACGAAAAATATACAGCATAACACAAAGCGACGACACCTGGGGACAATGATAACGGTACTGTCACAGTTTGCTAGAAAAGAGTTTTGGGGGAGAGAGAATTTGGAACGAGAGAGAGAAGGTGATTGGGGGAAATGAGGGGGGGAGATTTGGAGGGGACAAGGGTAGTCCCCAAGTTTGGGGACTAAAAAGATAGCTTGTGGTAATTTAGGTATTAATAAAATAATAAGGGGTAGTATTGGAAACTAAAAAAATGCACAAAAAACGCAAAAAATATTAAAAATTCAAAAAAGGATAATAAACAATCAATTTTCTAAAAAGGCGTGAATGACTCTTTCAATTCCTAGAAAAAAGGACTCTCCATATTCTATATTCCCAACCAACCAAAAACCCTAAAAGGTTCGTTCTTTCATTCTAAACTAAGAAAAAAGCGTACCTGCTCTTCCTCTTAAAAAACGACATTCATCCAACTGAAGGCACGTCTGGTATTTTTTATATATAAAAAGTTTGTGTGGTAGTGATTATGCTTTCCATCTTTGTTCGATTACATCTTGTTCATGCAAAAAATTAAACTTCGCAGCTCTCTTGTTCGTGATATTGGTTTTGTCTTTTTTTTAATATAGTTTTTTCTACCAATATCATTGTACCCGAATTCGGTTTTGATTTTTAAAGGGTCTCTCGTATTTTATCTCTGGAAATATTGATTTTGGAATTTGAAGATGTTGGTTACGCGATGTGGAAATATATGTATGACGAAGTTGTAGACATTGGTTTTGCGATGTCGAGATTTTGGTTTTTGACAGTCAATATGTTGGTTTGTATATTCATTGACATTGGTTTTTGTATGTGTAGTTATTGGTTTGACGATTTAATGATACTGGTTTTGATTAAATCTTGTTTAGAACGAAGCATGGATGGAATAAACGATAGTCGAGATTGTCAACTTGACGATTGTAATCAACAAATTGGAGGTATGGTATCTTAATTTATCCTAGTACGGAGCTTCATAATTATTGGTATGAAAGATTTGTCTTAATGGTTTTGAACATTGTTAATATCGGTTTACAGCTTCATTGAAACAGGTTTGTAGTTTATGTCATATTGATTTTTAACTGTTTAGATTTTGGTTCCCCTTAATAGATATTGGTTTGCAGGAAATAATCTCGATTTTTATTTGCCCGTGAAGTTGAGGATATGGAGGAGAAGGGACGTTAGGGAAAAAATAGAATTTAGGTATGCGAAGGGAAATAGAACCGATGCCAAGATATTGATTTTACGATTAGGGTAAAATGATATTGATTTTGCGATTTGCAAATATTGGGCTTGCCATGTGGAGATGTTGATATTGGTTTGTGACAGTGTTGATATTGGTTTGTGTCAGTGTTGATATTGGTTTGTGAGTGTGTAGATATTGGTTCGTAACAGTGTCGATATTGGTTTGTGACAGTGTTGATATTGGTTTGTGTCAGTGTTGATATTGGTTTGTGAGTGTGTTGATATTGGTTTGTAACAGTGTTGATATTGGTTTGTGACATTGTTGATATTGGTTCGTTACAGTGTCGATATTGGTTTGTGACATTGTTGATATTGGTTCGTTACAGTGTTGATATTGGTTTGTGTCAGTGTTGATATTGGTTTGTGAGAGTTTTGATATTGGTTCGTAACATTATTGATATTGGTTTGTGACAGTGTTGATATTGGTTTGTAACAGTGTTGATATTGGTTTGTGACATTGTTGATATTGGTTCGTTACAGTGTCGATATTGGTTTGTGACAGTGTTGTTATTGGTTTGTGTCTGTGTTGATATTGGTTCGTTACAGTGTTGATATTGGTTCGTTACAGTGTTGATATCAATTCGTAACATTGTTGATATTGGTTTGTGACAGTGTTGATATTGGCTTGTGTCAGTGTTGATATTGGTTTGTGAGTGTGTTGATATTGGTTTGTAACAGTGTTGATATTGGTTTGTGACATTGTTGATATTGGTTCGTTACAGTGTCGATATTGGTTTGTGACAGTGTTGATATTGGTTTGTGTCTGTGTTGATATTGGTTCGTTACAGTGTTGATATTGGTTTTGAACATTGTTAATTTTGGTTTACATCTGTTATTGAAACTGGTTTGTAGTTTAGGTAATATTGGTTTTGAATTGTTTAGATGTTGGTTCCCCTTAATAGATATTGGTTTGCAAGAATTAATCACGATTTGTATTTGCCCTTGAAGTTGAGGCTATGGAGGAAAAGGAACGTTGGGAAAAAATAGAATTTCAAACAGTGGAAGAAGTGCATGAGGTTGAAAAGCAGTAATGAGGTTGGTAGGGAAAAAGCAAAGGCAAAGCATCAGAAGGCGAAACAGAAGCAACCAAATTGTTGTGCTGATGTCTCAAACCACCATACAATAGAAGATATAAATCCAATGGAGATTGATTTGAATCGTCCATTACGATATTTTTGAACTTGTAATATTTTAAAGACATTAAGATTGTCCAAGTTTGAACACCATGATATTTATTAACCAATATTTTCAAAGCGAAATCTGGACAGAGAAACTAATATGTCGGCATTGCAAAACCAATATCTCGTAATCGGAAAATCAATATCCGCACGTTGCCAAACCAACATCTGCAATCCACAAAACTAATATCTGCGCGTCGCCAAACCAATATCTGCAATTCCCAAAACCAATAACTGCGCGTCGTCAAACCAATATTCGCAATTCCCAAAAACAAATTTCTCAACGTCGCAAAACCAATATCTGCACGTCAGAAAACCAATATCCGCTATTCCAAAAAACCAATATCCGCAATTCCCAAAAATAAATATCTCAACGTCGCAAAACCAATATCTGCACGTCAGAAAACCAATATCTTAATGTCCCAAAACCAATATCTTTACGTCAGAAAACCAATATCTCAATGGCGCAAAACCAATATCCACAATTCCCAAAAACCAATATCTTAACGTTGTAAAACCAATATCTGCACGTCGGAAAATCAATATACCGTAATCGGAAAACCAATATATGCAAGTCACAAAACCAATTTCTGCACGTTGGAAAACAATATCTCAAAAAACAATATTTCGGGAAACCAATATATTTTAGTCCTCACATGATTCATTTTCACTGCACGTTGACAAAGTCAAAATCACTACGTACTTCAGCTCATTAAGATTTATTTGAGGAGACATGACGAGATTATCTTACATATTATCCACAGATTTTGGCCAATACAAATGGTTGAAGTTGCTCATCGTTCTTTTCCTCCTTTACTGTTACTTTTTAAAAGTTGCTCTTATCATTTCTTTCTCCTGCTGTTTGCCACAATGTCGTTCTCCCATTTCCCTTGTGTTTTTCTTTTTGATAGGTAGAATTTTATTAATATAAAAAGAGACAAAAGATTACACCATAAAATTGCTTTTCTTTTTTATCATTTCTATAGTATATAAAATTCAACATAAGTTTTATTTATGAAATAAGTTTTTAATAAATATCTGCAATTCCCAAAATCAATATCTCCGTGTCACAAACAAATATCTGCAATTCCCAAAACCAATATCTCAACAACGCAAACCCAATATCAGCACGTCACAAAACCAATATCCCATAATCGGAAAAGCAATATCTGCAATTCGAAAAAATAATATATTCCAAACCGCAAAAGCAATATCTCTAAATCGCAAGACGAATATATCCAAACCGCAAAACCAAGATCTCCAAAATCGCAAAACCAATATATCCAAATCGCAAAACAAATATATACAAATCGTAAAACCAATATATACAATTCGCAAAACCATTATCTCCAATTCGCAAAACCAATATCAACTCATAGCCAAACCAATATCAAATATGAACGAAACCATTATCTAATCAAAATGATACCAGCTGCAACTCAGAATACAAACAATACCAACTAAGAAATAAACCTTTTACAACTCATAAAGAAACCAATATCAATTCGGAATCGAAAGAGTATCAACTCAAAACGAAACCAATATCAACTCAGATTTAAACCAATATCAAGTCAGAACGAAAACAAATATCTACCCAAAAAGATACAAATATAAACTAATAAAACGGAAATTAGAACCTTTTCCTTCTTAGGGTCAATCTTCTCATCTCTAACGCTCTTCTCTGCAACCTTCTGATTCATCTTCAAATTTTCCTTCATTGAACTTTGATCATCATAACCAGCAAGCAAAAAAACAACAAATTAATACCCAAATACACAACTTGCATGTCCGAACATTGCAAAATAACACGAGTTCACATAAAAGCACATATGAGAACTCCGCAACATCAACCAATGTACCTGTTATTGTTCCTTGATTCGACTCGCTTCTCGCCAGGAAAGGAGGGTGGTACACACCGAGGGTGCTGCTCGTAGAGGGCCGGCGGCAACAGTCCGTGGGTAGTGCAGGCTCGATTTCCAATACAACGACAGTTTTAGCACTCCTCACAAACAAACAAAAACAAGAAAAAGGGTTAAGCCCTTTGGGAAGTCTGAATATAGAGAGGACATTATAAAGGAGATGACTAGGAACCGCAAGCAAATCTTCGATAACTCAATCTGTGAAACCCTAGCCACCTATAGCATACCGTTTCGGAGTGAGAGATGCAGGGGGGAAAGTTTACCCGCAATTCGGATGTTGCAACGGTCACGGACAGTGGCGCTCCGCTCAGTAATGGCGACGCTGTTGGGACGTGGGAGGGGGTGGGAAGACTGAGAGAAAATGGAGATAAGAGAGAGAAGGAGAGGAAGAGGAGAAAAAATGGGGAGAGAGGGAAAATTAAATGGGAGGACGCCACAATTTTCGGAGAAGTGAGAGAGATGAACAGACGGCACCAACTTCTCTAGCAATTGGTATTTCAAACATTGAAAAAGACTAAAAAACCCCTCAATAGTTTTTGACCATTAGATTAAATAATTAGGGTATTCCATCTAATCTAAGGGTCCAAATATGAGTCCCCACCTATGGACAACATTCTTTTAATCCCCACTCAATCCATTCTCGGAAATGAGATATTGATTAATAATTGGATGCCATTACAATGATTGGACACATGATTAAATACAACTTGGACCAATAACAGCTAACGAGGATGTCGGGTAACATTCTCCACCTTCAACCCCACGACCAAACACATGCAGCCAACTAATAGCTTGCTTTTAGGGAAAACTAAATAACAACCCACTACCATAATCACGTAATAGTAGCAAATAACAACCAATACTAACAAGTGTTGACCAATGGAACCGTGACAGGTACATCGGACTAGGCAACGACAGATCATGCTAGGCAACGGTACATACATAACAACACAAAGTCACCACACAAAATTAAATAGAATTATCCAGGAGTTTTTATTTCTTGTTTATTGTATTTGTGGTGTCTGTATTCAATTTCTCCATTGATAAGAAGTATCTAATAGAAGGTAAGAAGAGAAAAGGACGTATAATTGAGAGAGAGAGAATTACGCATCGAGATGGAGAGTTCACCAACCTCCATTTATAATTGATTCGCTTCTCACTTCGACTATCGCCGGCGATTCAATTATCGGCTCCGACGATTTTTGAGATTGAGAAACTATGGATTCGCTAGAGAGCTTAGTTCCTCTCTCCTTCTTTTTGAATTTCTTTGATTTTTTTTTTTGGGTCAGAATTTCAGAAATTCAATTTCTTTGATATTCTCTCTCCTTATTTTGTTCGTTTTCTATTTAAACTTTTTTGAACCCTCTGTTCGATTGCTCTACTTGTAACCTGTTTAAACCCTCTCTTGCTTTAAAGTTAATATTGAGTGCAGGCCACTCACCTATTCCACCAAAAAGATTTAAACTTTTTCCGCTTTTTTTTTGCATTTCCATTATTGCCCTTGATATTCACCAATATTATTAAAAAAGCCACTATGTACACGGGTCCAGCTCTATTGGCTTCCTCGTAAGATTTTTTTTTTTCTGGGTGGAAGCCTTCCTTGTAAGTTATTTAGGATCGCGGACACTAATACTAACCGACTGAAAATCCGGAAGACAAAATTTATTTGGGAAAATGGCTCAAATGATTAAGTTGAATGGATCAATATTCCATATTCAACTCCGAAAAAATTCTGTGTACGTGGATTATAAATTTTTTGGTTTAATCCCAACATTTTTCTAAATAATATTAAAACCGACCAAAAAATAGTATATAAAAAAACATTTACGGTGGTACTACGATTTGTAGCGACATCAAATTTGCCAATATTAGTTGATCAATTTTAAAGCGCCATTACCTGGAAAAAGAATCACCCAAGTTGCTGAGAATACAAAGAGTTTCGTTCAGATAGTGTCTTGATGACGACGCCATTCTTTTGGGTTTGAACTTTGAAATATATTTTATTAGGAGAAGTGCACTAATGTATTATATGATATTACGGTTTTATATTTAAAAATTTTATGATTTATAATGTATAAAAAAAGTCTAACTTTTTTTCAATTTTTCTTCACATAGAGGACCAGGGTAGCCCCAGGTTGTTGCCCGAAAACAATTTCCGGAACAGATTCGCTTTTATGTCTACGTTACCCAGGTAGCTAGTGACAGGGATACTATGATGAACATTTATTTGATTGTGTCTACTTTCTTTGAGAAGTTGTTAGTTCTTATAGATAATACTATGACTATGACAACTAATCCCACTACATGGCAGCGTGGTAAGTATCAGCGTGATTTTTCATAGTGTCTATCACATGTTTTTTATGTCTATGCTAAAGTGCAATTATTCGACCGAGGTCAAATATTTAAATCTTGGTAAAATGTAGTTAGATAAGTGTAAAAATTTATTTTTACAAAATATATTTGTGTACGTCTATCTTAATTTCTCATAACATATACTCATGTCTATATACTTTATATTCACGTGTAACTTTATCCTTAAAAATATAACATAGATATAATAGTATCTTATACTTCCATAGCTTTGAGATTCATTTGTATTTGTTGGGATTTTTATCGTTAAAATCCTAATACACTCGTGATTGGAAGTTATAAAGAATAACACCCAAAATCTTATTTAAAGATTAAACATTTCTTTTAATGTTGAAAATTATCTTCCTAATAACCTACCTTAAAAAAATGTCACACGCGTTAAAGAGAAAATGTGTTTCTTTTAAGTGGGGGGTATGTTATTTCTTGGGGGGACAGAAGCAAGGCTTCTCGGCTCCTCTGGAATTAAAGAACGTAAAAGAACACATAATTTTTTCTTATGATGTAAGGGAAAGGTAGGGTGTGAAATAACCGAGGTTCAAATGCCAGACAAAAATCTATCCAAAAAAACAAAGGGTTTGGTATAGAAAAAGTCTCTCTCAGCCTCGGACTTTTAAGTTGCAGAAAATATTCTTACTCAGAATGTAAGTAAATATCAACTAGTGAAAATCCCGTGAAGAAAAATGTAGAAAGATTAAAACAAATATTTTATTGTTATTGACTTTTTGGATTCTTGTCAGTTTTGTTATGTTTATAATTACATGGATTTTTTTATTAATTCTCGTTGAATAAAAAAAAACTCCTTTCAATTTAGTTACCTTATGTAACATTTTTATTTAGCTGGATCCATCACACTTAGATCAAAACCATCATCAAAATAACCCCAGATCAATCACTAACAAAGGGGTAAATCTCATACCTAAAGTTACAGCTCCCACTAATAACTCTCCCACCTTCTTTCGCATCACAACAGCTAGGAAGCTCACCTATTATACCATCCAAACACTCCTTACAAGCCAAGCTATTAAGATCCCTAGTACACTGCACCAACCCATAAAGCAACTGCTTCGCGCCAGCGTCCCGGACCAGCTGCCCGGTCGCGTACAGCCTCGGAGTCTCATACGCTTCCTTCGCCAACCGGGTCAACAGCTCGTTGGTTTTCGCATTGAAGCTCGTCGAGTCATTAACGACACGTATATTCCACATGTAGAACTTGTTCTGGTCGTCAATCTGGCCGAGGAAGTCGAGCTCCGAGTACTTTAACATACAGTTATCGTACCAGATGACGGCTCCTTTGTTGTGTGGACAACGTTGGCGGATCTCATCTGTTGCGTCCACTACACAAGTCTTGCAATCCGAGGAGGAGACGTCGCCTCTGCATAGGGCGAGGCCATAGGTTTTGTCCGGTTTTTGGCCGAACGAGTCGTCGGAGAAGCCCGTCGGAGGGGCTTGAGAGGCCAGGTAGCTGGTGAGCTTGTTTAGGTTATTGTCATAGGGGCTATTGGCTGTGAAGTTGTTTGAGCTTGAACAGAAGTGGAAGAGTGGGTCAACTCCAACAACAGCCTGAACAAGTACAAAGGTTGCAAGTAGATAAAAAGGCGTGGGAAAACTAATGATGGACATTTTGTTGTTGTGGATGCAAAGTTGGAAGAGTTGTAGGGTATTTATACAAGTGGATAACACATGTTAGATTGAGTTGTTCTGATTTAAGGATGCCTTATTTTTTATCTATTGTTTTGTATACAAGATTTAAGTACTATTGAACTATTTAACCTAGCAACATAAGACGTATGCTGATTTGATGGAGGATAAGGGTTCAAATCTCTCCAAAATATATTCTTAGTGTAATAAATTTACCTTTAAAAAAAGAGTTAATACTATTGAGTACTATTTAGAGATAACTTGTCTATTGATGTTTAATCCTTTTGTGAGATTTGAATTTAAAACTTTCTTAAAAAATCGAGACCTTCTTCAAAGAATCTAACCTATTTGGTAAATATAGGTGTTAAAATTCAGTGGTTCAGAGCTGGTTTGAAAAAATATTGTGGATGAAACCGGAAACAACCAATACTTTTCACTGGTCTTTTCGAATGTTCTATGAACTTGTAAGAAAAAACTAAAATTGCGGCATTAATTTATTGACTTTTACCGACACCTTAGACTACCTGTATTGGCAGCGATACCACTAGAAGACAAGAACAAAATTTTAAAAAAAATTTTGAAAAGGGAGAGATTTCAGTCGATCCGTTCGGTCAATCGAGCGTTGCGCGCGAGCTTTTTTTTCTTTATTTTAATTTAATTCTAATGACACGTGCCACAATATTATTCGTTGAAATAGATAATAGTGGATATTATTTATTTGGTTATCATAATTAATATTATTTTTTGATTAAAATAAAATTATAAAAATAATTATTTTTTAATTCTCTATAAATAGAGTCTAATATGGACATATTTTGATACACAATCTTATATTTAAACTTTGGACGATTGTAACTCGATCAAATATTAAATTCAAACGTATTTTTGACATTCTTATGCTCTGAACTTGGAGAAGTCATAAACTAAAAAGTTGTAGATATACGTCTCATCTTCGCAGAGCAACTTGAATCAACTCAAACGGACTCTGGAATAAGAAGTTGTGGCTCCCCAACCGAAATTCATCCTCGTAACTCGCTCGACTATTGAATTCAAGCATATTTTTGATATTCTTACACTCTGAATTTAGAAATGTTATAAACTAAAAAGTTGTAGATATACGTCTCATCTTCACAAAGCAACTTGAATCAACTCAATCGGACTCCGAAATAAGAAGTTGTGGCTCCCCAACCGAAACTTATTCTCGTAACTCGCTCGACTATTGACTTCAACATATTTTTGACATTCTTACACTCCAAATTTGGAGAAGTTATAAATTTAAAAGTTGTAGATATATGTCTCATCTTTGCAAAGCAACTTGAATTAGCTCAATCAGATTTCGAAATAAGAAGTTGTGGTGTCCAACCGAAACTCGTCCTCGTAACTCGCTCGACTATTGACTTTAAATTTATTTTCGACATCCATTTGTAGGTCGATTTATTTCTTTCTAATTTTGTATTCCAACTTTTGTAATCTTTATTTTATTTTATTTTTTCTTGTTATAATTATGGACGCATAATTTTATATATTTATTACAATTTATATGTAAACATAAATTAAATTATAGATAATATGTAAATGAAAGAAAAATTATTTATTTATTTGGTGAGCGGATTGGATGAGATCACCAGATTCAAATAAACGTAGTCTTACGAGCATAGCTCATCACCGACATAAATTTCCATGTCATCCCATACACCAATCCAATTTGACACTAACGTCTTAAGTTTTCGACCTTTGATTATAAATCCTCTGAAGAAAGATTCCCGGGAAGAGTCAGCAATTTATTTGATTGGGATAATTACTACTAGGCCCTTGTTATTTGGCATATTCTTTTCTCGCTCCCTTGGTGTTCGAAAATCGATTAAAAATACTCCTAGTTTGGCAAAATTATACTATCAGGCCCTTAGCTAGCGTCAGCGACTATTTTTTCATTTTTTGTCATAGAAATGACAAAAATACCCTTTAAAAAAAATACACCTCTTTCCATCTTTCAACCTTGCATATCTTTAAAAACCTCTAAAAATTGGTAAAGGCATAAACTTTACCAGAAACGACAGCCTGGAGCTAGAACATGGAAAGACGAGACGGCGCATTTGAGGATGAGGAGAAGCTCGTGGAAGAGCGCTTGCTGGAAGGGCTCGTCCGAGTGCCGTTGTCAGCTTTTGAGCTGGAGGCCGACGGCCGGGATCTTGGAATCGACGTCGGTCTCGATCTTGGGATCTTGTAAAGAGAAGGGTTACAGTTTTTAGGGGAGAGGCAGTTTTTAGGGGAGAAGTCTAAAACCAACGAGGAAGAAAGGAAGCAAAACAGGCTCGCCGGAAAATACAATAAGAAAGGGGCTATGCTCACCGAGTCCATGGCCGTCCACGGCTGTTCACCGAGTCCCGTTTGGATTCGCTTACCCCTTCAATTCAATTGAATTCAATGAACCCAGAGCACCGACGTCAATTGAATTGAAATTAGGTTTTGGTTTTTAGTGATTCTTGGGGAAGATGGGAAAGAAGAAAGATGTGTTTTTGTGTTCGATTTGTTCGATGTGTTCTTGGCTTTTTTTTAGTTTGATTTGGATCGGTGGTGTTCTTTGGATTTTTTTTTTAATTTTTTTCTGGGGTATTTTTGTCATTTTCATGACAAAAAATGAAAAAAAAATTCAATGACGTCAGCGAGGAGCCTGAGAATATAATTTTTCCAAATTAGGGAGTTTTTTAATCGATTTTTGAACACCAAGAGGTGAGAAGCGAATATGCCAAATATCAAAGGTCTGGTGGTAATTATCTCTATTTGATTTGGTACAATAAGACAAAAGTTGGGGGCGAGACAGAAATCTAGGTAAGCCAATTATAATATTTTCAAGGGATAATTATTCTCGGCTCCCTGGGGTTTGCCTAAATTACTGTTTTAACTCTTCCTATTTTGAAACTGATATTTGGTCCCCCAGTTTACTTTTATTAAACTCTAAGGCCCCTACCGTCGGAATCGTAAAATTTTTCGGCAAAGAGGCTCGTGAAATGACCAAATTGTCCCTCTGTAAAAAAAATCACCTTCTTCAAGATCAAGAACACCAAGAACAAGAACATCAAAATCAACTAAAAACTAAAACCAACGAAATCAAAATCCAAACTCATAAAATTAAACAAATTAAACATCTTCGTCATCTCATCTTCTTCCTCAAAATCAAATCAAATCCAGATCTAAACTACCTATCTTCGTCATCTCTCGGGTCCCAGATCTAAACCCATATCTCATTTCGGGGGTAATAGAGGTAAAGCTCATACTTGGAATCAAAACCCAGCTCCCCCGTCGACGAGGGAAACCTGCTACCGTGAAGAGGGAAGAGGAGCTCCTGTTGCCCCGCCGTCAGAGATGGGTACGAGCCGGAGCCCGCGTTCGCTATCCCTGCGAGAGAGCAGCACCACCAAATTAAATTTCAATTAGAGTTAAGAAAGTCTTGATGTTAGGGTTCTTAATTCCAATTTCAAGAACTTGGGCTTTTTAATTTCGTGGGTGTTGTTCCCTCAAATCGATGTTGTTGGTTATGATTTCGTTGGTTTTAGTTTTTAGTTGATTTTGATGTTCTTGTTCTTGGTATTCTTGATCTTGAAGAAGGTGAGTTTTTTTTTTGACAGAGGGGCAATTTGGTTATTTTACAAGCCTCTTCGCCGGACAATTTCACGATTCTGACAGCAGGGTCCTTAAAGTTCAATAAAAGCAAACTAGGGGGGCCAAACTGTCAGTTTCAAAACAGAAGAGGTTAAAATAGTAATTTAGGTAAACTCCAGGGGACCGAGAGTAATTATCCCTATTTTCAAACTTGTGAATTCTAGAAGGGTTGAACTGCACAAGATAAAGTTATATCCATGCAAAACGATAAATTTGATAAAATATTTTAGCATTATACTAATTAGTAATGAGAGTTGACTTTTTTACATACGATGGAGTTCTTTTTCCATATTTGTTTTTTCCATTGAGTTTTGCGGGTTTGAATTTTTTGTGAGGTACTCGACTGCAATTTATTTCATCAACCTAATAATACATACTTCTCTATTTTCTCTATTATATGAATTTTATGAAAGATATAAATTGCAGAATATTTGTGGACCTAAATTCAAAGGGCGAAAATGATAATCCTAAAACACGCCCTAAAATAAATCCACTAGGATAAGTTTGTATGTAATTGACTTCGTCTCGTATTGATACAAAATCGCGCATTCATGTTATAATCACTACCTCCAATACAAAACAAAGTAATGGGCAAATCACTTTATATAGTGGAAGGTTGTTGGCACGCCACTAACGTAATTGACTTTTATGCAATTAAAGGATTTGACGATGAAACTACGGAAAGTGGACGGTGATGTAGCACTCGCACTCAGTTTCGTTACCACTAGATTCCGGATATAATGTCAGACAAGTTCAGATTCACATCGGAATAAGAACTTTGAATGGTGATATCAATAAATATTGGGATAATTATTGTAAGGTCTCTGGTATTTGGCATATTCACCTCTCACCATCATGTCGTTTGGAAATCGATTAAAAACTCTCCCTAGTTTGGTTTTATTATACTCTCAGGCCCTCGCTGACATCAGTGGTCGAAATATTATTATTTTATTACTAAAATGACTATTATTCCCCTAAGTCGTAATCGTCCTCACGCCGGCGAGCTCTTCGTCCCTGTTCTTCTCTCCCACCGTCGGTCATGGCGAGGAGGACCTCGTCCTCGTCCTCGTTGTTTTCGGAGAGGAAGAGGAGGAGCTCCCGACAGACCCAACCTCCGCCGCTCCTGTTCAACCTAATCGTCCCTAACCCCAAGCAAGCTCGACGGCGAGCTCTTCGTCCCTATTATTCTCGCCGATCGTCGGCCATGGCAAGGAGGACCTCGTCCTCGTCCTCGTCCTCGTCCTCGTCCTCGTTGTTTTCGAAGAGGAAGAGGAGAAAGAGGAGGAGCTCCCGACGGACCCAACCTCCACTGCTCCTGTTCAACCTAATCGTCCCCAACCTCAAGCAAGCTCGTCAGTTTCCTGTGGAGATTCAACAGTCGTCGTTGGCAGTTTCCTGTGGAGATTCCACCGTCGTCGTCGTAGTCGGGTCGGGGGACAGGGAATCGAATGGGAGAGGATCGGAGGAGGAAGGGAAGAGACACTGTTCGGGTCGAGGGACGGGGAATCGGGTGGGCCCGACACAGAGATCTCCATAGGAATGTCAGCCAGGGGAACGGGGAACACCGTTCAGGTCGGGGGACCGGGAACGCCTTTCGGGTCGGGGATGGGGAATCGGGGAAGAAGATAAATTTATTTTTTATTTATTTGTTAAGGGTAGAAATGTCATTTCCTTTAAAAATAATTGATTACATCAGCGATGGGCCTCAGAGTATAATAAAATCAAATTAGGGGGAGTTTTTAATCGATTTCCAAACGATATGGGGGTGAGAGGCGAATATGTCAAACACCAGGGGCCTGAGAGTAAATATTTATTTCCCAAGTACACTAACGCGCACGTAGAACGCTGCTTCTCACTCGCATTCATTGTTAAGAGTATTAACTGGATTATATGCATGTCTTATTTGCGCTTTATTTGATGGGTCAACCAAGGTCGTTTACTTCAATATAGACTTACTGTTTTTAGGGGCAATATAGACTTACTAATCAACGGAATGTGGTAACGGATCTTGTCTCGTTTTTCAGAAGTCGATGGGTCAATTTTCAACTCTTGCAAAAATGGGAAAACTTTTCTTGGGAGAGAAACAAACCCAATGTCGTCTAGCGAGATTTAGGCGGACCCGCCTAAATTTTTTTCAAAATAATGTAGACATACTAAACGACCCTAAGACTATCCCCATCGCAGATCCGACCAGGTGTGGGATAGGACAAAGCAATTTTATTTTAAAAAAAAGAAAAGAAAAGGAGGAGGTTGGTGGCCAGGATCGGCCAACTGACCTTGACACCAACTGGGCGGGGTGACTATTCACTTCTTCATTTTTTTTCCTTCACAATCTAATCCTAGTGAAATATTGCATTAAAAAATTTTATTGATACATGACACAATGTTATTCATTGAAATAAATATTGGTGGATATAATTTGTGCGGTTATAAAAGTTGAATTTATCTTTTAATAAAATTAAAATTTATAAATATGAAAAATTATATTTTTCAACTCTCTATAAGTAGAGCTCAATATTGACATATTTTGATATACATAATTTTGTACACATAAATTGATTATAGATAATATATGTATGTGGATGAGATAAAAATTAATTGATTATTTAGAAGGTTGGGTTGGATCATTGATGAAGTATAAAAAAAATTGGGTTAAGTTGGGTTATACGTAGATGAGAGAGAAATTAATTATTTATTAGACGGTTGAGTTGGGTTGTGGATGGAAGTAGTGTAATATATGGCACATTATAGTGGGACCGAATTCGGGCCTGATGCACCATATTGAGGACCAATCTGATTCACAAATGGATTGGTGGCAAAATCGTAATATATTCAAAAAGTAGGGGCAAAACTGATGACATATGTCTAAAACGCGCATTAAACACATAGAATTTTGAGTAGTTTTTGCACTTTTATCTTTATTTTTATGTCGTTTTAGTAAACATTTGAGTTTTTGGTGACTAATAAATTCTTTGTGCCAATTGGTAGGAAAAGAGGCGAATTTGGTGAAGAATTATACTTGAAGGAGTAGCAGACACAACTGATTTGGAAGGGCATTTTGGTCAATTTCAGAGCCGAACTAGCAGATGCCTATTAGACAAATAATTGAATAACTTTCTTTTTTCTTTTCTTGGATATAAAGTACGCTAAAATTGGAGGTCAGAAAAGAAAGTTATGACCAAAATAGTGAAGGCTGATCTAGCAGAATTTTGTTGACAAATATTTAGGGACAATTTTGAAACTTCGGTCTTCTGCATCGCTTAGGACTCACTCTTGAAACGACTCTTGTAGGTTTTTACACTTATGAGGGCTTATACATAATCCTCTAGACTTAGTTTTATGGCACTTTTCATCCCGGAGAACAAAACCCTATTTTTATCTTGAATTTGTCTTGACTGCGAGGAACTAATTCTCGAGATTGATTTGAGGGAGGAGACCCAAGGATTTGGTTGTAGGGATCTTGGTTTATTAATCTATTTCAGTACCATTTATTTATTTCCTTGTTCATATTGTGGTTCTTGAATGATTTACGGTTGTGGATTTATTCTAGAACTAATATGCCATTGATTCTTGATTAGATATTGCAGTTAGGAATTGAACTAGGAGCAAGGTCAATTCAGCGAGGAACGATCGTTACCAAACTAATTAACTAAGAATAAGTAAGACTAGTGACGAGCGTGTCAAGGCCCCTCAAAATAAACTGATATTTTGTGGCTCGCAAACTTGTAGTAAGCAAGGGAAGATACCGAGTAAGATCCAAGGAGGGACGAATACTCAATTAATCTAACTAATAACACAAAAGTAAAAGGGGGATTTTTGGTGAGATTCAAGATCGTACGAAATCAACAAACACAAAAGAGAGTTGTAAGAATAAAAATCAATGAGAGAAAAGCGCCAGATTCGAGATCGGAGTACCACGACAGGTTAGTTGATCACAAAAGATAATTTAATACATGTAGCAAGTAGGTGTAAATCTCCCGCAACCGCAAAGAGACCACAAACATCCAACAATAAACTAGCCAAACGACTGCCTAACTAGTTGTTTATCACCTAGTAGATAGAATATCAACCGATTTCTATTCTATAAGATAATAGCATTAAGAACAGATGTTCCTACTCCTAGTGATTATACTCAAAACCTTGGTATCTTCAAACTAGCCTTACTTATTCCCAGTTAATTAGTTTGGTAACAATCGTTTTTCGCTGAATTAACTTTGCTCCTAGTTCAATTCCTAACAGCAACTATTAATCAAGAATCAATGGCAACATAAGTTCTAGAATTAACTCACAACCGCAAACCATTCAAGAACAATAATAAGCATAAGAAAATAAGTAAATACTGAGATAGATTAATAAAACAAGATCCTCACAACCAAATCCTTGGGTCTCCTCCCTCGAATCAACCTAGAGGTTTGGTTCCTCATAATCTTGGTAACGACAAAATAAAAATAGGGTTCTGCTGGAATATGAAGTTTTTGTAAAAATAAGTCTAGAGTGTTATATATAAGCCCTCCTAAGTGTAAAAACCTAGAGAAGTCGTTTCGAGAGTCCTCCGCGATGCAAAAATCGAATTTCTTTGCTCCGAATATTCGTCAATAAAATTTGCCAGATCAGCCTTCAGTGTTTTGGACATAAATTCCTCTTTAGACATCCGATTCACGTGTTCTTTATATGCACGGAAAGAGGAAAGAAAGTTCTTCAATTTCTTGTCTAATAGGCGTCCTCTAAATTGGTTTCAAAATTGACCAAAATGCCCTTCCCAAGTCAGCTGTCCCTGCTGGACTCCTTCTTCAAGTATAATTTCTTTCCAAATTTGTATCATTTTCCTACAATTTAGCACAAAGAACCCATTAGTCACCCAAAACTAAAATATTTACTAGAATGATACTAAAATAAAGACAAATGTGCAAAAATGACTCGAAATCCTATGTGTTTAATGCGTATTTTAGACACACATCAAACATCCCCACACTTAAACTTTGCTTGTCCCCAAGCAAGACTCAAAACTAAGACTTACACTCAAAATGCTAAAGACTCATAGAACATGCAAATAGATATTGTCAACATGAGCACTTGCATTTTAACCACACTGAACTAATGAACCATCAACAACTAACTATCCCTAGGAATTCTCATACCAAGTCAATTTCACAATTCAAGTCTAGCCCACAAATTAAAGTAGTTCCCCATAATTTTAATCATTTAGAAAGCGGTGAAGACCACTAGAGACTCAACATCAATAAGCACCAGGCGTGATTGGATATTAAGGCACTTATAGTGCTGTTTAGCTTGGCCTCATCCCAAAAATATTTTAAGTTAGCATAGTTAGCACTCAACTTGCATGGCACCTGGGACTGCACTCTTAGATGTCAATAGGCCAGTTTACAATTTTTTATTGCTCCGATTGTACACCTATAACGATCTTCAAGCTCCATCCTAGCCAGGCCGGAGGCAACATCAACTCCAATTATTTACCTGACTACTGCCCTTCCGCCAGCATTCATGCACATTTCACCTTTACATTCCACATTCAATTTTCCTTCCTTTCTTTCCTATCCCTTAAAAACATTTTTTTTTCACAACTTAGAAGGGCAGCAAATTTTTTTATACGCCACTTAGTTAATCCTCACGCAAGTTAGCTAAAATATTTTTATGATACGGGCGGGAATTGGTTACTACAGCCGTGCCACCCGAATTCTCTCAAGTATTATATCAGTCTTGTACACTAGTGGTCGCTTAATCCAATTATGAGATTTTTTAAAAGCAAGAACTACTTCTCAATATGGGCTTTATACTATCATTGCTAATTTTATCTTGGCATGAGCTTTCCTAAGGATCTTAAGTTACTTATGGGTCAAAAATTCAAGGTTGCAAGTTAAAGCATGTAGTTGACTCAACACACAAAACATACTAAACATCCCCACACTTAGAGAACAACATGTCCTCATGGTGTAGGTTGACTCTAAACATGACAAACAAAATAAAACACACAGGACATAACAAGCACGAGAAAACAAAATATAACAAAACTAAATAAAATAAAAGAGTTTAGGGTGGGTTCAAGGGCTCCCTCGTGTGGTGTGTCACTTTCTGTAGGGGGCGGTAGCACGCATCCAAACTTGGTGAGAAGAAGGCGGAGCATGGCTGTGGTGTGGGCTTGCTCGTGCTCTATGATGGTGAGATGTGTCTTTAGTTCACCTAGCTCGGATCGCACAAAAGAGGTATGTTCCTTCATCTTGGATAGTAGCATGGTCATTGTAGCTTGTATGGTTCCCTCTGTGGTCGGAGATGCAATTTTTGTGACTCGATTCTCCTTCGATGTAGCACGCTTCTGGTGAGAGGTTAACGACTGCCAACAATTTCTCTCCTTCGCATCAATTAGTTTCCCATTGACGGTAATAATCTCTATACGAATTAGGTTACTGTACGTGATATGGCCGAGGGCTAATGGTGGAGAGATCGTCGTGGGGAGTGCATTGTAAAACTCTGCAAGACTGGTGGCAAAGTGTCCTAGACCAATGACACTGCTCGAGCGAGTCAACATGTTGTGCAGTGCCTAAAAAACTTGGTAGGTGGTGTTGACCGGCTTCTTTTCCTGTAAACACGCAAGCAAAAACAATTCTGGACTGGAGACTTTGTTGCTCTCCTGCTTCCCATAAATTCCATGACACATAAACTTGTGTTAAAGTAGATATGCAGGGTCAGTGATAAATCCATTAGAGGGGTTTGTCATGCAAAAGTTTGCTAAGCCAGTCAACTGACACCAACTCTTTTGGTCATAAAATGTTGAAGAAATTTCGGTACAACCATCTATAGGAAATCCAAAAGCTGTATTCATGATAGTGTAGTCAATCTTATAATCTTGACCATTCAAATGACATTGGATATATTTCAAATCGTTATCAATTTTAAGAGTAGTGAAAAATTCCAATGTGAGAGTTTCATAAGTGGCCAAAGGGTTTTCAATAAATTTTCTCCATCCAAGGAATTTATTCAATTCTTCAATTCTACTTTGCAATCCAATACTCTCAATCATATGAAAATCAGACCATTTATTTTTCACAATCTTTCTAGATGAGAGAGATTGAAAACGTTTATCTTCGATGTCATCTCGAATAAGGAATGGAGCCTTGTATGTTTTGCAAAGTACGAACGGTGGTGTTGAATCGTCTCCTCTCTTCCGCTTGCCTTGACTTGCTGGTGCGACTTTGCTCTTCTTCGGTGGCATGGTGAAATTAGAATGAAGCTTGTAGACAAGAATGGGAAGAGGTTGTTCCTGTAAATCGTATTGCTTGATTAGGTTAAGCATGACAATATTAAAATAGAATAATGAACGAGAGAATGAATAAGGAAAGAGTTCTAGTCCCATTAAAATCCAAAAAAGGATTCCAACAAGGACCAAAATTATCGGGCACGGTAATGGATCTGGAAAAATTGCTCTCGGCTAAGCTTGTGTCTACGGCTTGGCCTAAGCGGGTCGGCAAGAACCAACATTCTCTGTTCACTTCGCAGCGGGCAAGCATTGTTGTGCCAAGAAGGGCCTGAATTCCCTATTCACATCGTGGCATAATCTTTTGGGCAAATTACCCTCACGTCCCTGAACTTTGGTCACCCTCCCCCTAGGGTCCCTGAATTTTGGAAAAAGATTATTCCGTCCCTAAGTTTTGATGATAATAGACTATAGGGTCCCTGGAGCCGGAATATTCCATATTCTCCGGTGAACCCCCACCTGAAATGACCAAAATACCCTCCCACTAAAATAAAATAAAAACCATTTATCCTTCAATCTCTTGAATATCAAGAATTCAAAAAAAGAACTCAAAAACACCAAACTCAAAATAACCAACCCAAAAAATCAACCAACAATCAAAATTAAACTCAAGAACACCCTACACAAAACCACAACTTTAACCCAAAAATGAAAGAAATTCCAAAAGGAACTCCAAAAACTAAAGAACAACAACTGTCTATAATATCCAATTAATTAGCCAAGTTCTATGTTCAACATAAATTGGCAACAACTAGAAATGAAGGAATCGAAGATGGGATTTGAAGGAATCGAAGCCCGAGCAAACTATACCACGACGGCGGCGACAACACGGCACCATTTTCTCGGAAACCTATACCACGAGGATGACCTGACGAGGACCAAGAGCATCACTATCTAGGGTTTCCTCGAAAACCCTCTGGATATGAGCGGGGCAGGCAGGAGGGGTCAGCGCGGTGGACAATGGTGGCGGTGAGGTCGCCATCAGAGATGGCGACGTTGGTGGAGAGGAGGGTGAAGGCACCGGGAAGGTAGGAACGGTGAGGGCTCTCAAGTCAGTTTTGCAAGGGATTCTGCTCTCCATAGGGGAGGACGC
This sequence comes from Hypericum androsaemum, assembly GCA_963995505.1. Taxonomy (NCBI): domain Eukaryota; kingdom Viridiplantae; phylum Streptophyta; class Magnoliopsida; order Malpighiales; family Hypericaceae; genus Hypericum; species Hypericum androsaemum. The sequence continues at coordinate 16,172,624 of OZ023185.1, forward strand.
TGGGGAGGTGGACACCGTGGGTGAAAGCCTGGGAGGATGCCGGGGAGGTGGACACCGTGGGTGGAAGCCAGGGAGGATGTCAGCGGTCGTCCATGATGGTATAGGCCAAACCCTCGGCCCTCTCCAGCAAGTGCTTCAAGTGGTGGGAGGCCTCCTTCGAGAAGGGACGCGAAGTGGGTTCGGCTGGGTCCGGTCGAGGAAAGGGCAACGAAGAAGAATCGGGACGGTGGCCGCGGAAGTCATTAGAGAAGTGGGTTCAGCTGGGTCCACCATTTTACTTGTTTGTGGAGTTGGGGATATGGGTTTTGTGCGCTTTTGTCTGGTTTTTTTTGGACGAGGTACGGTGGTAGCGGAAGAGGAAAATATACTTTTGCAATTTATTTTTTGTTGAATTTTGGTTGACTTCTGGATGTTAATTTCCGGGTTTAGTAATTTGTTCTTGGTTGGTGTTCTTGGTGTGTTTAAGAGGTTAAAGATGAAGTGGGAGGAGGAAGAAGGGAAAAGAAAAGATTTTTTATTTTTTTAAGTGGAAGGGCATTTTAGTCTTTTCAAATGGGGGTTCGCCGGAGAATATAGAATATTCTGGCTCCAGGAACCCGATAGTCTATTATCATCAAAACTTAGGGACGGGATAATCTTTTTCCGAAATTCAGGGACCCTAGGGAGAGGGTGACCAAAGTTCAGGGACGTGAGGGTAATTTGCCTTAATCTTTTTGTCGCCGCGAGGTTGTTGTCCGGAAATTTTAATTTCCTCGCTGCGTGTATTTTTGTCTGACGCGAGGAGCTGCCAAAATCTCTGTACACTTCGTCACGAGCAGCCTTTTGTCGCACCGAGAAGAGAAAAAATTATATGTCCAATTCGCCACGAGCAAGTACTTGTCGCTACGAGACCCTTCCTCATCTTCTGTTCACTTCCTCACCTGAAATACTTCGACTCGACTTTCCTCTCTTTTTCTTTTCTTTTTTTTTTACCACCAGCTGCTTCTTTGTTTCTTCTTTCCTTCAATATTTTCCCTGCGACATTCAAAGAAGATCAAGCCTAAGTTATGAAATAATTCTGTAAATGAAATTAAAATCCTAAAAAGAAAAATCTGATGAACTAATCAAAACATAAGAATTGAAATAGTTAATTGGGTTGCCTCCCAATAAGCACTTATTTAACGTCAATAACTTGACAATATTTCGGAATTACTCCCTGGCATAGTTGGTAGCGCGAGGTGTACAGTCTCATCCGGAGTTCCTACAAAATTCTCAACAAAAGGTTTTCAACTATGTCCATTAACTGTAAGAATTTTGTTTGCATGCAAATCTTGAATTTCAACAGCTCCATTACTGAATACTTGAAGCACAATGAACGGACTAGTCCAACGAGATCGAAGCTTACCAGGCATAAGCTTCAATCGTGAATTAAGAGCAATACCTTCTGGCCCACAGTAAAATTTTTGCGAAAGAGTAATTTATCATGTAAAATTTTGATGCGCTCCTTGTACATCGTCGTGTTCTCATATGCTTCAAGACGGATCTCCTCCAATTCTTGCAACTGCAATTTTCTTTCTTTGCCAACCATTTGAAAATCCATGTTGCATCGTTTGATCGCCCAGTACGCTTTATGCTCGATCTCTACAGGTAAGTGACATAATTTTCCAAATACTAGGCGGTAAGGAGACATACCGATTGGAGTCTTGTATGCTGTGCGATATGCCCAAAGAGCATCATCCAATCGTAAGCTCCAATCTTTCCACAAGGGGTTCACTGTTTTCTCCAATATTTGTTTCACCTCTCGATTGGATACCTCTGTTTGTCCATTGGTTTGCGGGTGATACGTGGTAGCAACACGATGATGCACACCGTATTTCTTCATTAATGCTTCTATGGTGTGGTTGCAGAAATGGGTACCTTGGTCGCTGATGACCCCACGTGGAATGCCAAACCTACTAAAGATGTTAGATTTCAAAAATCCTGCAACAACTTTATAATCTTTAGCTCGGGTGGCCTTTGCTTCCACCCACTTCGAAACATAGTCAACTGCGAGTAGGATATAGATGTTGCCTAAAGAGCTAGGAAAAGGTCCCATAAAATCTATTCCCCACACATCAAATATCTCACAGAAAAGTATATGAACTTGAGGCATCTCATTTCTACGAGATATATTCCCTACTCGCTGACAGCGGTCACAACTCTTGCAAAATTCATAAGCATCATGGAATAAAGTAGGCCAATAAAATCTATTATCTAGCACTTTTCTAGCAGTTCTCCTAGGACCAAAGTGACCTCCACATGCATATGTATGACAATAAGTCAGGATAGACTCGCATTCATATGACACTACGCAACGACGAATAACTTGATCACTACCAATTTTCCAGAGAAAAGGTTCATCCCAAATAAAGTACTTCACATCACTACGAAGTTTATGCCTTTTTGCTTTCATGAGACCAGGAGGAGTCTTACCGGTTACTATAAAATTCACAAGGTCTGCATACCATAGTTCTTTAGTTTGGACATGAAAAAGTTGTTCGTCGGGAAAATCATCTGAGATGGGTAGTGGTTCCTCTGCACGTTCCAAGTGGCTCAAGTTATCTGCTACTAAATTTTCGGATCCCTTCTTGTCTCGAATCTCCAAGTGAAATTCCTGCAACAAAAGAATCCGTCGAATTAAGCGTAGTTTAGACTCTTTCTTTGCCAATAAATATTTGAGTGCAGCATGATCATAATAGACTATGACTTTTGTTCCTAAAAGGTAGGAACAAAATTTATCCAAGGCAAAGACAATGGCGAATAATTCTTTCTCCGTGGTGGAGTAATTTCATTGGGCTCCATCCAAAGTCTTCGAGGCATAATAGATGACATGACTGCTCTTCTCAACTCGTTGTCCAAGTACAGCTCCTACGACATAGTCACTCGCGTCGGTCATGATCTCAAACTGAAGACTCCAATTATGTGGTTGTAGAATTGGGGCTGTGGTTAACAACAACTTCAGTTTGTCAAAAGCTTCCTTACACTCCTTACTGAAAATGAATTCCACTTCATTTTTGAGTAAATTGCTCAAAGGTAGAGCGATCTTGGAGAAATCCATAATGAAACGATGATAGAACCCTGCATGACCAAGAAAACTACGCACTTCTCGAATGTTAGTTGGGTAAGGGAGATTAGAAACTAAATCAATTTTTGCTTTATCAACTTCAATCTCTTTCCAGAAACCACACGTCCGAGGACAATGCCTTGAGTGACCATGAAATGACATTTTTTGTAGTTCAAGACAGGCTTTTTTCAATGCAATGTTGTAAAACTTTTGAAAGATTTTGCAAGCAATGGTTAATAGAATCATCGTACATGGTAAAATCATCCATGAAAACCTCAATGCAATTCTCTATCATGTCAGAAAATATACTCATCATACAACACTGAAAAGTACCAAGAGCATCACATAATCCAAAGGGCATACGATGATAAGCAAATGTACCAAATGGGCAAGTGAATGTAGTTTTCTCTTGGTCTTTCGGATCAACTACTATCTGGTAGTATCCCGAATAACCATCAAGAAAATAAAAATAGGACTTACTTGTAAGTCGCTCCAACATCTCATCAATGAAAGGTAAGGGAAAATGGTATTTCCTTGTTGCAGCATTGAGCTTACAGTAGTCAATGCAAACATGCCATCCATTCTGGATTCGCATAGGTATCAGTTCATTTTTCTCATTCGCGACCAAAGTAAGTCTAGTCTTCTTCGGAACCACATGAATTGGGCTGACCCATTGGCTATCGGAGATGGGGTAGATGATACCCAAGTCAAGAAACTTGATGATTTCTTTCATAACGACTTCCTTCATGGCTGGGTTTAACTTCCGTTGTGGGTCTCGCTTTGGCTTGGCATTTTCTTCTAAGAGAATTCGATGCATGCACACTGAAGGGCTAATGCCTTTTATGTCTGCCAATGTCCAACCAATGGCTGTTTTATGTTCTCTCAGTACTTCGATCAATTGTTGCTCTTGAAGCATGGCAAGATCCTTTAAGATAATCACAGGTAGAGTGTCTTTCTCGCCGAGATATACGTACTTGAGATTCTCAGGTAACTTTTTCAACTCTAACTTGGGAGCCTATTCAACAGAAGGAAGAATATGTTTGTTAGTAACTGGTAGAGGAATTATAGAATTCTCGTACCTTCTTGGGGCCTCCGTGAGTGAGTCAAGAGCCATAACAGTATCTTGATCTTCCTCCTCGAGTTTCATGATTGCATCGTGATCAGTTATAGAATTTTGAATCACCCATTCTAAAAAGTCCTACACACATACTCTTTCAAAAGCAACTTAGACAAGCGGGTCAATCACATCAATAGAAAAAGTAGTCACAGAATCTTGTGGGTGCTTCATGGCATCAAATATATTAAAGGTCATTACTTCCCCATCAAATTCTAATGAAAGAGTTCCATTATGCACATCTATCTTAGTTCTAGCAGTTTTCATGAATGGTCATCCAAACAAGATGTCAGAAAAATTGGAGTGAGAATCATCATCCATATCAATCACATAAAAATCAACAGGAAAGATGAATTCATTTACTTTAACAAGCACATCTTCTAGAACTCCTTCAGGATAAGAATTAGACCTATCTGCCAATTGAATTATAATTCTAGTGTCTTTTAAAGGCCCTAGATTCAAAACTTTATAAATGGACAATGGCATGACAGTAATAGATGCACCCAAATCAAGCATTGCTCTTCAATTCTTGTATTTACAATAGTGCATGGAATAGTGAACATACCTGAGTCTTTGCACTTTTGGGGAAGCTTCCTTTTGATAATTGCTGAAGCATTTTCGCCCACTCTAACTTTGTCATCCATGCCTAACTTCTTCTTGTTGGTGCAAAGATCTTTGAGAAATTTTGCATACCTCGGTATTTGCTTGATGGCATCGAGCAATGGAATATTCACTTTTACCTTGCGAAAGGTTTCCAGAATCTCTTGCTCGGCAGCTTTCTTCTTTGCTTTAGCAAATCTTCCAGGAAATGGTGGAAGAATCTCTATCGTGGGCTTCAACTTAATGGGTTCCTTCTCTTTCTCCACCTCCTTCTCAATTTCACTTATCTTATTCTCTTCTTGAGTATTCTTTTCTAGGACAAGTGTCGCTTTCAAAGTTTTCCCACTTCGCAAAGTGATAGCACTTGCATTCTCTCTTGGGTTTACCACAGTCTGAGATGGTAATTTCCCGCGAGAGTTCTTCATCTCTCTCACATCAGCTACAATCTGAGACACTTGCCTTTCAATATTTTTGATACTTGTATTAGTTTGGTTAGCAAGATTTTGAATACTTTGGTTAGTATTCTGAATACTCTAGTTGGTGCTGATGGCCAAAGACTTAATAAGGTCTTCCAATGATTGGGAAGAACTAGCAGGTGGTTTGGGCCTAGAGTTTTCATAAGCAGGTGGTGCTCTTTGATTTGGTTGTCCTTGAGGCAGCCCATATATGAAATTGGGATGGTCTCTAGTGCCCGGGTTGTAGTAATTGGAGTATGGACCATACTTTCTCTTTTGCTGATAATCACTATTACCCACGGCATATGCCTCTTCTTGAATCTCAGGAGATGCTTCTGAATGGTGCCCTGGAATAGAGCAAACACCATATACTATTGGCTTGGCTGAGCCATTTTTGAAGGCTGACTTCACAAATGTTGCGAGCTCATTAAATTTCTCCTCTAAGTTAGAAGTGTTCACTTCATTGACCTTCTGTTCTCCTGAGCTTTGACGTCCTCGTGTATTTTTAGCCATCCTTTCAATCAACTATTTTGCTTGAGCAGGTGTATTCTCCATGAGGTCACCCTTACTGGCAGCATCAAGCATGCTTCTTTCAGAAGGAAGGAGTCCCTCGTAGAAATACTGAATCAGCTGATTCTCTGTGATTTGGTGTTGCAAACAACTAGAACACAACTGCTGAAATCTCTCCCAATATTTATACAATGTCTCGCCAGAGTGCTGGGTAATGCCACTAATCTCCTTCCTTTTAGATATCACTAATGAAGCAAGGAAGTACCTATCCAAGAACTTCTTTTACAATTTTACCCATATCCTTATTGATCCTGGTTCATGACTGTATAGCCAGTCCCGAGCTTTTTCTTCAAGGGAGAATAGAAAGGCAATCAGTTTGACTAAATCTGTAGACTTTGGCTTGTTTCATAGTAAAGCAAGCAATGTGAAGTCCTTGTAGGTTTTTGTTGGCATTTTCTCCTGCTCGTCCATAGAATATGGGTAGCCGATGAATCAAGCTTGACTTGAGCTCAAATGTAGGAATATCATCAGGAAGGACAATGCACAACGGCTGTTGGTTAACATCATTGTCCGCCATGGCATTTATAGTGAGCTGTGGGTTTGCCATGTTTGGAATATCCTCAGGAATGCTTTCAGTATCAGATGCAGAAGTAGAGTCGTCTCCCTCACTAGAAGAATCACCAGAAGTAATGGCTTGCCTTTTTACCTTCCGGTTTGTCTTTGCAGTCTTCTCAATCTCCTGGTCAAGAGGTAAAGTATCTGAACCTGAAGAACGAGTTAACATAAAGAGTTAGATAAAAAAAAATCAAAACCTCCCCGGCAACGATGCCAAATTTTGACGAGCGTGTCGAGGCCCCTCAAAATAAATTGATATTTTGCTGCTCGCAAACTTGTAGTAAGCAAGAGAATATACCGAGTCAGATCCAAGGAGGGACAAATACTCAATTAATCTAACTAATAACACAAAAGTAAAAGGGGGATTTTTTGTGAGATTCAAGATCGTACGAAATCAACAAACACAAAAGAGAGTTGTAAGAATAAAAATCAATGAGAGAAAAGTGCCAGATTCGAGATCGGAGTACCACGACAGGTTGATTGATCACTGGATCATAAAAGATAATCTAATACATGTAGCAAGTAGGTGTAAATCTCCCGCAACCGCAAAGAGACCACAAACATCCAACAATAAACTAGCCAAACGACCGCCTAACTAGTTGTTTATCACCTAGTAGATAGAATATCAACCGATTTCTATTCTATAAGATAATAGCATTAAGAACATATGTTCCTACTCCTAGCGATTATACTCAAAACCTTAGTATCTACAAACTAGCCTTACTTATTCCTAGTTAATTAGTTTGGTAACAACCATTCCTTGCTGAATTAACTTTTGCTCCTAGTTCAATTCCTAACAGCAACCTCTAATCAAGAATCAATGGCAACATAAGTTCTAGAATTAACTCACAACCGCAAATCATTCAAGAACAATAATAAGCACAAGGAAATAAGTAAATACTACTGACATAGATTAATAAAATAAGATCCTCACAACCAAATCCTTTGGTCTCCTTCCTCGAATCAACCTAGAGGTTTAGTTCCTCATAATCTTGGTAACGACAAAATAAAAATAGGGTTCTGCTGGAATATGAAGTTTTTGTAAAAATAAGTCCAGAGGGCTATATATAAGCCCTCCTAAGTGTAAAAACCTAGAGAAGTCGTTTCGAGAGTCCTCCGCGATGTAAAAACCAAATTTCTAATATTGTTCTGAATATTCATCAATAAAATCTGCCAGATTAGCCTTCAGTATTTTGGACATAACTTCCTCTTTAGACATCTGATTCACGCGTTCTTTATATGCACGGAAAGAAGAAAGAAAGTTATTCAATTTCTTATCTAATAGGCGTCCTCTAAATCGGTTCCAAAATTGACCAAAATGCCCTTCCAAGTAAGCTGTCCCTGTTGGACTCCTTCTTCAAGTATAATTTCTTTCCAAATTTGCATCATTTTCCTACAATTTAGCACAAAGAACCCATTAGTCACCCAAAACTAAAATATTTACTAGAATGATACTAAAATAAAGACAAACGTGTAAAAATGACTCAAAATCATATGTGTTTAATGTGTATTTTAGACACACATCAACTAGTTTGTAGATACCAAAGTTTTGAGCATAATCACTTGGAGTACGATCATCCTTTCTTAATGCTATTACCTTATAGAATTGAAATTATTTGATATTCTTTCTATTAGGTGATGAACAACTAGTTAGGCGGTCGTTTGGCTAGTTGATAATTGATGATTATGGTTTGCGGTTGCCAGAGATTTACCCCTACTTGCTACGTGTGTGTAAAGACCAAGAAACTAAAATGGGAATATTCCAAAGTAGTAGGGGACTAAACTAAAATTTACTAGGTATTATTTTGTAATTTGCTAACCTAGAAACCCTAGAGTCGTGCCTATATAAGGAGGACGGACAGAAACCCTACCACCACTTTCTCAAATTCTGTTTTTTCCTCCTACTAGGCGAGGAGACCGATCTGGGCGAGCCAAGAGATGGGGACGACCTCAACAACGTGTCCCAAGATGTTAGAGTAAGCCCCTTTTCCGAATTTGGGATTTTCTATTTATTATTGGTAGGTCGATACTGATAAACTCGAAAGGACCTGTAGGCATCCGAAAGACCTATAGGAATCTTTAGAGAACGTTGGGGTTAGTGGATACTGAAGTAACGGTGCGAGAGAAGATGTAAGTCAAATCTCTGCCCGAGATTATACAGATTCGTCTGTGTATTTGTACCATATTTTCTGACTGTTTATGAACCGCCTAGGCTCCGTATAAATCTCGTAAATGCCCCGTATATGTTACTTATGTTCTGTATTATATTTGCTATGTATGACTGTTCGTATGAAATTTCGTGTCCGTATCTGAGATCTATCCGCTTCTGAAATCTGTACAATAAGGTCTATATTCGTATCTATCTGATTCTGCCTGATCTATCCTTATGGACCCTACACTGAATACTATACTGTACAGGTCAAGTTATCCCCTCACTACTGTACCCGTAGAGTTCTGTATGGATTTGTACGCTATGCGAGTGTGGGAGGTGTGTTTTGTGGTGAGAGCTTATTTCGTTCATGTCCCCTAACGACATGAGTATCTACTGTGACCCACGGAAACCCGATAGTGAAACTCTGGAGTTGTGTCTGATGATGTCTTAAATCTGATTGTTGTGTTAGTGTCTGATCTTTCTTGTTGATGTGACTGTTCTTGTTCAATTCGGCTTACTGAGTTGCGTAATCTCATCAAAATATGTATTTTTGTTTCAAATACTTCAGGGGTAGATCGGGTGTGAGGATTCGAGGCGAGGTCATGCATCCCTAGACTTAAGGCATCACGTTTTCCATATTTAAGACAATATGTTTTGTTTTCGAATTCATTAGTATTTTATCAGATTTTCTTTGGACTTATTTCAAATTTTGAGGAATAAAAGTGCCTTACAGAGATTTTATTCTGTGGCGGTTGACATGCCTAATTTTCGAGACGTGACAGTGTGTTAGATTATCTTTTGTGATCCAGTGATCTATCAACCTGTCGTGGTACTCCGATCTCGAATCTACCATTTTTTCTCATTGATCTTTACTCCTACATCTTTCCTTTGTGTTTGTTGATTTCGTACGATCTTGACATAATTGGACATACAATTCGATATAATTGGGAATACCATTTGACGTAATCGGACATACAATTCGATATAATTGACATACCATTTGACATAACCGAACATACCATTCGATATAATTAGGTATACCCTTTGATATAAACTGACATATCATTCGACATAAAAGCAAAAAAAATAAAAAAATTATACAAACGAATAGGTTTTTCCAAGAGGGAGGGACCCGGCGGCTAGTGGAGAGGCTGAGTCTTAGTGGGACTCTAGCGGTCGGCGGAGAAGTCGAAGTGCCATGACCGGAGCTAGGCGGCGGAAAAATGTCCGGTCGAAGTTAGGAGGCGGAAGCTGTTGGTGCGGAGGGGGCCTCTTGTGCTGCGGCAAGACTGGAAGTGCTGGTCGGATGCGGACCAAGCTCGACGTGGGGAGAAACCTGATGCGACGGGTTGTTGCGACTACGGTCTAGGTAGACGATGGCGGTCGACGAAGGGGGTTGGTGAAGTGAGCAGGGCGGTTGGCGAGCGAGTTAGGGACGAATGAGAGAGGGAGAGAGAGTGAGTGAAATTAATAAAATGACCAAAATACCCCGCGTAAATTTTGGCCATCAGATCTTGCACATAATTTAAAAAATTAATCCAATGGCTCTCCTTTCATTTAGGTTAGTCCTAACTCAATTTTCAAGTCAGTATCTAATCCATATCCATTGATAGTGAAGTATATCGAATACGAACTATATTGAGCAATTTGGGATCATTGGTGTACTCATAATATGAAGGATTAATACTTAATTCTAGTTTGTTACAATGTATTATAAAAAATATCTACTTCGCATCCTAGAAACACCCTGTATTATGGAAACCTCAAAACTCTGGCGTTGACTAGGTTTAATAAACCTTTACGTTGACTTGTATCAGCATTGAAGTTGGACAAAGAAAGTTTTAGTTCTTGTGATGGAAAACACAGATCAACTAGTTCAGGATGACATCTCTACTTTGAAACCGGATTCAGTTTCTAGCAGAAGGCCAGGCATCTTACTTGAACTCGTCTTACGATGTTAATCCTCAACGGGCATCTAAATCTGTGATGGTCACCTCATTGATGGATTGCTGAGAAGACTCTGTTGTAGAATCGTTGCGCGGTTGAGAGGCGGCAGCTGCAGCGCGTTCGTGCATCGGATTCGATCCGGAACTTTCAGCGTATTCCTTTGACACATAAAATGCTGGTTTGGACAGAGCAGGAACAGTTACAGTATAACTGGAGAACATCATAATAACTTCAGACATTGTAGGTCTGTCGGCGGCGGCTTCTTGGACACACATCAATGCGATTTGGATGCACTTCAGTACTTCATTTCTTGACCATTGATCACCCATGACAGGGTCCACCAAATCCAGGGCTGTTCCATTAGACCAATGTTCCCATGCCTGACAAGTAATTAAAGCATTATTATGCTTGTAAGAAGATTGCCTGATTGTGAAATGAAGGGATGGAAGTTATAGAAGGCGACTTACAAAACTCGACAAATTCATGCTCTGGAAGCTAGAGTTCTTTCGGCCTGTCACAATCTCTAGGACCAGAATTCCCAAGCTGTAGACATCCGACTTAGTTGAAAAGTGTCCGAGTAGAACGTACTCTGGAGCCATGTAACCACTGCAGGGAATCAGCAACAGGAAACAAGGGGTGAGCCTTATTAAACAGCCATCTAAAGCTCACTGGCATGATTAGTTTGCAAAGATAGACAGAAAGTCGAAACTTACTATGTACCAGCAATGCGACTTGTATTGCCTTGGGTTTGACTCCCAGGGAAGAGCCTGGCCAAGCCGAAGTCTGATATTTTCGGGTTCATGGCAGCGTCAAGAAGAACGTTGCTGGCTTTTAGATCACGATGAATGACCCTGAGCTGAGAATCCTCGTGCAAGTAAAGTAGTCCTCGAGCAAGGCCCACGATGATCTTGTATCGCCTTTCCCAATCCAACGTAGATCTTTTATTCTGGTCTACCATAGACAGGATCAAAGAGGACTCACACATTTAAACTCTCCAATTTTCATTAACCTCTTAATAGTTAATGCTGTAATCAAACACAAAATTTAACCAGACATATGGCTAAGCTTCACTAGAAATACTAGCATCAAAAGTTTGTAAGAAGCATCAATATGTACCAAAAAGGACTCTGTCCAGGCTCCCATTCGGCAGGTACTCGTAGACGAGCAGCTTCTCTTCTTCTTCTAAGCAAAAACCCAACAGCCTAACTAGATTTCGGTGCATCAGCTTGGCGACCAGAGTAACCTCTGTTTTCAGCTCTTCAAGACCTTGTCTTGAACTGCTTGATAGTCTCTTCACAGCTATTTCTTGTCCACCGCGAAGTATTCCCTGAGGAAGCAGCTCTTTAATCAATCGCAAGTTCACCTATATAGCATGGAAATCAGGATTAATGTAATAAGCATGTACCTTGTAAACTGGACCGAAGCCACCTTCTCCAAGTTTACAGGAATCACTAAAGCTTTTCGTTGCTTTCTTTAGCGTGTTTAACGATATCATAAGTGACACCTTCCTCCTCTCATTCTCGCTAATTTCATCTGAACACCATTAGAAAAAACAACGGATTAGCTTGTTCCGTTATTTAAAATAAAAAGCGAAGATATTCTAAATTCTAACCAGGTCGAGGTTAATACGAACATGAAACAAGAAACTTACAACTGTGGAGACTGCCGATGTCAAATCTGCTGTTACTTTCAGTATCTACTCTCTTTCTGCTCGCCCTTCTCCAGAAGAAGCAACCACAGAGAAGGGATGCAACAACAGCTACCGGAATGACCACGTAGAGAACCGTTCTGTTGCTTTTTCCTGCACAGGTACAACCATTTTACAAATCATCCCATTATGCGCGACTGCGATTCAGTCTTTCGAGCCTGGGACTGAAACCGGAATCTAGTTCATACAGCATACCATTAATCAATTCATGTTGTTCGGTTTTATAGAGGCTTCAAGTAAATGGATGATCAACTGTTTACCTTTCTGCCTGGTTGAACTCGTCGTTGTTTCGGGAGATGACGCGAGTAATGGAGACGGAGGAGGTGGTGACGGGGGAGGAGGCGGAGGAGGGGGAGGCAGCAACGATAACTTGAAGAAGGAAGATGTCTCATATCTGACATAGCAACTCTCTGCAAACCCTCGAGCACCTATTTTAGTTCCACCATTTTGTGGAATATTATTAATAACATTTTGAAGGCAAGCCAAGCAATCTTTCCCTGATATATCTTTGGTGCACTGAACCATAGCGTATATATTAACAGAATCCGACAAACTGCTGCTGCCAAAAGCTAATCTGGAAGTATTAGCTGCAGCATCGGATGAGATATTCCCAAGCAAGTTCTGCACACCGTTGTTGAAAAGTTCTTGATCAGATGCACTTTGTACGTTCCACAAGTATAACCTCGGAGTGCTATCAGCCACCGAGAAGAAAAGGGTGTCAGAATACTGCAACGTACAGTCTTCGAACACAACCGAAGCTTCTACCTGGAGAGGACACTCCCGCCTGACAGTTGCTGATGCATTACTCGCACAAGCACGGCAATCTTCACTGGAGGTTTCCGCGACGCACCGAACGAGGCCATAAGATGCATTGGGTTGCTGGCCATTGACAGCCGTGTAGTACCCTGTCAAAGAAGCATTTGCAACTAGAGAATCAATAGTCAGGTTTAGGTTCTGCTCGTAAGCGCCCCCCGAAGTGTAGTTCTTCGTATTGCTGCATATCGAAACATAGTAGCCCTGTGCTTTCACAGGGTAGCAAAATTGCAGAAGCCATATCAGGAGCAAACATAGACCACCACCCCCAGCTGCAGAAGGCTTCATCGCACCGACAGGCTTAGGCAAATTTTGACAGCGAACGAAAGAGAGGAAAACACTATTCTGCTAAGATGGAGATGCAGAACCAAGCTTGCAGTTCATTGCTGGTCTACTTCTCTCTCTTTTCTAGTAACAGAACAAGGTTTACTTGGTCTAGGTACCTTGGCAGGAGATTGATTGTCCGTATATTAGCTCTCTCTTCTTAGTCAAAGGTAAACCATAACAAAGATTAAAATTATTCTTATGTCCATATCAAGTGAGATTAGTACTTCCATTAATCGAATTTTATTCTTTCACTTAGCATATAGGTTGCTGCATAAATAAAAAGAGTTGCATCATAAATATATGAAAATAAGGTGAAGTTTCTGACTTGGTCTCAGAGGTGAGCGCGTATTAATTAAAATAGGGATAAGTACCATTTGAATCATGTGGTTTATACGAATTTTGCGATATGATCCTGAAATTTAGAAACGACTTTTTTGGTAGTTGTGGTTTCACGTTTTTTGCGTTATACCCTTCCCGAGCCAAAATTGACTCCGAACGGCGCCATTTTACTGCTGATTTGGCAATGCCACGTTGGACTTTTTAATACGGTTGGCTATGTGAGGTGGCACGAAATTAGATATCCTTTTTAATCCCATATTTTTTTTTATTGTTTTCAAAAAGCCCCTCCTTTCTCTCCCCTCTCATCTTCTTCCTCCTCCCTCTCTATCCTCTCTCTTCCCTGTGTCTCCTTCACCAAAGTCTGCAACTTTAATTTCATCAAGACTAGGACCTAAAAAAACACTTCATCAAGACTCGATCACCAAAAGTGCTGATCTTTAAACAACAATTCTTAAGCATACAAGCATCTACGCATATCTCACAAATCTACAACAATCTTCCTCAGTCTTAAGCTAAAAAGGGATCTTAAAACGCTGTTGCCGAAACCAAATCCAGCTTTAACCCATCAAATGGAAACTAACCCATCACAGAAACAAGCAATTGGGGTGGAAGATGAGGACCAAGGAAACAAACCCATAACCGAAAATGACGTCGTGTTCATAAAGGCACCGACTTTGGGCAACGATGGACGCCGGCGCCGTTAGGCCAAGCGGCTGGCGTACCCATCGTGTCGAAGAAGATCCTGAGGGTGTCGCAGGTCGTGAGCGAGCGCGGGGTGAGGATCCTGTCGTCGGCCGACGAAGGACCTATTGCAAGAGACCGGCCTCCATCTTCAATCTCTCCTCCATCACCACCAGAAAGAAGCTGCGACCCACTCCTTCCCTTTCCTCCTCAAGGTTCTGTCGATTCATGTAAGATCTGACTCAAGCCGCTCACGAGCCAACGTTACCCGAGGACCGCATCGCCCTCGCCCTCTGGGAATTTCCGTGGGGGTTCAAAATAATTGGGCATCATAGAGAGAAGATGCGTCTTTATCTTCTTTTATATTTGAAATCCCCCATCTAAACCCATCGCTGATGATGCTGTTACTCATGAGAGAGGGGAGGAGGAGGAGGAGGAAGAAGAAGAAGAAGATATGAGAGAGAGAGAGAGAGAGAGAGAGGAGGTTTTTGAAAAAAATGTAAAAGTAAGTGATTGAAATGGATATTTTATTTTGTGACACGTCAGCATTCCAAGCGGAAAAAGATTTTCACTGTGGCGAGACAACTCAGCATCGAACGATGCCGTTTCTAAGTTCGGAGTTGATTTTTGGCTCGGGGGGCTTCCGAGCCTCTAACGCAAAAAACATGAAACCACAACTAACAAAAAAATCGTTTCTAAACCTCAAGATCATATCGCAAAATCTGTATAAACCACATGATTCAAATCGTACTTATCCCATTAAAATATTCCAACATTCTTGGTCACCTGTCTCGTTCCCACTGCTCTAACGACTTTGATATATCGGAAAATTTTGTCATTGTGAAAAAGCTTTTCAACTTATTAAAAGTATATCAGTAAACCAAGCAAGCCCAACCAGAGATAAGACGAGTTACCTTCTTACGACTTTTCGTTTTTAAATAAGAATTCAGACCATTTGGCCGGCACATCTAGGGTACAACCGATAATCCTCTTCTTATATGGTCCGATGACTAATTTTCAGTCAACACGTCAATGTCTCCTCCATGGCAAAGTCTAGGATGTTACAGGTATTGTCAACTTCGACTTCACCAAACGTGCGACATTTAAAAGATAAAAAATATTTAAAGACAAGATCACCAGTCTAACATGTATTATGTTAGAATCTCAAATCAAACTTCAAGACAATAAATTGGTCAAATTTATGTTAGTATAAACAAGATAACTCACCATTAGCGATATAGTAATATAGACTTATCAACGTTATACTTAGGAGTGAGCATTCGAATAGTCTAAGTCCGAACTATCCGAATTTCAAAATATCTAAATTATCCAAATTGAAAATTTTACTATCCGAGTCCGAGTCCGAATATCCAAACTTTTTTTAGATCCGGACTCGGATAATCCGAACTATCCAATTTTTAAAAAATAATAAAAAATTCGAATACAAGAAGATACCCAGCCCATGGTTTTAAAAAACGCAGTCCGACTGATGGTTCGACCGGTTGGACCGCGAAACGGGCATACGACCGGGTCGTTTTAAGGCTTTTGACCGGGGTCTGTACTAACCGGACCAAATCTGGTCCATCCTGACCGGTCAAACCCGGTTAGTACAAAAATGGACGAAATTGACTTTTTTGGTGGTTTTCGAGGAAAAAAATTGATTTGAAAATTTTATAAAGTAATAAATAAATAAATAAAAGTAGATTTATAGACTGGAGAGATAAAAAATTAAGTCTACTTTTTTATGGAAAATAAGTATATTTTAACCTACATATATATATTATTTAAAATATTTAAAAATAAAAAAATTTGGTCCGACCAGTTGTTCGCCCGGTCCGACCGGCTGACCCGGAGGACGGGAGAAATCCCGGGTCGACCTCCAGGTCGTTTTTTAAAACCATGACCCAGCCTTCATACATGATAATTGTTCACACAAAATCAGATGAGCAACTAATAAAAAAGGAAAAAAGGTGAAGAAATCCCCTTTGCCTCCCGAAGCTAATGGAGTTGAAGCTCCAAGACCTCCCCTTGGTCGGCGCATGCTCGATAGGGACAACACACATCTTCGCTCGAATCTTTTTTACATAGTTTTCTTTTACTACTTTTGGAGAGGAGATTTGATCCGGGAAAGGATGATGCTAAAGAATGGAAATTAGGTTTTCGGATGAGATTAACTTTTGGGTGGGCAAGGGTTGATTTTGGATTGCGTAGATGGGAAATAAATTATTTTTTCAGTTGAGTTGCTGGGCTAATTGGGTTGTGTGCTATTTGGGATGCTGGACCTATAATATAATTTTTAATTTGAATATTTCGGATATCCGAACTAATTTTTTTAATATCCAAATCCAAACTAAAAAGTTCGGATAATCCGAATAAAAAATTATCAGAATCCAAATTTTTTTTCATATTCGAATTCAGATTATATGCTCACTCTCAGTTATACCAAAAAAGTAACGGTCGACAACATCGCTGTCAATGCCTCGTGGTCCACAAATGCATATTGTTCAACGTAGGGATGGCAATTAGACCCTTATCCTGAGGGTCTACCCTGATCCAAACCCAAAAGGTCTAAGATCCGTTGACTTTGATCGGGTCTAGACCCTGATCCTGCCCGGATCCTGATATTTTAAAAGGATAAGGGCATGGATATGGATCTATAAGATCCTGCCCTGATCCTGCCCGAATTGTATAAATTAATATTAAAATATATATATGTATTAATTATTAGACATAATACCAAATTCTTAATTTATTGGTAGGCAAATATTCTTTATTAAAATGATAGTTCAAAATAGAGCAAGCGCAAAAAGAAAGACAAGATAAAAGGATCTGATATTTACATCAGTTACAATCTCATCCCCAACCAAAACGTTCCCTCAACCTCAAGAGGTGAAGAAGAGGAACCTATAAATCCTTGTAGGCAATCAAGACATCCGTCCAAAGGATCCACTCTTGGGCATGAAAGAGCATAGAATGCAGGAAAAGCTCATTATCGCACCTCAGCTCATTGAAGATAATATTGTACGAAGCATTCACAGGCCCCAAGTAATAGCAACGAAAATCACAAACCAAATTCTCAATTTTAACTTACCAAACTTCAACTTTTTTGAATTTGTTTGTTTGGTTTATTTGTATTGATTTGTTTAATGAATTAAAATGTCTCATTGCTATTTGAAAACTATCCAAAGATAATTTAATTTTTAAAAATTAAAATATTGAAAAAAATGGACCCACGAGTCGCCCTGATCCTCGCCCTGATTCTGCCCGATTTTTTAGAACCCAAATCCTGCCCAAATCCTTATTTTAAAAGAGGATAAGGGTAAGAATTTGGATCCACCATTTAAAAAGAAGGTAAGAATCTGGATCCTATAGATCCTACCCGGATCCTGCCCATTGCCATCCCTACTTCAACGTTCTAATTATATGCCATGTAGAAACCGAAATATGAAGATAAAACAATTCAACTGTCATCAATTCGCGCTAGCATTGGGTTATATTACTTCCAAAAGAAATATAAAATACCATAATTATTTAACGGTAGAACTTGACGAGCATACTGCAAAATTAAGTCATTGATATTAAATAGCACGACAACTTGAACCTCGTACCATAGAGACTTCCTATAGATGAATATATCTCTCTCGTATTTGGACAATGTGCACATAACTAAAGATGTGATGCATCTTCCAGTACAGGTGATTAATAATTCATTTATCCATCATCCTATTGAAGCTTCAAATGATATTAACATTGAAAATTTATCCAACTACACCCGACCAAGAGAAAGATATCCAACTTCGGATGCGGATCCATGCACCTCAGACATCAAGAGCCACCGGTCGCATTTGCATATTGACTAGCACCTAATGCTTGCTTACCATGCTTGGAGTTTCTCCAAACCAAGGTCTTCTACCCAATGTCTTGAACTAGACAATTCCGGACCATCTTCCATCTTGATCATCCATGCTTTGTGTAAAGTAACATCGACAAGCAAATAGTGAAGCATGCAGGTAAATGTATGCTGGGTAGAGTAACAGAATCTCGATCATTATCCAAGTTTCAACGAGTCCCTGTATGAACAACGACACCCAAATCGAAAACAAAACAAACTTGGCCAGGATAAATTTTTTGTAGGAGACCCAGATTTCTCTTTGGTAGGTGTAAAAGGTTTAATTTAACAACGATAACTTGAGTGTGTACAACAACATTGGGGTAAGCATGAAGCTATGGAACTAATAGGGCTTTGCGTTGGTTTCAACTGGACTTTCTTCTTTTGCAATTTGTGCAATAGTGCCAATTTGTGCAATTTGCAATTTGGGAATGAGCAGTCACAATCCCAAAAACAATAATGTAGCCAACATGACAACTTTTCTAACAACCTCGAACTAGGCTGATGTTTCTCCGCTAAGAGAGCAGGTGAGGTAGATGGTCCAGTGATAACGCTATCTTAATCAGGGAATGTAATAACTATCTTCATGCACGTTCAAAGTTATTCTAAGCATACACACAACCTTGAACTATTATCTATTGGGAAAGCGATAAAATGGAACCAAGAGCAGAACTCAATTACTTGATTGATTACCTCGTTCAGGGCTAGAGGAATCCAAGCTCCAGAAGCTTTGTGTCAAACAGATTTCCGAAATAGCATCCATTTTCAAGACATGCTAGGAATGCATGGAAATTAGTTCATCAGGTCCACACTGCCGAATGCTGATGACCATAGAGTTGCGGTTTAGTGATGAAATGTCACAACACTGTCGCCGCGGAGCCTTCATCTTCAGCAAAGAGTACAAATCACAAGGCAAACAAACAGCCATTAGATGGGGTGATAGTTTAACTGGCAAGTAGTAAAAACAAACACTATACGGCATCAAATTGGTGATACCTGTTCAGCATCAGGTTCTAGCTTCTGCGACAAGACACGAATATGCTTCAAGCTCTTAACGGCAACACTGCGCCTACAATTTGTATCATCACCCCGGGTATAATTACTCCAGATGCCATACTTATCCGAGGTAACACTGTCCATGAAAAAAACTAGTGGCCTTTTGCAGGCATCTCTTGGATAATCTCTGGTGTTAAACATAAAACGACTGAAATCGGCACTCCTCCTCCAAGGTCTAAAAGACTTCTGCATCGAAAGCAATTCCGGGAGCAACTCATTCCCTTCAAAAACCTGAACAGAGTAACCCCAGGCAACCGAAACAGTCAATGAATTCGCCCGGTGGTAGCAAACCGTCTGCTGCAAGATCCTCGCAGGGTCAACATCCGCAGCTCCAAAGAGCCGCTCCACTGCCCCAATCTTGGACATGTTAGGGAAAATCGGGTCCGCCGCCTCCAAATGGTGAAGCGACACCAACGGCGACAAGGGATGCGACGACAGCATCCCAAACAAGTTCCCACGCATATCAACCTTTTCCACGCAAAAAAAATAAGATTAAAAATAAATAAAACCAAATGATAAAAAAAAACTAATTAATTGCAGTGAAAAACATTTTCCGACCGAAGAAACAAACTGAGCCTAATGTTAACCTGGTGGAAGCCGGGTTCGTGGGTCAACCCGACGCCGAGCTCGGCCAGGCAAGAGAAAACCCTAGCGTCGCTACCGTAGAGGTGACTGTACCGGAATAGGCACGAGTCGAAAACCCTAGCGAGAACCTTCGCCAAGGAGTAACTGATGGCGAAACCGGCCCCACCGAACCCCATCTCGAACGAGTACTTCTGGTTCTGATCGAAGCTCTCCGAGTTGCTCCCCAC
Organism: Hypericum androsaemum; assembly: GCA_963995505.1. NCBI lineage: Eukaryota > Viridiplantae > Streptophyta > Magnoliopsida > Malpighiales > Hypericaceae > Hypericum > Hypericum androsaemum. The sequence continues at coordinate 16,192,724 of OZ023185.1, forward strand.
GTAATGCCACCCCTCGTGGTCGTACTTGGACAGCGTCCGGACAAGGTTGTCCACGAAGAAAACGGTATCGTCGTCCCCGAACACGAACCACCGTACGCCCGTCTGGTTCAGCTCGACCGCCTCCTTGACCAAACGCGCCACGCGCACCGCCGACCTCAGCCCCCCCTTGCATGTGTACGGGAACCTGGAGGCGTCCCTCGAGATCACCACCGGAGGGAGCGCCGCCGTGGACTGGCCCGGCACCGGAGGCCGGTCGAGGAAGGCGAACGCGCGGGTGGAGTTGGGGGAGTACCAAAGCCGGAGGTAGGGCTCCCGCCGGGGGAACGACGGGGAGGACGACGCGACGGAGAACATAAGGTGGCGGCGCGTAGTGGTGGACGTGCGGTGGTGCCAAGCGCGTGAAGGGGACGCGTTGGGGACGGGGTCGCGATACAGGAGGTAGAGTGTGGCCAGGAGGGAGAGGGCGAGGAGGAGGTCCTTGATGCGGGAGGGGGATAGGAGTAGTGCTCGGGTGGGCCCCATTTTTCTAGAGAGAGAAAGCGGAGATGGATAATGTGATGAGGAGGGCGGCGCGACGGTTCTAGAGGGAGAAAGGAACGAGCCCTTTCGCTTCCGTCTCTCCTCGGAACTCATATTTGGTAACGCACTAACGAGGTGGGGAATGGTGGGAGCTAACGGCCGTTGGCTTCTCGCAGAATATTTAATACTCAACTCGAGATTCGGTTAAACTAAAAGATGTCACGCTTATAAAGTGCTAAGTATATCTTTTCTACGTGTTTTTGGTTTCGTGGGCTTTGTTTAGGCACAAAAGGGACGGCTTTTCCGCGACAGGGTGACCCACGTGTGTCCTTTCTCGGACCACGTGTTGCGGGTATTTCGGTGGTTGGGTGTCGGTTCGGTTGGAAGTTGCAGTCTTCGGTTGCCACGTGTCATAGAAGTTGGGCCGTCTTTAGGAATCTTCGATTTGGGCATGTGAGCTTAAAGTTTCGCAGCTGGGTCTTTTTTGTGGACTTCTAAGCCCGGGCTATAACAGTTGGCCCAAAAAGGTGGTACTGCTGGGCCGAAATTCAGCCGCATCACCTGGAGATGTATTGCAATAATAGCCTAGGGGGAAATTTTAATTCTGTTAACCAATGCTTAAAGTGTATTAAGAGGAAAACAGCCAACATGAAGTTTAATGCCACAACTTATGACACTATTAACCAATAAACACTTAGCTAAACTAGTGAGGACGTTATTGGTTAAGTTAAAATAACATTGCTGCTTTCTAAATGCTTGAACTCGAGACTTATTGGTTAAGTTAAAATAACATCCTCACTAGTTAATAGTGTCATAAATTGTAGTACAAGATAAATGAATATTCTTATTAATACTACAACATAAGAAACTCGTACTACAATGCAGTACAGGAAAAAAAACTCGTAGTATGTTCATACAATACCAATTTTTTTCTTATATTATATTTAGACACCATATTCACAATACTTTTTAAAATACTCTATTTTCGTAAAACTTTTTTAGATAGACACCATTTTAGACAAAAACCCACACCTAGCGGCATGAGACTTGCCACCTTCGATGATCTAATCCCACGAAAGAAAAGAATAAAAAAACCTGTGGCACAGCCCAAGTAGTTGGACTTGGTGGCCCTGTCACGTGACAAATGAGCGGCTCCGATTGGACCAAACAACGAAATGACTCAACCAAATAATGCTGAACTCAATTTTGTCCATTCCCATACGCATACATCACTCGATTCCTCTCTTCAAAATTTTGCGACTCACTAGCCACCAATTGGAATTGGCTTCCAAGCTTTCACGTCTCAGCCATACACGTGGATTAATGTATCAACGCTAACCAAGGATGGGTATGCACATAATTCTAGCCCCTTATTTAATGAAAGATATCGAATTCGAGTTTTGAATATTGTAATCCCAACTCAAACACAAATTATTAGTGGTGGCTATTGAAATTGTAAGAAATTTTAATTTTAACGTGTTAAGCCCTAAGAACATAAAAAATATTAATAAAAAATATTTTCTTAAAATAAAGTCAGACAATAACCAATATAAAATATCAGATTAAAAAAACTCAAGTATAATTCGACTATTCGAGTAACATACAAAAAAGTAAAGAAAAAAAATGGAAAAAGGACGGTGTATCCTTGTTTGCTTTCTCTCTCTCTCTCTCCCCCTCCACGTGTCTCCCTCCCCTCCTTCGACGGTCTCATAATAGAGTTGGTACCTAAAGATCTTATCGATTGTGTGGTACCCACTTGGAAAGTGACTTCAATTTTTAGCCATTACCTTCCAAAAAAAAATTACTTTCTTCTCATATGAAAATTTGATTTAACTTGCAACAACCCAACGACAAAAATTATGGTTCAAATTTCCTACAAAGCTCATTTTTTAAGAGCTTCCTTCTTTGTCAACCTAGTAATTAAGAGTCACAACTTTTCTAGCCTTCGTGTCAATTTTCCTGGAACGCCCCCCTCCCCCATTGAGGACACAACACCAATACTTGACCCACCTCAAGATTTTTCTTTTTTCTCTTCCAACGACTCGTTGGAACAACTAATAATACACATTCCCCTCGACCACAAGTTTAAAAATACATCCATGAAAGCAATCAATTAGAACCTTCCAGTAGCTAGCCAACAGGGTTACGTAGTGGCATACACGTCATAACCTAAAAAAAATTATTCTCAAAAAACCCAATTCAACATGCTATTATTATATAAGGCCACCTCCCCAACCATAGAACCCAACCCTTTAATTTCAATTCACCAAAAAAAACCCTTTAATTTCTTTCTTCCATCTCTCTTAGAAAAATGTGTAGGGGTATTCGGGACACCAACTGGGCCGACTCCTGCGGGAAAAGAGAAGAAGGGCGACGTTGCGAGCTATGTGGGACAAGGGCGACGTTGTACTGCCTCGCCGACGACGCGTACTTGTGCGGTAAATGTGACAAATGGGTGCACGGAGCGAACTTCCTGTCCCTCAGGCACATGAGGAGCTTCCTGTGTAATACGTGTCAGAATCTTACACGTAGGTGCCTTGTCGGAGCGTCCTACGAGCTCGAGCTTCCGTCCGTCGCAAGTTTCGGGGACCGGACGCATTGCAGTTCCGTTAATGTTAACGTAGTTAAGGAGACGACGGAGGATTGTTCTGGGTCGCCGGAACTGCCTTTTCAGTTTCTTTGATTCGGTTGTTTTCGTTCTTCGAATAAAGGGCAGGAATATTGTAAAAAATTTCGTATCGTCGGAGGGTTTCTTTCAACAATATAGAAGACTCTTGCCGATCATTAGCCGGTTTTATTTGTGAAATTTGAAGAATAACAATTTTTTTTTTCGGAAACGGAAAGGCCGGCGTGACACATTTATTTCCTCTTATTGAATGCTAGCTTAATATTTTGTATATAAATAAGTTACGGTCTCCTATAAGGAGCTTGTCAATTTCTGCGTCTTGTATAAACAATATGGTTTTAACAATAATGACCAAAAAATATACGTTAACCAGGAGCTTTTGTTGTTTTTAGACTCTGTTAACAACTTACACTAGATTGGTAAGTTAGCTCTCGCCTCTCGTGTAAGCTACTTTGCCTCTCAATGTTGTAACATTCATAATATTAATAATATGATCGCGTCTACTTATTAAAAAAATCATGGTTGATTTATATCATGGGAGTTGATCTCTAAGAGGACAAAAAATTTGCATTCTCTTAAATAAATTTAGGATTCAAATCTTACAAATAAAAAAGACATCATTGTAAAAACTACATCTAAATATAGTTGCTCGATTTTGATTATGAACAACAAATGTTAAATAAATATGGTTGATCAGGTTTGTTAGCTCTGTCCAGGATACGAAGAAGGCCCATGAAATGTATTCGTATGGTACTAATCACCCGTGATTTTTGTTCACATAGATCAGATCTCACTTATAAAAAAATCAAATGTCACTTTTTTTAAAGATAAATTATTACACTATAATATTGCCAAAGTTTGAATTTTGGACCTCTTATGTATTTACAATACCTTGTGCCGTTAGACTACAAGCAATTTCGTCACTTTTGGTCAAATGTCACTTTTGTGGTCAAATTTCATTTTGGCCAACCAAAAAGAAAGTAAGCCCTTTGATTAGTTTTACTCATCAAAGTTCTTGTATACTGAGGACCTGCTTGGCTTAAGCACAAGGGGCTCGAAATTGCCAAATCGCTCTATGCACTTTCTTTTTCTTTGGTTTCTTCCAATATTAACATTCGCATTCATAAATAATTACTTTTAATTTAAAACTGAAGAGTGTATACTCAGTACACAATTGAACTTTTCATCAAGTTTAATCTATTCGCAAAACTTTTATCCAGGTACTTGTTTCATAAAAAGTTGACTCTATTTGTATTTTAAAATATTCATATTCAATCCAAAACTTTAAAGATAAAGTAATGTGAAATGTTTACATTATTGGGCCTGTCATTAGAAACCTCCATCAGCTGAAATGGACCGTAGGAGCACACATAAGCTGGCAATAAGGCACGTTGAAACACACTACTAAACGGGATTCGATCCAACTTTCTGGGTCACATGCAACTTCACTACACCACAAAAATCTGCACCACAAATTCGCCCCACAAGTAGAGGACAATGGAATCCATAGAGTGGGAGTCGATCCTCCAATTAATTCGCTATATAACGCTTGTTGATCTAATTGACTGTCTTAAAGTCAAAGTTATTTAGTTTTGAAATTTTTTCAAGATGTTTTCCAGGAAAAAAAAGTACATCTTGTTAATATAGATAATATCAATCAATCAAATTATAAACCTAACACATTAACAGGGTGTCGGATAGTATCTCTTAATAAAATTTGAAGATGTCAGTCATTGTAGCAAGAATTTTGTCGTCTTTGAATTCCAACTCGATTAAATTTAAATTAAGTAGTTCAATAAATATGGAGTAACATATGGTTCCAGGACAAAGACAAGGCCAATCTCCACACAACAGCATCTGGGTGATAGGGGGCCAGCCAGGCCGATGAGAGGAGTTGTCTTAGTCCGTGGGAAAGTAACCAAAAATGGTCCCATACATAAGCTCCACCGATAATTTATCACCACACGAGAAGCCTGATATTTTCTTCTTATGAACGAAATCATCACCGCCAAGTCATGAAGAGGATCGAGATGATCATTCAGCGGTCCTGGCGGCAGTTGTGAGAAACCACTGGGGCCTGACAAGATGTCAGGACACTTGCGCTTTCACCATTGGAAGCAGAATTGATGACCATCCAAAGGGCGATTAATTTGGTGTCGTCTAGCTATTTAAACTTCCCCCGTCCTAATCTTATCGGATTGTAAAGTTGCCGTTGATTATATCAATGGTTTCACTAGGTCGATAGATTGTCAAAGGGTATTTAGTCTAATGGTACATGTGTTGTGTAATTTATGGAGGTATAGGGTTCAAACCATTACAATTGTACTGATGTAAAAATTTACCTTTAAAAAAATTAGGTTGATAAATTAATGTCGATGCTTCATTGCTTTCCTCCTCTGAATTCTTTGGAGTGGCCATGGCTATCTAATTTAAGGAAGTCTAGAGTTCAAATACTAACAAGTGTACTGATGTAAAATTTTACCTTTAAAAAAAACTAGGTTGATAAATTAATGTCGATGTTTCTTGGCTTTCCTCCTCTGAATTCTCTGGAGTGGCCATGGTTGTCACGGACGATCCTTGCAACCTGAAAATGGCAAAGATAGCCTTGCTTAAGGCAGATACGGCTTTGATTGATGAGATTTGTGCAATTGGGGAAGCAGCTTATTACACGCTGCAGCATCTCCCCTTCACTAGGACTACCATTGAGTGCGACAACAAAACTGCAGTGGACTTCATCAACAATTCCTCCTCCCTTACCGATTGAAATGCTGAATTGTTTGTACTTGAAGTCCAAACAACGCTTTTGAAGTCTCCTCTATGCCATCTTGTGTACATTCCTAGAGTAGCTAACAAAGTTGTGGATTGGCTAGCTAGGTCTACTAGGTTAGGGGATCTTTTGGAAGGTATTCACCTCAACTCTTCTCATGAGCTCAATGAGCTTCTTTTGTATGACTCTCATGATTAACTTTTCTAATATACTAAGTATTTGAACTTTCAAAAAAAAAGATAGATCGACGGGTGAAAATTTTAGCTATTTTGATTGTGAGGGTGATTAGTCAAGCCTCATTATGTTCACTCGGCTATACTCTGCGGAGGACGAATGAAGCGGCCAATTAGGTTGCGACTCGATTTAGGGAGAGACTTGGTTCGTCCTATTGGATAAGATGTCCGCCCTCGGAGTTACGAGCTCTCTTGTGCAACGATTTTCTGACGTAATGTCGAAGAATATAAAAGGTATGTTGATTTAAAAAAATGTCACGAAGAGGATCACAAGACATATGTTAAAGAATGACTCGAAAAATACATATATAGTTTGTGATTATCACCATTCGTCGCTCTGCCTCAGACTGTAATGCAAGTAATTCAGTCCATACCATCAAACTTTTATATTTTCTGGAGCCTACTTATTTGTTAAAATTTTAAATTATGATCCGATATAAAAATAATTTTGTATATTCATCTGTGATGCATTCAATTAAAAACTTTAAGACAATTGATTTTTGTAGTTTTCATACTTATAAACAAATCATGCTTATACTCTTTCTCTATCGCGATTTTTTCCTACCAGATTTTATCGCGATATTATTTTCAGGAGGCCCACGGTCGCGAGAGCATTCTACGCCATTTTGAAAGAGGAGAAGGTTGAGGAAGTTGGACGGTCGTCACAGGTTGGATCATCTGCAGCTTCAATTGCTGAATGCCTGCAGATATATGAAAAGGCGGACGGGTTTAGCGAATGTTGCATGGAAGACTTCGTTTCGAAGTAATGTACATACATACCATCAGTTTAGAATCCTTCTCTGCAATTAATAAAAGATGATCTACCTTGAAAGGTGAGAGCAAGCACTAAATTTACCAGATCAATACCAATTCTTCTTATTTGAAGAGAAAAAAGAATGATCCCAGAGAAAGCACAAAACTCATAACCAATCATCCTTTCAAAGAGGACTAATGTGAACCTTACAAAAACGGAAATGAAAACACCGAAACCGCCATTAGAATCTATCAGGAGAGAAGTCTTGATTTCTGTTTTCTTTTTGTCTGGTGTTCTTGTTGCCCATCTATTATTTGATGTACCTGTAATGCCTGTTTCCTCGTCGTTCAACCCGGAAACTAATGCCGGTATGAGTCTCTCGTGAAACCGTATTACCTTCTCGTGCTAGGCTCCTCTTACAGTGAAAGGAACATAGATTTAGGCTCATGAGTTCCTTGTCCCAAGAGGGTCATAGTCATACGCTTCGCCTGCTTTGACAAATCTTCCTTTGACGCGCTTCCTAGTTTCGGCTCTGGCCTTGCGCGAGGCATATCTTATTTGTTTCCCGAACCTGCGATCCATCAACAATGCAGATCGTTAGCGAGTTAGGAAAAATCAAAACCAGAGTTCAAGATTTGGTGTTGAAGGGCATACGTTCGAGTCTTCTTTTTTTCGTTGTATCTCAGTTTCGCCTTGTCCCTGGCTTGCGGGCAGCTTGTCTCCAAGTTCGAGTCCCACAGAGATTCGACCTTTAGAAAGGCCGGTGACAACCCGCAATCTTGGTAATCAGCAGCACTGCTTTCACCAGTGATGTTGGACATTGACAGAGACATGCCCGGATGGATTTGTCCAGAGCAGGATGGGAATCCTAAGTTGATGCTGCTGTTGCAGCTAGGATTCAAGAATAAGCAATTCGCATTCCCGCTCACCGGCTGGATCACACTAGTTGACCCGTTGAGATTAGGTAACGGGTACATGAGACAGTCTGTTTGAACTGCTGAGGATGCCTGAAACTCACAAAAAAAATAAGAATTTTGGTTATCTGTCAATCTATAAATGAAACAATGTGCATGCTAAGTGTACTTCATTTCATGAAGCTAACATACCTCAATTGCATTTTCTATCGGACAATTAGACTCGGTGGCTGATAGATTTCGCTCCATCAATATTGCATCTCTCCCTGCATCCTCCAGCCGATATGCAGTGAAATCTTGTGAACAACCAAACAGCTCGTCGCCATTTTCTATTCCCGCGGAGAAACTTTCGAAAAGATTTTCTCCATCCCGAATTTGAACGTCCGTTATGGTGGTCGACGGGCCTTGAAGCTAGAAACAGTCGAAACGAATAAACAGATTCAACCATGAAAACTAACTTGATTTGTATATGGCATGTAACAAGTCGAGAGAAGAAGTTTTATACCTTTGGCAGGTTCGACGGATCTGGTAGGAAAGGCGCCTGATCTCTGCAATAAGGCACGAAGTTCGGGTTCCCGGGGACGATATCTGGCTGCTCCATCCAAGAATCAAACGATCCTACATTATCCTTTAGCTCCAAACAGTTGTTGACAGTATTCTCATTCATCGAAACATTGCTCGTCAGCCCCCATCCCGGATCAAAATCGCAGGCGTTAGCAGGCTCAAGAACCAGAGACCAAAACTCGGCCAGAGAAGGACAACCCGTGTAAGGACTCAACGCCTGCAACCTATGGCCTGCGCTTGAACATCCATTGGCATTCCAATCACAGTCTTGGCAGACCGACAACTTGTCATCCAGGCATCGAACAACTGCAGGCCGCGAGTAGCACTTCGTGCAGAGGAGGGAACGCGAATGCCTGCGGGCCAAAGAGTTGGCAGAATGCACGCATCCGTCGCAGTTCAAGCACAGCCTCGCGGCATCCGCCTTGCAATAAACTTCCGCCCTCGCCACCCCACAGAATTCACATGTAGGTCCCATAACGGACCACGCCTCTTCCCCTTCTCTATGCATGTTCCTCCATACTCGAATCCTCTATCTATTCTATCTGGACGAATCAAAATTAATCAAACAATTCCAATTTACAAACTCTCCAAGCAAATAAGTTAAATGAAGGGACGGAAAGTGCACTAACCAAATAAAGATGGAAAAATCTTGAAGAAGAAATCCGAATTAGCCAATGTCGAGAAACAAAGAATCCATTAATGGAAGTTAAAACCTTCAATTTTGTATTTTTCTCTTCTTCCTCTTCTCTCTCTCGTTGAAGTAGTACCAAGTTTATTTGCTTTCGTTTCTTTTTATTGCCTTCCAAGTTCCAAGTAAGGAAGCTAAGAGGCAAGAGCCACTTCCATTTTATTCACGTTTGTCCGAGGATTACTGGGGTTTCGACACGTGGCTAAACCTGGGCTTCGAAACGATGCTTCGTCTGACGTGGACATGCTGCCTTGTGCATTTGGCTAAGATTTGGTGTGGCCAGCCTCGTTACCCGGACACTCTGGTCGGGGTGGATGGCTACCTGGTAAATAAGCGAAACGTCGAGGCTAAATTACGTGAGTCTGTCGGAGTCTGGGAGATCGCCACGTGTCGGTCCGGGATAAGGGGAGTTGGAGCTAAACACTTGAGGCTCTTAATAAATTAGCGTCTTCCGAATACATCTGAGGATCTGTGGAGTTAGTGGTGTGAGGAGGCTGACATGGCAACCATGATTTTGTTCCAAATCTTTTTAATTTTTTAATAAATTTTACACGTCGGTGTTTTTGTGTTCCTTGCGCCAATCACGAATCTCACGTTGCCCAAAGGAATAGGACGCTAGTTTTTTTTCCTATGATTTCGGGTTTCCGGAGTGTTCTAGCATATTCTAGATGTATTCCAGACAATAGGTGTAGTGTTTACAAGCACTTAGGTGAGAGCGTTGTTTTCGAGTTTAAATTTTTGTAACATATCAGTGTTAAATTTTTTTAGCCAAAATTTTATCAGTTTTAAAAAATTTCATTCTATTCGAATTTAAATTAATTTATTCACTAAATCTAAATATTAGACGGTACAAACAAAATATCAAATGTAGGATTTGGAGTTGCCGTTTTGAATCCACTTGGGGTCTGTTTTGTTTTATCAAATTACATGCTCCAACAAATAAATACATCGAGTTAAAGTAGACACAAATTTTGTCAATATAACATCGTATAAAGATAATAATAGATATAAAATTAATACACTCTTATACTATATTTGAATCTCTTTATTAAATATAAAATTTAAAGACAAACATATTTTTAACACTTATAAATAAAACTAAATATATTTACAACTAGAAATGTGTTAATAATAAATCACCAAAATAATAAATATTTATAGTGAATTTGAACGGACAAGTGAATAATAGTCGGGAAACATCCACACGCACATAGGTGAACATTCCGTAACTTCGATCTCTAATTTCGATTTTTATTGTTGATCAAATCAATTTCTTACTAACTTGGTCGTGAATCTTGAGAATCAGAAATTTTCAATACGGATCGTGAATCGCGACAACATTTTGAAAACAAATACAATGATCTGAAATTATTCGGGTATACACATAATACCAAATTAATTTTTGATTCCTAGTACCAAAAAAATCCTCAAAGTCGTAATTTCATCCCGAATTCCAAACTTCAGCACCAAATTCTGAATTTACCACGGAACATTTAACATAGTATGCATGTGGGAAAAATATGTGATATGCGACATATAAATATTGAAATTTTCCCAAAAAAATATGGATCCGATTATAATTTTGAACTCTAAAATTTTCCAAATTCTTCTCCCGGTCACGATCTTCACACCCAAAATTTATTATTTTTTACGTCGTTTATATAGAAAGTTTTGAAACATAGAAGTTCAATATGGTAGCTTAGATTAAAAATTGCAATTGAGAGTTTAAAAGAATTGAACATACTTGATATTTATTTTTTTAGGGGAAAAAGCAAGATACTTATATTAAATGAAAAAATCAGAGTATAAGAAGACATCTAATTCTAAAGGATGGGATGGCACACTCTCCCTTGGAAAAGTTCCGAGTCTAGTTTGTTTATATATCCAATCATTTACTAGGTTTTGAGACCTAGAAATATGAATATCCAATCATTTACTAGGTTTTGAGACCTAGAAATATGAATAAGCTTACAGAGAGAGAGAGAGAGAGAGAGAACCAATTGTCAGTTTCAATGAAGACCTGAATGAGTGGGTAAGAGTTCTATGCCACTTCCAAAGCGAGTAAAATTGCCTTTAACACTGCTTCAAGAGGTGATGACGTACAGCAGGTTGATGTGTCACCTTGTAAGAGAAGGCCCTTATCATTTCAAGCAACAATAACAATTCCAGCTTGAGACGTATATTCAAGCCAAGATGCATCACAACACAAAAATACATCTTCTCGGATAAGACTAGCATCTCCAATCTCAGTCAAAATCCTCATTAAATCAATTAGCCAATCAGCATAAGTAAGGTGATTATGACTTTCAAATTTATAACTAAATATGCTAAGATGCCATGTAGCACATGCGTGTGGGCATTCAAACATCATGTGGTTAATCGATTCATAAGCAGATAGAAAAATATTGTAACATGGGGAAGGGGAGAGATGCCTCCTGTGTAGACTACCAGCGGTTAGAATGTTGTTTCGTGTGACCCTCCAAATGAAATTCTTCACCTTTGGAGGAGCCTTAATCTTCCAAATCTTTCCCTAGATACCAGGGTCAAATGAGGGAGAGCTCGAACCAACGAGGACTGCTACTGTTTGAGGGTATGGTGAGCTTTTTTTACTGTAAGACCCGATTCTTGTTTTGATTCCACAAGGTCGTGTCAGGAGACTCCACTCTACCTAATTTGATCTAAGCAATAGCCTGGACTTCCAATGGTGAGAATAAAGACTACAAAATTTCTCATTTCCAGCTCCTAGAATGTAAGCAAATGAGATACATGAACACAATTTGGATTAGATCCAAGTTTAGGTCGAGGTCTGGAATTTTGAGTTCCAGGCATCCATAGATCTTCTTAGATTCTGGTTTTCCTTCCATTTCTAATCCTACTCACGTTTGACAAGGTTTTCGCACCATACATTTCCTGCTTTCCTGAATTCTCACTGTGAACTCTCTCTCGTTGGGAGGTAAGATCTACAGAAATCTTAACCTAACGGAAAATATTTTTACAGAAGATCTTTTCCCCTAACTAAAATCTTAGCATATCAAAAATACCGCATATCATTGCTTTACATTTGATATGTTTTATCTGGTACCTTTGGTACGGTAATAATTGTGTAACCTCTCTTGATATGATCTTTTAAGGTGAATGATCTTCCCTCGCCTTTACATATTGTCGACACAAAAGATGGCAAGGCTTCACGAGTGTGGTAACTGGTCGGGCTCTCATTGGTTCTGACATCTGCAATGGAGAAGAGATCTTTTTGTTTGGGAAGAAGAACTGGAAGCACAACTGTTGGAACTGATCTCGGCGAGGACTCTGATTATGGGAAAGGATGACTCTGTCTCATGGAGTTACAGGGACAAAAATTGCTTCTCAGTCAAGACACTCTACAGGCTGCACATAGAAGGATCAACCCGTCCCTTTTTAAACTCCTTGGATTTGGCTTGCATTTGGACAGGTAAAGTTCCTTATAAGGTAGAGTGTTTCCTTTGGATCAATTTGCAAAACAAGCTCTTAACTAGAAACAATATGGTGAGAAGAGGAATGGTTCAAGCTTGGGATTATTTATGTCCCATTTGTGGAACTTTTGATGAGACTAGCAACCACCTCTTTCTTTGCTGCTCTTTCTCTTGGAGGGTCTGGAATTATTTTGTTAGGAAAATGGGAGTTGGTTGGTGTGGTAGCAAAGATGTTAAGATATTTTATGCGGCTTGGATGAGTTTGGTTGGAGGCGATATGATTAGGAAAATCTGGTTTGCTATTTATGAGGCTTCCATGTGGAGCTTGTGGTTGTTTCGGAACAAAACCATCTTTCAAGGAGATCGTTATGACTTTGACATGATAATCAACACTATTCTTCAGCATGTGCAAGAATAGATTCGGTAGTCCAACACGGTGCCATCTTTGGCAGGTCAGGATCTGGTGCTATACATAGATTCTCTTAGCTGCTCAGGGTCTGAGTTTGTTTTGTCGCTTTGAAGATCATCCAACACTGTTTTGATTTTCTCTTGGAGGATTTACACCAGAGATTTTCCCCCCACTTTTGGCCCTACAGATTTGCTATGCAATTGTCTTTGATTATTGCATCAGAAATCTTTTGTGGGTCTTAGGTTTGCGGATAAGACAGTTTTAAGTTTGTATTATAAATAATTTTATGTTTTGATATTTTAATACAAATTTACTTATAAAAAAAGATGAATGATACTTTATTTATCAAAAAAAATATAGATTTCTCTTGCAAGAAATTTGCTAATTTGTTTTTCATCAGTACGTTTGTATGAAAATTTTTCATAAAAATTTTATTCATCCGATATTTAAGCAAGTATTATATATACTTATGATTTCTATTGATGAAATTATTTGTTTACAAAAAAAATGAAATTTTAATACATGTTTTTTAGAAGGAATATCTTTATACAGATATAGCGTAAAATCAACTGGTAAAATTATTATTCTAACTTTATCTCAAGTTTCTTACAATTTACTCCAAAGGTATTTGCACCGATACCAAATGGTCTAAAAAACTATTAAACATACAAACAACTAGGGCTGAGCATCCGGATTATCCAAATCTAAACTATCCGAACTTTCGAAAATCTGAACTATCCGAATTGAATATTTTACTATCCGAATCCGAATAGTAACTTGTCCGAATCTGAATATTCGAACTTTTTCCAGATACGAATACGGATAATCCAAATTACTAAACGACAGGTCATTCACAATTTCATTCAAACTAAATATCTTCAAAAATCATATTAATCTTCAACAAAGCAAAAAGTTAACAAAGACAAGAATATGCAGTAGGATTGCAAATAGCAAAATCATCCATACAGAAAACATAATAGCAACATCATCCGTACAGCAACATGATAAATTTTAGGCCTTGCATTGTCTCATTGTCTAATGGGTGAAACTGATGTCTCTGTGAGCTTTGTAGACTAAGCTGTTTATTAAAGAGGGAAAGAGGTAATAATCTAGAGAAGTACTATTATGTAGAAGCAAGCAATAACTGAGGCAAAAACGAAGAGGTGGAGACTGGTGGAGCGGCCAGCAGGATTAGGATCGCGGTCTAGAGGATGCGCGGCGGTATGGTGGGGAGTGGTTTCAAATTTTGTTTCAGCCTTCCAGGAATCATCGATGGAGGAAGGAAAAAGGGATAAAGGGACCTACTGGACTCTGGAGTTCGGACTTCATATACAAGGGAGGTACAAAGATTTTTTTTTTTCAGCCCAAGCCCAATAAAGTTCGGATATCCGAATTAATTTTTTTAATATTCGAATCCGAACTAAAAAATTTGGATAATCCGAATAGTTAATTATCCAAATTTAAATTTGAAAAAAAATTCAAATTTAAATTTAGACATCGAATATCAGATTAAATGCTCACTCTTACAAACAACCGTAAAAACTCTGTGTCCGCAAAATCCCGCTCCAAACAAAAAGTTCAACAAACAAATTTTTTTGGTGAAGTGAAATGTAAACCAATTGAGTTACCGTAGGCTAGCGTACCTCAAAATCTTTTCCGGATTCGAGAAAGAAGAATGAAAAAAAAAGAAAAAAGTTTAATTTAGTACTCCGTAATTTAAAATACAAAGAACAGGTCTAATTTATTTCAATTTTTATCAAAAATAGGTCCTACGTAACTCAGATAGCAGCCCGATATTTTTTTAATGAAACAACATAATTTTATTTCCTACGTGGACCGCCACGTCATATGTGTCTGATATGATTTAGTAATGACGTGGCTAGTGGTAAATTACCAACATGGTGAACCTGTTCTTAATGGCCACACCCACGAATCTGACCCTGTTCTAATCTTGCATCGTCTCGAAGCTTGTTCCGGGCTACCTCCAGGCCACCCTTCACCAAGCGTCCCCATGGAAAATTAGGGTTTTGTTGGCATCTTGGAGGGCGAGGTTGAGGAGAGCGGATATCGCATTTTTCTGAACCTATGGGTCACTACATCTCAGCAAGGGTACCGGCACCGCCCTGGCCCCGATTACCAGCCGGAAGTTCAACCGGTTCTTCGCTAGCAGCCAGAGCTTTGCTTCGGTGGATCTCTGCACCACGATCGACGACTACCTGAGCCCGCCCACGTATGCATCCACTGTCGATCGGAGCTCCTTCGGGGAGGCTCCCTCCACGATCTCTTCGGAGAAGTGCTCAACCGCCGCATAATCCTGTTGAGGGGTGGCCGGTCCTCCCCACGGGGAAGTGGCTGGAGTTGGATCTGGAAGCCGAGTTCTCTACTAACTCCGCCAACACAATTTCTCTCTCTTTTGTTATTCTAATTTTTCAGTCGCACGCTCCAACTGTCCTCTTCCTCTGTTGTTTTTGTGTGATTTAAGTTGAGAGAATAATAGAGAGAGATATATATTAAAAGGATCGGGCTAGATATATATTATTGGATGGAGAAAAATAGACATTTAGAGGGAGGGGAGATGTTAGGGGAGATAGATTATTTTAAAAACTATAAAAAGGTGATACAATTTTGGTAATTTATCATTAGCCACGTCATTGCTAAATCATCTCAGACACATATGACGTGGAGGTCCACGTAAGAAACGAAACTACGGCGTTTCATAAAAAAAAATTCGAATAGCTACCCGGGCATCTTGGGACCTATTTTTGATAAAAATTGAAATAAGTTGGATTTGTTCTATGCATTTTAAACCACATGGTACTCAAGTAAAAATCTGTGATACTATAGAATACTAAAGTAAACTTTTGCCAAAAAATAATATAACGTTCACTTAAATTCACCCCAATTGGGCCCCACATAGATGAATTAATCACGCTTCCTGCTCTGGAAATTAACTAGGGTTTCGTTTGGCGGATTCCTGGAAGAAGGGATCTGTAATGTTCGTAATCCAAGTGATATCTCAGATCAACAACAGCCCGCACCTGAGGAAGTCCGGTAGCCGACCTATTTTCTTTGATCTTGGTTAGGAGACTTCGAGTTTTCCTTTATGTTCGTTTTCTTTTCGGTTTTAGGCGTTTCCTTTAATGGAGAGTTATTTGTTTCCGTCGAGGACTTAGTGTAATGATCTTGATTAGGATTCATGAATAAGCAATCCGCATTCCCGCTCATCGGCTGCATCACCCTAGTTGACCCGTTGAGATTAGGTAACGAGAGCACACGTGACAGTCTGTTTGAACAGCCGAAGATGCCTGAAACTCTCATTAAAAAATAAGGATCATGCAATTAGCATTAGCTGCATTACATAGTAACCTAGATTGTGCATTTTATTTCCTTCAGAGCTACAAGTCTCAAAGGAAAAGAGCCATGTGTTTCGGCAGACTCGTAGCAGTACAAAACATTTCAACCCACGTACGTGTGACTTACCATTCATAAAAGAGCTAATCACAATCAATATTTTCTTCCATTATTTGGACATAGTTCCAGGGTATCCAACTTGTTTGCAACCAACCCAAACGAGCCCACATTTTCCCTTTGCTCCAAACAGCTGTTAAAAGTATCCTCATTCGTCGAAACATTGCCCGTCGGCCCCCATCCAGGATCGAAATCACAGGCACTAGGAAGCTCAAGAATCGACGACCAAATCCTCGAAAACTCGGCCAGAGAAGGACAGCCCGTGTAAGAACTCAACGCCTGCAACCTGTGGCCCGCGCTCGAACATCCATTGGCATTCCAATCACAGTCTTGGCAGGCCAACAACTTCTCATCCAGGCATCGGACAACTGCGGGCTGCGAGTTGCACTTGTCGCAGAGGAGAGAACGCGAATGCCTGCGTGCCAAAGAGTTTGCAGAATGCACGCATCCATCGCAGTGCAAGCACAGCCTTGCGGTATCCGACTTGCAATAAACTACCGCCCTCTCCATCCCACAGAATTCACATATAGGTCCCATAAACGGACCATGCATCTCCACTACCAGTTGAGATGCTGGGCGCAGGAATTCAAGCAAAGAAAACGAATCCAAATTAATCAAACAATTTCAATGTACAAACTCCTCAAGCATTTAACATCTAAATTCTTATACGAACTTCATCAAGTAATCTATAAAAGTGTCAAATAAGTTAAATGGAGGGATGGAAAGTGCACTGACCAAATAAAGATGAGAAAATCTTGAAGAAGCGATCCAAGTAAGGAAGTTGTTGGTCAATGTACAAACTCGTTTGCTTTCGTTTCTTTTTATTGCTTCGAAGTTCCAAGTAAGGAAGCTAAGAGGCAAGAGCCACTTCAATTTATTCACGTTTGTCCGAGGATTACTGGGCTTCCGACACGTGTCTAAACCTGGGCTTCGAACACGAATCTCACGTTGCCCAAAGGAATAGGACGCTCGCCCCTCCGTTTCTACCGAAATAAAAAGGAATAGGACGCTAGTTTTTCTGTGATTACGGGTTCCGGGTGGCATATTCTGGATGTATTCCAGACAATCAATGTAGGATTCGGTGTTGCCGTTTTGAATCCACCTGGGGTCCCTTTTGTTTGTGAAGTACAATTTTTTTTAACGTTTGTCAAGTACATTGGGGTTGAAGTATATTTGAATTTTAATTTGGGAAAAGTCTACTTTAGTACCCTGTGGTATCGCCCAAAATCACTTTAGTACCCTGTGGTAAAAAACTGACCAATCGAGTTATACTTATTCCAATTAACATCAAAAAGGTCCTCGGGCAGCTGCCTGAAGCTGCCCGGACCCGCCCGAACCCTGCCCGGACTACGTGGCCAGCCACGTCACCAAAACTTGATGACATGGCGCCACGTGGTCATCCATCTTCTTCCCTCTCTTCCTCTCCTCCTCCTCCTCCTCCTCTTCTCCTCCTCCTCCTCGTCCTCGTCCTCGTCGTCCTCCTCCTCCTCCGCCTCCTCCTCCACTCCGTCCTCCTCCTCCTCGTCCTCCTCCGCCTCCTCCTCCTCCTCCACCTCCTCCTCCACTTCGTCCTCCTCCTCCTCCTCCTCCTCCTCCTCCTCCTCGTCCTCCTCCTCCTCCGCTTCGTCCTCCTCCTCCTCCTCCTCATCCTCCTCCTCCTCCTCCACGTGGTGCCATGTCATCAAGTTTTGGTGACGTGGCTGGCCACGTAGTCTAGGCAGAATTCGGGCGGGTCTGGGCAGCTGTCCGAGGACCTTTTTGATATTAATTAGAATAAGTATGACTCGATTGGTCGGTTTTTTACCACAGGGTACGAAAGTGATTTTGGGCGATACTACAGGGTACTAAAGTGGACTTTTCTCTTTTAATTTTGTCATTATGCGACAAAGAAATGAGGCTCACGAGAGAAAAATAATAGAAACAAATTAATGCGCTCTTATATTGTGATATCCCGAAAATGATATGTTCTGTTTGAAAGGTCTTAAGTGATTTGATTGGTACAATCTATATCAACAAGGTGCACCTTCTTTTCTAGCACACATCTTGAGAGAACTTCAAGGTTAAACGCGTTTGGCCGGGAGTAGGATCAGGATGGGTGACCTCCTGGGAAGCAGGGGCGGAGCCATAATTGCCCCCACTTAATTTTTTTTTGTTTGATAACTAGTATATTTTTTAATGTATGTCCAAATTAAAATTAGAAATTGACCCCACAAAAAACTTAATCTACCTAAAAATTGAAACCAGAATACTAATGTGCACCATTATCAAATTATATTGCCCCCACTCTCGAAATTTTCTGGCTCCGCCCCTGCTGGGAAGTTTCTGAGATGCGTGTGAGTGAGGACAAAACACGCTGGAAAAGACCTGTGTTCGTCTATGGAGCCAGTCGGTTAGATCACGGGGCGTTACATATGGTATCAGAGCAAATACGGTTCTGGGACTGTTCTATGTTCTGTCTGGCGCGACAACGGTTCTGGGACTGTTCTATGTTCTGTCTGGCGCGACGATGACGTCGCGTATTTAAGAAGGGGTGTATGTGATACCCCAAAAATGATATGTTCTGTCTGAAAGGCCTTAAGTGATTTGATTGGTACTATCCATATCAACAAGGTGTACCTTCTTTTCTGGCGCACATCTTGAGAGAACTCCAAGGTTAAACGCGTTTGGCCGTGAGTAGGATCAGGATAGGTGACCTCTTGGAAAGTTTCTGGGATGCGTGTGAGTGAGGACAAAACACGCTGGAAAAGACCTGTGTTGGTCTGTGAAGCCAGTCGGTCAGATCACGGGGCATTACATATGTTATCTAAAATTTTCTTATCAAATTCAAATTTTAAAAATAATAACTATGAATGTTAATTTCAAATAGAAAAGAATATTCTTTTTATTTAGACCACCTAGTATCAGAATCTCTTCCAAAAAATTGGTTAATTTGGTTTTCACTAGTAAGTTTTATGATTTTTTGCATAAAATTTTTATTCATAGGATATTTAATCAACTATTATGTATACCTATATTTTTTATTAATGAAATTATTTGTTTAAAAAAAATGGTAATACACGCTTTTAAAATGAATATTTTTATCTCGTATGAGGTCTCGTACTAGTATGAGATAGCAAATAGTCTAAACAAAAAAGAGAAAGTACACTTTAGTACTCTGTAATTTTACACTTTTAACGTGGAATACTATGTGGTTTAAAATTGGTAATTTGAGGTTTATCAACAATTTTTCGGACAGGTCCAGAGTAGTTGCCCGTCCAAACGTGCTTGAAATGATGCCATTTTCGAGCCGACGTGGAAGACATGTGGCAAGAAGATGGCTTAAGTTAAAGCTGACGTGTATTATGATAAATTACCTAATTAGTCCCAAGTTATTTTAAATTTTTCAAAAAATAGTCTACTTAAAAGCTCCATCTCTCTCCGCTCCTCCTTCTTCTATCCCTCCTCCTTCATCTTCAACCTCTTATTTCTCCTCACGTTCTTCAAAACTCCATCTCCCACTCCAACACCACCGGTCTCCTCTCATTCCTGTCTGTAATTCACCAAAGAAGCAGGGACAATAAACACATGCAAACATCATCACCCACTCCTTCACCAACCTCTTCTTCTACTTCTCTCCTACCCAATCATCTCCCCCCTTCGCTTCCAATTCACTTTCCTTCAACCCCGTTGTTAAAATTCCCTGAAGTCGCCCAGAAGACCGCTTGCGCACCTGGAGGGCCACAGACCGCATATCGATGTCGACGCCGCGGCCTCCTCCTTCTCTAAGTTGGGCCTCCCTGAATGGGCCGTCCTAACCTGCAAGGAGCTGGGCATGAAGCGGCCCACCCCTGTCGAGGCCCACTGCATCCCCCGCATTCTCATCGGACAGGACATCATTGGCCTCGCCTAGACCAGCACCGGAAAGACTGCCGCATTCGCCATCCCCATCCTCCACCACCTCTCTGTTGACCCTACGGGGTGTTCGCTTTTGTCCTCACCCACCCAGGAGCTAGCCTACTAGCTCGCCGACCCCTTCTGGGCCCCTAGGCTCCGGCATCCAACTCCACTGCTCTGTCGTCGTTGGGGGCATGAACTTATGGCATTGGATTGTTCACAAATGCAAGTGTTTTACCTAAAAAAATCTTTTCCGCGAGAGAGGAGGATGAGAGAGAGAGGAGGGGAGAAAGAGAGATGAGGAGGAGAGAGAGAGAGTGCATGGGAGTAATATTCAAAAGAGGGGTTTTTTGAAAAAAATTATAATAATTAGGGACTATTTTGGTAATTTATCAGATTTTATGTCATAATAGGGTACTCTACGCGAAAAGTATGAAACTATAAGATACTAAAGTGTACTTTGCCCAACAAAAAACATATAAAAAATGACGCGAACTCCGGTGTCCGGAAAATCCCGCTTCAACCAAAAAAATTGAACAAGTCAATTTTTTTTTGAGAATTAACAAATCAATTTTTGGTGAAGAGAAATATAAACCAATTAATTCAACGTAGCGTACCTCCAAATCTTTTCCGAATCCGAGAAAGAAGAATGAAAAAAGTAATTTAACAATTCACTTAAATTCTCTTCTCCTCGACGTATATAGCTTTTTCTCCAGTCTAAAGTCTTAAACCTCGTCGCGAGATCCAAAACTCCCCAACCGGATCCGGCGATTAGCCTCCGATTGGGCCCCACATAAACAAATTTGTTACAATATGTGATAGAAAAGAGTATGAGATGAGGGTAGACTTTGGGAGAGAATAGAAGCAAAGAGTTGGGAAAGATCAGAATTGAGGTAAGAACAGAAGAAATAGAATAAAGGAAGAAAGAAGAACTAAAAGAGAGATAATTGAGATAATAATCAATTCATTGGATAACGGCAAAACATTATAGGGACGAGTACTTATACCCTACTAGGTCAAGACTGACCACTAACACCACCTTTCCACTAACCCACGTAACAACATCAACAACCTAACCCACTACTTACGTGCATGGAGCACATTTAGGGAATTCAATAACAAACAAGCAACTACTATGACTAAGTCTAATGATCAAGTCTAATGACACGTAAGAACCAAGTCTAATGATACGTAAGACATCCACGTGAGCATCCAACTATGGTCGTGACAGAATTAATCAGGTTCTCCATTAGCTCTGGAAATCTCGAACCTAGGGTTTTTTTTTGGCGGATTCTTGGAAGAAGGGATCTGTGATGTTCATGATATCTCCGATCAACAACAGCCCGCACCTGAGGAAGTCCGGTGGCCGACCTGTTTTCTTTGATCTTGGTTAGGAGACTTCAGTTTTTCGTTTCCTTTCCTTCTATGGAGAGCTATTTGTTACTGTCGAGGATTTAGTTTAATGAACACGTGGCAATCCGTGATTGGTCTGGACAGGTGATGAGCCAGCGAATGCTGCTGGCGACGGAAGTTTGTTGAATGCGTTAAGACTCTAACGAGACGAAGGGCGGAGGAGTTTTACCGATGAGTGATAATGCCGTCTCCTGTGTTGTTGTGGAGATTTAAGGTGTGCGGTCTTTCATGCTCGCTTCGTAACCAGTCGTGTTTCGTATGATTAATTTGTACTACTACTCGAAGGTTTGTAGGTAATGTACGAAGTTTCTTTGTTAAGGCCCGGATGCGAAAACTTAAATCAGCTGTAAATTGTAGTGCATTGTTAATTCAAGTGTTTCTGCACTCGTAGTTGGCAAATCTGTTATATCCTTGTGCTGTTGGCTGTCCCGCTTCGTGCTTATGCTGATGTTAATCGCTGTAGGTGTTCTTCTTCTTCTTGTGGGGCTTCATTTGCTGTAAGGTTAGTCTGCATTTTTCTATTTGATTTTGTGGTATTTTCTTACGAAGTGTAGGGTGTTTTAGGTTTATTATGAGTTTTTGATTTACTTGTTTTGGTGTATTTTCTTAGCGGTTGCATCCCGAAATTGCGGATGGGATGAGATTCTGTCATGAGGATGAGTGCAGATCTGCGGGATCTCTTCTTATGCAAGGCTTTTTTGTATTACAATCCTCTCCTTCTCATGGTTGGTCTACAGTCTAAACTAATGATTCATGCTATCTTTATCTTTATTGCTCATACAAATACTAGCTGTTCTATTTGTTTACTATAAATGCAGACTATGATGGTTTGGTTTTGGGAAATTAATCTCTGGGTTTTTGAGCAGTCTGCTGTCAGTTATGCAAAAGTTTTTGATTTGGACCAAAACCACTTGACTCATCGAGAGACATGGAAGGTCAGTGTCCGACTATTTTCTAATGACACTGTCCAATTGGCATTTGCAGATTGCTACATGGATGACCATCCTGGTTCCTACCAGCATGACAGCATATCTGTGCTTCTATTCTCTCGGAGAAGTATCGTTGGCTGCATCACAACCACTGTAATAGACCATCTTATAGAGTAGTTATTTTTACATTATCAGCTTGCCTGTTCTATGCTGTGGTAGGTGTTGGCCATAATTCAAGAACAAAGAAGATATTTATAGCTATTGTTTGTGATTGTAGTCTTGTCCCTTCTGGACCAAAGAATTTAAAATCACCTACTTGTTTTATGTTGTTCTAAAATGGTGCCCTTTTTGTTGCAGGTGCTGTTGCGATGATTTTGATATTCCCCTTTGACATATTTTACTTGTCGACCCGATACTACTTTCTAAGGACTCTTTGGCGGATAGTTTTGCCACTACAGGCAAGTTTGAGTGATTCTGATGTGTTCCATTTGTCTTTTGATATTTCCATTATGGCACTTGGACATTAGGAGAGCAAACTGCATGTTTAAATATTTTCTGAAGGATCTTTTGGTGTTTTCATCATATGCCTTCAGTGGGGATTTCCTTTCATCTGTTCATGCCACTTTGTAGTCCACTGGATGGTTTAATCATAGTTAGGCAGGGATGTGTTGATCAGTGACCTGTCAAGTGCCTTCAAAAAGTTACAATGAAAAGAAATTTTTTGGTGTTCGCATTTGTACAGAGTGATGCAGTGTTTTTTTTGGGTGTGATTTGTTTCTTCTATTGTGATCCCATTAGATCACTTTTATTTGTTTCCATCTAAGAAAAGGTTTTATAAAGGTGATTCTATTGTGCCTATGAACAGAAACAATCCTGCCTTGCGTCTTGTTTTAATAAAATAAAAATTTCTCCGTGCCTTAAGCTGAATTTAGGCTTCAGTTATGTAATGTTCTGATGGTGTAATGTAACTGTACATATTGTCGAGTCAACAAGCTTTTACTGAGCCCTTAGGCTGGAATGGCCAGTAAGTAACATAATGTCTAGGAGTATCCTCTCATTCATGGTTATTTTAAAACCTTTTTGCTTTCTATACCCTGAGATACCGAGTTCATATTTGGCTAACTGAGCAGGCTATTTCATTCCTAGACTTCTTCTTGGCTGATATTTTGACATCTATGGCCAAGGTAAGTGCTTGCATTTTCCAAATGTCCGTTCTTTGTCAAGATTTAGTTTTTGGGAGTGGTTGGGTTCTCTTGAATTGATCTTTGAACAACTTCCACAATTGAAATTGTGTTGGCTTTTTTCATGTGTTCGAAAAGATGTGCACAATTAGTGAGCAACATATCTATCATGGTCTCACTTTTATTTCCGCTGTGGAGCAAATGATTATTTTACTGCTTATTGCCGTATTAATTTGTTGGAGTGGTGTTATTTCCCTGATGTTTGCAATATTATGTTTTATTAGAAATTGATCATCAGTTCTCAAATATCTCAATTTTACAGGTTCTTTCCCATTTGGAGCGATCAGGATGTCGAATGGTTAATCGGCAGGTTAGATTTTAATTGATTGTCTCTCCTCTGTAGGGAATCCAATTGATGATGATTTTGCACTCTCTTTGAGCTGAATAGCCACAAAACAAGAATTTAACATTCACCTACAGTTGCATTATCCCCTTCTTGTCGATCCATTAGCAGTTCTTCTGTCCTTACATCCGTGTCTGATAGACCTGGGCTTTGAATATTTACTTGTTCATTTTGGCTGTAATTTCATTGCCGTTTCAAACTGATTCGACATTAAAGCCTATCCCTTGTTTTTTTCGTCTTAATTTTGTCAGGTTGCTACGATTGCTTGGTTTGAAGCTGATTCTATTTGTGGCAGCCACTCCATTGCGATTCCTGTTGTTCTTGTTATGCCTTATGCTGTTCGTTTATTCCAATGTCTTCGACAATACAAAGATACGAGGGAGAAAACATCTCTCTTCAATGGTACATTCTGTCAATCTTCTTTTTCCGTATACTCTCTATTCTGGCTCTTAGAAATATGTGATCAGCGAAGCAAAATATACAGTTGAGAGCTTAACGTGGTAAAGTTCATGGATGGAAACCATTCAAAACTGATGTTGCTTAATTTAACTAGTTCTACTGAATTATATTCCGATTTCCGATAGTGGGAATCAGCTTCTCTTTTATGGAACTTGTTTGTAGCTTCTGGAAATGTTGAGCCTTTTTGGTGGCGCATGCTGATTTCGAGTAGCCTAGTCTCTATTTGAATTGGTTGTCCGAAGTTTCTTTCCTTTTGGTGGTTTGGTCTTAAGTTTCTATTACACTGGGTGGCAAGGCCAATGGCAATACTGTCTTTTTAAGTTTTCTCTTGGAAGAAAATGTTAACAAGAATGTTTGGGAGTTCCATTGGATCCCTAGGTATGTTGATAAGAGATGCTTACCTCTTATTTGTTTATTTCCATGTGGCCAGTGTCCGTGATTTTCCTTTCTGCCCTAAAATACCACGTGTACCCCGATAAGTGAACAAGCTTTTATCGACCTCTGTGGCTGATGTCCAGTGTTCTGAACTCATCGTACTCCTTCTACTGGGATGTGACCCGGGATTGGGACTTGAGGTAAGTCAGTTGTTTACTTGAGAACGCTGTCTTCTTTGTTATGCTTTACCACATGCTGCTGTTAAGTAGAGGGCGGAGCATACTGTTGAAGGCAGTTTTAGTGATAGTACTGAGAAAGACATGTCAGTTCATTTTATATGTCGTTTCTGATTGTATCTTGGATGACTTGTTGATGAATATTTAATTGTATGATCTAAAATTTGCTTTAAACAACTTCCACCGGAGAATGTTCATTAACGGTCAACTTGGTCTGGCAATCAAATTTCCCGCTCTTTTGCAGTGTGTTCACCTGAATTTTCAAGTTCAACAAGCCAAGTCTCGTCTCGTTCTTAGTTTGTGGGCGGAAGTGGGTAAGTAACAACTTCCCGTCATTTGAAATCCACTGACAATAGCATCACAACATGTTTGGTTCGTAAAAAATGTGCTTGTTCGAATTGCAGGTTTATGTTTGGGTTATAGGAAGCAATCTGATTTTGCGCTGCACATGGACATACAAGCTTTCTGTCCATCTTCGCCACAATTACCTGACCGTATTCACAATCACTGCCTTGGATTGGAGATATCCCGCCGGTTCCAGTGGGTTTTCTTCCGCGTAGAGAACGAATGGTTAAAAAATGAACTCCAAATCGAATGTGCAGATGAGCGAGAGGTCTGGTGAGGAGGAGGACAAATTACTTGCCCCCAGTAATTACAGTGTATAGCCGGCAATCAATTGACATGATGGTAGCGCATCTTAGGTTTCTAGAGGTATTATTTTTTTCATACGAGGAATAGGAAGACAACAGAGAGGACTTGTAAGTAGTTTTCCATGTGATTTTACTTGACATTATCAAGAGAGAGAAATATATCTGCTTCTATTTGCAAGTTGTTGGAAAGGGTACATTTTACATTGGAGCTACCTGAACCACAAAATGTTATTGGTCACATCAATTCTATAGACCCCAAGATCCTTATCTTATACCCACATAAGACCCAACCCTCCATCGATTTTTTTTTATTAAAAAAAATGGAGAAAATAGAGCTGGTTTTCATCCCATCCCCGGGCGTCGGCCACCTCACACCATCCACGGAGCTGGCAAAGCGAATGGTCGCCCGCGACGACCGCCTCTCCATCACCATCCTCGTCATGAAGCCGCCCTTCGAGTCCAAGATGATGACCGGTCGTCGACAATCCTTAGTCGCATCCACCTCCCTCGAAACCACCCGCATCCGCTTCGTGGACCTCCCTAGCTCCGACCAACCGCCCCCAGGGTTCAGCTTCTTCGGCTCCTTCGTGGAGTCCCAGAAGCCCCACGTCAGGGACGCCGTCGCCGAGCTGGCCACCTCCGGAGGCGCGAGGGTGGCGGGGCTCGTCATCGGGATGTTCTCCACTCCGATGATCGACGTGGCCAACGAGCTCAACCTCCCCAGCTACCTCTTCTTCACCTCCGGCGCCGCCTTCCTCGGGCTATCCCTCCACATGCTGGCTCTCAACGACGACCACGGCGTCGACACGTGCGCGTTCAAGGACTCGGACGAAACCCTAACTGTTCCGAGCTTCGAGAACCCGGTCCCGCCCCGGGTTCTCCCTTCCGTCATGCTGAAGAAGGAAATGAAAAAGTCCTACTTCGATACCGTCAGGCGGTTGAGAGAAACCAAGGGCATCTTGGTCAATTCCTGCTTCGAGCTGGAGCCCTACGCCGTTAGCTCTTTCGCCGGTAGCTCGCCTCCGGTTTATCCCGTGGGCCCCATCGTGAGGCAGCAAGAGAAAGCCTTTGGGGAGGAAGAGGGTAAGATCATCGAGTGGCTCGACCGGCAACCCGAAGGGTCGGTGGTGTTCGTGTGCTTCGGGAGCATGGGAAGCTTCGAGGAGGAGCAGCTCAAGGAGATCGCGGTCGGTCTAGAGAGGAGCGGGTCCCGGTTCCTGTGGTCCCTACGCGAGGCCCCGCCAAAAGGGAAGTTCGGGTTCCCGGGGGAGTACGCCGACCCGGGGAAAGCGTTGCCCGAAGGGTTCCTGGACCGGACGGCAGAGGTCGGGATGGTGACAGGATGGGCCCCACAGGCGGCCATACTGGCACACGAAGCGGTAGGCGGGTTCGTGTCGCACTGCGGGTGGAACTCGACGCTAGAGAGTATCTGGTTCGGCGTCCCGACCGCGACGTGGCCGCTGTTCTCGGAGCAGCAGGTGAACGCGTTCGAGATGACCGTGGAGCTGGGGCTGGCGGTGGAGGTGAAGATGGACTACCGGAGGGAGGTGGGAGCGGCCGTCGGAGAGGCCATCGGCGCGGAGGAGATTGAGAGAGGTATTAAGCTTGTGATGGAGGAAGGGAGTGGGGTGAGGGAGAGGGTTAAAGAGATGAGTGGCATGTGCAAGAGAGCCGTTAGCGATGGCGGGTCGTCTTTCGCTAGTTTGGACCGTTTGGTTCAAGACTTGGTTCACGGTTTGGAATGAATTTGTGCCACGAAAAACGTATGTATACCCTTTGGTTGGTTTATCTAAGGATATAATTAGGCTTTGGCGAAGCATGTCAAATGCCGCAATGTGTTGCATTTTTTTAGAGGTAATTCAAATTTTCATACTTAAAATTCATCAACAAACTAGATTCAAGATTCAAACTTGTTAATTAAGTACTTAAAATCTTAAATCAATAGTTAAACTTTCAAAAAGATGCTCACTTAAAATAGTCATCAATCTTGAGTATTACTCAATAATGTAAAAAATCTTAATTGATCAACCTTTTTATCCAATCCTATATATTAAGATAATAAATTGATGAAGTTTTCATACATTCAAAATTTTATCACTTGGATGGGTTAAAAAGAACCATAACTATATTTAACACTAACATATTTTAAAAAGACCAAATTTTTTTGGTTGCCTTCGGAAAAAAGAGAACCTACATTCTATGAAGATATTAACTAGAAATATCAACTATAGATTTTGAACATTATGAATAAACAAACTGTAGATATTTGCAACTTGTCCTAAATAAGTTTTCTGCCGTAAGAATTCCACTCTCAACAAACAATTAGATTAATTAATGATAAAATTGTTCTAGCCATATTAGTAAATATTTGTTGAAATAGTTTTGTCACTTTTCATAATATCTCACTCGATTCAAGAGAATCAAGACTCAATTAGTTAGGTCCAGCGGGCTGGATGCTAAGTGGCATAATTTTTTATTAAAAAAAACTCCCCACCCTAGTAAAAAGAGAGCTATTCTATTATTCACTGTAAACAAAGGATAAAGCAGAGCTTAACAACGGCTGCTGTGAAACGATGGACCCGGAATTCTCCTCTCCTGCTCTCTCCACTCCCCCACCAAGTCACCCACCAGATCCACCGGATGGTGGTCCGCCACCTTCGGCATCCCTCACCCATACACCATTGTCCCCTCCTAGCCCCCACCCCACCTATAGTACTCCCCCTTCTTCTAATCAAAGGAACCTTGACCCAGTCGATTTTCCAATCCTAGGACATGGATCTGCCACCACCAACGAAAACCCTGCCCCTAGCCAAGAATCACCACCCCAAACAACCTCTGATGCCCAGCCACGCAAATCCTATAGGTCCTCGGTCTACGGGGTGGATACCCCGATCTCCATGACACCTATGCCTGAAGAAGATTGGTTAGGTAATGGATCTGCTGTCATCGACCTCCAGTCCACTCCTGGTTGTCCAGATCTACTCCTGTCCCCCCAGGCCATAGAGCTCATCGAACAGCCCTGGGGGTGCACCGTCATTGTTAAGGTATTAGGCAAAATTGTAGGCTATCGGGCACTTCTCAACCGCCTCCATCAGCTCTGGAACCCTGAGTCGCCCATCCGCCTAGTGGACATGCCTCATGACTACCACCTTGTGTGCTTCTCAGCTGAGGAAGACCTCAATGTGGCTTTGTCAGGAGGCCCATGGATGATCCAAGACCACTACCTCATAGTGAGAAAGTGGGAGAGCTCCTTCATTCCCTCTAACCAGGAGATCCGGACTGCTCAAGTGTGGATTAGGCTTCCCAACTTGCCGATTCAATTCTATAATAATAACCTACTTAGGTGTGTTGCCGCGATGGTTGGGAAACCGGTGAAGCTTGACCCAAACACGGCAGGGGCTCTCCGGGGCCACTTTGCGAGAATGTGTGTTGAAATTGACTTGTCCAAACCGCTCATTGGGGAGGTTCGAATCCATGGGCTGCCCCAGCGAGTGGAGTATGAAGGGCTACACACGGTCTGCTTTGGTTGTGGTCGTTATGGCCATCTAAGGGAGGTCTGCATGTTGACTGGCCGGCCTCCGACGGATTTCACACGAGCTGCACAAACTGACGGTGCGCCGACGGAGGGTAACCAAGGCTGCAACTCAGAGCCCTCCACAAACCCTATCATCAACGATCAAGAAGCAACTAAGCCTAATCTGGGCCCTTGGATGATCGTTACTAAGAAAGGCAAAAGCACCAGATCAGCTTTTTCCAGGTCAGACTCTAGCTCAGGTAACAGATACCTTATTTTAGCTAACCAGGAGCAAGAGGTTGCAGAGATGGCAGGAAACTCTGCCACAGGGAAAAGTCCAATCTTTGGATTTACCGGGCCAAGCCCGCAGGCTGCGACTACTCGGGTCTTTAAAAGCCCACGAACCTCTACAGTTAAAAAACCTCTCACCACCGCAGCCCAAAAGAACAATCCAGGCCAGGCCTCAAAAAGAGCCTGTAATGAAGATAATTTATTGACACACAAGCTTAAGGAAGCTGTCTCTAGAATAAAGAAGCCAAAGAGAACAATGACCCAAATGCCATGCCCAGCCTTAAGAGGAGTATAGGAAAATCCACTGCATCCTCCTCCCCCGATATGCGATTCCAGCCAAGTTCTAGCTCCAACCGTAATGGGACGAGGAGGACGACCACCAATGAGCATGCCTCCGACCCCCCGAACCCTGGAGAGGTGGGGACGGAGGCAATGGTCACAGAGGAAAAGGTGGGGGACTCCCCAGCTATGGCCAGCTGACCTGATGCAGTTGAGGAGCAGGCTCCTTCCCCCCCACAGGGGATGGAATCCTGAAGTTGTTTCTTCAGTTCGTCCACTCTTTCTAAAAACCCTTTTAATGGTTTTTAAAGCCCTTGTGTGGAATTGTTGTGGAGCGCGGAAGGCAGGTTGCGTCCGTGCTCTGAAATACCTAATGCGTGTGCATAATGTTAGCATTGTAGCGCTCTTGGAAACACAGATAAGTGGCATACCAGCTGATGAGGTCTTTCGCAAGATTGGTCTCACTTCTTTTCGAGTTGAAGCTCAAGGAAGAAGGGGTGGCATTTGGGTGTTCTGGGCTGATAACATGACTGTGAAAGTGCTATCATATAGGGAGCAGTTCATTCACTTCGAAGCCTCGATTGCAAGGAGGTCGACCTTCGCTGTTCACAGTAGTCTACGCCTCTCCACCAGTAAGTGGGAGAGAGGCCTACTGGGATGAAATTGCTCGCCTGGATCCAGGTGTCCACACTCCCTGGTTGATCGCTGGCGACTTCAACGCCATTACTTCACTGGAAGAACGCAAGGGGGGATCCGGGAAGATGCAGACTCATGATAAGAGATTTGCTGAGTGGATTCATCACAATGGACTACTTGATTTGGGATTCATTGGTACCCCTTACACATGGTCAAGGGGTATTGAAGCGGGTAGACGGGTCTCTAAATGTCTTGACCGTGCCCTATGTAATGAAGCTTGGCGCCACCATTGGACGGAGGGTTCTGTCCGTCACCTCGCACGTTATCAGTCAGACCATAACCCATTGCTAATTGAACATTCTGCTATTGATGTTGGATGCAGGTACCGAAGGCCATTCCGATTCCAAGCAGCATGGCTTTCGCACCCCAGTCTTCGACGAGTAGTCCATAGCTCTTGGAGATCTGATGTTGTAATTGCGGATGTTCTGAATGTGCTCAAGGCTGACCTGCAGGTGTGGAATAAGTATGTCTTTGGGAACATTGAGCAGAGAAAAAAGAGGTTATATGCCAGACTCAGTGGTCTCCAGAGAACGATTGACCAATGCCCTAATCGTGGTCTGATGGCTCTAGACATCAAACTCCGGAAGGATCTTGATGTTGTTCTTGAACAAGAGGAAATGAAGTGGCTCCAGAAGTCGAGGGAAAAGTGGGTAACAAATGGAGATAGAAACACTCGATTCTTCCACACCTCAACGCTCATCCGAAGATGCAGAAACAAGATTGAGGGACTCAAGGATGATATGGGAGACTGGATCACAGATAATGGCACTCTGGCGCACATGGCTCTCAGCTGCTACAAGGACCTGTATCAAGTAGAAGCTAGAAACCCCACCACCACCCTTCCTCCGGGCATGTTTCCCCCTTGGACGGAAGAAGAGAAACGTGAGGTGGCCAGGTCAATAAACAACAAAGAAGTGTACGATGCCTTACACCACATGGGGCAACTCAAGGCTCCTGGGAAAGATGGATTTCATGCCATTTTCTTTCAAAAATGCTGGCCAACTGTGAAGGATTCACTTTGCGACTTTTTCAAAACAGCCTTCAGCACGTGCTCCCTTCCTCCCCACACTAATGACACGCTCATTGCTCTGGTTCCGAAGGTGGATCGCCCAGAAAGGATAAACCAGTTTCGTCCAATTGATTTATGCAATGTAGCTTACAAGGTCTTAACTAAGATTATTGTGGCAAGGCTTAAATTTAAGCTTCCAGACCTCGTGTCACCTGCCCAAGGAAGCTTCGTACCGGGTAGGCAAATCATGGATAATGTGGTCGTGCTTCAGGAGGTGATTCACTCTATGAAGAAAAAGCAAGGAACGAAAGGTTGGATGGCTATCAAACTAGACCTTGAAAAGGCCTATGATCGCCTCCGATGGGATTTTTTGGAGGATACTCTTAATGATCTGAATCTCCTTGAGAATCTAATCAAGCTAATCATGGTTTGTGTCACCAGCGCAACCATGAATGTCCTCTGGAATGGGGAGATGTCAGAGACCTTTCAACCTTCACGGGGACTCCGTCAAGGGGATCCTCTCTCCCCCTATCTTTTCATTCTCTGTATGGAAAGGTTAGCCCACTTGATTGATGCCTCTGTCATGAACAATAACTGGAAGCCGATCAATTTGACAAGAAGAGGCCCAGCAGTCACCCACCTCTTCTTCGCCGATGATGTTGTCTTGTTTGCCAAGGCCTCTTTGGACCAAGTGATGATTATTAAACAAGTGTTGACAGCTTTTTGTGGGGCGTCTAGGGTCTTTTTCTCTAAAAATATCTCTGATATTGTGGGTGATCAACTTAGTAGCAAGTTAGATATCCAACGCACGAAAGATCTTGGGAAGTACCTAAGTGTACTTGTACTGCACTCCAAGATTACGAACAACACCTTTCAACACATCCTATCCCAAGCCCAGGGCCGACTCGCGGGGTGGAAAGCCCGACAACTTTCTATGGCTGGTCGACTGACACTTGTTCGATCGGTGCTCTCAACCATTCCGAACTACATAATGCAGGCAATACACCTCCCCCCAGCCTCTGTGTCAAACTGGACCGCCTTTGCCGTGGTTTTCTTTGGGGGAGCACTGAGGTAACTCGGAAGACCCATCT
Source organism: Hypericum androsaemum (assembly GCA_963995505.1). NCBI lineage: Eukaryota > Viridiplantae > Streptophyta > Magnoliopsida > Malpighiales > Hypericaceae > Hypericum > Hypericum androsaemum. The sequence goes on from OZ023185.1 coordinate 16,225,514, forward strand.
TGTTCGATGGGAAGATATCTGCAGACCCAGAGCTGAGGGAGGTTTGGGTATTCGCAGTGCCCGAAAGACAAATGAAGTCCTCCTCACAAAGCTTGGGTGGCATCTTTTATCAAGCTCGAACTCTTGCTGGGCCCAAGTCCTCATCTGCAAGTACATGAAAGGCAATCTGGATGCTCGTGAGATTGCCACTAAGAGCGGTCACTCTCGCATCTGGGCAAACCTGTGCAAAGTTGCCGATATCATTAAGCAGGGCCTCTGCTGGTCTGTGGGGGATGGCTGCCAAATCAATTTCTGGCTAGACACTTGGCTCCCAGGTAATATCTCTTTGGTTCAAGCTGGTATCCACCCCCCAGCGGAGCACTTATCCAGGAAGGTGCGAGATTACTGGTGTGATGATGAAGGGTGGGATTGGGAGACTTTGGATACCCTGCTCCCACAAGATTGGTGTTCCAACCTGGAAGCTATCTTCGTCAGCCCCCAAGGACAAAGGGCTGATGCCCTTGCTTGGAAATTTAACCCTGGAGGTTGCTTCTCCATAAAATCTACCTACCTCGTACTACTAAGCCCCCCTCCGGAGCTTGTTATCTAAACAAATTGCTGGAGGAAAATCTGGGCTTTGCAGGTACCAGAGAAACTGCGGGTCTTCATTTGGACTTATGCGAGACCTCGTCTCCTGACCAATGCGGAGAGATTTAGAAGAAAGATGGCTCCACATCCTTACTGCCCAATCTGTCGTACAGCCCCTGAATCCCTTCTTCACCTTCTCCGTGACTGCTCTAAGCCGCGGGAGATTTGGTTGGAACTTGTCCCAATACGAGGTCAGAGATTTTTCTTTGATCTGGACGTTACTAGTTGGTTGGAATGCAATATCCAGGCTCCACTGCTGTTGGATGATGGTCTTCCCTGGAGCACGGTCTTCACTACTGCCTGTTGGTGGCTGTGGAGAAGGAGAAATGATGTAGTTTTCGATAACTTGTCTCCTCCGAGCAATCTTGCTCCTTTCATCCTTGCTCAGGCCAAAGGTTTCTTCAATGCGTGGGAAACCAAGGAGAAGGCCCTGGTTACCTCCAGGCAAGTTGTTAGTCCTACCTTGATATGGTGCCCCCCTTGTGGGGATGTGATGAAACTGAATACAGATGGTGCATCACGAGAAAACCCTGGTCCTGCTGGCGGAAGTGGCATTTTCTGTGACAGGACAGGGAAGTGGCAAGCGGGCTATGTGTTCAGAGCTGGTCGCTGCGATGCTCTTACTGCTGAAGCTTGGGCGGTGCATCATGGCCTGAAATTTGCGTTGGAGATGGGAATCAACAAGCTCATTGTGGAAACGGACTCGCAATTGGTAGCTAAGTTCCTTGCCGAGGGAGTTGCTCGAGAACATCCTCTTGCCTCGCTCGTGATTAACTCTCTAGACCTTACCCGTCGTTTTCGACAATTTGAGGTCAAGCATTGCCCTAGAACTTGTAACAATGTAGCGGATTGGCTTGCTAGATTTTCTTTTAACTTTCCGCGGGGCTTTCATGCTCTTGCATCCCCGCCGGATAGGTGCCTCTCCTTGCTATGTTCAGAGCGCCCCGTTCCTATCCCTATGTAATTTCTGCTCTTAATTTGCATGAGTGCTCGACACTCACCTTTTCCACCAAAAAAAAGTAAAAAGGGAGCTAAAATAAATAAATAAAAAGGGAGCTCAATTTTAGAATTCCCTTGCGTAACTCTCGGGTTGAAGGAAGCCCAAATTTATTATTAAGCCCATTTTACTTTTGGGCTGATCGAAAAGAAAAGAACGAAGCCCATGAATATAATAATAGCGGGGAAAAAAAGGAATGAAGAAAGGTTAAATAAAAGAGAGAGAGAGGAAAGAACAAGGAAAGAAGAGTAAGAATCCCCAGTTCCGTCGACGCCAATCACAAGCATCATCTTATTTTCCCCAATTCCCGGTTGATCAAACCCTAGAGGAGGGCGAAACGATCGGTAGTTTAGATGGCGGAGGCATCCAAGGAGGAGGAAGAGCTCCTCCAATTGATCAAGCGGTTCGGAGCCTACTTAACCGTCAAGATTTCAGACCTCTTCTCCTTCCACAACCTGGTTTTCATCTCTCTCTTGTACTTTTCTTTTCCAATTATTTGTTAGGTCAGTTTCGTAATCTTCTTATGAGTTAGTTCTATAGCAGCTCGATCTCTGACGGTTGAAACGTTTGGTGTCTCAGGACTCGCGGTCTGTTGGGGCAATTGCGGGACTTGCAGTTGCGATTGTCTTTACTTGGCGGATGATTATTCGGTCCCCAGCCACGCCTCGAAGAAGTCGACCTAAACGGCCAGCTCCTAGTACGGGTAGTACTTCTGGTGCAAGTATCCAACCTACGATGGTACCTCCTGCCGAGACTTGTCCATCTCCGGAAGAGTCCCGGGGACGAAATGTTGTTGACGAGTTCTTTCAGCCCGTAAAGGTTTTTATTTTTTTTTAGTCTCTTATCACGCTTAAGAGAAGTATGGCTGTGTTTTTTGTGAACATTTTTACTGTTACTAATGCCGGTTTCCTCTTCTTTCCAGCCTACTTTGGGACAAATGGTCAGGCAGAAGCTGAGTGACGGAAGGAAGGTTAGTACCCTCGATCATGACATATGCCATTCAGGAGTGTCTATTATGCACAATTTCATTGATTATTCTTCTGTAGGTCACGTGTCGTTTGCTTGGAGTTATTCTAGAGGAAACTAGTCCGGAAGAGCTTCAGGTGAAAAAAGATGCTTTTTGCAGTAAAGTTTATGGTTGAAATAGCGGACTGTAGTGATAACTCTTGTTAACATTTCCTCCTTGTGTTGTTTTTTTTTACCCTTTCCGAGCAGAAACAAGCGACAGTCAGATCCTCTGCACTGGAAGTGATGTTGGAGATAACTAAACATTGTGATTTATATCTCATGGAAAGAGTTCTTGATGATGCGAGTGAAGTATGCCCAAAATTTCTTCCTCGAGCAGTTCTATATTATCATTGCTTATTGATTGATAAACCGACCCAAGATTAATTATAGGGTGGCATACTTTATAGAGCTCCCTCTTTGTGCTCCTTTATGAGTATATCTGTAATTCGCACAGTATTGTTGCACATTTGGAGAAGGCTAATAACATCAGTCACAGTAGCATAAGATGTCCTCATATAGCATGGCATTGTTTTGAGCAAGTCATTTGTCAATTTTATCACAAGAGAGACCGGTACATTTGGTCCTTGAAGTGATAGGCTTGGTGATTTAGCACCTATTGATGTTGTTGGATTGTCATTAAACAGGCTTCAATTGTTGTTAGGTTCAAATTCTTCTAGTTTTGCTTGAATTATGTGGTTGATTTTTGTGTAACCTTGTATTGTTTGATGAGGAAGGAATATTTCAACCATTTTCTGCATGTGAGGACTCTAAACATGATAACATAATGATTTAATGAATAACTCATTGTCTTTCTAAGTTTTCCAGTTTTTAATGTGATGTACTACTTTAAGTTATTTTGCCTTAAATAACCTCAATAATCGCCCTGACCTTTCTTCTGCAGCAAAATGTTCTTACAGCTTTGGAAAATGCTGGTATCTTTACTTCTGGTGGTCTAGTTAAAGATAAGGTAATCAGACCATCATTAGTTTCAACATTGTCTCAGGGTCAGAAAGTGGTTTGTTAAACATATCTAGTACGTTTTGCTGACTTGTAATACAATAGCCAGTCAGCCATCTATTTTACAGTCCTTTTCCCCAAGTCTGTCGATTAATCCATGTTATATGGGCTTTCAGGTTCTCTTTTGCAGCACCGAGAATGGACGATCATCTTTTGTCCGGCAACTTGAACCAGATTGGCATATCGACACTAACCCAGAAATTGCCACCCAGTTAGCTGTATGTTCTCTCAACTTCTATGCCATAGACCTCATTTGGTATTATTAGACTTGCAGGGGCATGTTTTAGCTCCTCCTATACTCATATTACCGACCTTCCCTTTTCCTTTGCTACAGAGGTTTATAAAATATCAGCTTCACGTTGCCTCCATCAGACCAGAACGAGCTGCGGCAAATGTATTCAGCTCGCCAACTCTGGAGCAGTTCTTTGGATGTGCTTGAAGCGCGCTTTGATACCAGAAGATAAACCAAACCAAACCAAAAACGAACTCTCCTTTTTTTCCTTTTTTCTTCCCCCCTTATTCCAGTTGTACTCATGTTTTTAGGCCCCATTGTTTTCTAATCAAGAAGGGGCATTCATTTATATGCTGCTTCAATGTAAAAAAATGTACGTTGGAGTCGGCTCATTGCAGCTATCGCATGGACTCTTTATCAAATGTATCATTTATTGAATGTCTGAACAACTGTATCATATTGTAGTTTCGGAAATGTACAATGAATAACGATAGTTTTGTTGTTGTTTAGGAATGTATTTTAATTTAGGGCAAATTATTCTCAGATTCCTGATTTATAGTTTTATTACTCACAGGTCCCTGGCTTTTGGAAATTGTGTATGAGGTCCTTGCTTTTTAAGAAAATATTAGTCTGAGGTCCTTAGTTAACGAATCAATCTTCTTAAAAATCTCCGGAAAAAATCTCCGATCTGGTGGCTAGGGACCTCAGACCAATATTTTCTTAAAAAGTAAAAACCTCATATACTATTTCTAAAATTCAGGGACTTGCGAGTAATAAAACTATAAACCAAAGACCTGAGGATAATTTATCCTTTAATTTATTATCGACTGGTTCTTTAGAATAGCAGTTGGGGACCCAATACAAGTGAATCTGAAGTCGGAGAGGACGTACTATCCAATTTGTTGCGAAGGTATTATTATCCCATTTGAGAAGGAAGTGTTTTTCCGTACACACTTCCAATATTGTTTGCGCCATCTCATGTTCTCTCTTTTTAAATTGGACTTCTAAACTTCAGCTGACTTGTTATTTTTGTAGAAAGTTGTATTCTCTTTTGCGGATTCGGAGTCCTAGTGACTAGAACATGATATGAAATCTTTGTTGCTGTCTAGGCAGTAGTAATATGGTCTGGCCGTATACGATTCTCCGGTGAGCCCGACTTGAAAAATGTCATCGACCAGATCTATCTCAATCTTTAAGACGACGCCCAGCAACTAGAATGCATACGGAGCTATGCCAGTATCAAATGTCCGGTCTCTGTTGCTCTATCTCAATCTTTAAGACGACGCCCAGCAACTAGAATGCATACGGAGCTATGCCAGTATCAAATGATGTCCACATCCACCAGATCCTCTATCACTTCTACGTCAATGTTCTCATCGTCGCCCTTGTACTGTAAAATGAAAGCAGAGTCGGTTTATCAGCGACTGATAAACACACCATTGTGGATTATTAATTCGAGAACCAATTCTTAGCCAACAGTTCGATAGTCCTGAATGTAAATCTCCACTCGGCGAGAACAATAACAAGCAGAGCAATTGTACACGAAAAGAGAGCTGGACTGACCTGTGAATATGAATTTTTAGAGATGGGAGGAGGTGGAGGGAGAACCATTTGTGATCTTGTGATCTGATGTGCAGTTGCTCCCCAATTAGATGGGGCAGCAGAAGCATCGACCACCTCCACAATCTCGTTTTCAATCAACTCATCTGATGCTTGAGCAGCCATGCTGGTAGGCGGCACCAAAGACCCAGATCCTGACCCCTTCAGTTGCTGCAGATCACATTTATGCAGATGTTAGCCTTTCCTGTAGTTGGCAGCCCCTTGTTACTATGAAATAATAATAGTAATCCTGTGATTTCTAGCAAATGAGCATGGGGAAGGGCATTCCTCTCAAACATTGAAGAGGACCAAGAGTCCATTATAACTATCTTGTGAAACGTTAAAGGTTTGCATAAAGAAGCAGCAAAACTAGTCGTACAACCACTATTTATTTGGATAAATAAATGGTTCATTTTTGGTCATTGTGCTAATCTAAATTTCTGTTTTATTTCCTGGCAACATCCAATTCATGCATTGCAATATGCTAATCCAGCTGACGCTTGAAGTTGCATAAAAAAAGAGGAGCAATCAGTGATGAACTCATTGATCACATGATTAAAAAGGCAACCTTAATCAATGAGCAAGGATGATATTCCAAAGAAGATATGAACAAGAGATCTGACCTTATCAGCACGAGGGTTGCTTAGAGTACTAGTCTTTGCTCTTTTTTGCTTGCCTCCATTTCCAAGAAATTGATTAGTTTCACTACGGTTCTCCTCCCCAATTTCCCTGTCGGTAATGGGTTGGGCAGCGTGTGCGTTTCCTCCAGAAAGCTTGCTCGATCTAGCAGAGTCATCCCGATATTTGTCGCAAGCCCTTAAACTCGCTGCAAGTACGAAAACTTGTCAGGGAAAACTTAGGAGTCAAATGAAATAGGGTGGTAAATAGTAGCAACTAACAGATCAAATTGGCAAGGATGGTAGCATCCAAACCATGAGCAGCAAACAGCAAACGAACACGTACATGCATATGAAAATGTATGTCTGAAGCTTACTTCAAAGTATGTCTGAAGATAAGAACCTATCAGAATATGAAAATGTTTGTGACTGATACTTCTTTGTTCCTACGATGGCTTCTCAACATTTGATTTCCATTTTAACATTAACCTCAACAGCCAGAATTGTTCAGCTCCTGTAACAACTTAAAGAGTCAACCAAAGCTAAATGTAATATTGGAAGGAAATCAGACAAAATATAAAAAAACAAAAATTGCCTAGAGAAAAGAGGAACCGGGACAACGCTAAAGAAACATAAAAGTGTAGACCTGCAAGAATAGGGGCAATAAGCTGCGATTTTACCAATTTGTTACCTTGATTTAATCTTTCAGAGCTATCTTCAACACGCAACATTTTCGTACCCACAAAGGTGCTACTTGGACCTCCGTTCTGTTGGTTGATTGCATAGAAACCGGAACTCTGCCCATCATTCACCACATTCATGCTTGAGTCCTCCTCATTGCCACCACTAGCAGCAGTACCAGAGATCAGCTGCTCTCCCAACTTCTGCAGTCGAACTTGTGATCTACAGATTTCCACGAGGACAATGGTTTTTCAAAAGAAGCCAAGCTGTTACCCATTAAATAAAATATTTAAGAAAAAAATTTGGTATGGTGAAAAATATGAGCCTACAGTAGGAATCAGTAAACTTAACAACTCATGGACTTGCCTTTTCAGTTCATCTTCAACACGAGCGCATGTTCTATGCGCTTTAACAAACTTCTTGATTCTAGATTGGATCCTGAATTACCAAGCAAAGAGCAATGTTGGTACGAGAAAGAATCTTTCAACAGCAAAAAGAGATTAAGCTACGACATGCATGATCACCTTCTGCAATCCTCTGTCTCTTTGGACAATTGAGCATTTAGCTCCCGAATCCTAGAAGTTAGACTGATAGCTTCATCAGCCTTCCCTTCAATTAAGACCTAAATTGAATACGATACAAGTATCAAAAAGAAACATTAAGCCGAGGTAAATCGGACAAAGCCTAAATAATCATGAAAACCATCATCGCATTTAATGTAGAAGAATTGGCTGGAATCTGATCGAGACAATTAACCAAGAATAAGCATCTCGTGTACTGAAAGGGTTTAACAGAACAAATCGGACAATGTTGATCAAATCATTTCTGACCAAATATGGATTTTTGATAGACCTGAATGACATTACATGTATCCATTTCCATGACAGATGAATATCAATACTCACTGATGTACAGAAGAAAAAAAAAACCAAAACCGCCATGCTAGCAACCAGCTTCCCCTTATTCAGGAAAATGACTAACAAATAATAGCATATGACAAAACCAACCCTTAATTGGGACTTTCTGTGATCGAGCATGTTGATATCTGACTGCACGTCTTTCAACTGCATATGATTTCAAGAAAAAGGGGTAACTACAACAAAATAACTGATATCAAGTAACTAACAGAGAAATAACAATCCACTAGAAATTGGAAGGATTGATCTATTTCCTCTAACCTGCTTCTCAAGAACCAGTCTGGCATCAGAGGTAATTCTATCTCGAAGTTGATCCTCGGGACCATCGGAGATTCTCAAACTTCCAGAAATATCACTGTGGCCATCAAACTGCTGCCTTTTCCTGTGCTTCCTGCCATACAATAAAAGACTGGATCATTCCAATCATAAGTCTAACATATCCAGAATTCCCAATCCATGTTTGTATTTGTACTTGTCATGAGTGCTTTCCTACAATGTCATGTTTTTTATGATGAAAAGTAGACTTGAGAATTTCAGCAATAAGAATTGCAAGGCCATTATGTTGGCGCTTATGTCATGTTTTCCTACAATGTCATGTTTTCCTGTGCTTCCTGTCAAAATCAAATGGCGCTACAAACTGAGATCTTGATAAGAATTGCAAGGCCATTATGTTGGCGCTTATGTACTCTAGGAGAATACAAAAATTAATTCCTCATCAAGCCAATCTTCAAGACCAACCAACAGGGTTCCACACCAAACAGCAGCTTTTTCCAAAGACGAAAGAAAGACAACATAGAAAAACACTTCCAACTATCCCATGATTACAGCTTCAGGGATGATGCATTTGACTGGATGATTCAGCCCAAAAAGTGGGAGCTAGCTGATTAAACTATGCCACGATCAGATAAAACCATACGTCTGAAAATCATGATCTCAACAAACCAAGTACCCGAAAGGAGGAGAACCTGAAGATATCCGCTAAAGAAACTCATCGCTAGGTGGACAGGAGGGCTTATGCAAACTTACCTTGACTTCTCAAGTGACCTTGTAGGGCTAGATTCTGGAATACACAAGGAAATGGAAGACAAATAGTTAGCGGAGATAGCAAATTACTTAACCAGAACATAATCAACGGGAGCGAACAATTATATGCTTCACAAGAAAATATAAGAAAAAGATGGATAAGAACAACAAATAGAATCACTGACCATGAAAGGGGCGCTTTCCTCTTCCATCTCTTCTAGGAGAATATGTTCTCCTTGGAGACTGCCTCCTGTCAAGCTTATCCCTCAAGTCATCACCTCGAAAATCAGGCTTACCTATTATTAAAAGGAAAAAGTATTTCCAGCATCCATCACATGTCTGTGTTCTCTAGCTGGTAACCAAGCATCAAAGGCAACAAAAGGTAAGGAAGCCAAGCTTCAGAGCTTACCGTCGCATGGAACAAACAGAGTAGTAACAAATAAACGAATAACAATATTGCTTCTTGCCACTTCCAAAAGCAGCCATAGAAAACCCCTCACAGGTTGAATAGAACTAGAAAACTGAGCACATAGAACAGCAGAAAATCCTTCAACTATCAAGGCCACAGTGGATACTGGATAGACAGTCTTCTTTGTGAAGAATAATAATCATAATGCGGCAACAATTATAAAGATTTCTCCCCATTGCCACATTAAGATATAATCATGTAGACACACATAAGGAGACGCAATTTCCAATCCAGAACAGTTATCTTCCACTTGAAGAAATCCCTCGACCATTTCCTTCAGGGAGAAAATTTCCACAAAGCAAGAGAGCATGCTCCATCAAAATACACCATGTGTGAAGATATAGGAGATACCCGAACCAGCTCCTGCTGCCGATGTTATCCGAACCACACTTGCTGACTAGTCATGAAACAGGCTGAGCTCTTGTATATGGATGAGCTTGGATGGTACAGAATCAGACACCAATAGAAGCCACGGAAACCATACATCCATTCCCGTCATAAGATAAATCCGGAAGAGCAGTCGGACAATACCCAGACATACCGTACATCCATTCCCGTCGCCTTTTCGAGCTAATCGTGTATATGAATTAAGTCAAGAACAACCGAACAAGCATCTACAATGGCACAGTCCACAGTCTCGGAGAGCTATACACACTCGGTAAAAATGGGGCAAGTAACGAAACGTTTATAGAAGAAGAAGAAGATAAACAAAGGAAAATCTCGATTAAATATTAATAAATAAATAGCAAATCCCGCAACATGTAGCTAGAATTAATCTCAACAAAAAAAATTTAAAAAAAAAACCAAATTTAATATCAAATTTCTCTTTTCCAAGCTTGTGGACTTAATTTCACGAGTCAACTCCGCCACAAGGCCCTCGATAACGTAATTAATAGCATAATTTATTATTATTTTAAAATTTTAATAACGGGAGGGAAGAAAGGAAACGGAGGCGAAGGAGGGAGAGATAAGGGGAAAGGAGAAAAAAGTTACCGGCGCCGGAGAATGGACGGAGCTCGGCGCTGCCGTGTGCGAAGGAGCAGTTCTGACGAGGACAGTGGCCGCCTCTCTTGTACAACACGCAGAGCTTCGTCTTGTACGCCCTCCCTTCCACCATTCTCACCCTAACCACGAGACGACGTCGCACCAAATCTTACCAATGGGTAAAACAGCTATACTATAAGATAGAACGAACGGTTTCTTCGAATCGGTAAAACGGTTTCTTTTGCGGGGTTGGTCTTTGCGTTTTGGGGGCGGCCGGATCTTAGCCCTAGACTGAAATTTGAAATTTTGATGAGATTTTGTTTTGGAATCCGAGTAGTTTTTTTTTATCAATTATTTCACACTTTTCAGTTTTCAAGTTTATGTAATTTTATAATTTTGTTTTTGGCGATTCTATTTTAAAGATTTTATCAATTTTTTATTTTTATTTTTTTGGAAGTGGAGGGGCAAACACCCCAAGATATATAAACAAAATGGTCACTTGTATCCTAGTAAGTGCAAGACTCCTTTCGAAAGCCAAATATACATTATGCCCCCAACCAGTTGAAACATTCCGACTAAAAGTCATTAATTGTTGAGATTAACCTTTTGACCATTGTCATAGAACAATAAATGAGGACTCATAATAATATAAATTTTGACAAATTTTTGTTTTGAATAATCTTAAATATATTTTTAGTTTTTGACTAATACTATTTTGGTAAGTTATGTACAAAAATTGGATAAGCATTGATTTATTTCTCTTTTTTACATTCTTGGTCATACTTCCTTCTCATTCCTCTACTTGCACATAGTAAAAAAAAACCTTGTTACGTAATTTGCAGTACCAATAACTTGCATTACTATTATACAATAACATTATTACATGGAATGGTACTGCTTGTACTATTCCTATATACATTAAATAAAAAATGTATGATTACAGGATAAAAATCGTACTTATCAAAAAAATGATAAAAAAATGCATGTAGTCTAATAGTATTGTAAATTTTAAGGAAGTATATAGAGTTCAAACTCTCTCGGTGTATAAAAATTTAGCTTTAAAAAATGATCAAAAGAGTTGATTGGTGTTGGACCTAAAAGGCCCAATCAGGCAATTATTATTGTGCCTGATTGGGCCCAGGCCCATCAGGCCCGAATTTTGAGTGGAATGGGCCGGTCAATCCGAGTTGACCGGCCCAAGGCCAAGCAAGCACCACGTCAGCGTGACGTGGCGCTGACGCAATTGCCGCCAGAGTTGGCGGTCCGCGTGGCACGTTGACGTGGCGCCACGTGGCAGACATGCAGCCCGAAGTTCCACGTGACGGACATGCGGCCCGAAGTGCCACGTGGCGGACATGCGGTCCGGAGTACCACGTGGCGGACATGTGGCGTAGAAGTGGCGCGTTTTGGTTGTCCGGATTTTTTTATAAAAAGGGAAATCCGGCTGAACCAATCTGTAAGTTTGCCCACAACCACTCAATAAGAAAGAAAAACTCTGGAATAGTCCTTGAGTTTTGAACAGATTTTCAATAGAGAAAATCTCGTGAAAATCAATTACGAATCCGTTATAACGTGATCGTAATTCGACTGGCACGCAGACATTGTAGACCCGAACCTGCGGACCTCTTGCTTCAACAAGTAGGTGATTTATTATTAACAAATTAATTTATTAATTAGACGAATTTAACATATAATTACTCGTTAATTACGCGTTAAATTCATCAATTGGTTTTTCTCTTGAGAGTTAAAGAAAGGGATGTGAGGTGTCATGATAAATTCATAATCCTCATTACCCTTTTAATTCCTCTAAATTCTAACTCGGAAATCGGCCACCGGAATCTGTTTCATCTTTTTATGTTTAGTAATTTAACATTGAGTAATCTCATATAGTTTTTAAATCTATAAAATTAAAATTATCAATTTTCTGTATATTATAAAATCAGAAATAAATTAAAATTTTACTTGGCTGTTTATAAAATGCCAATCAACTATTATTATATTTTGTATCCAATTAATGCATTAACTTCGATTCTTGGCGTGGATAGGAATAAAGTTAAAGCGGGATCAAATAAAATAAAGTATAGATAGCGTTTTATTTATGTCGACTCGAAATATTATAAAGTCTAATCCTCCTCCAATTAGAAAAGTGTAGTCAGAGCGGGAACCCGTTTCGATATTTATTCTCCAACATTGAAAGCAGGAATTCGGGTCAGCCCGACTTTACATGAACCGGATAGTCCGCTCACTCGCCCGGCCCACCGCACCCCTTCTCTTCTCCGCGGCCACCAAAACCGCCGTCTCCGGCCGCGGGGGACCCACCCTGTCCGTCCTCCAACTCTCGCCCCCGATACTCACGAGAATTACCTCATTTGCCACCAGGCCCGCACCCGCTATAACGACCCGGATGGAATCCCCCGATCCGCCACCCCTCGCCGCCGAGGACTTCGTCCACATCGAGAATCCCGCCGCCGACCCCCTCAGCGAGAGCATCGTCAACGTCGAGGACGAGCTGAGGCGGGACGAGGAGGCGGCCGCGCCGGAGACGCGCGCCATCTACGATGATGATAACTCCGGTGTGGCGGTGGCGGAGCCGAGGAGGGGGGACGTTCTCCCGGAGGAGCTCTCGAGGAGCGTGGTGCACCTCACGTGCGAGTCGTCTGCCTCCGAGACCGGCACGTGCGATGTCTACATAGTTGGAACAGCTCATGTCTCCATCGTAATGATTCCGCAGCTGCTATTCTTGGGAATTTCGAGTGTTTAATTTCGGTAGCGCGGGTCTATTGGATTAAATTTTGTTGTTTGTTGCAGGATTCGTGCAAGGAAGTTCAAGCAGTGATCGAATACCTGCAACCCGAGGTGGTTCCGAATCCTAATTACAGCTCGCATTTATGGTTTAGGGTTTAGGGTTGTTGATTGCCTCTAAGCCGTGTTTTTTCCGTTTTTGGTCTAAAGGTTGTGTTCTTGGAGCTCTGTGCCAGTCGATTGGCAGTGCTAACACCTCAGAATTTAAAGGTTTGTATTCTTCCAGCTCTCTTCAAGGTTAATTTGCTTTCGAAGATGAATTAGGTTTGGAGTGTTTGATTGTGGGAGTCTGAAGGCCACCGGCGGGTTTGTTGTTTTGGATGATCAGATACCTACTATGGCAGAAATGATAGAGATGTATAAGAAGAAGCATAACATGTTTGGAATACTCTACAGTTGGTTTCTTGCAAAGGTACATGTTTCCGATTGTGCTTGAATTTGTTAGTTTGGTGTGTACATTGATATCAGTTTTATGTTCTTGATTTATCACGATATGTTTCCCTTGGCATGCTAGAAATTAACACTGGTCTATCGTTTGTTAGGTGGCTAGTAAGCTTGAGGTTTTCCCCGGGTCTGAGTTTCGTGTGGCATATGAAGAAGCACGGAAATATGGTGCCAAGGTGATCCTTGGTGATCGGCCTGTGCAGGTTATGCTTCATTTCTTTTACTATTAGAGCTCAAAATAGTTGTATTGTTCTTGTCAGTATGATGCTTGCAAATTCGAAGTTTCAGTTGATAAAGTAATGTTTGGTGCAATTTGATCAATTCCTGCAGCTGTATCATGGGGTTAATTTATAATTGTATGCTTTCTTCTGTAACTGTGTATAAGTTCCATAGTTTCCTTAGGCTGTGCTTGGTACCTCTTCTAGACAGGACTAGAAATATAGGACAGAACAGTAAGGCGCACGATACCGTAAGGTGCTAGTAGAGCTAGTCAATATTTTCTTACATTTACTCAGGCTATTGCAAAGAAAAGTTGCAGAACATAGTTTTTTCTGTGCATTCATGACTGAAAATGGTAGTATTTTTTGCTTTAGCAATTTTTTGTGGTTGATTATTAAGTCTATGCCAGGATATTCGGGCATTCAGTGTTGGTCATGTCACTTACCATTGTTTGCATTTTCCGCCTGCTGCTTGAAATCATTGAGTCCCACGTATTAGGAATTGAGTCCTCTGTTCCTAAAATGGGCATTTTGCATGCTTATGAGTGAGCTCTTTGCAACCTCTGTCAGGTTCTTTCTTTAAAAAATAAAATTTGACATTTAGAGCTTTCTATCATCCAGTCTATTTTCTGTCTCACTTCTGTGTTTATTTTTTATTATCGAATCTGCTCTTTGTCAACTGGTCTGTGTATTTATCCTTTTACCTCATTGATAGTATCTGCTCCAATGGTTTTCGAAACAGATCACATTGCGCAGGACGTGGGCCAAAATGCCACTGTGGCATAAGACAAAGTTGGTGTTCTCCTTATTTTTTCAGTCTTTCTTTTTGCCAAGCGCTGAGGGTCTCAACCAAATGGTTGGTCACTTTTGTTAATTTCCTTCAAAACCCTATTCAATTACTCTTACAACCTAGACTAGATTCTTTGGACTTCAGAAAGAGATTTCCTTCCTGCTATAAAGCTTGGTAGAGGTAACTTATTTCCTAACCTCTTTTGGCAGCTGAAGGAAATGGATGATGTTGACATGCTTACTCTTGTTATTCAAGAGATGAGCAAACAGTTCCCCACTCTCATGGAAACTCTCGTACATGAAAGAGACCAGTAAGAATTCACTGCCATTGTAATAATATCTGCCATCTTCATCATTATTAGGTGCTTCATGTTCATCTGTTTCATCACGGTTTCTGTTTCCAGTTGACACCATTGATGTTTATGTATGAGCCTTTTCTTTCTCTGTGGTCATTGTTACATCGTGGTGCTCTAAAAAGAAACAATGTCTTTCATCCATGCTTGCACTTTAGCATGTTTAACCTTAAATATGTATGGAGCAACTACAACACATACGATTGTGTAGAAGTTGTATTCATGGATCACCATAGCTTCATCTGAACAATATCAAAGAGATTCTGGGCAGAAAAGAATATCATTTTTAGTGCCGGCATCGCCCTTCCACTTATTTTAGATGAAAGTTCATTTTCATTGTTGTTCTGGCCTTCTCCATGAGGCCAAAAATACTACCCGTTTAGTGGCAAACACCTTTTAACTTTAAATCTCGTCTGCTATGTTCCATACTGTTTATAAGCTTGGCAGTTCTAGTCTCGTTACCGAAGACATGCTCCTCTTATCGCAAGCACTTCCTCTAGGAGGAAATGAAGATGGGACTTGCGAGGATCCTCAATTCGAGCGCAGTTTGAAGACTTCCGTTCTCCTCTTTAAGCAATTTATTTGCTTAGATAATTTGGCTTTACTACTTGATCTGCATGCATCATTATATTCAACGGATTTCTTGTAGCAGTTAACTTACTGCTTGATTCTTTGTCTTCTTTCACGTAGGTATATGTCGTACAAACTATACCGAATTGCGGGTGAACATACATCGGTTGTTGCTGTAGTAGGAAAAGGGCATTTACAAGGAATAAAGAATCACTGGAAGCAACCTGTGAAGGTTTGTGCATCTACTCCCTACTCCTTGGATAGAAATCGAGTTCTTTGCGAGGACTACTAGATAGATACCCGAAATTGATTTGGCTTATCCAATTCATGCATGTTCATGACCGGTCGTGAATCGCATTGCAGATGATCGAGCTTATGGAAATGCCATCGGAGAAGCCAGCTTTTTCGGCCATGAAAGTCCTTGCGTCAGTTGGTGTTGGTATTGCTGGTGTCGCAATCATCTCCGGCCTCTATCTCGCGCGCAAAAAATAGTTGGAATCAATTTGCTCTTTTAATCTCTCTCGAGTCGCTTAACAGAAAAGGCAAAGCAGTCGCGATTTTTTCCCTTCGCTAACTATATGTTTCCCAACTTTATTCCTTGTTGATTAGGGATATAGAATGAATAGCAACTCCAATATCATAATCTAAGCACACTTTTTCGTCTCAATTTGTTTCATAATTTGTTGCTAGAAAAAATAATTGCTAAACACAAAAATAAACGTCGAGTTTTTTGTTGGTATGAACCAAAATAATGAAAGACCACAACCCTAGCGGGAACAAAATAAACTATATCTTGCTAAACAGGTGCTTGCATGTCTTCTTCTTCTCCGCCACGATCCTCAGTCGTGGAATGGGCGGCTTGCATGCCCTCAAAACCTCCATAGCTGGTCCGTCGCTGAGCATGTCCCACTCCACCGCCTCGTCATCCGTGACGGACGCTTTCAAACCATACATCACCGTGAACTTCAGATCAAACCGCCCCTGACCCATCAAGAAGTCGTCTTCCGACTCCGACATGAGAACACAGACGAACAACCGATCGCTCCATGCCGGCATTGTGAGGGTTTGGTGGAGAATGGTTCCCGCGATGCACTTGCCGTCATCCGAACAGTCGGGAATACCCACGTGGGTCGAGATGGGGTTGGACCCGGGAGTGACGAAGTCGGAAATTGAGATGGTGGAGTTGGCGATCACCCTGTCTCTTGGGCCGAGAAAGTCCCATGCTCGGAAGTTCTCCGCGACGATGAAGGTGATCGCTGTGTCCTCGTCGGGGAGAGGGCCGGGAAGGAGCTGATCCGTCATCATGGATGGTGGTTTGAGAGCAAAGAGAGAGCAGGATTAATTTCTAGGTTGATGGAGAAAGAGAGCGTATGCAATATTTTGGTGTTTGGTGTGAGTTAACAAGGGAGAGGGAAGCAGTTCTTATATAGAGGTGTGGCCATTCTCTAATTCGACCGTTGTCTAAATTTCCTGTTTAGAGGAGAGAGAGTGGAAAAGGGTATATTATTGTTCATTAATTAATTGGACCGTTGCTCGTATTGATGCAAATTAGCCAAAGTTTCCTGTTTAGAGTAAGAGAGAGTCTTTTCCTATTCTGGGTTGGAGATATTTGCAGATTCTTGGTTGGACTTGGTGAAAACGGCAGCTTGTAAGCGCTTCCACTGATAATGGACTGGAGCCCGCAATTTTTACAAAAATGCCCAAGGCCATGTACCAACAAACTACAATAAAACCTCTCTAAAATATATTGTTGGGACCGAAAAAAAATTATTTTAGAGAAATTATCACATAAAAAAATTTACGCTTTTTTACTACGAAAAAAATTATTTTATTTGTATTCAAGTCACCAATAAATTATAATTATTTTATGACTACATTTAAGTTACCAAAAAATATATAAATAACAATCACACTTATCATCTAATAGAGAATTTCATTTGTTTTTTTGTATTTTTAAATAGTTTATTAACATTTATTTAGGATAAAACTTTCATAAAAATCTTCAAGAATAGCTTAGGGATAAGCATAATCTCAAGGTCATCTAATCTACCATATACAACACTCTTTCTGTGCATAATTACTCAATATTTTTTTACAAAAGAAAATTACTCAATGTTGGCCACTTGATTTTTCAGCTGAGCAAGAGATCCGCTACACTTCAACCGAACAAGATATTACTGATGCAATTCTGAATCAATCAAATGAAAGTGCAACTGAGGTGGATGATGATAATAGTCACAAGATACCTATAATCTCGGCTTATAGCGTTATTCAAATGCTACACTCGATTAAAATATTTTTTTACAATAAGACGGTAACCACAAGGATCATTTGAAGACAATTCAAAAGATAAATGATGATGTAAAAATTATCAAACACGTAAATCTAGCACAAACTAGAATCTTCAAATATTTTTCAAATTCGTAAAGTATGTAAAAATATATGTATATTATTCAAAAAATATCAATTTATGCAAAAATTGGGACCGAGATTTTGCACTAACATCTTTTGAAAAATTATTAGCTATTATGATAGGGGTTATTAAATTTTAACACTTTATATAGAAAATTATTTTACAAAGATTTTATTGTAATTCCAATATAGTCGAAGCCTTAGTTTCCAACCAAATGGCCTTAGTCGAAGCCTTAGTTTCCAACCAAATCACTTTAGAAGATTTTGTGAAAAATATTTTAAAATACTAGATTTTGTTAAATTTGCTTGTTTGATAAATTCACAGCAATATTCGTCTTTGAATTATCTTCAAGTAGTCATTGTAAATTATTGTCTTGTTTAAAAAAAATATCTCAATCGAATACAGCATTTGAATAACACTAATAAGCCAAAATTTTATGTGACTTGAATATAGACAAAGTAATTTTTTGGTATTTACGTGCTTATGGATTAAAAACTCAATTTTAATATTTTTGAAATAAAAAAAATGTAAACCTCTCTTATAGGGTCCATATTGGGTGTTGCTCAACAAGGTGGTATTAAATGACAATCTTGTAATATCACTATCTTGGAAATCAGTTTAAAAAATAATATGCAAACATGTTTCTAACATTTCAGTTTTATTTCTGAATGGAGTCGTTGGCATGGATGTGCAAACGGTTTATACCGATCATGAATATTGAATACCGAAATACTAAAAATACTCATACCGACTTTGAATTTAATTTGGTATCATATTGAATACCGAATTAAATTAAGGTATTGAGCAAAAATACTAAAATTTCACAAAACAAGCTTCTAGGTCATATCATTCCCCAATTTTAGCCCAAAGTCTCGAACTTTACCAAAACCCAGATCAATTTTGATCAATTGTGAGTTGCTTCTATTACCAAAAATCACTTTTAGTGCTTTACGTAACCAAGCAAGAATCCAAATATGAAAGAAAGCTTGTGGTTCAAAAGAAGAAGCATGAAACCTAAAAATTCACATTTTAGAAATATCAACAAATTTATAATATATACAGTCCATTTTTCTTTGTTGATTAAGAAAAATCGAGCATACGATACAACTTTTTTGTTTTTTTTTGCTGATTTGGATAAAATCTGGTCAGACCGGGCGGTCTGAATCAAAAATCAGTACAAATTGCCCGGTCCGACTAGATTTTGGATGGTCTGATCGGAGGCCCTTTTTACCCCTAAAAACGCACCGCTCTGATGCCCGATTCATGGTCGGACCATATTTTTTAAAATTGCTTAAAACCCTCCCAACACTAATTTTTGCTAGAATTATTTATTTGATAAATTTTACATAATTATTCATCTTTTGAATTGTCTTCAAAAATAAAATTAAAAAATACATAAATTTTCAAAGATAAAAACAAAAGGCACATGAATTTTCAAAGCACATCAGATTTTCTCTGATAACTGTGCTTGTTCTTCTGTATCTCCAATGTTCTATTGCCCTTTTTGTAAAGAGGATATTTTTTTATTTTCTCCTTTTCCCCTTTTGTCGTTTCTCTCATCTTCCTCCTTCGTTTTTGCAATTTCGAGTGAGTAGATAGCGAGAGGTTGCAATGTGGTGCCCGTAGCGTTTTAGTCCAAAAGTAGTGGCAGCTCACGGGTAGATAATATTTTTTATTAGAGTAAATTATTCTCAAGTCTCGTATTTGCTCAAATATATTCAAAAGTCTCATGTGTTTGCAAAATACTTGTTGATGTCCCTCGTGTTTGATTTTATTATACTTTCGGGCATAGTTTTAAAAAATGACTCGAAGACTGACCTGGGATTTCTCCCGTCTCCCGGGTCAAATGGTCCGACCGGTCAGACCACCGGTCGGACCAAAACCCTTTTTAATATTTAAAAGTAATAAATAGTTAAATAATATATATGTATAATAATGTGTATATATATATGGGTAGGTTACATGGACAGTTGACTCACCTTTCTAATCTCTCCTCCCCGTAAACCTACTTTTTTTTTATTCTATTTACTTGTCACATCATCTTTTTTTCCATCCCTATATTTTATTAATTTTCCTTCCCCTATACTTGATTCTGCTCCTCGAGACACACACCCCCACCTTCTCGGGTTGTTGCCCAAAATGGTGTTACAGTACCAATTTATACCCAAAATGGTGTTACTGTTGAAAAAATGCCAAAAATGGTGTTGCTTTTAAAAATTGAAAATATTTTTCGACTTAGGAACCTCAGGTCGAAATTTTTTTTTGACTTGGGACCAAAATCGAAATTTTTTTTTGACTTCCGTGGTCGAAAAATTATTTTCGATTTGGGCCTAGGTCGAAAAAAATATTCGACTTGGGGACCCAGATCAAAAATAATTTTCGATCTGGGATCCTGATCGAAAATAACTTTCGATCTAGGATCGCCTTATCCAAACGCAATCCAAGCAGATTGCGGAAGATGAAGATTGGTCCCAGATCGAACAATTTTTTCGACCTGGGTCCAAGTATAAATACCACCCAACACCTACTAACCCACAAAATTTTCGACCCCCGACCTGGGTCCAGTCCGTCTCCGCCGTCCGTCCTCCCCGCTTCCTCGCCGTCCCCGCCTCGCCATCATCACCTTCTCGCTTCCTCGCCGTTCCCGCCTCGCCGTCTCCGTCGCGTCCCCGCCCCGTCGCCGTATGGTATGTATTTAAATTAAATTGGAACGTGAATTTAATTAGAACGTGATTATTTTTTGATTTAATTAATTGAAATGTTAATTAATTGGATCGTTGGCTCGTCCTTGCCGTTAGTTAATTGTTTGATTTAATTGAAGCGTTAATTGATTGGATTGTTGGCTCGTCATCATCGTCAATTAATAGTTTGATTTAATTGAACCGTTAATTGAACGGTTAATTTTTTGATTTAATTAATTGGACCGTTAATTAATTGAACCATAAATTAACCCGGTCTGACCATCCGGTCTGACCACCCGATCTGACCCAGATCATTATATATTTTTGATTTAAAATGGGATTTTTTAATTTTTTGGTTTGGGTTGGGCAAAATCCGATCTGACCACCCGGACCGAGCCAGAAAAAGTGACCGACCTACCCCGTCCTAGTGATTCTACAATTATAATGATGGCTTCACCATTCATATTTTTACAGTACTATTCGGTAAATATTTAATTAATTTATTGATTTAAAATTTTTATTTAATTTTGTTACGTTACGATTTTAGATATGGCTTCACAATCAGATTGATCTCAATATTTGGGGAATGGAGGACCCATAGATGATACTCTGTTGCGTTACCAGAATGTGCAACGTTCTCAGAAAATTTGGAATTGTGAGGTACGTAATTGTGAGGTAGTAAAATTTTTTAAAATAATATATAAATATGTTTTTATTATTGGTTATTTTGTGTAGGTTGAGAACCAAAGTCAAACAATGAGCCGTTGAGCTTTCGTCGTCGCACCCTGAGAACAGGAGGCGTGAGAAACCATAAATTCATTGAGTACATGAATGATGCTGGATTTTGGGATGTATGGCGCATTGGCAATGTCGTTGTCGATACTGTACTGGTTACCGCCCTGGTGGAGAGATGGAGGCCGGAAACACACACTTTCCACATGCCTGAGGGGGAGATGACCATTACTCTCCAAGATGTGTCTATATTGCTCGGTCTTCCTATCGATGGAAAACCAGCAACGGGATCACAGACACCTTCCCAGTGGAAGGAAATGTGTTATGGCCTATTTGGCATAAGCCCACAGGATACTCAAGGAGCTTTCACAGGCAATAGAATTGCAATGGAGTGGTTTGACACCAATTTTTTTCCTTCTGCTCTTCCAGATGATGCTGATGATGAGCTAGTACAGCGATATGTTCGAGCAAACATAATGCGACTTATTGGATGCACGCTTTTTCCTGAGTCCTCAGACCGATTGGTCCACGTCTGCTGGTTGCCATTGCTTATTGATGTTGCAGAAATTAGCACATATAGTTGGGGTAGTGCGTGTTTGGCACACGTGTACCACCAGTTATGCAAAGCCACAAGTCCAAAAGCAACATTAGTTTGCGGGCCTATCCAACTGGTTTGTATGTGGGCTTACGAAAGGATAATCTCGACTTGCCCCATTTACCGTGAGCCTCGAAGGCAAGCTGATGATGAGCCACTGGGCATCAGGTACTCATTTTACTATTTATTTTCAAATAATGGGTTGATGTATTAGTATCCAATGCATAATTACTAAGTTTCGCAGGTGGACAGGCCCTATAGATCGACGTAAGACCAGGAAAATTACCAACGTCTCCTACTACCGCCGCCTGTTCGACGAGTTAAAAGATTCAGATGTAAGTAAGTTTTGCAAATTTGTATTTTCTAATTTCGTATCTGGACATATTATTATAAAAGTTTTTTTCATCTTGTTGGCGTGCCTGAATCGTAGGTGGTTTGGATGCCGTATACTGAAGATATCATTGCTAAGTTGCCCCCCGTATGCCACCGGGATCGGGCTTTGTGGTTGGCACGAGTCCCGTTGATAAGCTTTCTTCATGTGGAGTGGCATTATCCTGACTGGGTGTTGCGACAATTTGGAATGATGCAGTATATTCTGGTAGAACCTAAGAACGATGAGGGGACACATGGTAGTTCAGACCGTCGTAACCAAACTGCTCAAGATTGGGCAGAATTTTATAGCAGCCACGTGGCAGTATGGTAGGATCGCTTACGCTACGTGCTTCCAACAGTTCCTGCACCACCAGACTTGCATTATCATGATGGCTATATGGATTGGTTCAGGAGAAGTACCCTGCATTTCATGACCCCTTCTGGCGCTAGGCTTTATATGACTGTAAGTATTGTACAAGATTATACAAATTATATTGTATATTAAATGTCTAATGATCTTTAATAATTGTAATGGTATAATATTGTTTTGCAGACTGATGTTGTTGAGCGTATACGCCACTCATCTGACAATTCTTATATTAGATCATTGTCTGAGGTGGCACTGAGACGTGCTGGAGAGAGGAGACGGTATCTTGATTTACCGGACTCCCAACCAACTATGACACGAGCAGAGATACCATCATACGCTATTCGACAGGAAGAGAGGCGAGCCCGAAATAAAGGGGGTAAGACCCTTCTCAGCAGGAGGACACCATTGCCTATGATTGAGACGATGCATCATTTAGCTGTGCGACCTATGGAATGGGGAGATTATCATTCCACGGCCGAGATCCAAGCCGAAGGGTCGAGCTTGTCATTGCAAGTACCTATGCCGTCAACCCAAGTTGGAAACCAGATGTCGGCCAACCCATACGAGATTGCACCCCCTGCCTGGGAGCACCATATGAGGCCAAGGATGCCTTCTGCCGAGGATGTCATCTACCGTCCACAAATGGACTACTCCTTTGAGCATCAGAACCCCTACCAGACTCTGTCTCCCTACGGTTCCCAGACTCGGATAGGTGCCAGTGGAAACCCAAACTATTACCAATACCGAACTCCGGTATCTGATGTTCGAGCGAGTGGTTCATCGGCAATAATTCACGTATCGTATGAAGATAGGCCAGACTTGCAATCAAACGAAGGGCAACCTCAGCCTCCTCCGCCCCGCCAACATTTAGATCGTGCAGCAAGACATGCGATCAGACGATGTCTGAATGGAAGTACTTTAGATGTTCGTGGCCGGCATCGTAGACAGAACTAGTTTATGTCCATGGATATTTTTCTGGTACCGAACATTATATTTTTATATTGACTCCGGTTTCTTTACTTTTGTTATCACGTTTGTTCAATTTTTTCACAGCTGTCATCTAAATTAAAAACATCTCGCAATCGTCTTAAAAAATACGACATAGTATATGACAATAACCTGCAATAAGATAACAACACGTTTACCACACACAGAATTTAAGTTGACGAAGTTTTGCCCTTGTTGCTGAAGATTTTGACCACGTTCTCTTCAGTAATCATTAAGATTTTGTTGTTCGGGTATGGATTCGACGAGTCCACTACTACCTCATAAACAACCATTGAAATCAGTGAATAAGTATTTGGTACTATTGTGTTGAAAAGGGTAATAAGCTATGCTCACATTATTTAGTAGCAACACACTTCCAGCGTCAACAATACCGGTTGAGTGATTTATGCTACCATAAATCCAACCAGTGGGATCCTTCAATATGTAACAGATTAATTAAGATGGAAACCACAAATACTTCATAATTATTAAAAATTATTTGAATTCTACCTGAAATGTGGCAGTTGTACTTTCACCGATACGTTTCAGACGGGTCACGTACACAACCATCTACAAGGAAAAATAAATTACCGCTAATTAAATTAACGATATGATATTAACTAAATTTAAAAAGATAATTTAGGAACTCTTACCGGCAACAATGTAGTACCACTATGGATATCTTTGAAGTTTTGAATGCTTGACCCTTGAAAATAGTTTTCAATCATCATACCTATAAAAAACAATTAAAATCCACTAAAAAATATTAGGTTATTGAAGTTACAAACATAGAATACCTTCAGTTCTTAAAAAGTCTATGGCTCTCTTCCACGGTTCTGGAACTCTCTTGAAAATGTTTTCATCACAGATAATTTTAATAGATTTTTTAGGAGGGACTTCCGATCTATCATTGGTTGGTCTCTTTAATTTTTTGAAAATATACCCATATTCAGAGCCACATAACGCATCCCAATCAATGTGAGAATCATCAGGATATGGTGCTGGAGGTGGTGTTGGAAAAGTGTGTTCTTCATCGTGCGAGATGTGCTCTTTGCCGCTTCTCCTCATCGTTGTACACCTGAAAATGTTGACAGTAGACGAAAAATATACAATTACAATTTTTGGATAATTAGCAACACAAGTTTGATGCGCACGACAATCGAGCAATATTTTTACAGGGCGTATACTTGAGTTTCAATGTCAGCGACCTCGTCTTCTAGCATTAGCCGCTTCAGCACCTCTTATATTAATATAATTATGCAGAGTGTGGCCCACTGTATTACATGATGTACAACGAACACTAGTAGCCTCATCCATTTCGTTCCGTATGCGATGTTGTGGGCGTCCTCTTGTCCTCAAGGTTCTTTCGTCAGGAATGAGCTTTACAATACTGGGATCTTCTGGAGGTGGCCAATGTGATGCACTGCCAAGCGGAACAAATTTATGTTCGTAGCAACGTAGCGTAGTTTTCAGGTGATAATGCTCATCAACAAACATCTTGTATTCGAGGCCCCCAAGTTCAGTACAAACTGCAATTGCATGTGAACAAGGGAAGTGGAAAGCTTGGAATTTGCCGCAGGTGCATGTTCCCCCCCACAAATTGACTACGTATTTTTTACGCCCCTTTCTTCTTTCATGAATGTATCCGGTTTTTACTTCGCCAATCCCAACTTCATCAGCATACATTTTTACTTTATGTCGTCTGGCCTTCTTCGCCCACTTATCTAACTGCTTTTCCAGCTTCTTTGCTAAAATAATTTGGCCACCACCACTCTCTTGAATGCACTTACTTGACCTCTCATTAAAGTAGGTGGCTAGCTTTTCAAATATCTCAGCCACAATGGCAGCTACCGGCAAATGATGAACTTTCTTGAAGACCTTATTAACGCACTCCGCAACATTCATCGTCATATGACCATAGCGCCGCCCACCATCGTAAGCTAAGGTCAACTTCGATAATGTCGCATCTTTAGCTAAAACTCGCCTGAAGATTTTTGTCCCTGATTCAAGAGGAGCCACATTGTCTATGCCTGGGTAACA
Source organism: Hypericum androsaemum (assembly GCA_963995505.1). NCBI lineage: Eukaryota > Viridiplantae > Streptophyta > Magnoliopsida > Malpighiales > Hypericaceae > Hypericum > Hypericum androsaemum. Next base: position 16,251,051 of record OZ023185.1, read on the forward strand.
GTGATAATATTCCCATTTTACAACCGTTCCAGGATTCTTAGCCTTGCATGCCGCAAACCATTGTGGAAGGCGATTGTATGATTCATCTCAATCCCCCCATAAATGCTGTAATGCCCTCTCTCTTCCCCACCAAGCTTTCTTGTAAGAGGATTGGAATCCAATTATGTCTTGTATCTCAGTAATTATAAACCCGATTGGAATGTCTGGTTGTTCAGCAACTATATTCATAATAACTTCTGCAATGTGAGCAGAACAGAGTTGTCGATGATCTTTTGAAGGTCATTCTGCGCTACATGTATGCGGGTAGGTGTATTTCACTATTTGCCACGTAGGAAGTATTAGTCCTTTTGCTGAGACACGGATCTTCTATTTACATCCTTCTTCCCATTTTTTACACTTCACAGCGTAAGTGCGGGGTCTTGTTTCCTTAAGCTTCAACTCACGCCGCACTTTCATTGAGAATCTCTCGATCTCCCTCTTTGCATTTTCTTTGGTATTCCAAATCGTACCCTCCTTCAATTCACCGTCATAACTTCCATCCATTTCGGTCTGAGGTCCCCAATCTTCATCATAAATGCTCATCGATGCTTGTTCACCATGCTCAGTTGCAGGAACTTCATAGTGACCTCCAAACTGTGGATCTCCGTATTGTTCTTGTTCTTGTTCTTCTTCTCCTTCTCCGTATAGTTCTTCTTCTTCTTCTTCTTCTTCTTCTTCTTCTTCTTCTTCTCTATGTTGTTGTTGTTCTTCTTCTTCGGTATGGAAATTTGTAGTTGCATACAGATGTACTTCTGTAGGATTATATTCAAACCAATCTCTTAGGACTTCATAATCATCAACATCAGGATCCCTTATGAAAGGAACAACAAAGGGCGTCACCCTTGACGGCCCAGCTCCATGACCATCCCTTATGGAAGGAACTACTAGTGGCATCACTCTTGACGGACTAGCTCGATGACCATCCCTTGTGGAAGGAACTACAAGTGGCGTCACTCTTGACGGACCAGCTCCATCACTACTAAGTAACTGGCTTTCATGAACATCCAACATTTGGTAATTACTCGACACCGTCTTCTCCACAATTATTTCCAAATAAATCACACTCTTATACGGTCCTACAAAGCTGATCATTGTGTGAACCATATTCCTAACATCTCCATCATTGTCAATAGGCATTTGATGAAATTTCTCTCTGTCAATAGGATATCTAAATAGCAGCCTACGAACTTCTTCACCAGGACCAACAGTCTTTTCATATACTTTTGTCAATAACAAATCATATGAGAAATCTTCATAACACTTGAACTTTTTTTCTAACCCACCCATGTAGTAAAAACTGATTTCACTGTTGTAGTACATTTCTCCACCATATTTGAAAGTTATTCGTACATTCCGTAAAACTATTTTTAACACTATAACAAAAGAAGTTGACACATAATTAGAGTGGCTTCATTCATAAGTTCACAAAATAAAGTTGCATAAATTGATCTACTAAAATAAATTTTTTGGCAAATATAAATTATTTTAATTACAGGTTGCATAGTCCATAAAATTTTATTGACATATTGGCGAATGAATTCAATAGACATCCAAACAAGACACATGTTCTTTTCAAATGAAACCACAAAATTTTATAGTATCTAGTAAATTTATTATTACTAATAAAATTCCCTTGGATTTTTTTCTTATGAACTAATAATAATATTTCATGATGACATAATCCATCGTCATAAGTTCACTAATTAAATAGCAAAATAATCTACACTGAATTGAATTTATAACAAAGTATTAGTGCAAAATACGTACCTGAGGAAGGAAGTGGCGGTTGCTTCAAATCTTCACAGTTGGGGATTTCTGAGTTCGGAGGGTTTATATAGGACCCAGGTCGAAATAATTTTTCGATCTGGGCCTTTTCGGACATAAATCGCAGAATTTGTGGGGATGACCCCAGATCGAAATTTTCCTTCGATCTGGGTCGACCCAGGTCGAAATAATTTTTTGATCTGGGCCTTTTCGGACACAAATCGCAGAATTTGTGGGGATGACCCCAGATCGAAATTTTCCTTCGATCTGGGTCGACCCAGGTTGAAATAATTTTTCGATCTGGGCCTTTTCCGGACACAAATTGCAGAATTTGTGGGGATGACCCCAGATCGAAATTTTCCTTCGATCTGGGTCGACCTAGTTCGACATAATTTTTCGATCTGGGCCTTTTCCGGACACAAATCCCGCTTTGAGCCGGAATTTGTGGGGATGACCCCAGGTCGAAATTTTCTATCGATCTAGGTCGACCCAGGTCGAACAAATATTTCGACCTGGGATTTAAACCGGACAAGATCCAAACAAAGCGGAGGGTGTAGGGGATGAACCCAGGTCGAAAATTATTTTCGATCTGGGTCCCCAAGTCGAATATTTTTTTCGACCTGGGCCCAAATCGAAAATAATTTTTCGACCACGGAAGTCGAAATTTTTTTTCGATTTTGGTCCCAAGTCGAAATAAAATTTCGATCTCAGGTTCCTAGGTCGAAAAATATTTTTGATTTTGAAAAGCAACACCATTTCCGGCATTTTTTCAACAGTAACACCATTTTGGGGATAAATTGGTACTGTAACACCATTTTGGGCAAAAACCCACCTTCTCCTTTCCCTTTCCAAAGTAAACCCCTTTCTTCCCAGAAAAAAAAGCAACGACTCCTTCCTCTTCCTTCCTCTTTTCTCTATAATCTCCCATTTTCACCTTCCACACTCACGGCCATTACTGTACTCTACATCCAAAAAATAAATTAAAAGTAAAATCTCCAAGAACAGGAGCCAAATATATGCGCATGTGAGAGAGATACTTGCAGGACGGTCGAACTGGGCTGAGGTCGGGAGGCTGGACGAAGTCGGAGAAATCGCCTCCCCTGTTCTCTGTTCCGGAGTGGGGCTATTTTGGAGTTTGCGGTGAGGGGAACACCAGAGACCGGAGAAAGTGTCTAGGGCTTCTGGATTTTGGGGGAAAAAATTGGAAAGTTCACACTTTTGCCCCTTTTTTTAAGTTATCGTACGAACCGCTCCCGGCCGATCGAGACGAGCCTCAAAATCGCCCGGTCTGACCGGAATTTGAGCGGTTTATACGGCACCCGTGTCAAAAGGCAAAAAATGACCCACTTTAGTCACCGATTCACGGTCCGACTGGTCGAATCACTGGTTGGACTGCATTTTTAAAAATCCTTTCGGGTACCTGGCGCACGTTAGCAGCTCTTTTTTCATTTTTGTCAATCAAATGACAAAAATATCCATTAGGACAAAAAATAAAAATTGATGATATCATCTCTTCTTCTACCTAAAAAAACCGTATGCGAACTCAAAGATCAAAACTCAGGCCAAAAACCCAGTAACCATCTAGGACCCCGAACGCTGAAATCATAGACCTCTGTCCCGGCGGCCAGAACGAGGACGGCTTCACCGGAGAGGGAATCTTTATCCGTCGCCATCACCGGAGATGAAGTGTGAGGGACCGGCACCGCCTCCTTCTCTCTCCTGACCAGTCTCGTCAACCGCCCTAGATCGCTCATTTTAGTCGTCGCCATCGAGGGGGACCGGCACCGCCTCTTCCTCATCTCTCCCAACCAGTCCCGTCAACTGCCCTAGCTCGCTCATTTTAGTCATCATCGTCGAGGGACCGGCACCGCCTCCTCCTCCTCTCTCCACGGCCCGCTCCCTTTCCCTCCTCGCCGTCGTCCCAGTCGGCACCTTGCGCAACGAACACCACCTCCAAGTGCAAGCCCCCCGAGGAGGACAACGCCATTTTGGAGGAGGTAGAGGAGGAGAACGGCGTCGATGCTACTCCTCCCGCGAGCGAGGGCGTCGGGAAGGTGAAGGACGGCGGGGTAAGAGATGACCGGGGCCAATTGTCGATAGTGACTGCTTTGGTGAGTTCTCCGTCCCTTGCTGCGCCAATTGCCGCCACTTGTTTTGCGGTTCGACTTTAATTTCTCTTCGATTGTGTAATTATTGATTTTTTTTAATTTTTTTGGGTTTCTTAGGTTTTTTGTGATTTTGATTGGGGGTGTTTGATTGGGTTCGTCTCGGCCTTGCAAGTGTTCTGTTGTTTAATCAATTTACGTGGGTAGGCGGTAAATCAGGAGGTAGAAGAAGTGATGATGTTATCGATTTTTTATTTTTTGTTCAAGGAGTATTTTTGTTATTTCAATAACAAAAAAGAAAAAATTCATTGAAAGACTCGAAAGTATAATAAAATTAAATAAGAGAGATGTCGGCGTGTATTTTGCAAACAGTAGGACTTTTGAGTATATTTAAACAAATTTAAAGGACTTGAGACTAGTTTATCATTTTGATTATAATAATTGTTTTTCCAAATGCTCATGATTAAGTTACTAATAAGAAGCTCGACGCTAAACTGAGCCGTTCTTAACATTTCTGGCTGTAAAATTAATGTTGTTGTTGTTCGTTGGCCGACGTGGTGGTTTAGGGAAAGCGGTGATGAGGGTAAAAGCGTCTTTTAGCAACGTAAAGGTAAATGTGTACGCGTGAAATAAGATTTTAAATGGACGGTTTAAATTTGAACAGGATAATAATCCCCATTTTATTTTCTCACCCGTCACTCCTATATCGTGTTCTAAGCACATTTTTTTTCGTCTCAATTTGTTTCTTAATTTGTTGCTAGGAAAAAGAAAACGCTGAAGACAAAAATAAATGCGGAATTTTGTTGGTAAATAACGAATAATATCAACCCGAGCATCCATTTTACTACAACGCTAAAGGGAGACCACCAATAAACAAAACTAATGAAAGACAAAGAACACCAGCTAAGAATGCCACAACCTTGGCGGGAATTTATAAACTAAACTATATCTTGCTAAACTGATGCTCGCAATTCTTCTTCTCCGCCACCATCCTCAGCCGTGGAATGGGCGGCTTACATGCCCTCAAAACCTCCATAGCTGGCCCGTCGCTGACCACGTCCCACTCCACCGCCTCATCCTCCGGCACGGCCTCTTTCGTCCCATACATCACCGTGAACTTCATATCAAACCGGCCCTGAACCGTCAAGTCCTCGTCTTCCGAGTCCGACATGAGAAGGCAAACGAACAACCGGTCGCTCCACGCCGGCATTGCGAGGGTTCGGCGGAGAATGGTTCCCGCGATGCACTTTCCGTCATCCGAACAGTCGGGAATACCCACGTGGGTGGAGATGGGGTTGGCCCCGGGCGTGACGAAGTCGGAAATTGAGATGGTGGAGTTGGCGATCACCCTGTCTCTTGGGCCGAGAAAGTCCCACGCTTGGAAGTTCTCGGCGACGATGAAGGTGATTGCTGTGTTCTCGTCGGGGAGAGGGCCGGGAAGGAGCTGATCCATCATCATGGATGCTGCTGGTTCGAGAGCAACGAGAGAGGGATTAATTTCCGGGTTGATGGCAGAAAGAGAGCGTATGCTATATATTTTGGCGTTTGGTGCGAGTTATCTAGGGAGAGGGAAGGAGTTCTTTATATAGAAGTGTACCCTTCTCTAATTCGACCGCCCGCTGATAGGTTTTCTAAATTTCCTGTTTAGAGGAGATATAGAGCTTCTTCTCCTAATTGGACCGTTGCTAGTAATAATGCAAAAGTTTCCTGTTTAGAGTGAGAGGGACCTTTTTTCCTATTCTGATTTGGAGATATTTCTAGATTCTCGGTTGGACTCATAATGGGCTTAAGCCCGTAATTGTCCTAAAAAGCCCCAAAGCCGTGTACCAAACAAACTAATTCCAATCCAGCCGAAACCCTAATTTCCAACCTAAAACCCTCCCACAGCTTGTATATATAAACACACACACCCCATCGAACTTTTTCTACCACCTTGCGGCCATCCAACAAACTGGGTAAACAGTTCCAATCTCTCTCTTTTGAAGTTCTTGTTCCGACTACGAGCTTTCTTTCCGCCTTATTTTCTCTTTTCTCGCTTTTCTTATGTTGTCTAAATCGGTTCTTGATGGGTGGTAGTTGGAGAGAGAGAGAGAGAGCAGTGATGAGCAATTGGATTGTGGACTAGAGTTTCTGATCTATTGATTTGAAGACTAAACCCTTGGCTGTCTGAGCTCTCTCTCACTCTCTGTATTTCAATATCTCTTGGCGTTTTCTATTTCAATTAATCGTTTAGGATTGGGCTTATGATGATAAATATAATTATCTTAGCGGATTTCAGAGAGATCCTTCGGGGTCAGTGATCTGAATGTTACACACACTGAAGCCTTATTATTTCTTTTCTAAAAACATATTTTATTTTGGATTTGATTGGGGATCTAATTAATTGGAAGCAATGACGAGGCTAACCACACTGTGTGTGTTTCTGGGTAGTGGCGAGTACTTGATCGGTACTCGCCGTGAGCCTTTTAATTATGACTTCTCCTTCCACTGAGCTTCCAATTCTCTTTTTTTCCTATCCTTTTTTAATGCGTCCATTACCAATTCTGGTGGATAATTTGGTTCCTCTAGATGTAATGGCTTGGACGCCATATAGACCGTGGCTTATCCTGATCAGTGTCCTAATATTAATGTCATATGATCCTGGAAACACCACGTACATTTTCACCCTATGGACAACTAATACTCATTTAATTAGTTAAATGGTCCATTAATTCTAAGCTCTCGACGATTAGAATTAATTGAATTTATAATCAAAGCAAGATTAAGTAGATGTCATCAAGGCACCTAACCTACAAATCAACTATTCACACATATTTATCAAATAATACAAATTATTCATTGAACAATGCAAATTAAACATGAACATAAAGAGCTCCGTCCTAGCTCCTAGCCAACTTTTCTTGTGGAGTATGTGAGATGAGGTAGTGGAGTGAAAGAGGGAGCTGGTGGAATACCAGCCATGTAAAGTCACCCGAAATGGGCTCAAAATGGTTCATGAATTTTGACCCATTTCGGTTAGGCAAATTTTCAGATTTAAAGTTTTGACTTTGGACGTATTTTTCACCTTCTTGGACTCAGTATTTGAATAAGTCCATTAGAGATAAAGTTGTAGTCACAAAAGTTTTTTTTTCAGAACTTTCTCGCTCGTTTGCATATTTGAAGAAGACTATTAAAGGAGGTTTTGGAAAGAAGACATTCGTGGCTACAACTTTGTCTCTAATGGTCTTCTTCAAATACATAGTCCAAGAGGCTGAAAAATGCGTCTAAAGTCAAGCTTTAAATCTGAGAACTTGCCTAACTGAAATGGGTCAAAATTCGTGAACTATTTTTGGGTCAAAAAAAAAAATTCATGTTCAACTATTCACACATATTTATCAAATAACACAAATTATTCATTGAACAATGCAAATTAAACATGAACATAAAGAGCTCCGTCCTAGCTCCTAGCCAACTTTTCTTTTTTTTTTTAAAAAGAGAGAGTGGAGTATGTGAGATGAGGTAGTGGAGTGAAAGAGGGAGCTGGTGGAATACCAGCCATGTAAAGTCACCCGAAATGGGCTCAAAATGGTTCATGAATTTTGACCCATTTCGGTTAGGCAAATTCTCAGATTTAAAGTTTGACTTTGGACGTATTTTTCACCTTCTTGGACTCGGTATTTGAATAAGTCCATTAGAGATAAAGTTGTAGCCACAAAAGTCTTTTTTTCAGAACTTTCTCGCTCGTTTGCATATTTGAAGAAGACTATTAAAGGAGGCTCTGGAAAGAAGACATTCGTGGCTACAACTTTGTCTCTAATGGTCTTCTTCAAATACATAGTCCAAGAGGCTGAAAAATGCGTCTAAAGTCAAGCTTTAAATCTGAGAACTTGCCTAACTGAAATGGGTCAAAATTCGTGAACTATTTTTGGTCCATTTCGGGTTTGTCCATGACTTTACATGGCTGTCATTCCACCACCTCCACTATCTCTCTACCTCATCTCACTACCTCCACTATCTCTCTTTTAAAAAGAAAGACTCATCATAGGAGAGAGGTTTGTAGAGAAAACTTGGTTGAAGATGATAGGGAAGTTTGGAGAGGAAGATTGCAGAGAAGCTTTGGAGGAACTTGAAGAAGGAGCTAGGAGGGAGCTCTTGAAGATTCATTGAGCTTTCTTAAACTTTATCTTTACGTTCATGTTCAATGGATAATTTGATGAAAATGTGTAAGTAGTTGATTTGTGGGTTAGGTGCATTGATGGCATCTACTTAGCCTATGGTTTAGTGGGGTAAAAATGTTAAGGTTTGTGAACTAGTTAATGAGTTTAATGTTTAATCTTGATTGATCACCTTGATTATGAATTTGATTAATACTAATCGCCAGGAGGGGTTAGGATTAATGGTTCATTTAACTAGTTGTCTTTTGATGAGGGATCTCATTAGGTGGTTAGTTGTCCAAAGAGTGATGGTTAAAATTGGCAATTAGTTAGATTAGGTGACTAATTAGTCGCAGGAGTGTGATTAGTTTAACTAAGCTTAATTAATGATCGATTTAGACTCATTAATGGCGGGAGCGTTAGTTAGTTATTTTAGAAACACCCGGACCATAACATGAACTTAATAAACTCCATAGGCCATTTGGTTATCTAGGTGTCGTTGGTACTAAGCCCTCTTTTTCCTTTATTATTTAAATAAACTTCTAGTTTAATCGTTGTAGTAACCAACTCGTGTTTGGAATTGACAAATTCATTACTTGTAGTCCTAAACTAGTTGTCGAGTCGTATTTGTGGCCTAACACTTAGTCCTTGTGGGACGACAATCTCTTACTTACTCTTTATTGCAAGATGGGTGTAAAAATTCTTCTTTTCAGATTCATTTTCTAAAGTTTTGAAATTGTAAAAGAATGATGATGTTCACACATATATATAGATCGTATTGCTCTTATTCGTAGTATGTAAAATCCAAATCTACTTAGTGCTTCTTATAAAGATGTAAAAATCTGAGCAAATCTACTTATTTTTAGGCCTTCTCTACCGTCACCTATTTATTTGTCTAATTTTTGCTATGTCATATCTTACCCGACATCTATTCTGATATTATGAGCTGTAACATATTATACACAGGAAAATTGGGATTCTTATCCAAAATCTGAAAATATGGATATCTTTATGATAAATCTCAATAATCTAACAAGTATATATATACATGTATACATACATCTTTTGCAGTTTTTCCAAATTAACTCATCTTTTCTAAAAAAAATGGTTATTACAAAAAATGGATCCATTCAACAATTGGGAAGATTATTTACAATTGGATAGCGATGATGAATCATATTATTCTTTGTCCCTAACACAATCTCTTCCTCCTCAACCTCGAACCAGTAGGATCGATGGTCTTGCTGGCCACTACCAAAATGCTAAACGAAGGGCGTAAGCTAATCGTCGTGATGGCATTAGCTCCCATCCTGAATTGACAACTCAACAGGTCATTTATAGAGAATTCACCAACCCAATCTCTGACGACATTTTTGAAACAGATCCATGGACAGGAAATTTTTTTAAAAGAGGAAATTTATTTTACTCAAGGAGGCAGAGGGAAATAGCAGAGAGGAAGCAGGAGGTATGGTTTAATTGATTTTTTATTCAATTACAGAAATAATCTTGGTAAAAATATAAATTTGAGGATAAAATTGTAAGCTTACCTCCGGTAGCAATAATTTTTTGGCTGGCTTTTTCCTGCTTTTTTGACCAGCTTGTGAAATTTTTTTTATAACATAATATTTATATTAATATCAACCGGAATATGCAATATATACATACTGAGTCGTCACAGTGTTCTAGGTAAAAAATCTAAAAAATTACATAGTTAAAGGTAAAAAAAATGCTCGCGAGCGGTTTTGGTAAAAAAAAATGCTCCTGTTGGAGCGGTTTCTGGTCAAACAAGAAAAAAATAAAATGCTCCGGCGGGAGCGTTTTCTGGTGAAAAAATAATTCTGGTAAAAAAAATAAAATGCTCGAGCAAGAGCGTTTTCTGGTAAGAAAATAAAATATTGAGGCGGTTCTCTTCAATTTTAATTTTCTAATATTCAGATAATTAACAAAATAAATTTAAAATTTCTATCGTATGTTGTCAATATTTTGTCAAGCTTGACTCGTTATTACAGATGTTAATTGCCCAGTAACATATACTACCATATATACTATACATGTAAACGTTAGAAAATTAATGTAATCTGAGATTTATTACGACAAAAATTTAAAAGATTTATTACAAGATTACATGTATAATGGTTACCACCAATAACAATTAAATGAGACAACTGGAATTAAATTGCTAGAAATCGAAATCACGGGGTCCGGTAAAAAAACTAAAAAATTACATAGTTAAAGGTAAGAAAAGAAAATGCTCGCGCTGGAGCAGTTTTTGGTTAAAAAATACCGTCAAAGGTAAAAAAATAAAATGCTCCCGCTGGAGCAGTTTTTGGCTAGCCGAGCCGAGAATATCTCCACCACAACGGGCAGATCGGCTTGACTGAAAATGCTCCAGCTGGAGCGATTTCATTCGAAAATGTTGCTCCGGCAGCGGTTTCGTGCGAAACAAAAATGCTCCCCGCAGATTTCCGGCTCGACCCCAGACAAGGAAAATATTTCCCGACAACCCCATTCAAAAAATTGTCGGGGAAATAAACCTCCTTTTGGAAAATTACTCCATTCCAACTTTTGATAAATGACTTGATAAACTTTTTAATTGAGTCATTTGCGATTCAATAATAATAGCAAACTATGGGAATTCTTGTATGTTTTATCAAAAGGCGTGGACTGCATTGTCTATTTAATTATAGGGTAAATTACTCCTAAGTCCCTCTACTTTGCTAAAATATCTATTTTCGTCCCTCTTATTCTGAAATTGATATTTTAGTCCCATAGTTTGATTTTATTGTACTCTCAGATTTTTCGCTGACGTTATCATTTATTTTATCATTTTTAATTGTTGGAAATTACGTCCCTACCCTTAAAAATTTGGGAAATTAACTTTTTCTTAAATCTAAATTTTAAATTACGTCCTTTTCTTTATTAAAATATAATAAATTGAATGATGATATTAGCGAGGGACTTGAGAGTACAATAAAACTAAACTAGGGAACTAAAATATCGGTTTCAAAATAGGAGGAACTTGGGGGTAATTTACCCTTAATTATATCCTGTGTAATTAGTTACTTGAGCTTAATCGTCTATCCTTCACTGATACCTTTTATATTTAGCTTTAACTCAGCCCAGTATCCTGCGCGGGCAACAAAATCATTTCATGGGCTTTCAGTTTCTAACTTCGGCTATTTAGAATTAGAAGTAGTACGGTTGCTCCGGTAATAGGTATTCGAAAAAGTATTCTTTGTGACACTTGTAAATAGAAAAAGGGCCAGTTTATATTGCAGTTTTCAGTTTTGGTACACAAGATGAGATTGACGCCAATATAATTTAGGAAAAAGTTCATATAAGTATCTTGTAATTTCATACTTTTTTAACTTAGTACCATGTAGTTTAGGTTTTTTTCCCAAGTGATAGAGGTTTCCAAAAGTGACACTTCTGGTGACAAATTCTTAACTAGAGTTAATTTTTTCAACCCGACTGTACACATAAGTGCCACGTCAGCACCACATTTTATTTTCTATCCTAGATGTTGATGACGTGTCAAAATAAACCCCCAATTTTTGTAACCCTAATTAAAAATCTCAAATCCCTATTAATTTTAACCCCTTCTCCAAAATTGTTACAAAATCACCTCCTCTATCTCTCTCGACTCACCCGCTCTACCACACCCTTGCCCCCGCCCTCCACCTAGGGGTGAGCACGAAACCGTAAAAAACTGCAAAACCGTAAATCGAAAAAAATTGAACCGCTCTTCCGAAACAGTTTCACGGTACGGTTTCATACTGAACCGCTCTTAACGGTACGGTTGCGGTTTGGTTTATGTACCGTACCGCGATACCGAGAGTTTATAAACGACGTCGTTTTATACCCGGGTTACTTAAATCCAAAACGATGCATTTTATACCGAGTTACTTAAACCTAGCTTATTTCTTCCTCCTTGGCCGAAAACGAAAAACCTATCCAATTTATACCTATTTCTTCCTCGACGGCGAAAGGCCCGAGTCCGACCTCCCTTGACAACGCCGGGCCACCTCCATCGACGACGGTTCTTCCCTCGACGACGCCAGGCCTCCTCCATCGACGGCGCCTTACGTCGACACTTCTTCCTCTCTCGACGGTGCCTTACGTCGATGTTTCTTCCTCTCTCGACGGCGCCTTCCATCGATGCTTCTTCCTCTCTTACAATCTAAGGTAAGCGACACTCCACCGCACGGCGCCCTCCTCTGTCCTCTCTGCTTGCCTCTGATTCACTGATTGGTTTAGGGTTTATGGGTAAAAGGTTCGGGATGATTTTAGATTGAGGAAGATAATTATTAGTTAATTACTGATTGAGGTTATTGTTGGAACGAAATTGAAGGGTGTATATGCGACTGTTGTGTCTTGTTGGAAGATAGAACTTGCAGCGTTAATTGTTGGAGCAAAATTGAAGGAATTTTTTTATCTCTGATTGAGGTAATTTTTATATGTCTTTTTGGTTACAGATAATTACAATCTGAATTCTGAATCGAGCCAGCAGACTGAATCGAGCCATTTATCTCAGTATGGTAAAGCCCTAATCCTAATTTGAATGTGATTGGTACTCTAGACTGTAGTGATTATATTATAAAAAGGCATGTCTCAAGTTTCTGTTTTATTTTTTCACTTTTCACTTACTGTTTTTGTTACTTATGTTAGAAAAATGATGATGATGTGCAAAAGGAGAACGATGAAGAGGTAGAAGTTAATGGGCCAAGTGATGTTGGACAGAAAAATGATTCCGGTAAGCCTCCTTTTTCTTCCAAAAGAAAGTCGTCTGCTGCCTCAAATAGCGAGCCCGAGTCTAGTAAAAGTAGGAGGAAATCGAGTGATGTTTGGAATCATTTTACAAGAGATCCGAATTGTAAGGAAGGTGAAGAATATGCTAATTGTAACTATTGTGATCAACGGTTTGCTGCTAATCCTAAGAGAAATGGTACTACTGGTTTGAGAAATCACTTACTAGAGAGGTGCAAGAAATTTGCTAGACAAGATTTCAAACAAACCACATTGTCGTTTGAACCGGCTGAAAAGGGTTGTGGTGTGGGTAAGCTTAAAGCTGTTGCCTTTAGTCAAGAAGAGGGTCGCAATAAATTGGCAATAATGATTATTAAATATGAGTTGCCATTCAAAATTGTGGAAGGTGAGGGATTTCTTGAATATTCCAAGTACATGAATTCTAGGTTTGACATGCCACATAGAACAACAGTTGCTAAAGATTGCATGAAAATTTACTTTGATGAGATGAAAAAGTTGAAAGATCTTTGAAGGGTCAGAGGTTGTGCTTTACAACCGATACTTGGACATCAATCCAAACTATGAATTACATGTGTTTAACTGGACATTGGATTGACAAGAATTGGAATTATCAAAAAAGGATTTTGAACTTTTGTCTAATTGATAATCATAGGGGGGAGACAATTGGAGATAGTATTGAGAAATGCTTAGTTCAGTGGGGGATTGAAAAGATTTTAACCATCACCGTGGACAATGCTGCTTCAAATGATTCTGCTATGCGCAATTTGAAATCATCCACGGGTTACAAATTGAAGAGCATAATATCTAATCATGAATATTTGCATATGAGGTGTTGTGCACATATTCTGAATTTAGTTGTGCGAAATAGACTGAGGCAGATTAAGCAGTCGGTTAGCAAAATTTGAAAAGCAGTGAAGTATGTAAGAAGTTCTGCATCTAGGCTAAAATTCTTTGGTGACTGTGTGAAAGCCGTGAACATAGAGTGCAAGAAAGGATTGTGTATGGATGTGGAAACGAGATGGAATTCCACATATTTGATGTTAGATGTTGCTGAGAAATATGAGAGCTTTCACTCGACTAGAGAGAGATGATGGAAGATATTTGAGGTACTTTATTGATCCTGAACAAGATAGAGATGATGAGGATGAAGACAATCCGGGGAGTACAATTAATGTTATCATGCCTCCTAACGAAGATGATTGGAAAAATGCAAGATGTTTCATCAAGTTTTTGAAGATATTTTACGATATGACTGTGAAGTTCTCTACAAGTCAAAGTGTCACGTCCAATGAGTTTTTCCATGATTATGTGTACTTGCGTAGAGTGCTCAAGCATCATGTCTCTTCAAGTGATAAAGTGTTGGCATCTATGGCGACGAAGATGATGTGGAAGTGTAACAAGTATTGGGGTAAGTTTGAATCCTCTAACGGGTTATTGTATATTGCTGTGATTTTGGATCCTCGATACAAGATTAGGTATGTTAGGAGAGCACTTGGCCAATTATATGACCAAGCACAAGCCAATTCATATACCGATAAAGTGGATGCAATGTTGTCACAGTTATATGAGCAATATGAAGAGCGTTATCGCAAATCTTTATCTAGTTCTGTTGCCTCAACTAGCTCACAACAAGTTGATGTGGGAATGGAAGATGATGAAGTTATCAATGATTCTGACGACACAGAAGATTTGAAATTTCGGGATGAATGGGATAAGCAAATCTTGGTGGATAAGTCAACTGAAACGAGCACGGATTTAGCCAAATACTTGCAAGATTCGGTGGAGGCAACTTGTGCTAACTTTGACATCTTGAGTTGGTGGAAAGTTAACACTGTGAAGTATCCGATCATGGCTACTATTGCACGAGACGTGCTAGCAATTCCGGTGTCAACCGTTGCCTCAGAATCTGCTTTTAGCACGGGTGGACGTGTGCTCGACCCTCACCGAAGCTCGTTGAAGCCTAGAACCGTAGAAGCATTGGTTTGTGCTCAAAATTGGTTGCGGATTAAGCCACGCACAAGTGATGATGATGATCATTTGGAGGATAACAAAATACTTGACGGTTAGTATGCAATTTGCTTCTTTTCTATGATTTTCGTCTTTTTATTTTCAGATTACATTTAAAATTTTTTTCTATGTTATTGCAGAACTTGAAGAGGAATTTGAACAAGAAGATGACGACTAATGTCAGGTGGATATTTGATGGATGCTGCAAATGTAATTGGAGTTCAACTTGTTGCATTTTTTTGTTATCACAAATTGACTGTTTTGATGGATGAGACTTTGACAGAGGTTCCAAGACTGTTGTTCCCTGTTGTTTCCATGGGTTCAATTAATTTTACTGCCCTTATTTTGTGATTGAATGGAGTGGAAAAATAAAATTTTCGTATTTGGGCCAACTAAAATGGGCTTTTCTCATCTGAAAATAAAAAAGGGCTTGCTGCGGTTTCAAACCGCCAAACCGTACCAAAGTCGTCATACCGCGAATCTACGGTCGAAACCGCAAAACCGCCGGTTGCAAATAGCTGATACCGTCCAAATCGGTTCGGTATTAAGATTCAGTAAAATACCGCGATACCGAACCGTACTCACCCCTACCTCCACGTACCTCGGCCTCAACCTCTTCCTGCCCTCCACCTTCCTCGGCCACACCCTTGCCTTGTGTCACCTCCTCCTCCCCCTTCCAGTATACACGATCTCACCAGCCTGGCCTCAATAGAATTCCGCAGATACCCTGTAGCCGCTTCCAACTCGCTCCCTCGGTCAGTCTTACGTGATTTAAGACAACAGTTGAATGTTGATTCTATCATGTCCAAGCTGCAGATGTCTTCGGGTTCAATCTCGTCTTCCACGAAACGAGGTGTGGTCGTCTGAGAGGAAACTAAATTGGGGTTGATCTTTTCCTTCCCCTGATACGGCGAGGGATTGGGTTTCTTTGTCGGAGGCGGCCGGGTCCAGGTTTTGAAACGTTGGAGACGAGGGAGGGGTGAAGAGGTTTGTTGCGATTATTATATGAGGTGAGAGACAGTGGGCTTGGAAGCCATCTTCGTCAACGCCGGGTTACTCAGGGGAGATTCAGTGTGATTAGTAGATGAGGATGGACTTGTAAGCAACTGGTACGGCAAGCATGTAGGTGGAGGGTGGGGCGAGGGTGGGCTGGAGCGGGTGAGTAGGGAGAGGGAAAGTGGTGGTTCTTTAACAATTGCGGGAAGGGGTTAAAATTAGAAGTAATTTGAGATTTTTATTATGGTTATAAAATTGGGGGTTTTTCGTTTGCCATGTCAGCACCACTTACTGCTTGTTTGGAACCAAATCCACCAGGAAAAAAATTCTATTTCCAAATTTTAATAGTAATAGAAAAGAATTCTCATTTTCTTATTTGGAACCATAAGTTATATTTTTGGAATTGATTTGCCACTTTACATAAATACCCCTGTAATTAACAGATCCAAGGTGAGATAGAAAAGCCAATCTAAACCAACTTTGACCTTCAATTAAAATCTGGTACAAACAGCAACCAAAGAGTAGTAATAACCAGCAACTAAAATCTGGTACAACCAGCAACCATGGCAAATAATATTCAGGAAACCATGTTAACGATGAACTACAACAGCCAAGCTATCCCCTGCAAATAATAGCCAAGCTATCACACACTGTTGTTTCAGGACAATATCCAAGCTATCCCCTGCAAATAATAGCCAAGCTATCACACACTGTGTTGTTTCAGGACAATATCCAAGCACACCACACAAGCTGGAACCACAAGAATACACAGATGAATTGCCGATCAACATATTTACCTTCCAGTTGTAACCTGCATCTGTTAATTGGAGCCCCACAATTACAAGAAAGATCTAGCCAAAAAAGCACCTTCACAAAATATCTAGCCAAAAAATGGCAGCAAATGTGAAATTACATTTATCATGATGGTAATGGACATAAAATATGCACTCATCTCCCTCGTTAATGAAGGTTTAATCATGAAAAACCAGTTGCAGAAGAAAGAATTTTATCAATATCTTAAAAATCAAGGTAAGGTAAAAAAATCAACTTGGAAGTTGAATCACAAGTACGTTATCATTGAAAAATTGCAAGCATTATCTTCACATCCTTATCAAGCAAAAACAAGCTGCAAACTCAAGCGTTTGCCTCTCAATCATAGAATATAAGGAGTCACATGTGAAAGAAATAATACATTGCCTTCCGAAGTCTTCACCAAGGCGGAACATCCTTTTACAGCCTGCACTAATTCCTCTCTTTTGTATAGAAACCTGAACAATTTGGCATGAGAACAACAATCCCAGAACCTGAAAAAGAAAACACAAACTGACCAACGAGGATCAAGATTTCAGCGCAACAGAATGCAAACATTTCCATTCCCACTAACCCAGGGATGGTTACAGAGGCCTTGAACATAACATCAAAAAAATCCATCCAAGATCATACAAACAAAGAAAACCCACTTCAGTTCTTCCAAAACCATCCAAGATGCACACATGAAAGAGCCAAATAGACAAAGAAACACCATCACATACACCCAAATGAAGCAAACAAAAAACAGAGAACAATTTAAATCCCATCACACAAAAAATAGACATAACATACCATAGCTCAAGGAGGACATCAAAACAAAGAGGAAAGAGGTCGAAACCCCTGACCCAGAACTCGAAAATGAAAAAATAAAAAATAATCATTAAAACCCTAATATTGAAAAGATGGGGAAAGGGGTCAGGGACTTACCGAAGGTCTGTGTTACAAGTTTCCGGCGAATAAGAAATGTCGCCGACGAGTAAGGAATGGAAGGGAAAGCACTGTCGAAGGGAAGGAAAGGGCGAAGGTCGCCGAGGAAGGAGGAGCTCAAAGGAGAAAGTCTGTATTTAGGTAAGTTTGTAATATTTTAATGGTGTAAGGGTATTAGAGTAATTATGCAGGTAATTCCGGTTTGGTCACCACAATTCCGACCAATTTTGGTAGGATTTCGAAATCTGGACTTTTAATGAAAATAGGAATTCCATTCTCAAAAATTTTGGTTCCAAACATACTTCTATTTTTTAAAACTCTGGAAAAGAATTCCATTTCCCAATTTCTTAGGTTTTCAAACAGGCTATTAGGATAAAAAAATGATGCGGTGATGATTTGGAGTTGAGGTGTACTACCGGATTGGAAAAATTAGCTATGGTTAAAAATTTGTCACCAAGAGTGTCACTTTTAGAAACCTCTTTCACAAAAAAAAACATAGCTAAACTACAGGGTACTAAGTTAATAATTCGTGAAATTACATGGTACTTAAGTAAACTTTTCCCTATAATTTATGTATAAAATTTATTTTTTATATTGTAAAAATAGCTTATTTATAAATGTCAAGAGTGATTATATCTACGTCATTTAAACATGGATGACTAAATTTACTTTATAAAAACTATTTTGCAGCTGCTGCTTCTGTCGATAAGTAAATTACTCTAAATTTGAGGAGACTCGATTCAGTCCTGGAAAAGAATATTCAGTATGATTCTGGATGAGAAGGGACATGAGTAGAATAGATAAAAATGGCATATCATTTGATAAATATTCTAGTATACCAATCGATATAATTGGGCATATCGTTTGATATTAGTGGGCATGCCATTTAATATAATCTAATATATTAGTGGGCATGCCATTTGATATAATCTAGTATATTAGTGGGGAAACTATTTTATCATAACTGTGCAACCATTCGATCATAGTCGATCAAACCTCTTGATCGTGAGATAACAAACCATTTGATCGTGACATGACAAATAATTTGATCGTAACATGATAAACTATTGTATCGTAATTCTGCAAACTATTGTATCATAATATGATAAATCATTGTATCGTAACTGTACAAACGATTGTATCATAACATGCGAACCATTGTATCGTATATGTGCAAATCATTGTATCATAACATGTAAACCACTGTATCCTAAACGTGCAAACTATTGTATCATAATTGTACAAACTATTGTATTATAACATGATAAACCATTATATGATAATTGAAATATTTAATCAAGAACTATATGGATCATTTACTTCAACCACCGGCCAATCTCCCAGTTTTCTATTTCGTCAGCAGCTAGAGAAGATTCTCTTGGTTAACGTCCACCTAAAAAAGGTACAAGTTACAAGAAGTAACATGCACAACTACAAGCCAACAGAATAAGTTGTTATGAATTCAGCAACTAGAGAACAAGATCGCACAAAGAACACAGAACAAGAGAATTACGTGGTTCGGCCTAATGCCTACGTCCACGGTGAGAAAGGAGAAATTTTATTGATGGATCCGAGTCACAAAGCTATATAAAACCTTAGGGTAACATGTCTTTATATAGAGACAAACCCTTGGTGTACAAGTAACCTATCTAGGTCTAATTAGGAGTCCAAAATCTAGTCAGAATAGGAATAGGAATAGGAAATAAGTCTTTCCTATTTCTCGCCATCCTAACAATCTCCACCTTGGCGAGAAATCATCTCGTGGAAGAACCATGAAGCTCCACCCGAACTTCAACAAACTCCACCTTGACAAAATACCGCCCCATGAAGAACCATGAGATCTTGCAAAACCAATCCAACTCCACCGACTCCATCTCGGACCATAGATAACTGCATCAATAAGACCATCTCAACTTTCTCTTCACCTTTTGTTCAATCACTTGGAGCCAACCCCCAAGCTCGAGCTTCTGAGCTTGCTTGGCCTATTCTCTCCAACCTCCATCGAACTCCAACTAGCAAGTCCACCTGCTGAAGCAAACTTGTGACTAATAGATGCGCTCTCTATTTTTCGGTCAACCCCATGCTCCGCAACCTCGAACTACTTCTCCGCTGGACCTTCTTGCCTCATACCAATGCTACATGCCATAGCATACAAAGGGCAACCTTTTGTTCCACCAAGTAGAACCCTCGACATGCCACGAACTCCACCGTTCGGCCTTGAGTGAGATACCCGATTCGCCCGTGGTGCTACCAACGGCTTCGCATTCCCCATGCAAAACCTACCCAATACCGTTGACGTGCACGTCTCTTTAGACAACCATAGCGGGAACTTGCTAACTTTGTCTCCGCGAATCCCAACTCCACTCAAACCATTCATGTCAAGCTTTCGCTCCATCACACAAGAGCTTTTCTCCCCTCTATCGGAACCCAACGATGTGACTCCACCTACAACAGTGTTCCCCACTAACCTATAGGTGTTCCTAGCATTCCTTTCACCTTTCATCACCACCATAGCATCCTTCTCCACCTCCATTAGCCCGCCTACAACATTATAGTTGTACCCACTATAATCCAAGCCTCCTAACGAGATCAAATTCCTCTCCAACTTTGGAACATGCCTAACCCCACACAATTTTCTCTCAACACCATCCCACATCTTAATTTGGATATCACCTATGCCAGCAATTCTACAAGTAGAACCATCACCCATAGTCACCATACCTGAATCAACGAACTTGTAGTTGTCGAACCACCCTCTCTTGGGCGTCATGTGGAAAGAGCAAGCGCTATCCAAAATCCAAGAATCAGAATGCTTTGGACTTGACAAAACAGAAAGAAGATCACCATCTGACCCGTCCGAATGTGAGGCCACATTCACGGAACCTGATCCTTTTTCCTCGCGATCCCGAGTTCTTCTTGGACAATCCTTCTTCACGTGCCCTTTTTCTCCGCACTCGAAGCAATTTCCCTTGAACCTCCTTGACCACGACTTGGATCCCTTCCTGTCTTTTGCCCCACTACGATCACCATGGCTACCTCTCACAACTAGCCCTTTCGCTTGTTCATCGTCAATTTTCCTTCTTTGATGAAACCCTAGTAGAGCACTTGTGATATCTTCTAACATCAGGGACTCCTTCCCCCAAGTTAGAGTTGTAACCAAATTTTCGTAGGAGCCAGGTAAAGAATTCAGCAGCAACAATGCCTTGTCTTCTTTCTCGAACTTTACATCAACCTTTCTCAAGTCGCTCACAAGTTGACTGAAACCATTAATGTGTTGGCTAAAATCCGAGCCCTCCTTCATCTTGAGCCCGTACAATCTTTGCTTAAGATAAAGCTTGTTCGACAAAGACTTAGACATATACCTTGCCTCCAATTTCTTCCATACCTCAGCTGGTGACTCCTCATCCATGACGTGATACATCACATCATCCGCCAAGCACAAGCGAATTGTTGCCACCGCCTTGGCCCCCATCTCCTTCCACTCTTGCTCCTCCATCTTCTTGGGCTTCTTCTCCGAGAGCGCGATGACCATCCCTTGTTGCACGAGGAGATCCTTGACACGCCTTTATCATAACCCAAAATTCGAAGAACCATCGAACTTCACAAGAGCAAACTTTGCGCCGTCCGTCATCCTCCAACCTAAGCTCTTGATACCAATTGTTATGAATTCAGCAACTAGAGAACAAGATCGCACAAAGAACACGGAACAAGAGAATTACGTGGTTCGGCCTAATGCCTACGTCCACGGTGAGAAAGGAGAAATTTTATTGATGGATCCGAGTCACAAAGCTATATAAAACCTTAGGGTAACATGTCTTTATATAGAGACAAACCCTTGGTGTACAAGTAACCTATCTAGGTCTAATTAGGAGTCCAAAATCTAGTCAGAATAGGAATAGGAATAGGAAATAAGTCTTTCCTATTTCTCGCCATCCCAACATAAGTCAACAGAAGCCACAATAGTAGAAAAAGTAACACCAATGGAAGCCGCCTCATGCTGTATCTGCAAACTGCCGAGTTGAAAGGTGGAGAAGATTGTCGATAGTTATGAATTTGACCCAAATTAAGCCATATAGAATTTGTTTTGCAGCATTGTTCTCAAGTGGAAATCATTGTTCTCAAGTGAAAACTGGATTAAAGCGTGAGAGGATGCAAACCACTGCAAAAAAAATCTTTAACCTGTCCACCATCGTCAACCTCTGTCCAGCCACACTCCGTCGAGGATGAGGAAACCCACGATCCAATCACCCTAAACCAACGTCCTCAACCTCAATCGCGACGTCCTCAACCTCGTAGCCTAAACTGACTGAACCTCGTCCTCAACCTCAATCGTCGTCTTGAACCTCGTCGCCCTCGACAACAGACTCACACGCCGTCCTCAACCTTAGTCGCGAGCAGACAACGACAATCGACCACTCACACTTGTCACCCTCCCCTTAATTCACCACGACGCCCAGATCTGAGAAGTAGCAGATCAACCACCGCATCCATTCCCGGCTCGCAGGCATCGCGTAGCAGCAGTTCGCGACACGTTGGAAAGCAATAGTTCGTCAGGAAGGAGCGAATGGTAAAATGACCAGAGAGTACCCCCAAAATCTTGACCATGAGATCTTGTATATGATTTAAAAAATTAATCTAATGGCTCTCCTTTTATCCAGGTTGGTCCTGACTACATATGAGGCGTAGGACTCCATCGGGACAATGCTTGTCTTAGCCGGCTCTTTGGAGAAAGCCGAAGTAGATGAGTTCCTGCTTGCGTCAACTGAGATGCAGAAGGTGTTGGCTCCTTAGAGGGAACCGGTGCAACAAAGTTATTGGTCGTCTTGGTTGAGCGAAGTAAGACCGCCTTCTCAGTTATAGAGAGTGACTTCGCCCGGCCTCAGTCTTAGGAAAACCCTAAACCACCTCCAATCTCCAAAAATCCGAGGCCGCCTTAACCCTCTTGAACATTCCTTGAAGATCTTGCTCAATTTAGGAAAATATAGACCGACTTGACCTTCTCGAATCTTCTATGCAAAATCTCATCTCAACCGTCATTGTCTAAAGTAACTCCAAAGCATTCATCCCAGCTACCTCTCAAAAGCCCAAAGCGCCCTATTGGGCTCCCGCCTAATGGGCCAAAGTGCCCTCCCGGGCTCCTGACTTAAGGGCCAAATAGCCCTCCCGGGTTTCCCGCCTTGAGGACTAGAGCGTCCTTTTATCAACACGACCCGCCACTTCTAAGTCCAAAGCAGGACAGTGGCCACTACCAAGCCCAAAGAGTGACGGTGCCCACTACAAAGACCAAAGCGGGAGGATACCTACTGTCAAGTTCAAAGTGGGACGGCGCCCACTACCAAGTTTAAAACGGGACGGCGTCCACTACCAAGTCCAAAATGGGACGGACGGCGTCCACTACCAAGTCCAAGGCACGACAGATGGCGTCCACTACCACGTCCAAGACGGGACAACATCCACTACTAAGTCCAGGGCGGGACAAACGGTGTCTACTATCAAGTCTAAGGCGGGACGGACGGCTTTCACTACCAAGTCTAAGGCAGAACGGACGGTGTCCACTACCAAGTCCAAGGTGGGACGGATGGCGTCCACTACCAAGTTCCAAGGTGGGACGGCGTCCACTACCAAGTTCAAGGTGGGACAGACGAAGTCCACTACTAAGTCTAAGGCGGGACGGACGTCTTCCACTACCAAGTCCAAGGCGGGACTGACGGCGTCCACTACCAAGATTAAAATAGGATGGCATCCACTCGGACATCCCGCTTCAAGAGCCGAAGGACTCACCTGGGCTTCAAAGATGGGATGCCCACCCGGACTTGACGGATGGGGCGCCCACCCGAACTCCAATAGCAAGGCGCCCACCCGTGACCCATCTGAAGCACGGGGCGCCCACTCCTCTGAAGCATGGACATCTGAAGCACGAACATCCGACACATGGACATCTGAAGCACGGACATCCGAAGCATGGGGCACCCAACCAGATATCAACTTCAAGGGCCAAGGCGCCCACCTTCGAAGCCAGAGTAAATACCCGCCTTAACCTATATTTTTTACCACTTTTTGCTCCGAATCTGAAATAGTTGTAAACTACAAAGTTGTAGATCTTTGTCTTGCCTTTTCATAGCCAAAAGAATCAGCTTAAGCTGATGCACGAGTAAAAAGATATGGCCGATTTACCAATGTCTAATAGAACCAAAACCCAACCATCCTCTTGGAGAGCGACCGTCCTCTTACAGACCCAACCGTCCATCCTCATGGAGACTCACCATCCTCATGGAGACCGACCATTCTCTTGGGGAACCAACAGTCCTCATGGAGATCAACCATCCTTATGGAGCCCGACCGTCCTCTAGGAGACCGATTATCCTCTTGGAGGCTCGATCGTCCTCTTAGATCACGGGACTTGCCGACAAAACAAACGGAAGATCAATCTCGTCTCAAAGCCAACCAAAGGTCAAGTTCATTTCAACGCCAAGCGAAGATTGGGTCCGTCTCGATGCTAAGCGAAGACCAAATCCGTCACAATGTTAACCGAAGGCCGGATTGTCCAAGAGACCGAAGACGGTCTTGCCACATCGGGAAATTTGAGATATGTATATAATGTTAGGATTATTTTTGTACCTCAACAGGGTGCAATTTGCATTCCCCCATAAATTATTTTTCTTCTCTGATTTAACCCCGTTACTATCTTTAAAACTTGCTCAGTACCAAGGTTTTCAAAAATGACCCGAAGTGTGACCCAGAATTTGATCTAAGCTCTGGGTCGACCGGCCCTACCAGTCAGACTGCTGATCAGACTAGAATTTTTATTTTACATATTTTAAATATATAGGTAAATAATGCATGTTTACCTTGAAAATTATTAATTCTCAATATGTGCACAAGTCAAAGAAGCCCATGAAAGAGTTACAAACACTAGGCCTAATTGAAAAGCTCATGAAATCCCTCACCTAAATACTACAACTTTCTCCTCGCCCATTTATTCCCCCCATCGAGCAGGAGGATCCACCCTCCTCCTCCTCCTCCATTTCTCTCTTTCTTTCTACAGGAGGATAGGAGAATTACACAAATGACACAACTAATTTTGCTAAAAGAGAGATGAGATAATTGGACTTACTTACTTGAGAATGGGAAGCAACATGACCCACCCATGGAGGGAAAAAGCTAGATCAAAACCATCACAAAAGCCCCAATTAGATTCCCACCGTCCAACCCTTCCAGCAACTTCTAATCTGCATCATCAAAGGCAAAAAAAAGAAGAAGAGGACATGGGTAAGAAAAGGAAAGCTAACACTTTCGCTTCATCCCCTTTAGAAGCGGAACTCCGTTCGATACATATGGCTATTTTCCTGGTAGCTAATCACTTTTGGAACCTCACCACTGTGATTGAAATTGATTGCCAGATAGTTTTTGTTCTTCTTTCGCATCCTGATCCGACTATTGGTTGGGAAGTTAAATTTCTTGTAATCGAGCTTAGGCGTTCTCTAGCTCGTTTACCGTTATGTTCATTATCTTGTATTCCTAGGTCGGTGAATCAGGTTGCTGACTGGCTTAGCCGCCAATGTCTAATACTTGCACTTGTTCCAGATTGGACTATCTCCCGTCCTTTGGAGCTTGATGCTCTTCTGTTCAAGGATTTTTCTATTTGAATATATTGAAGGCCTTTAGGTCTTTTTCCGCTAAAAAAAACTTCCAGAATCTACTAAAAGCAAAATTCATTAGTAGAATTAAGAATTGGGTACTGAAGATTCACACAAATGGCGGCGGAACCTCATCTTCTCCGCCTCCATCTATCCTCGGCTTCCCTTCTCATCTTCTTCATCAACCACCAAAATCCTAGCCTCCACAACTCAATTCGGCCATCTCCTTTTCACAATCCTAGCCTCGAAACGACGAACAATAACAACAATATACCCCGTCGTCGACGATTTGTGGGGAGAGAGGGGAAAAAATCATATTGGATGAGGCAAATTCGGGAAAAAAATTGCATTTTATTTTCAAGTTTTGGGCGAAATATCCGAGTGGGCTCTTGACTTTTTTATTCGACCTAACTAACCGGAAATTGGCAGGTCAAACTTCCATTCGAATCGTCCAGATCTACCCAATTTTGACCGGTTCGTAAGGTTGACATTTTTATACACAAATCCGGTATACTTTTACTTCCGAATAGTGGTCTGACTACCGGTCAAATCGCGTATTTTAAAACCTCGCTTATTACTCGTAAATATTTGGAGTCTTACAAAATGAACTTATTTAAGTTATGAGGAGGACTAATTATTAAGTTGTTCAAAATAATACCTAATTAATTAAGCTAATTAATTTACAACTTGATTAGTTTACTCGTTTAGCCGTCGTTATGTTAGTCAATTCTGGTTCAAATTCAGAGACCGACTCGCTACTATATCCTTGAATTGTACAGCTCTTTTCTCGATGACAATTCCCAATAGCATTTACAGTGGGGGAATTTTAATGAAGCCTGTGAGTACAATTCGTTTCTTTGCACGGAGGTTTTGTCACATCCAAGAAATGAAGCAACATTAAGTGGATAGAATAACTTTAGAAGGATAGAACACATCTAAATACTATGTATATATCGGGTTGGATTCAGTGCTGCTGACCTCTCAGCAACACCATTCGGACAGCAGAGATATCCAACGGCAAATCATCCAAACGGCACATCATCTCAACATCACATAATTTTTCAACGGCACATCACAACGACACACAATCCCAACGACACAACGATTTTCAAAAGAAAAAGCCGTAATTCATGTAGATCGTTAAATTCCTTTTTCAAAAGTTTATTATAATAGCAAAAATTCCAAACGAGTCAAAAGTTATGGTCCGTCGAAATTTTGAATATTTTGTTTGATAAAAACTTCTTGACATGTGCGTGTCAAAGTGCGCATCAGATCTGCAGCATGGTATTGCAGGTCCCACGTTGTCTGTCCAGAATCCAACCCATGTATATATTACTTACTATATTAATACAATCTTAAACTTATCAGATAAGCTAGTTATGGCACCTATTGTCGTGATCGTACTCGTCCTAGAAGAGAAGGTACTAAAAATCAACTAAACCAGCACCTCAAGCTTATCCAATCGCACCAACCAACAAATAGACAAGCAAATAAATATCTGCAAAAAAATACCAAACTATATTGTGTTAATCTATTACTAAGAATGTCTTAAAAAATTCAGTTTAAATAAAACACATCATTAAGAAAATATTTTTTAAATAAAATTCTCTGTACAGTAAAACTTCTCTAAAGTGATATTGTTGGGACCGAAGAAAAATATCACTTTAGAGAGGTTATTAGATAAGAGAGGTTTGCGTTTTTTTTCTCCAAAAATATTATAATTGTGTTTTTGAATAATAAATACGTAAATACCAAAAAATTAATTTGTCTATACATAAATTACCTAAAATTTTGACTTAAAGCGTTATTCAAATAATAAACCTGATTCAAATATTTTCTTACAACAAGTTGAAGATCACAATGACCATTCGATGACGATTGAGAAGATGAATAATAATGTAAAACTTACCAAATAAGCAAGTTTAGCACAAACTAATGTCTTATAATATTTTTTAAATTCGTAAAATATGTAAAAATATATGTATTTATTGAAAAATATCACTTTATGCAAAAATTGGGACCGAGATTTAACACTAAAATTTTCTGAAAAAATATTAGTTATTACGATAGAAGGGTTATTAAATTTTAACACAGGTCCCGACTCGGGACCGTAACTTTTTATCAATTTATAGGGATTATCACTTTAGAGGGATCACTTTAGAGGGATCACTTTACAAAAGTTTTAGTGTAGTATGAATATGATTTCACCAACTTAATTGATTAGGAAATAGGAACCGGACAAGAAAAGTAATTACCAAATTTATAAATTTGTATTTCACTGTGGTTAAAGTGTTCAACTACCTATCAAACTTGGACTCAGGACCTATCCTTTTCTTCCTTTCCAACTACCATTCTAAAGTCATAACGCCCATTCTCCTCTCAAGTCTACTGACACCTTTGGAATTTTTTAAACATAAAAATATTCCTTTTCTCCCTCCCACTTCAACCTATTAATACCATCTTTTAAATTCCCCAGTTTCACACACAGGAATGTCACATTGAAATACCCACATTCTTCTTTTTTTTAATTGTCACATTAGCCAAGCGGCTCTTGGGTTCCAACCACTGCTCATGGCTGACGACTTGGATCAATCCTCTAGTGACTCAATCTCTGTCGATTCTGAAGGTACTTAGTTTTAATGTTGCTTAACTTTGCAGGTGTATTTTGAGTGTAGAATTGTGTTAACCAGTACGTCGACAATATTTTATTCTTTGTTCGATTATTTCTCAATGAATTTTACCGGACCAAGGTTTTGATAAAGTTGGCGGACAAAAAATTCTACATTTTTTGGATGGTTTGTAAATATTATACTAATCAATAAATTTCACTTATAAAAAAAGTGATACCCGGTCTCAATTTCACCTTTTGGAAGCAAAAAATAAATAAATAAATATAATTTGTTGTTTTTTGTGTTGCAGAGGAACATTCCAGCCAAGAGTCTAAGCTTGAGTTCTCAGAAGATGAAGAAACCCTCATTACAAGGATGTTCAACCTGGTTGGTGAAAGGTGACCAGTTTTTCTTATCAAGATTTTCCGGTGATTGTTTGAACCCGATAAATATTTTTTCGTCGGACCTTAAGAATTACTTGATTAATTCTTCTTAAACCTCGTAGTTGATACTTTTAGACTCTGGTGCTTACCTGAGAAAGTTGTAATTAATCATTTTCTAGGTGGGGTCTAATAGCTGGGAGGATCCCTGGTAGAACAGCAGAGGAAATTGAGAAGTACTGGACATCAAGATGTTGTACAAAGCAATGAACATGCTGTTGTTCTGTGGTAGCAGCAAAATTTTGTGAAAGGAGCCATGTCGGGTTCTAACAAGTCCGTAATTTTTAGAAGAACCACAAAGTCTGTAAAATGGTTAGTTCCATGTTTTGTTTGGGATACTTTGACAACTTTTTTTTTGTCAGAAGTGTGCATCTAAATATGATAACTTTCCGCGGATAAAATTAATGATGTGGTATGAGACACACATAAAATTAATGATGTGACATAATAACTTAAATAGTCAGTAGTTATCACTTGATTATCAGTCAAACAGAACCACTTAGTATTAAAGCAGAATTTAATAGAAAATTATCATCTTTCGATTCTTCAGGCGTTGGATTGGGTCCGAATTGGGCTCATTCCGAACCGTTTGGACTGAAAGACAAGCAGGATTTTTTTTGCAAAAAAGTTAAAACCCGAGAATTAAAATTAAAAAAGCCCGCACGCCGGCAGAGGATCACCAACATGTCGTTATCAATAACTGAGCATGTCATTGTCGTAACCGTGACATGCCAGTGTCGTAAATGTGGCATGTCAGTGTCGTAACTGTGCATGCCATTACCGGTCCGGCAGGTGATCACCAACATGCCGTTATCGCTATTTGGGCATAATGCCATTGTCGTAGCATGCAGGCTATTATCAATAACTGAGCTTGCCAGTATCATAACTGTGACATGGTAGTGTTGTAACCCTGTCATGCCATTATCGGGCCCTTCAGTTCAAACAGTTCAGAATAAACTTTTCACTTTAAACTCAATCCACTGCCGATTCTTCACCCTGCTCGCTTAATACTCGCGTCAGGTGTTAAGGTCCATCATATGCTTTTCACCGAGCTGGCCTTTGCAAGTAGTTGCTTTGTATGGGCCCATCGCTCTTGCGTTAAACCATGTTATGTGTAAATGGGACTTCAGCCTGTATTGGTCCGGCTTGGATCCTGATTTTTGATACGAATTAATTAATTAAATCAGATATGATTTTTAATGATAGAAATCTATATCTATCAAATTTTTAACATTGTTTTATTCTTTATGTGTGAACTCGAGATGTTATGAAATTAGAACCATTCTATGTCAGAGATCTAATTATGGGGGTCCAACCCATTATATTATGTCTGGCACTAAATGTCGTAATGAGTATCTTAATCTTGGTGATATCGATGAAAAAAAGTAATTAATGTTACCATAAATGAAAATTTAAGCTCTAGACTCTGTCTATGCACAAGTAATTGACGAAGTAATAAGAAGTTGAATGGTTAAAAATTGTACAAAAAATTAGTACATAATTATAAATTGAAGTATTTGATTAATAAGATTAATTATAATCTAGATTTATCATGACTTGCATAATTAACTTTATATTTCTTATATTTTATTTAAAAATTTTATTAATTTTAACCTTATTTGACATTTTAATACTAAATATAAATATTTTAAAATCTCTAATTTGATTAGTGGTCAGATGAGTCGAACTAGGCTCTCCATACGTATTAAAAGAAAAACAAATCCTGGCCCATTAAGGCTAAAGTATCGCCTAGGCCCAGCTAGATTCGGCCTCTGACGTGGACTGCGATTTTTGGCCGACGAGCACCGTTATGTTTTTTATAGGTAGATTTTTTTGTGACCAGAATTTAAATCCCATCACTTTTCACTACATTTTTCTCTTATATTATTAGAACAATTATTTTTTTTCTAAGTGGTAACATTTTTTCACACTTTCTTAAATAACGTACAATTACCCAAAAATTAATAAATAAAAAATTTTAATAAATAAAATTTACACCTTGAAAATTGAAAAAAGACAACTTGAAGATAAAAAAATCTAAACCACCATAAAAGTTATTTAATTCAGATCAATACATTATACAACTATGTAGCCAAATGATATTTAACATAGTGATACAAAATAGTGTGAGTTGATGGAGATCCAGATTTGATCCATGATATGTGTAATCTATGGTATAACTCTGACACTATTTTTAGAATTTTTTTAAAAGTGTCAAATCTCTCTCAACAATATTTAACAATATTGTATTCGCAAGAATTTTAATTAAGTATCCTTGGTGTGAGACACGATTTGATGCGAACCCCGCCAACGATGCGGCGAGACCGAGCCACGAAGTGTTGAAATCTCATATCGTTCTAGATCAGTTCGTGATGGTAAACCTCGACCCGATGCTCTCAACCAAACAAGAATCTTGGTATGAAGACCGCGACCCACAACTTGAGCTAAAGCAAAAAATCTTGATATGTCGAAGATGCCACAAACGGTGATGAAGATCCGCTCGATAAGTCGAACGAAAACTCAACGAAATCCCTCTGCTGTGCTAGAAAAGTTTCGTTGAACCCTCATATTACAATTTGAGACATACGTTGGTCATAAGAATAATGAGTTTAATTTTTTTAAAACTTTTGAACTAATTTACTAAACACTACAGTAAAACCTCTGTAAAGTGATCCTCTCTAAACTGATAAAAAGTTCTGGTCCTGAGTCGGGACCAGTGTTAAAATGTGATAACCTCTCTATTGTAATAACTGATACTTTTTCAGAAAATTTTAGTGTAAAATTAAGGTCCCAATTTTCGCATAAAATAATATTTTTGAATAAATACATATATTTTTACGTACTTTGCGAATTTGAAAATTATTTTAAGATGTTAATTTGTGCTAGATTTTCTTGTCTGATAACTTTTACGTCATCATTCATCTTTTGAATTGTCTTCAAATTGTCCTTGAGATCGTCGTCTTGTTGTAAAAAATATTTCAATCGAGTGTAGTATTTGAATAACGCTTTAAGCCAAGATTTAAGTTATCTCGTGACTTTTATTTGCATTTTTGTTTGATTGATTCAAAATTGCATTGACAATATCTTATTTGGTTGGAATGTAGCAGATAGAAAGGTTTTGGTCAAATGAGAATTACACAATAATTTTTTTTAATAAAAAAATGTAAACTCCTTTTATATGATGACCTCTCTAAAGTGATAATTTTCTCCGGACCCAACAATATCACTTTAGAAAAATTTTACTGTATACCTCTTTCCTCTTTTATTTATCCCATCGTTTTTAGCCCCATACTCCAATGATTCAATAGCCCACTTCGTGGAATCTACACAACTCCAACGCCCTCCTCCTATTCGTGAGGTGGAAATTCCTACGTGACCACAGAATCTTCCCAACATATTTACCAAATAATTGCCATCTCCAATAAACGTTTTTTTCCCTTCTTTATCCAATTTAACGGAAGAGATAAGAAGGTTCCATTACTATATATGTTTGCCTTGAAATGCTAAATACCTTAGCCATCAAAGGCAATCTGGGACCCACTGCCCACTCTTCAGTTCACCCAGGCAAATTTGACTTAAAATATTCTCATTTTTTGTTTTTTTTATCCCAGAATGTTTGGTCTTGCTTTCTCCTTTGTTGACCACCGTCCCGAATCCACCCGCCGGGGATCAATCTAGTCTTAATTTCCGGGAGAGTCGGTCGAAGAGGGTACTTTTTATCGTTAGAATCTCTCTATGTAATCCGAAGTCTAAAGATAAAAAGTTATTGGTCTAATATTAATTTAAATTTCGACTTCATCAACATCCACTTACTATAATAAAAGTTGTAAGTCTGCATCCAAATTTCTAACCGAAGCCGCTGCGTCGCGTGCAGCAACACTCGGCAATACAACCCCCTCGACCAGGCATCAATCAACACCCTCACAATCAGCATCAAGCGGATGAACTGTTTCTAGAGTTGCAGCAGCCACACCATCAATAGTAGTAGCAGTATCAGCATCGAGAGATAAGGATGCAACCACTGGCACCACAGGAACAGGAGTCACATCGCCATTGACCTGAGAGAGATCAGAGACGATAGTGACGGCAGCCGAAGTAGATGCACGCCCAACCAAAGCAACATCAAGCTCGGCAACATCCCCTATAGATAGCGGCAATCATTAGCCTCGCTTTTTGATTCCTGTTATCTGGCGACTAGAGTACAGATACTCCGGTACTATTGATGTATACTTTTTTGGTAATTTTCTGAAAAAATACAATACTTTACTTATTAAAAATTTTGTGTAAGTCACATGATTCCAAAACTCCAAATCTTACCAAAACTCTTAACATAATTGAATTTGCAATAGTTATAGACACTTTCAACCAACTATAATTTCAGCATTTACCATTCGCATGCATCAAGCGGTGAAGCACTGCGGACAATTTCCATGTCTACATGACGTGCGATTCCAATCCTTGGACGAGATAACTTAGGTTGCATTTCAGTTCTTACAAATTCTACCACCTTAATATTCTTTTCTTACTTATTATTTAAAAAAACCTAATTTCCTATAAATTGACTACAAACAAACCACTCTTAACTAAAATGAAAATATTCACAAAAAATTTCAAACGGTCTGTATCTACACTACCTGCCGATACTAATTTCCTTTTGTCCACATAGAGCCAAATGAGCCATATATAGGGGTGAACAAATGGTAATTGAAATTCAGTAAATTCGATAAAATTTTGGTAATCGGTAATTCGAAATTGGTAAATCGGTATTTGGTAATCAATTCGGTAGAAGATTTTTGAGAAATTTGATAAATATCGGTATTCGGTAAATTTTGGTAAATACCGATATTTTACCGAATTTACCGAAATGGTAATTTATCAAATATATTAATAAATATTTAAGTCAAATTATAGATAATTTATCGAAAAATTCCTTGGCCTCATCAAAAATCAATGCTCTAAATAGACTTTATACTGATTAGATTTGATGGACTTGTACTTATTAGATTAAATTTATTTTTATTAAAACTATGTTTGCATTTTTGGATTAAATATAATGATAAATTATAATTTTTCCAAAAAATCGGTAAATTTGGTAAATACCGAATTTATCAAAATTTAATTTGGTAAATACCGAATTTACCGAATACTATTTGGGATAGGAATTGATAGAGTTTTTTTTGCATTTCGGTATTTGATAAATTCGGTATTTGGTAATTAGGATCGGTAAATACCGAATGCACACCCCTGACCATATACATTCACGGGGATTCTACAATCACAGCAATTTACAACGGGGCTAATCCAAGTGGGATTGAAACGTTCATGCTTGTCAATGTTTTTATTTCAATGTCAATGATTTTGAGGAACAAGTGGGCGGGGAGATTTTGATTTTATTTCAAAACTATGTAAAATGGGAGCGATACGAATCCGGTTAGCGGCAAGCGGGAGATATATCATTGGGGATAGGCTGTATTACCTCATCTAAACCGGTATAATTTATTATTGGAAAAATTATTCTCAAGTTCTTCGAGTTTGTTTAAATATATTCAAAAGTTTTCCTGTTTGTAAAATACAAGCCGACGTTCCTCTTGTTTGATTTTATTATACTTTCGGGTCCCTGGCGCACATTAGTAACTCTTTTTTTTTATTTTTGTCAATGAAATGACGAAAATATCCTTAAGACAAACAAAAAAAACCGATGACGTCATTTCTTCTTCTTTCTAGCCAGTGACATCATCTTATTGAAATCTAAAATCTAAAACTAAAACGGCGGAGACGTTGGTTCAAATCAATTCAAAAAAATCGATGGTCCCCAAAATCAATTCAAATCCGACAAAAACAACTTTTTAAATCTAAAACCCAGACATGGTCCCCAGATTTGCGAAGATGATTTTTTGGTCACCGAGTTCACCGAGGAAGACGATTCGTACCTCTTCTTGTAAGCTCCGAGTTCTAATTTTCGGACGCCTGAGATGGAGGTAGACGGCGGGCTTGACCGGAGAGACGGCAAGCTCGATTCGTCCCCATGGCCGTCGTCGGTCCAACGACGTTGGTTCTTCCCGGCAATGGCGCAGTGGACCCCCTGGAGGCGAGAGAGACGGCGTCCCATCGGAGGGGGTCCTCTAGGTAGAGCTTAAGGGCGCGGGTCATGGCATCGCTTGGGCGGCGGTAGATGTGGTCGGCGTTCCGGTGACTCGCGACTGGGACCACCCTAATTAAAATTTCCCTACTTCTGCAATTGATTTTAATTGATGGCTTCGGCCTCATTAAAACCAGAAGTGTGAACGGTGGAGAGGGAGGGACATGAAGTTGCAATTGATTTTGAATAGATGAAGAAGATGATAGAGATGGGTAGAAGAAGAGATAATGTCAGCAGGTTTTTTTTTGTTGTAAGGGCATTTTTTTCATTTCAATGACAAAAAAATTTATTTAGGAACCTGAAAGTATAATAAAATCAAACACGAAGGACTTTGGCATGTATTTTGCAAACAGGGAGGACTTTTGAGTATATTTAAACAGACCCGAGGGACTTGAAAGTAATTTTCCCTTTATTATTTAGATGATGCCTCGGGAGTCGGGACTTTCAATTCCGAGTTGGTTGAGATAACTGTCGTTGATTTATTTTACATGAATACTAAAAAACCCCAATCTATAGCAAATTTCCCGGGTGCAATTATTTCTTCCTCAATTTTATAAAATTATATTTAACTTATCTAATTATCTACGCAACATAGTGTCAAACTTCAGAGTTAGTGATTGAAAGATTAGAGTTAGTTGTTAGGTTACTGTTAGTAGGCGTCGAAACCCTGAAATGTTGAAACGTCAAAATTTCTAAAATCAATCAAGAAGGTTGCAATTGTCGTCGGTTGATTTTATGTGTAGTATTTGGTTCAGAGAAGCGGTCGCTAATAAAAAAAATGTAAAAGGAGATCAAGGCGACGTGGATATAATCCTTTTTTTTATAAATAGATTGATTTCTCCTTTGCTTGTTAATAGACCTGTTAGCTATTCATATAATCTTGATGTAAATTTTTACTTTGGAGTAATAAAATTTTACAATTCGAAAACTCTGAAATGCCGAATATTTCCTCGGAACCCTCTAGCCCGGGCCAACTTTCGGTGGCCATAACATAATTCTACTTTTAAATTTCTTTCAAAGGTAAATATTTCACCCATCAATTATATCTCGTCAGGATTTGAACCATTTATCTCTATCAAGTTATTTATACCTTATAATATTAAATTAAATATTTTTGGTATATTCAAAGTTCTATAAACAGATAGTTTTGTCGCTAATTTGATACAAATTTAAATTAGATAGTTGTTAAATTTTAATATATTATATACATAACTACTATAGGCAAAACTTAATTTATTATAAGTAAAATGTTAATCTAAAGTAATATTAAAGATTGGACAAACAGAAAAACTGAAACCAGTTGCCTAGAAAAGAATACAAGGAACTGATACAGTTGGCGAAATTTCCATAAACTTAAGACAAGAGAAATATGGGCGTGGCAGACTATAGTTGGCGAATTTTCCATAAACCCTTACGTGCCTTAAAAATGCACTCCCAAGGTACATGTTTCATCCTTCCAAAGATAAAATATTTATTGAACTATAAGATAAGATTTATTTTTTTTTGGTAACTACTATAGATTTATTTTTCGGGTAAGCACTATAAGATATAAGATTTATTTTTTTTGGTTAGTATTATAAGAATGTTTTCTTTTTGGTTTGACTAGTGGGAAATTTCTTTGTTTTTGGCATTTTCCTTATTTGTAATTCCCCAAGTTTTCACTTTTTACGACCTTTACAACAATAATAATTGACCAGACATTTGTTATATATTTAGCAGCTTGGCTATCTGCATATTGCATGAACTTCTCTCACATATCTTAGCTTAGGAAATAAGAATAACTCGGTTCCTACCCATGGCTGCATCCTTCACTAGCCCTTCAATGGTAACATCTCTAAATAACATTTTATTCTCCGGTTGATCATTACCCCGTTATTGTTTTTTCATAAGTGGATATAGTTTTAGTACGTCCAAGTGTGTTTACGAGTCTTAAGCTTTCTTGATTATATGAGAGATGTAACATATATAGCATGCACCGAATGATAGATTAATTCGCCATGTTATTTCGTTATTATAACCTCACTACGTAATTGGTTATTTGAGTTATTTGGATATGTGTTCAACTGATGATTTCTTGAAGAACATCTACATCCTAGGACATGTTATTATCTTCATAATTAGTTATTATAAGAATTGATCAAGCTTCTTATTGAGTCAATATTATACGAACACCATATAGATCTACGATTATTAAGGGATTTATTTCGCATTTTAGGCTATATAGATAGAAGTCTAATGAACAATGATCTGACTGATTTTTTTTTTTGCTTAATTTAACAAGTTATTGCATTTTTTTCCAAAAAAAATAGATGTATTTATCGATTCCAGGGGTGAAAGAATCAGTTACACCAAAATTACTAGAGATCTGCAGTTAAAAAAATTACATGAAAATTACGAAATAAATCTAAAAGCATTTTGACTTCCAAATTAAGAGGTTAACTTTAATTGTTTATATCATATTTGCAACCCATGGTGTAAAATTGACCAGTTAACGCATCGATGAGCGGAAAACAATTGTTTATGGATATACTCAATTATCCGTCATTATTACAAACAAAAACTAAGCAGCCGGGTATTCGAATACGAGATAGTATAAATAATATGTTTTTTTTCCTGCAACCCACCGTTGGTGTTACCCTATCAAGATCCGGGTTGTTTGGCCTTATAATGTGTGCCATACATGTGTTATACCCTCATGTTGCCTCATGTATTCCCAATAGGAAATGTCCACTTATTAGCTTTGGCCCTTCTCAATTTGTCTCATCTTCAAAGGAAAAAAAAACTTATTCCCATTTTTTTAACTTCTAAGTTCTACCCACACATGCATGTACTTAGAAATTCACTTCTACCCCATTTACCACATCTCCTCGAGCGGGATTAAAAGCTAGTATAGGCCCCTAAGGCCCAGATTTTGTATTACTCTTGGGTCGGCCCACAGGCCGGAATTAACCTAATACGATGTTAGAATTTTATATTTTTAGAATTATAATCCAAAGCTGGTCGGTATTAATCCAGATCTTGTATTTGTACCCCATGGGTTAATTTTAACCCATAGTGGAATTAACATAATGCAATTATGGTCGGTTTGAAATATTTTTAACAGTAGGGTAGATTAGTGTGACAAAAATTTCAAACCGACCAACTATTGAAACAATTGCACTCTGTTCATCTGTAGCAAAAATAGTATAATTATAATATCGTTAATTCCACTGAAAATGAATGTTCTTTAAACGTACAATTCCAATGCCATTGTGTTTAAATTATTATGGAAGCCATCCTTTTAATTTCTGGTATTGTAATGAATCCTGAAAAAAACTGTGGAATTTTTCTGTGGTATATGATCAGATGATGGAAGAAGAAGGGAGGTTCGAAGCAGAAGTTGCAGAGGTGCAAGCATGGTGGAACTCAGAGAGGTTCAAGCTAACCAAGCGACCGTACTCCGCCAGGGACGTCGTAGCCTTGCGCGGGACCCTCCGGCAAGGCTACGGTTCGAACGAGATGGCCAAGAAGCTCTGGAGGACCCTCAAGACCCACCAGGCCAATGGCACCGCGTCGCGGACTTTTGGTGCACTTGACCCTGTTCAGGTCACCATGATGGCCAAGCACTTGGACTCTATCTATGTATCGGGTTGGCAATGCTCGTCCACTCATACCAGCACTAATGAACCGGGTCCGGACCTTGCTGATTATCCCTACGACACTGTCCCTAACAAGGTGGAGCACCTGTTCTTCGCGCAGCAGTATCATGACAGGAAGCAGAAGGAGGCGCGGATGGGGATGAGCCAGGAGGAGAGGGCTAGGACACCTTATGTGGACTACCTGAAGCCGATCATCGCGGATGGGGATACCGGGTTTGGAGGGACTACCGCGACTGTTAAGCTATGCAAGCTGTTCGTGGAGCGGGGGGCTGCTGGTGTTCACATTGAGGACCAGTCCTCTGTGACCAAGAAATGTGGCCATATGGCTGGGAAGGTCTTGGTTGCGGTCAGCGAGCATATTAACAGGCTTGTGGCTGCAAGGCTGCAGTTTGATGTCATGGGGACTGAGACGGTTCTGGTGGCTAGGACGGACGCTGTGGCAGCCACTCTGATCCAGACCAATGTGGACCCGAGGGACCATCAGTTCATTTTGGGAGCCACCAATCCTAGTCTCAAGGGGAGGAACTTGGCTAGCATGTTGGCTGAGGCAATGGCGGCTGGTAAAACCGGAGCTGAGCTGCAAGCCATTGAGGACAGTTGGATTGCCACTGCGCAGCTCAAGACGTTCTCCGAGTGCGTATTGGATGCAATTAAGAACATGAACGTCTGGGAGAACGAGAAGAGGAGGCGGCTCAATGAGTGGATGAGCCATTCCAGCTTCGACAAGTGCCTGTCCAACGAGCAAGCCCGCGAGATGGCTGAAAGACTCGGGCTGAACAATCTTTTCTGGGACTGGGACTTGCCTAGGACCAGAGAAGGCTTCTACAGGTTCAAAGGGTCTGTGGCGGCTGCAGTAGTCCGCGGCAGGGCTTTCACTAACCATGTCGATCTTATCTGGATGGAGACTGCCAGCCCGGACCTGGTCGAGTGCACTCAATTCGCGGAGGGAGTGAAGTCTGTGTATCCGGAGGCCATGCTGGCTTACAACCTTTCCCCATCTTTCAACTGGGACGCTTCGGGCATGACCGATCAGCAGATGATGGACTTCATCCCAAAAATCGCCAAGCTCGGATACTGCTGGCAGTTCATAACACTCGCAGGCTTCCACGCCAACGCGCTCGTGGTCGACACCTTCGCCAAGGACTATGCCAAGAGAGGGATGCTGGCATATGTGGAGAGAATCCAGAGAGAGGAGAGGAGCAATGGGGTGGACACCCTCCAGCACCAGAAATGGTCAGGTGCT
Source organism: Hypericum androsaemum (assembly GCA_963995505.1). Classification (NCBI taxonomy): domain Eukaryota; kingdom Viridiplantae; phylum Streptophyta; class Magnoliopsida; order Malpighiales; family Hypericaceae; genus Hypericum; species Hypericum androsaemum. The sequence goes on from OZ023185.1 coordinate 16,290,305, forward strand.
AACTACTATGACAGGTATCTTAAGACAGTCCAGGGAGGGATGTCCTCCACTGCAGCTATGGGCAAAGGCAAGTGAAATTCATAATTTTAAGACATGATCACTTTATTTATTGGATCTGTTTATCCTTCTCTATCCATCTCTGTTTTTTTTAATGGCTGAATTCTATTAGTAATGATAATATGTACATGGTACCTAACCTACGAGGTTGAAGCCGCAGCCTCAATAAAACCCTACGGCGACAGAACCCAGTGGGAAAAAATCGTTGTAGGGAAAATGTGCCAAGCGTTTATACCGCATATACACTCTATCCATCTCTTTTATGTTCAGTGTTTAACATTAATGTTTCGTTTTCGCTGTCCTAACACGATCCCAAATGTAAATTTGGTTACATTGCATGTGTTTGGCAGGAGTCACTGAGGAGCAGTTCAAGGAGACATGGACCAGGCCAGGGACAATGGAGATTGGAGGTGGAGGCACCGAGGTTGTTGCCAAGTCCAGGATGTGAACTGAGGGGAGTGGTCCAAGGGAGCTTTTAACAAGCTCATATATCATGTTTGGTTGAATAATTTTCTGATTATAATTCAGAATTATGGACATTATTTCTTTTTTAGCTTATCAAGAATTTGGCTGGCAATTTTCTGGATCTGAGGGAATTTGGTTTGCAATTGTACTCGTTACAAATTTGCTGCTGTTTGGTTGTTATTCCATCTACAATAACTGTCCTTTAGTTCTGCCGAATTACAATTCATGTATGCAACATTTTTTTTTTCCGAATTAACTAATTTAAGTTTGAGTCAATCGGGCCTCATGTAAGAACATAGTTTTTCTCTTAACTGAAGGGGAAGAAATATGAAAGCACGAAAGCTAGAATCTTTCAGGAAAAAAGAATTCCTATTCGAAAAGTGTATTATCATATAGATAAGTTAACATTAATCCGTCAATTTGAAACCAGATCGGGATTTTTCTTGGGAAGTAACTAGTAACCTCGCTTCTTCAGTTCTTCTTCCAAGGTTTCAAAATGGATAGCACGACGATAATTGCAATAATCAGTAGTAAGATAATAGAAATCATCATACACTTCCTCGACCTCTTTTGCAGGCTTTTTGCGATTCGTAGCGCATCTGTACCATTTTGAACATGGTCCACTGCGTTTGTCACCTGTAAACAGAACACACAAAAAAAGGCAAGTTAAATCAATCTACAAGAAGCATGCTTAGAATCAATTTTTTATTAGTAAATATCATTAAAAAAAACTTGTGATGCAGATAAAATTAATAATGTAGCATGACACACAAATAAATTATTGACGTGGTACGATATGTAGATAAAAATAATGACGTGAATTACATACATACGGGATAATTCAAATAACCGATGTTAAAAACATCTTACTGTTATGCCAAGCACGAAACCACAAACAGAATGCCATCTCTCTTAGGTGGACACAACAGCGAACCACAATTGGGCTTATTCTAACTCCATGAATCGGCCCAAAACAAGGGAACTCTGACTTAGCACAGATCCAGATTTTTATGACAAACAGTAAATCAATTGAGAATGATCCAACCAACGGGAGGAGTACTTGTCTAGTTGAAGCAATTTAGATACTTGATTTTTCTAAAAAGGTTTGTTCTTAAAACTTATAAATGGACAAAACATATTTTGGAATAACGATAATACTTAATTCTAAATATAAAAATATAAACCGTAAAGCCTATTGACCAAAACCTTTTCCATTTGTTTCCTACATTGAAATACATAAATTATTAAATGTTGAGTTTGTGACTTCTCCATTGAGCCTAGTGTCGACGATAAGTGAATGCAATTAAAAGTACATTTTCCCTTCCAGGCCTAGAAACTGCGATGCTTTTATTGAAAAATGACCGTTCTACTCTTCAGATCTCAATCTGATCGGCTCGGCTAGCAATTGGGTAAAATTTTATAAAAATTAATTACATTTAATAATCAAATATCAAATAATTCTAAATATCTTCTAACATTCCTGCAAAATTTATCATTTATAAGTGCCATAATCTTAATTTAATTGATTCAATATAACAAAATTCTATTTTAAAAATTCATACAGAAAATTCTAGACTGGTCAGTCCTACCGAATAGATGAGGATCAAACCATTTTGACCATCGATCTAACCATTCTCCAAATTTCGGGTTGACCTGAACCACTCTAAATCTTAAATTGCAGCAGACCACCGACCGCATTTTAAAACAATCACATTGTAGGATCTTAACAAACATTTGACTAACTAAGCTACGTTGGTTGTTCACTACGTAGAGTAGACCAAACCCAGGGAGTAAAAAAACCTAAAAAGTATCAAGTAACCACAAACTTAACTCGTGTGAATAAACATCAATATATACTTATTACACAAACTCGTCCTATTAATAGATAGATTTCACACCCAAAGAATAAATAAAATTCAAGCCTTCTTATGTTTAAACACACCAAAATAAAGAAAAAAAGAGAGGAAAAAGAAGACAACGAATAAACAAAAGAAAAAAGAGAAGATCAACGAGGAACGCAAAAAGTGACACCAGACAGACACCTAAGGAGAACTCTCAGGTCCCCTTAGCTACTCTTCCACGGGCGGATGACCCCAAGAACCACAATGGCTACTATGATTAAAAGAATGAGAATGGCAATGCACATCCACTTTCGGGAGTTCTTCTGCAGACTCTTTGCACGTTGAAGTGCAGTCGTCCCTGACTGGACGTGCGTGACTGCGCTCGCAACCTGAATAACCGTTCTATTAACACGACGCCAAGCCAATGCGTGCAACCTCACTCGAAAGAAAGCAGACCGATGGGCACGCAGCAAGCCATAGAGTAAGTATGTACTAAGCAGAGACTAACCTGGCTTTCAATGTTGTCTAGGATTTCTCCTTGAGCTTCGACTAGGACGGCCATATCAAGGTATATCTACAAGAAGAGAAATATGAGAACTACAACTGCATCCGATCGGTTTTGATCAATGTTTGACAGGTAGCTGGAGACGTACCTGTTGCAAGTCTAAAAGTTTTTTCTCGATCTCCATGACAGCGTCATGCCTTTCCTGGATCTCTTCCACTGTATTTATAACCTACAAGTAAGCTCGAAGGTGTAGTCATAAGATTGCAGTTTCCCTTTTCAAAGGTGTTGCAGTTACTCGCGTCAAAAGGGCATTGGTCAAACAAAACTATGTTTCGAGTATTTTATTTGTTTGTTGGTCAAACGAAGCTATGTTTCGAGTATGTTAATCTCAAAGGTGCTTGCCAAGTTACAATCTAGCATATCATATGTCTTACTGTTGCTTTAGCTTTTACACCCAAAATTTCTGGCAGCAGGGCACAACCATCAGCAGAGAAAAGACAACCATCAGCAAGAATAAAGGCAGATACGAAATAATCACTTTGCATGTATCTTGGGACATTTTCCAGACATAAAGTGTTTAAACCTCAACTCAAAACGAAATAATCACTTTGCATGTATCTTGGGACAACTTCCAGACACAAATTGTTTAAACCTCAACTCAATTGACTTTAGATAAGAAAAAATAAAATGCATACCTGTCCTCGGCCCATTTCTTGCATTGCCTGTTGGAATATTTGCTCGCTGTTTCCAGTTTCTATCAGGCGATCGATTGTCTACCACAAAGATAAAAAAATTACCAATCAAACAATGAAATTTGGCATTAGCAGTTGATTATTGCTAACTTCATTGAACGTGAAACTTACCTCCTCATCTGGTCTGGTTCCCGTCACTGTTTGAGAACACGTACCAAAAGGTGAATGTCATTAATTAAAAGAATAGAGACGTTCAGTTAGCATAGGACTAAACAGTTAAAAGACAAGGTGATCAATCACTCGAAAAGATTGGGAACGATTTTTTTCAAAATAGTATGATTAATATCTGTCTGCTCATGCACTCATTGATCAATTGTTTGCAGTAGAAGCATTCTAACCTGTGATTACTCTTCTCTCTACAACCTCTCGATACTCATCTTGAATCTTCTGTCTTAGAGTCTGAAAAGTTATTCAAGAATCAGAACTCTGTGGCAAAAGAATACAAACTAACCAGCTTAATTTCACATATACTACCTGAAACTCTGTCATCAAATCCCTGAACCTCTTTGTCAGAGCACTATAAACCAAAAATTCATGAATTAATACCAGAACTTTAATCAGAACGAACAATGTCTAAAACTTCATAAACAATGAATCATGCAAGTTATGACTCACTTAGTGACATTCATTCTAGCTCTATCAACTCCAGTTCCCTTTTCACATCCTGGCTTTTGTCGATTGGCTAAGTTCTGAACATGAGAGGAAAAACACGAGAATTAGCGGATTACAAAAAAGTGCTACAGAGATAATGGGGCGAATTGCTTATGAGAAGACAGAGCAGAATATTACATCTCTGTTCAAAGCTTCCAGTCTTGCTTTCACATTGCGTGCAATTTTCCCCACTTCATCAATATCTTTCTCCATCCGCTTCTTTATAGCTGTTTCCAAATTACAATTACGTTCAGGTTAAAGAGTATGCATAAATCACGTTGGACGAAGAAGAACATTTAAGCACCAGATGTTGGATATGAATCAGTTATCCAAGATCCCAAGCTCATCCAATTTTGTCTACAGCAAAATACTAGCCTGCTTCCGCTATTTCAATTGAAGTATATTTGACAAATGAGTCAACACCATTTCCATCACAGCAGAGAGAAGAGCTTATCACGAAGTTCACCTTTCATTGCTGACGCTTTTGTCACAGATTTTGATTCCTCGTTTGCTTCCTACAGAAGTGTTGAAAACAAAAGTTAAACAAGAAAAGGCTTCTTTCAGGAATGTATCAACCCTCTAATTCTTCCGCGAAACCACATGATTGGCACACACCTCAAAATAAAAGCTCGTTCATGCATAAAAGAAACATGAGCCTAGAGTTCCACATACCTTCAGCTTCATCAGTAATCCAGCGACCTTATCAACCTGCTTCTCAACCTCTTGAATCTAGGAGAAGTAGACAAAGTGTGACTTCGCAACGAATCCACCGTAAAACAACTAACTCAACAAGCAGCAAAGCGGTGAAAAAACAGAAAAGTAAGGGAAGAAGAACACGTACCTGCTTATTAAAAGCTTCCATTCCCATGTCAGAATTATTCCTCGGGACCTGCATCCCCATCTCTATGTCACTATTGCCAGGAGGCTGGCTCCTGGCCTCAGCAATAAAAGAATCCTGAAACCAGAACGAAATTCCTCGAGATCAAACCACTCATCAATATCATCATGAAATTCAAAACCGAAATTTGAGTGATCAAATCATGAAATTCCACTCACCAAACAAGGAGCTTAGGGCTAAATCAAAACAATCAACAACAAAAAAAGAAAAAAAAAGGAAGGACATCATATAGAAAGAATCAAACTTTTGCTTCTATCCCACTAGACTAAAAAATCAACAAATCCAAGCAGCAAGCTTTAAAATACCCCATTCTAGTGTATCCAAATTCAGACCCACAAAAAAAAAGGAAAAAGAAAACAGAACTAAGAATCACTAAACTAGAAGCGCCTCCTCACTCCACAAAGCAAAACAATATCTATCCAGTTCAATCACAAATCAAAAACATAAAACCCAATTGGGGAAGTCGAGGAGCAAAAGATCAGCTTACAGAGAGCAAGTCGTTCATCTTTTAACTATCAGCTCAGAGATACCCAGAAAGAGGAGAGAACCAAGGGAAGAAGAGGGGAAACGGGTCTTTGGGATATGAACAAGAAAACCCAATTGGGGGAATTTACTATTTAGGAAAACCGAAGCAATAATTTTTGGTAATTAGTCAAAACGTTCGTGCTTCGTTGGCCGGCAAAGTTCCAACCTTTTTTACACCCCCCCTCTCTCTCTCTCTCCTCTCTTTCTCTCTCTACTTGTGTGTGCTTGTTGTTTCTTTTAACTCTTTAATTATTCGGACCAACCGAAGACGTTTTAGGATGTTCCTACCAAGAAAAGAGCCAGTAGTCCTAATGCTAAATAATGCAACTTTCTATGAGCTGTAATGAGATTTGTGGGCTGTCAATTAATTTTGTCTAATTCCTTAGTTGACTCATAACATTCCATTTATATATACCTAAGAGAGCTTTATTTCCTGTCAATGAGAAATCAGAATTGTGAATTGGACGGATTTTTCTTATTTCCTCTTTTATTGGTTATTTTAGTTTGATGTTTCCTATTTTGAAAAGCAGCGTTATTTCCTATGTGTATTGTGTACTGCTGTGCAGTTTCTTTGTTCATTTAAGTTTTCCTATGTGTATTGTGTAGTGCTGTATAGAAATATACCCATGACCTACTGGTCGGACTCTATTTTTATCCCCTAGATCGAGAGTCTATTAACTTTGACTGGATCTAAGGTAGGGTTTGAATTTGGTCCAGTTTTAAAAATGGGGTCTAGGGTAGGATAAACCCACCTTAATTATATCCTAAATAGACCCTTAATAATATATATATATATATATATATATATATATATAATATTCACGAAATTAGTTGCGTGAAGCTATGAGTGACAGTAATTTTCTAATATTGTATCTTATTATGTTTAAGTTTAAGTGAATAATTGTTGCTAATATTATTTTTTACTTGTAATAGAGTTCTCAAATATTCTGGAATATGCTTCAGTTATTGATGATATTGTTTCCAAAATTTGAGATTAATATAATTCTAATTAATATACTAGATATTTTATGATTAATCTTCACATATTTATTTTATTATTATTGTATTACGGAACCAACTTGAAGACATGTTGAAGAATGGAACCTCAAAGTTTGATTAAGTTGTGATCTGCCTTCTTTTTGCTTGGAGTTCTAGCTGAGGCGCAACAAGCTCAAAATTTGTATTTATATTTATCGACACGAGTGACTTTCTATCTTTTCCAAAATAATAGAACCTGAAAGCTTTTTTTTATGTTCTTTTAGTTGTTTATGCATTTAGAACTTGAAAGAAAAAATCTTTTACCATTTAACTTAAATTATAAATTTGATATTCATTATTTCTTAAAATTTTTATTGAATATTGATATGCATATGAAATATCTTGAATTTATAATTTATTTAAATTACATATATATACACTAACAAATTATATTTAAAATTAGGGCAAATTACTCTCAGGTCTCTTGGGTTTGACGAAATCACCAGTAGGATCCTTGTTGTTTCAAAACACCTCTTTTCGTCCTCCAAGTTTGGAAAAATAGAACTCTCAGATCCCTGGCTCCGGTACTGAAAAATAACTCAGGCGAGAAGGCCTAGGAAATGACCAAATTTCCCTTCTGTAAAAAAATAAAAAAATTCACATTCTTCATCGAGAACACCAAGAACAAAAACTAAGAACATCAAATTAAATAACCAAAAAACTCAATTAACTAACCACCAAATTAACATAACGAAGCACCGGAAATATGGAACCACGAATAATCAAGTGAATTCCGCAACAATCTATTACGTGAAGATAAAAAATAAGTGAATTAAAAATGAAGCCATCATCATCGCCATCTCCTCCTTACAAGCTTATGGACCTGTCGTCACCGCCATCGCCTCGCTTCTGGTGGCGCTGCCGAATCTTCCTGCCTCTGTCGTCGCCGGTTCTTCTAGATCCGGAAGAAGTCATCGGAAAAGCTTCTGGAGCCGATCTGGATCTGCGAACCCGTGGGCGACGGCGACAGCGACGGAGAACTGTTGTGACGCTGAGGTAGCTGAAAGCGCCTCCGGTGGTGACAAACTCGGCAAATGCAAGTTGAACCCAGCGCCGCCGGTGGTGGCGAACCTAGCAGAAGCAAGTCATCCACGACCAAGGGCTTCACCGGCGATGGAACATTCTTGGAAAAATCGAACAGAGGGTGGCGCAAATAACTAGATATAAATCTCTTACTTGTGGTCTTGAACAGCCTCATCTTGGGCATGGACGACATTCTTGGTATCTTGGTGGTTGACCACAGGGTCGTCGATTAGTATCGATGTTCTTGAGGAGAAAAATCTCTCAAGTTTTTGCTGCCCAATTTAATTGATTGTTAATTCAGTTCTTTAGTTAATAGATTACTTTTGGTTGTTTAAGTTATCTTATTTTTTGGGTTTGGATTTGTGTTCTTGAGTGTGTTCATGGTGTTCTTGAGTTGTGTTCATTTTTTTGGTTTAGTGTTTGGTGTTTTTGATGTTAGCTAGAGGTTGAAGAAGGGTTTCTTTTAACTGAGGGTATTTTGGTCATTGTATGTAAAATTTTGCTGGAAATATTTTTCGGTACCAGAGCCAGGAACTTCAGAGTACTATTTTACAAAACTTGGAAGATAAAAAGAGGGGTTTCGAAATAGTAAGGACCCTACTGGTAATTTTATCAAACTCCAGGGATTTTAGGGCAATTTGCTCTTAAAATTATTAGCAATGTTTTGCATTTCATTCAAGGGTCGGACTCCTACAGATCATGTAGACCCTAAGGGTAAAAGTATGGATCAAATAATGAAATTTTGTGAAGATCAATGATAGAGTATAAATCCTACTCTTCCGATTAAGATATAGGTAGTGTCCTATCTATACCCTATCTTATTCTATCCATCGTCATTTCAGACAAATCGTCTCTATTTATTCTCTCTCTTCTCCAGATTGTAATTTTTTAAGGCAAATTTTTACTTGTATGTACTGTTTTGTTGTTTCTTTTAACTCTCTTAATAATTCGGACCAACCGAAGACGTTTTGGGGTGTTCCTACCAAGAAAAGAACGAGTCCTAATGCTAAATAATGCAAACTTTCTATGAGTTTTTTTTAAAAGGTAAATATTACACCTAGAATTTTTTATGAGCTGTAATGAGATTTGTATGCTATCAATTAATTTTGAGATAAAATTAATTGATAGCACACAAATCTCATTGATTTTGTCTAATTTACTTTCAAAAAATTAATTTTGTCTAATTCCTTAGTTGACCCATAACTTTCCATTTATGTACCCAAGAGAGCTTTATTTCATGTAAAGGAGAATTTAGAATTGTGAATTGGACGAATTTTCTTATTGCCTCTTCTATTGATTTTTTAGGTTAAAGTCCACACACTGCTACATTGTGATTTCAAAATTTTTGACAAGATACTTGTGTTTTACCTGACTGACAACTAAATGTCACTTGTTAATTCTATTTACTTGATTTATCCAGCATGTCATGTCACAGCATCAATTTTATTTGTGTGTTGTTCTGTATCACTAAATTTATTCGTGTGGTGTTGTCAATCACAATGAATAAATTTAGAATGGGATTCCCACTCAGTAAGCACCTTTTGAGATTTTGAGAAGCGTTGCTCTTTGGAGAGCACAGTACGATGAAAGTTGTAAGCTGTGTTCGGGGGGGAGTTATTGTCTATCGTTGGCCTCTATGGTAGAATCAGTCGGGGCCCGATAGGCGGTGGTTTACCCTGTGGCGGATGTCAGCGGTTCGAGTCCGCTTATCTCCAACTCGTGAACTTAGCCGGTACAAAGCTATACGATAGCCCCCCATTTTTCCGATTCGGCAGTTCTATCTATGATTTTGGATTCATGGACGTTGATAAGATCCTTCCATTTAGCAGCACCTTAGGATGGCATAGCCTTCAAGTTAAGGGCGAGGTTCAAACGACGAAAGGCTTACGTTTAGGTTAAAGTCCACACACTGCTACATTGTGATTTCAAAATTTTTGACAAGATACTTGTGTTTTACCTGATTGACAACTAAATGTCACTTGTTAATTCTATTTACTTGATTTATCCAGCATGTCATGTCACAGCATCAATTTTATTTGTGTGTTGTTCTGCATCACTAAATTTATTCGTGTGGTGTTGGCCCCAATTTAGACACAATTGTTCCCCTTCGGCCAATATTTGAATACAAATATTACTCAATTGTACATTTTTCTCTTAAAATTAGTGAAGTTGCATAATACATGTATAAAATTAGCGATGTAGTATACACAGACAAAATTAATGATGTGGTACGACATGCAAGATAGCTAAAGTGACTTGGGTTAATAGGTGTCACTTGATTGTCAATCAGGTAAAATCACAAATAGCGTGTCAAGTGTGCAACCACAGGGTATTAAAGTAGCATTTAACTTTTTTTATTGGATGTTTCCTCTTTTGAAAAGCAGCGTTATTTCCTGTGTGTATTGTGTAGTGTTGTGCAGTTTCTTGTTCTCCGCTTCATTCATTTTTTTTTGTTCTCGAGCGAAGAGAAAATCTAGATGACGAAAGGCCCAAATAGAAATAAGACGGCCCATGAAAGTGTGGATCAAGTAGAAAGGCTTCTAAGAGGCCCGCCCAATGTGATGGGTCATCCAACAATTTAAAATCTTTTCAATAAAAATCCCATCTTTTCTTCTCTCTTTCCGAGTATAGCCCATCATGCCGAATCGTCTCTATTTATTTTCTCTTTCACCGGATCGTAGTTTTTTTACAAGTAAATTTCACCATACTATTAATATCTATATGGTTTGAGGGTTGAATTTCTTCGCACAAATAGGATGTTGCAGTCGAAGCTTCGATAAAACATTGTCGCAGCAGAACCCCGTGGAAAACCCCTGACATGGAAGGAGCGCCTGGCGTTGAAGCTACAAAGCATAATTCAACCCTAATTACATAATTCTCCAAATTATTCCACCAAAAAAAAACATAATTCTCCAAATCATAGTTAAAATCATAACTGATAAAATTGAACCGATTTGGATGTTATTACTCTCACAATTTTCATAATGGCGTTAAAATTTAATACAATAAATTAGTGAATTCTAATACTTATAGATAATTTAAATATATTCAAAATTAGGGATACGATAATCTGATACAAGCGAATCTAAGTAACTCAATAAAAAGTCATGGATACCAAAACTCCGTTCTAACTTTGGCGACCACTACCTTGAATTATAATAATATACAAATACTATCCATTACCATTTACTTAGTTACGATACGTTTCAAGGAAGAAGACGTTTGTCTTGTCATTTCCCTAATTGACTCCAAAATTTAACACATCGACCAAACTGATTCAAATTTGCTTAAACCCCATTTAGCATTCAACAATAGAACACCAAATGACACAACTTGATCAGCTTAAATACCACACTTAACTTATATTTTTTTCCCACATCTCCAACTTCTCCTCGTTCAATAATCATCTAAACCTCGTCCTAAATCGAACCAATCTTTAAGATTAAATTACTAAGACTATGGCCGCAAAGGGTTCAAGAGCATGTCTAAAGATATGCTGCTTAGTGACAGGAATTGTCCTAGTCGTTACGGCCATCGTCATGACAGCTTTAGCCTTCACCGTGTTCAAGCCGAGAGACCCGATCATCGCGGCCCACCCGACCAACATCGGAGACATAATCGGGTCTCTAAAGAACGGGACGTTCAACGTCCCGCTCGAGATGCTCGTCTCCATCGACAACCCGAACTACGGAGGGTTCCGGTTCCAGAACAGCACAGCCTACGTGGACTTCCAGGGAGACACCGTGGCCGAGGTCCCGATCATGCACAACTACGTCCCTTCCCGGAGCAAGATCAACATCACGGCCACCGCGGCGCTGATGGTGGAGAAGTTGATAAGCAAGCCCGCGTTCTGGGAGGAGGTTCTGCAAGGGAGCTTGTTCTTGACGTCCAACGCCAATTTGCATGGGAAGGTCGACGTGATTAAGGTCTTCAAGTTTGGTGCAATTGCGGTTAGTACATGTGATATTACTGTTCTTGTGAATTCTTTGAGCTCCGAGACCAGGTGCAAGTCCAAAATCAAGCTTTAATTAAAGTACTGTAATTACTAATTACGTTTTCTGTTGGGATTTTTCTCCATTTTGTCGGAGAATGTGTCGGTTGTACAGAAGAACAGAAACGAGAAGTGTCTCAATTAGCGTCTTTTTTTTTGTTCTCCATGTGGCTGTGTACGTACGTTTTGTTTCGGTTGAATGTTTTATTTCCTGTGAGATGTGTCTAATATAGTAGATATGTCGACTAGCAAAAGGAATATAATGAAATATTTACGCTACAAACAGTAGGATACTAGTAAAGAAAAAGTAAAGCCAACGTGACAAAAAATCGACATTTACATTTCTCTCGAATCATTATGCAAAATGGGATTGAAGTCACCACCTTAAAATCGGATTTATCCACGGTATTGACTCGCTGATGGAGAAAGTGCCGCGTCCTTCACAAGATCTAAAAGGCGCATCTCTAACCATCATCCAAGAGGGGTGAGACCAAGGAGTGATCTTCTATTCGAGCTAAATTCTAGCATCTTGGTTGAGATCCGGATTGGAGGCGCTCGGGATGGAAGCCAGTGGCATCCATTAAGCCAAGAAAAGGAACGAAGGACCATAACTTTAAAAAAATATAAACGTAGAACAAAAATCAAAAGATACAAAATATATAAATGGTCGTGGACTAAACTTCACTCAAGTTACCATGAATGTCTTTCGCCCAATTTTCTGTTCTCTCGGTGTCGTGTATATTCTCGTGTTTGAGAATTGAGACAGTAAAAGACCAAAGGACACAAGCGCTCTCTCTCTCAAAATATCTAGATATTTTGTGTAGAGCCTTTTTTCTCGGCACCGTCGGCTGGGCTCCATTGCCGGTCGTCTCGGTTGCTCCTTCCTCGGCACCGGCGCTGGTCGTCTCGGTTGCTACTATCTCCTCCCTTGGCACCGTCGTCTCGGTTGCTGCTTTTCTTTCCACGTGCCGCTTGCCTTCCCGTAACCTCGCTTACGGTTAAATCAGACTCGCCCTCCACTTCGTCGACCTCCCCGTCCATCAACCGTCCTCACAGCTCACCGATCTCGAGTCTAACCCACCACTTCGACAACCTTTTCAGCTAACTGACCTCCCCGCTCACCGATCTCGTGAATCATCGTCCGTCTTCATGGCTCTCGACCGTCCTCATGAATCACCGACCGTCCCCGCGCTCTTGTCCCCGACCTTCGTTGACCTCCTCTGCTCTCGATCTCCCCGCTCACAACCTCTGCTCACCTATCGCCGACCTCCTCACCGACAGTGATTCCTGGGGCTATCTGGGTCCGGCGTCCTCCTTCACCGTCAGCTCTCATCCCTGCCAGCTCACCGTCGCCGCCAGCTCTCGCTCGCCACCGTCTGCCTAGCCTGTTCTCTACGGTTAGGATCTTTTAAAGTCGACGGAAATCCCTGGGGAGGATGGTCGTCTTCGATCTCCTCCCCAATTGGCTCTGTCCATTTCAGTCGCTTTTTATTTTAATGCTTTTCTGTCTTTGTTGCTTTTGTGTTTCTGTCTATCTGCATTTGCTTATGCTCTCGAGTCACACCTGTTTAGTGGCTGCGTCGGGCTTTTGCTTGTTTGTTTTCTGTTTATGCTTTTGCTTGGATCTTCTTTCGTCTGATCTAATTCCCATTCGGATCTCATTGTCTATTCAATGGTTGCGGGTGGAGAACCTTATCTCGGTTGATTTACGTCGACCTTGGCTCTCATCTGAGTATTTCTTGTATGCATTCAGGTGCCCTCTTAACGGTGTCTTGAGGTTTATTGGCCAAAGCTTACTTTGGCAGAACTACACCCCGGTCGTCAGCCTTCGTGCTTTATCGACCGCCCATCGCTCCCCACCTGTGCCACCCTGCTGTCATCTGACTGGCTTTCATTTTCTGCTTAGTTGTCTTGTCTTATGTCTGTATTTCAGCTTGATTTTCTTATTTTATGTCTCTAACTCGTTTATAATATAGGCTTCACGCCTCTTTATCCCTAAAAAAAGGGGACCGGATTTGATCCTAGAGGCCCACTCCAGCACGGTGCTGGAGAATTTTTATTGAAGGACACACAGGGATTTTTTTACAAAAAAGGAAAAACATAGGGGGCAAAATAAAAAAAGTCCACAACCATTGAATTATAATTGGGTAAATCATTGAATGGTAACTAAGTAAACTATTGAATCGTAATTGAGTAAACCATTGAATCGTAACTGAGTAACTGGGACGCTCCCAATTTATTCGGGACGGGATAAAAATAGACCATTGAATCATAACTAGGTAGACCATTAAATCATAACTGGGTAGACCATTGAATCATAACTAAGTAAACCATTGAATCATCCAGGACGGTCCTGGTTGGATTTGACCTTCCAGGAGCAATAACAAATTGAGACAGTAGATTATTTACCGTACATGGTAGCTGGGGACTGAATTGTAAATTATGCAGTAACAAATTTAGTAGGGACAAAAATAAAAGAAAAAATTATACTGAGGCCCCTGATGTTTAGTATATTCGGTGCTCAGCCCCCTGTCTTACGAAAATTGATTAAAAACTCCTCAAAGTTTAGTTTTATTATACTCTTAGGCCCCTCGCTGATGTCAACAGATATTTTTTTCATCTTTTTTGTCATAAAAATGACAAAAATACCCTTAAAAAAATTAAATTAAATGAAACGAACAAAATTAAATGAAAAAATGAGATCCTTAAGGATTTCAAGAGCAATTACCTTCAAGGAACACTTGTACCTGGAGGAAACAGATGGAGAGTTCCTGAGGTCTCCTTCCAAACAACGACCACCGAGTCTAACCCCAATAGCTACGAGGCCTTTGACCATCAGTCCCACTTTTGTAGCCGCGAGCCCTCGGCTGCCCCTTGCTCCGGCCCAACCTCTGCCCCTTAATGAAGTTTGGCCAATTAATGTTTTGGTAGGGTTGGAGCTAGATCTACAACGGCGTTAAGATGGGGTTGGAGTTTGGCCGTTTGACGCCGGTGACAAGTGGAGTTTTGGTCAGCCGCTAGACGCTGGTGGTGGTCTCCTCGGAGACAGGCGGCCGGAGCAGACGAGGAGGAGGAGACGGTCGCTGACGAGCCTCCAAAGAGGTCGTTGGTGAGGTTTATTTCTGAATCATCTCCTTTGTTTTGTTGAGGTCAAGTTTGGTTCTTGGTATTGATAGTGAGATCTAGAGGTTGAAGAATGCAGCTTTTTTATTTTTTCAAGGGAATTTTTGTCATTTCCATGAAAAAAAGAAAAAATATTTGCTGATATCAGCGAGGGGCCTGAGAGTATAATAAAACTAAACTTTGGAGAGTTTTAATCTATTTCTGTAATACAAGAGGTGAGCACCGAATATACCAAACACCAGGGGCCTCAGAGTAATTATCCCAAAATAAAAATAAGTGAGAACATATATAGAAGTTTGGGAACTTTTTGTGATGAAATGGTAATTTAAAGTTGGGCATGGTACTGGGGAAATAACCAATGTTTTAAAAACTATGGTCGGACTGGTGGTCTGACCGGTCCAACCATCACCCGGGAATAATTCTAGTCCATTTTTGGTTAAAAGCCAGAGAGCGGTTGAACCATTCACAATTCGGCCAAACTGGATAGTTCAACAGCTCGGTCTACCCGGTCCAACCAGAACTTTAAAAAATGACCAAACTAAAGAGATAAACAAGACCAAAAATATGCAAAAAAAAATCAAAAAGGCCATAAATGCAAAAAGCATATGCTAAAGCCAAAACCCCCAAATCTCACCTGCCACCCAAACCTAATTTTACACTCGCCGCTCTTGTTTGTTTGACTTCGATCAAATCGTGCCTTGCCCACCCCGCCATAGCCCAAAGGTCTCCCGGTGAGGTCATTCGAGGGTTGTCCTCTCCCTTCCATCTTCTTCCTCTCACTATTTCCTTTAGATTTTTCTCTTATTTTGTTTGGGTGGCGTATCGTGAAAAGATAAACTGAAAGTATGAGAAAAGAATGAAAATGTGATGAGATTATAGGATTCAAAGAAGGGGACATGAACTAAGAAGGGGGACTCAAAGAGGAGATTAAAAGAAAAGACATGTCTTAAGGGTATGAGCATGGCCAGAGAGGTACATGTGAGTGGGTGAGAGAAGAGATTAAAAATATATATATCCAAGAGGATGCCAAGAGGAGGACATGAATAGTACTGAAAAAAGATTTAAAAAATACATAATAAAGGGGATGTGATAGGAAAGCGTACATGGCAGGAGTGTAAGGGAAAGGGTACTACGACTGAATAGGGGTACTGATTCCCCTAAAAAAGAATAGGGGTACTGCTGAGTGGATGGGGATATAAAAAGTACCGGTCTGATTGGTGATTTGGCCAGTCAAACTGGTCTGGCCAAAAATTATGAGAAATTCGGGTCACTCTTTGGTCCGGTTTTAAAAATATTGAAAATAACAATAATTCCTTGTAACCCATAAATCTCAAGGAAAATGGTATTGGGCCTGAGAAGACCCAAGCATAGTGGGTTGGGCTGTAAGGCAATCAACCATGGGCCCAAGTCGCCCATGATACTCGGACTGATAATCCTATCCTCTTTGTTCATGCTAATATATTCTCCTCACACTAACCATCAATTAGACAAACAAACAAAACCCTAAAAAATTAGATTAACAAACAAGCGTATTATTATAATTTAATAAACAATATTAAGTTTAAATCTTTAGAATATAGCAATGTTAAATAGTTGTTGTGAGAATTTTATCTATTTTTATGCATTGGGTGTCCGGATACTGTTTTTATCAATATTTTAAAAACTGCGATGCGACCGGTGGTCGGACTGGTACCCGAAACTAAATTCGGGTCGAGTTTTACCTAAAACCCAGCCAGCAGTTTGACCGGTCAAAATATGGTCGGACCATTCGGTCAGGTATTTTTGGGTGACCCAGGTCGCCCGGATCAAAAAAATTAATGTTTATTTTTTTCTATTTTATCGAATTTAATTTAGAAATAAAATATTTATTTCCAAGCTCGGAGCGTGTACATCACTTTTTGGTCATGACAAACTTATTTTTTTAACAATTCTCGATAATATATTGACTATGTCAAACGAATTGGACTAATATGTCAAACAAAAAATATGTATAATTATCTTCTTTTACTTTTATACTTGTTAAATAGATGTTCGGAGACTTTGTTTGGATAAATTGTATAACAATTTAATATATTATATTTTTATGCTAAATTAAATTTATTAAACCATATTTTATAATATTAATATAAAATATAAGTATCGGTCCGACCGGTAGCTTGACCGGTCAAACTGGATGAACCAAAAATTTTCAAGATTCCGGGTCGCCTTCCGGGTCAATTTTAAAAATATTGGTTTGTATCAATCAAAAAAATATATTCACTTTGCACTTAAAATAGTGGAACTGTATTTTGAAAGAATAAGGAGAATTCGTAGATATATAGTTTATTCATCGTAAAGGAGAAAATAAGGGTAAAGTGCGATTTTCTTATGTCCCAGAAGATTGAATTGTGCCGGGGCGGTGGAAGATTAAAAGTATAATTTTATTAATAGTAATGTTACATATATTTAGGATGGAATTTCCCAAGTACAAAATTGTAATTGGACCTCATTAAAAATTTATTAAGGTAAAATTTCGTGGGAAAAAACTCAACATACAAAAAAGTATCCGAGAACATTGTTCGACATAATTCCACACCTAAACCCGTGTCCTTAAAAAATCCCAATGCAATTATCTCGATAAGCAATTGTATTACCCGATGAAAAAATTAAAAAAAAAACAGATACCTTCCGTAACTGGCCCATTTTGGCCCGGGCGGTTGCCAATGATTGAATGTAGATTGTTTTTTGCTTCCATTTTCTATATTTTTAATGTTTGTCCAGGCAGATGTTGGTTTGTATATGTTAATAGATTAATTGTTTCTTAAGATACGAGATCTAGCTTGATTTGTTCTTATATATTGGTTCATGCACATTCCGCTGTAACAGTGTCTATGGACTATAATTATTTGACGCTGGCAAACAAGAATTCCTTAATTAATTGATGTTTTAAGGAAGAGCAACAACCATTTTCCAATTTAAATTTTCTGATCAAGTCAACTAATATTTTTCAACAGAATCAACTTAATACAAATGCTCCTATCTAGTTGCATTCGCAACATTTTCTCAACAAAAAAAAAGTTGCATTCGCAACATGTGATTTTCTTTCGATCATTTTGGATAAGAGAGTTGTGTTTTATTGCAATTTTAGTATAGGAGATTTGTACTTCTGTAATTAAGAGATTAGTACTTTATTATATTATTGGTGGAGTAATAAAAAATTACCTATTAAACTACTAATACCTTTGAATAAATCTGGCACTCACGGGAACCGAAGATAGCGAGGGGTCTCACGGCTATCAATTGTCCCGGACTCAAAGTCAGGGGACAAAAGTTATAAACATGTTTTCCAAAAATCATGATTACACTTTGCAATACTTGAATCTGGACCTCTCTTGATATGTTAATAAGCTAGATACTCTTTGGCCATGCAACCAATAATTTTTTTATAAGTAAAATTTTCTTAATGATTCTGTTATGTACATATATTTGGTAAAATTTTCTCAGACTAAGTACGAGATTTCAGCCACGAACTTTGTTAAAAACTGTTGCGAGATAATCTCATAGTAAAAAATATTTATTACACACATTATCTGATCAATGAATTGTTCTAAATTTAATTAAATATCTCAACTTCAAATCTTTAAAATCCAATCGTGTTAAGACTAGATAGAAATTTTTGCAGGGCTTTATACCGAGCAGGAATTAATTTGATCAATAAATTTGATTACAAAATCGAACATGTTTTAGTTAATTCCACGAATCTTTTTACCATGCAATGTGGAAAAAAGAAAGAAAAGGTAGCTTGTCAAGTCGGACACGACATTCCCAACGACTATATTCGCCTTAATTTTCCTTGGTTCGGAACATGAAAGCCATTACACATCATGTTTGTTCTTCCTGATGGTAGCAAAATTCTTTTGATCACATGGTTAGATGGGATAATCAGGTAATCAACTCCTTTAGTGGTCCATAACCACGAGACTTAATTTAACGACTTTGATTAATCATACGTAGATAGGTGGACCAATTGTGCTTCCCCCGGAAATCGCGCTAATTACGGCGTCGGTGTCTTCAATTTCCAGAAATCTCATCTGAAAAACAAGAGAACTGCAAAGGATAAATTATTGCATGATTTGTAGCTTTAATTCTTTGATATAGAAAATTTATTCAAAGGATATCTTAGTATATACACAACTAACTAGAAATTTTATGATGATTATAACATACGAAATTTAATTAATTAATTTTTAATAAAACCAAAAAGAAATAAAATAAAAGAAAAATTATTGTCAGGCCCTTGGGATTTTGTCCGGGAACCCCTAAGCCGGAATCGAATGTTTAATTAATTAAATATTTTTGTGTGTTTAATTTGATAATTTTAATTAGAGGTTGAAGATGGAGGAGGGTTGAAGATGAGGGGAGAGAGAGGAGGGGGACCAAGGAGGAACGATGAGGAGGGAAAGAGAGAAAGGTAGCGGGAGAGAGAATATTTATTTTGTCTTTTTAAATGGGGGCATGTTTATCTTTTCACATGGTTCTTCGTCGGAGAAAAACTCGGATTCCGGCTTCAGGGACCCCAGGATATAATTTTGCCAAACTATGAAAAGTTTTTAATCGATTACCAAAATAAAGAGGACGAGTACATAATATACCAAACACTAGGAGCCTGACAATAATTTCTCCTAAAATAAACCATTGTTGGAAGTTACAAAATGTACACTCATAATCGCCATAATCATGGATTCATAGGTGAGTTCATGATGTAACTTTCCTATTTAGTGGGAGCAATTCGTAGAATCTCTAATGATTACGGGCGAGCATATGGCGAACAATTGGACGATATCTTTCTGGGTTCTATAAAAAGGGATGGAATTGACAAGCGAAGGTGAACGCGAGCGCAACCAAGAGCGCGTGAGTGACACGGGCGGACACACGCGAACATAGATGTTCAAATCTCTCTCAAAACACCCAGACATTTAGGCTGTGGAATTCAATCATGTTTTTGAATACGTGAGCTACGATGAACCATCGACTAAAATTCATTATGATCCTATAAAAATGAAGAATCATGTGAAATGTCTGCGATACAGCATGTATTTTACGTTATATGCCTTAAAACAAATATGCTCATATTCAGATTCATGTTTACATGAATGAAAACCATAAACATGAATTCCTTCAACCATATTAAATCCATCAAATCGTATATATTATAATATGTAATTAACTGTCCATAAATATTGATGACATTGTTTGATTTGCCAAAAAAGTAAGCTGACTTGCCAAAACTATAAAGTATAGACCAAACAATACAATCGTATCTTATGAGAATTCACTACTAAGTAATCGAGAAGTTAATATATAAATTGGTACATATTTACAACCTATCAGGTGTGAAATTCTCTTTTGACTAGGACATGTTTCTTGATTAGTTTATTTTATATCAGACACTCACTTACAAATTAATATAAGTTTAAATCGGATAAAAATTTTAAATGGTGACATTAATTATTCAAGTTTAAAACTTTTTTATTAAAATAAAATAACTTTCTTTTAGTTGTTTTGGGATAAGTTGATTCCTTAAGCATTATAATTTATAAAATGAATAATAGTTACGAAGATAAAGATCGAATTAACGTTCGAAAGAACGTCCTTAATTAGTCAGATGCACTAATGGGATGGGATTTCACATCGGTCGATCTACAAGCCTACAACTTCGTAATCCAAATCACATCATTAGCTTAGTGGTTCATTACCTAAATTGATTGTTAACCTAACTGATTAAAAGATTAATTACTTCCTGGTTTCATACTATTGAAGCCATTATCCCCAGAATTTTGGATTTTATTGTTTGCACACAATTAATGAAAAGCTAAAGGATGTCTCTAGTACAGTAGTCGATCTATGTCAAGAAAATTTATTTATTAATGTATAATAATATTTATATGAGTAGTGACTCTCCTTAGGCTATCCACACCTTGTGTAAAAGGTTATGAAATAAATAATTAGTTTTTTCTCTCATTTACATACAATCTAACTAAATATTTTCCTCCCCCCTCAAAAAAAAAAACTAAATATTTTCCTATTTATATTGGTGATGTGGTCCAACTAAGTTACCAAATAAATAATTAATTTCTCTATCATCCACATACATATATTATATATATATATTTTTATAAAAATTTGATTAATTGAGAGTAAAATATATATTAGTTGAAAATATTGGGATCTATTTATTGACTATAAAAAATATAATTTTTTATATTTTTATCGAATAATATTGTGCTTAGATTAAATTGAGAAAAAAAATGAATAATAAAATATTGGTGCCCAGGGCATATGTCAGGAGCTGGGCTACGAGTTTTTTTCTCCATGGTGCTATCGTGCAGATATATTGTGAATATGGCGTCGATATTTTTTTAATCATGGATTCGGTGTCCACGTAGGACTACCGATAAAAAACTCGTATGTTGGACGAGGATACGGATTTTTATCAGTATTCTGCCAACATACGGATTTTCAACCGGTATCCATCATACAAATTTTCAAGCGGTATGTCGCCTGGATATCGGTTAAAAACCCGTATCTTGGTCAAATATGACAAAAAATGCGTTTAGCCTTGTTGGTCAAAAACACTTCGTCTTGTCCCAAAGAACATGAGTTCAAATCCACTCTTTGACAATATTAATTGTGCCATTTTGTTTTTCTAACTAGAAGTATTATATAAATTAATTTATTATTATTTGATAATGAAGTCTAGATAGTCAACTTGACCTCAAGTACTACTTCAAAGGTCATGGGTTCAATTCTTGAACTTTATATTTTTATTGTAATTTTTTTACACTAAGGGTCGAGAGTAGTGTGAACTATTTTATAAATGTCGAGAATCTGCATGCTCATCATATTAATCTAAAACTTTGGATTATTTATTAATATTATAACAATATTATATTCTACTAATTCTCAAAATCACAATGCCAAAAAAATTTATGTTTGTCATAGAAAAATATCTCTCCAAACTGCTATTAAACATAGAGTCAATAATAGGTGAAATACATTGTTTGATTTTGTTTCCACTCTCGCATTCTTATAATAAAGGGGATTGATATTTTTTAATCTATTTCAATTAAAGTGATTGACATTTTTTAATCCATTTTAATTAAGGTAATTATTTATTATTATTTTTTTAAAACTTAATCACAAAAAATTTCAAAAAACACCATTTGAAAGAGTATAGGTTCAAATGTTATTCTTTATAATACTTTTTATCTATTATAATTAAGATGAATTAGTTATTACTATTTATTAAAACAAAATTACGAAAAAAAATCAATTTCAAGAATTGAACCCATGCCTTTTCACATTCAAGTAGTACTTGGGACCAACTTGACTATCTAGAATTGTTTGTTAAATAATTATAATTTAATTTATTTATAGTACTTCTGTGATACCCCAAAAATGATATGTTCTGTCTGAAAGCCTTAAGTGATTTGATTAGTACTATCCATACCAACAAGATGCACCTTCTTTTCTGGCACACATCTTAAGACAACTCCAAGGTTAAACGCGTTTGGCCGAGAGTAGGATCAGGATGGGTGACCTCCTGGGAAGTTTTTCGGGATGCGTGTGAGTGAGGAAAAAATACGCTGGAAAAGACTCGTGTTAGTCTGTGGAGACAGTCGATCAAATCACGGGGCGTTACAACTTCTAAGTAGCAAAATAAAATGGCAAGTTAATATCGTCAAAGAGTGGATTCGAACCCACGTTCTTTGGAAGAAGTGGAAGTGTTTTTGACGAACAAGGTTAGACACATTTTTTGTCATGTCTGACCAAAATACGAGATTTTAACCGGTATCCAGACAACATACTGCTAACCCGTATGATAGATACCGATTAAAAATTCGTATGTTGATAGAATACCGATAAAACACCTGTATCCTAGTCCAACATACGAATTTTTTTATCGATAGTCCTACTTTAAAAAAAATCTCGACGCCATATTCACAATATATGTATACAGTAATACTATGCTGACAAAAAACCCCGGATGAGAGCCCCTACGAGTAATTTTTCAAAAGGGGGTTTATTTCCCCGACAATTCCCTGAATGGGGTTGTCAGGAGATGTTTTCCTTGTCTGGGGTCGAGCCAGAAATTGCTCAGCGAGGAGCATTTTTCCTTCGCACGAAACCGTGCCCGGGCAGCGCGTTTTTTATTTTGTCAAAAACCGCTCCACGGGGAGCATTTTTTGGTTTACCAAAAACTGCTCCACCGGGAGCGTTTTTTGGTTTGCCCGTGACAACACAAATTGGAAGTGGTTGCAGATTTAACCTTGTCTTTTCTCTTCCTTAGTAATATTCGAAAAATAATTAACCAAGTGATATTCATTAAATTGGTTATACGAAGGACCCGGTGTATCTTAATTATTACTACTAATTATTAGTCCGTTTGGGTTATTCCCTTTAATGGTTTGACATTTACTGTTTCTTTGTCAATAACGTGAGCAATCATTAAATACCGGGAAGCAGAACGGAAGTGGGTTTTGGTTTCTAGTATATTGGTCGGACTAATTCATATTCTTGAGAATTTTGAAATTTTACAAAAAAATTTAATAAATATTTAACACTGTTATATTTTTAAAAATTCAAACTCGATAATCCATTAAATTAGAATATTTTTTTTACCATTTGATCTAAGTATTTCTTTCTATGAACGAAAAGTGGGTTGGCGTATAACATTAAATATGGTGGGTCTATTTGGAGAGTTGTCCCTTGTAATTTATGCGATTTTTAAGACCATTTAATTACTTGCATATTGTAGCTGAAGATACGTGTTAGCGGGATGTAATTAGTCTGAAATATCCAAAAACCGGCAAACCAAAAAATGCTCCCCGTGGAGCGGTTTTTGGCAAAACAAAAAACACGATGCCCGGGCAGCAGTTTCGTGCGAAGCAAAAACGCTCTCCGCTGAGCAGTTTCTGGCTCGACCCCAGACAAGGAAAACATCCCCTGACAATCTCATTCAGGGAATTGTAGGGAAAATAAACCCCCTTTTGGAAAATTACCCAGCCCCTACGGGGCCTGCACACTGTCGGGGCGAGGCTTTGCTTTTTATATATTTTTTCTTTGTTCTATCCTTAACCTCGTTGCCATTGGGCACTATTGGGGATAGTTTTATATGATTTGTGACTCTCCGGAAATTATAATCGAAGATTTTATTAAAAATTTTATCGTCGTAAAATTTACTGAAAAAAACCATAAAAAACAAAGTATCTACTACTATGCAAAGTATACCACTCAATCCATACAACGTCTCTACTGCTATAAAACTCGTCATTGGTTGTTGAGCGTTTTATTCTCTTACTGATATGAAAATGGTTTTTTCTCGACCGCCGGCCAGCTTGATGTTTATATTTGTAAACCAAATTACACGTCATTTTTTTATACGTAAAATTTTATGTTCCTTTAAGGGAACCATTAAAAATAATCACACAGCATCATCTAAGACACTAGATAAATATCTATCATAACAAAAATATGATAAATACATTTTCAAAATTATCCCTTAGTGACACCAAAGTGTTCTAACCAAAAATTGGAACCAGATTTATTCATGAAAACTCGTTTCCAGGACGATTATGGGTAGCCTATTTGCTAGACCATTTTATCATAACTGGGTAGACCATTTTATCATAATCGGGTAGATCACTTATCATAACCAGGCAGACCATTTTATCCAACCTAATTTATCCGGGACGGACTCAGTTTATCTGAGACAGTCCCGTGAAACCATTTTATCATAACTGAGTATATAATTTTATCATAATCGAATAGACCATTTTATTCTGCAAGACGGTCCTGACGTATTTTTATACGTACGAGACCAAATCCAACCCAAAAATTACACATGACATCTTTCAATTTTTGTTTCACTAGAATAAATATCCATTACGAAAGATTTTATTTTTATATGCATGTAGATCCCATGAAAAAAATCTCATTATAACTAATGTTACTTTTCTGAATAAAATCCATAGTTATAAGTCTACGTTTTTGGAACAAGTTGAATTTTATTTATCCAAAAAAAACTCCAAGACAGCAAGACAAACTTGCTATTTGTGTTTATAGGTCTAATTTCGTTCGATAACGTTAATGGGGCAACAAAAAAAAGTGAGAAATCAAATCCAATTTCTTCCGGGTTTATAGCTAACATAATATTTAGAAAAAGAGAGTCAACCCATTACCTGTTATAACCAGATAACAATATTCTTTAGCTGAATATCCATGGCCTTAGCTACTCTGATATACCTGTGTCTGTGACTCACCTGCCATCAATGCTAATGCACATGGAGGGTCCTTCAATTTGCAGCCCCCTTGTGAATATTTTAAATGTATAGCCTGCAATTAAAACAGCGTGGGCGCGATCAAATTTGTTTATCTTCTAATTTTTTGATATTTATAATTGAATATTATTTTGTTCTTAAAATTTGAATCAAAATCTTCTTAAGAAATTTTTTTAAGTTTCTTACTATTTGTATTAACTACGGAAAGAGATTAGATCAGTGACAGTATTTTTTGGGTGGAGATAGTAACAAGGTTTGAATTTATTAATTTTTAATAAAATTAAGATAAAAAGGTGATTATAACTATTAACGATTAAATAAACCATCTTTTAGTTCAGGATTATGGTTTGTAATTCCCATTCCCAATAGAATATTACTGTATCTTGCAGTGCACTACAACGGTAACTATATTTATATAGGTACATATATGTCCACCTGTATTATTTTCTTTAATCAGTGAGCTTTTTTTGAGAATTTTTAATCAGTGAGCTTTTTTTTTCAGTGAGCTTAAGCATCTCTTTTTCCTGAAGTTGGGCCCTTTAACTTGTAGGAAACAAATTTCTTGCGGTGGGATCGTGGTACTGGCGGCCATTTAATTACTCGGATACGAGGAAAGGCACACGGATCGCTTTTAACTAGGATTAGTTCATTTCATAAGATGTAATCTTTTCTTTTCAAAAAATCTGACTTGTATCGGAAGTTGTTTAAGGAGATTTTGAATTCTAATTTTAGGAATATAAAAATATACCATTAAAATTGTGGCTCCTAAATAAGTTTGATAGTGTTTGAATCTGAATAGATTTCGATGGTAGTTAATTTCACGTAATTAGGTCGATGGCCTACTGGATTAATATTATATAGTAAAAGTCCTTTCATCCTCTGCCATAATTTATTAAGTTACCGACCAATGAAAACGATATCCACATGCGCTTGTATAAGCTTGTTGTCTAATTTTCTCGTTGCGATGCATGTATAAACACACACCAAAATATGTATAAGCTTTTTGTCTAATTTTGTCGTTGCGAACTTGCGATGTATGTACAAACACACACCAAAATATGTATAAGCTTTTTTTTTCCCACCAAAAAATGTATGTACAAACACACAAGATTTTGACTAGATTTAGTTGGCTGAAAAGAGAAAATTGGTTTCTTTAGAACCCACATAGCAATCAACACGTTGTTTGTTTTCATGATTATACAGAATTTCCTTCTATACTCTTTTTATCTAATACCACGTATATCTAAATACTCACTAACCGACTAATCCAATTTGAATTTGAATAATTTTTAAATAGCGCAATAGTATTTAACATTTTTGCCTTCTACATTCTATGCATATTGGAATCATATACATAAGTAAATACATATATATATATATATATATATATATATATATATATATATTTATTTATTTATTAACCGAGGTAGTTGGCTAACATGGACACATGAACCAAGCACAGACCTCTCTTGTTCAATTCCATACGGTCATTAATAATATTCCCACTACAACCCATTTCATTAAGTTTATCTGCCTCTTTCCTTCCATAACTATTCTCTAATGAGCTCCTTTTTCCCTACAATATAAATCATATGGAGATAAATTAATTCGTATAAAAAGCATAATTTATATTAAAAAAATAACCGAACGAGAGTAAAATTCGTAAGGAGGATGAGAAGTTTTTTTTGTGGTCATGAGGAGAATTAGAAGTTTACCAGGCTAGATATACTGAAATGATCATTATCAGCTCTCCAAGCTGGATTTATCTCAGCTGCTCCAAAATCACTCACCTATAATTAATCCAAAACGGAATAGAAGTTATTATGTAAATGATGTGGAATATTGTTGGCGGGGTTCGTATCAGAAACACAAGATTTGATTTGTCTAGTCTTAAATTATTGGTTTAGAGCCAAACCTTGGGGCTATTAACAGGAGAACTGGCAGTGTCTTCAAGGGAATCATCATGAGAAATAATCTCATTTGTCCTTGTCTTCCTGAACTTCAAACTCCTGATTGGTATATTGGAAGGAGAGGCCTCAAAGGAAGATTTCCTTGGTGGGAAAGAGGCAGCATCAGAGACCATGGAAGGGCTACCAATTTCAGCACTAGAACTGGACCTCTCATGCTCATCTCTACCAACATAATTGGAGAAGTCTTCAAAATAAGATGTCCACCCACTTTCTTCTTGATGATCATCACCAGGATGACTGGTGGTGTGTATGGTGTTCTCTTGTGGGTTGGTGATGTTTAAAGTTCTTTTCAATGATGAAAAATGGTCCATATTGTTCATGGCTAGAGAGAGAGAGAGAGAGAGGAAAAATTGGAAACTGGCTAGGTGGTATTAGTTAGGGAAAGGTTAGGAAGAAGGCTTTTCCCCAAGGAGGAATTTATAACAAGGGATAAGGAAATTTATTTTTTTATAACATCTGGTTCTCATACGCGCGACTGACTTATCCATGTTTGAATTGGGTAAATTTTTTGAAAAGTGACAAGCTATTCTAACAAGTATTTATCATTGTTATATTTTAACGACTGATCAAATTAGAACAACGTCATCAACGATTGATATGTGCTTATTATTGATATTTATTTTATAAAGTATATAATTGCAAGAGATGGAGATGAGAGAAAGGGAAGCCATGAAATAGAATCTTGGTTTTCCTGGTGGGCCCCTGGGAGTTGTGGAAGTTAAACTTGGCAGTTGCAACAGAGAGAGAGAGAGAGAGAGAGAGAGAGAGAGAGAGAACGTGCAAGAGTAGAAAAATGAAGAGATAAAGCAGCGAAGGGTTGACCTTTATGGTTCAGGTCCTTCAGGATGTGGGATTTGCTTCCCATGTTTAACCGAGAAGCTCTTTTCTTCGTTGTGAAAGTGTCATGCGTGCAAGGACTTTCATTTTTTTTTCAAACAAAGAACGAAAAAAATCATATTCTTCACTTAGACTCCTTACTCTAAGCGGGGTAGAATGCGAAAGATGATGGGGTATACCTTGTCAGCCGGCGATGGTACAAGTTTGGATATCTAGTTTCTCCGCCATTCAATCCCATGTTGCCCTTCTAGGTTGTAAGCAACAAATATGGAGTGTGGATGTAATGTACTAGGCAAATGTGGTGTTAAATTATGCTTAGCAATATTAAACGTCAAGATAGGAACTTCCATATCGGATTTTCCAGCGAAGAAGTTTACTAATGCTGGCAATCGCAACTTCGATTTTATACTACATAAAATGTAATTATTACATATAATAAAATTTTACTTATGAAAAAAGAAAAAGATATGGATTTCGAGTGAGGTTGTATTGAGGTATTGAATTGAGGTTGTGCATTCTTATCGTTCAAATACTCTTTCCCTGCGGCAAGTTTTCCAGAAGATTTTATCGTGAAAGAATTTTAACGAGATTTGCGACTGCAACATCGTACTTATACGAAAGAATTTAATACGCCGTTGTAAACATGTAAACATGTAACTATGTAATTATTTATATGAAATAAAATCCACTTACAAATAACAAAGAACGGAAAAAAATTAAATGCCCAGATTAAGTGGTAGGGGCCGAGTTGTTCTAAGTCGGTACATATATATATTTTTTTCTCCATAGAATTTTTTTCTTTATTGAAAATTAGATTTGGACCAATCAATTCAGAAACTAAATAATGTCGATGCGAAAAAAGAGCAGAACGGAATTAAATGCTCTGCGACTTTATGAATGCACAATAGTATATTTTTCGAAAAAGAGGCACTCATAACATATTTTTAATCAGTCCAAACATGCCAAAACTTTTGGCCTATTCCAAATAGCATCAGCACTTTTCTTTGGTTGGTGATAAAGGATGGTCTCAGAATACAGAGAGCGTTCGTTGTCATTCTGCTGTGGATGCTAGATGCTCGGGTTGTTCGAGTTTTATTAATAAAAATATGTTGAACAACAAGTCGTTGAAATTCAGGCCTCTCAAAAAAAAAATCGACAATATTCGATTCCGAATAAACGCCTTTTCGGACCCAAGAAAACTGTGCTATCATCTTTTCATTCAACGAGAGGCCTGAATTTCGTCGACAAGGAGTACAATCATGAAACCCTACGGAGTGGACTTGTATATGTTAAAGGGGATGAGAACGTCAATTTTATGCGAGGCCCAACGTACGTCTTTACAGTACCATGAAGTCACTTGGTACTTACACCCCATCGGACAGAGCATATCCACGTCCTGTTCTTACTGCTCCCAACCTGGAATCTAATTCATCCGTGTCCCGCTTGGTCTAGATGTCGGCCCCATCATCCTCTCGCTTAATGGGTTTCCGGTGGAGCGTCAGCGTCTCTTCATCTCCTTGGCAAAATTTGCTCGTGGTGGTGCCAAGGCCGCTGCGTCCTCCGCGACGGTCGACGGGGGGGTCACGGGCTCCGCGCCCCCTGCAGCAGCTCGCCCCTCCTGGGCTCTTCCCGAGAAGGCAGTTGCAAATGTCTCTGCGGTGCGGCTGGAGACCTCTGCATCCATTCCCTCAGAAGCATTAGTGGACGATTGGCTGTTTCGCAGTGTGGCGGCGGCTCTTCTCACTGCGGGACATTCGTGATCGGCCGAGGCTTCGCGGAGTTGGGTAATCTTTTTGAAGCCTCTTTTCAAGATTATGTAGAAAAATCTATTGGCTGCCGCTGTAGGTTTTCCCGCTCCTCTCCTCCCTCTGAGCGCTTTTAGATTGGTGACTAGACCTCCGCTTGTGGATGTGGCATCGCCTCCTGATGTCGATGCGCTTGGCGTTGAGGTTGAGGTGCTTGACTGTAATACCCTAGTCCTTAAATCATATTTGTCTCACTTAAGTAAAGTATACTTAGTCATTTTGACCTATTGGATTAGTAGTTGGAATTACATTGCTATGTAAATAGAGTGCCAAAGATAGTTGGAAGGAATGTATTTTGGTCTATCGGACTACCTCGAATAGTTTCAAGGATGATGTGAGAAGCTGATCACAAGTTATCCATCCGGGATCCCAAATAAAATTACTAAAAATGGTGTGGAAAGGTAAGAAATGGATTTATAAGCTTTGGAAGACATGAATTTATCATGCTAGCAATTTGGACCAAGCCTAGCAAGTGGATAAACAACACATTATGTTGTCGATTCTTTAAGCACTTCGGTTGGTCTTCTCGGTCTTTAATTCAACAAGGATTCATGTTTCTACACCTTTATGAAGTGTGTTTTTAGCCATAGTGTTCAATTTGATTGTGGGACAAATGTAAAGAATGCTTGTAAATCTTTTTGGTTCTTAAAACAGTATGATTTTGTAAAGTTTAAAAATATGGCTAGAACCATTTTGCGCTGTAAACGATTTAGGGTCTAGCGCCGGTCACCGACCCCGAATTTGGGTCGTGACAGACTTGGTATCAGAGCCCTAGGTTAGAGCCTTTTTTGAAATAAAGATTCAACTATTTTTAATTGTGCTATGGAGCATATGATTTCTCATACCTTTGCGTTCCTTCCATCTGTGTCGTTTGCTCGTGCCTTAATCTTTTTTGTTTCAACGGATATTTGTTTCTGTTTGAATATGTTGGTGTGATGAATATGAAATTTTGGCAACTATGTTTTGCTTGAGATGCGAGATATTTGTGTTTGAAATTCTTATGTATTGTTGTTCTCGCAAAGTATTTACTCTACATTTTGGTGAGGATTCTTGTATATTTGTATATATATTCCTTTGATGGGTTCATTTGAGTAGATATATTTATATATATGAAAATCATTCATTGGGTGAGATTTTGATGAAGTGACTGATCACCACTTTGTCCAAATCATCTAAACACCCTTATATATTTGATTTCTTCCTATATATATTGGGCCATTATTTTCATCTCACCAAATCATTCTTTGTGCTTTGGGAATCTATTTTTTTGAGTTTAAATATGTTTGAAAAGAGAAAGTTATGAACAACGTTATGTGGAAGGAGAATACATGAGAAATTAAGTCATACGTATGCTTTGGAAATAAATATGTGAACATATGTGGGAGGTTACCTAGTGAAGCAGCAAATTATGGCCCAGCGGCGGGTAAGAATAGCCGATTGATGTTGGCTTCACTAGAGTAGCACTCCGGATTTCCATATATATTGATATGTATTAAAGCATGATATTGCATGGCCTTCATTTATTCTTGGTGATTGTATGTTTGTCATATGCATTTGGTTTTCTATTGGGGTCTATATAGTCTTTATTTTATTACACTAAGTGCATCATTTGGACTATATTTTATGAGATATTTGATACAACTTTGATGGTTGCTCATTTTCCTAGACATACAATATGTGTATCAAAAATGGTTTGATCTAACCCAATTGGAGTGTGTGATCATGATATGATGGCATATCTGTAAGTTGTACATAGACGGACAAGATATATTGGTTGACTCATATGTGTTGGATATTAAGGACTTTGATATAATTTGAGAATGGTATGGTTATATTCGTATCACACGACATTGAATTATTCTAATAAGATTATGATGTTCAGGCCAAAGGGCGAGCCAAAATTTATGTTTCTAGGTTATGTGATTGTAATTCCAGCAAGGCTTATCTCACATTTGAAGAATTACAGATTATTAACAAAGGGTTGTGCAATTTATTTGGTTGTTGTTAAAGAAGCTGATGAGATTACAGATAAGACAACAGTTGATAGAATCATTGTAATAAAAGAATTCTCAGATGTGTTCTTAGCTTACTTATCGAGTTATCACATCAGAGAGAGAGCATCAGTTTTGTAGTGATTTGATGCAAGGGACATAACCAATCTCTACACCACCATATCGTACGTCACTGCTGAGTTAAAAGAGTTAAAGGTATGAGTTCATGGCTTATTAGATAAGTGTTATATTTTGCCTGGCATTTTTCGTGGGGTGCTTCAATGTTGTTTGTATAGAAGAATGGTTAGAGATTGCAGTGTTGTATTGACTATCACAAGTTGAATAAGGTACAGAGGATTATAATCATTTAGTAATTACTTAATATTTTGGTAAAAGTTTTTATTATATTGGTATATATTATTCCTTTGAAATGTCCATTTGAGTATATATGTATAATTTTTTAATTGGCAAATTTTGATTATGTGACTGGCCAGCACATCATCAGAACACCCTTATATAGTTGGTATATCCTTACGTATTTATAATTTGGGCCATATCATATGATTGGATAGAACTTTACCATTTGTACGAGTGTATACTATTGTGAGTTCAACAGATGTCACCAAGGTTCATAGTAATATGGTTATGGTTTGAATGGAAGTCAGATTCGGGTATATACTATGACAATAAAAGATACATATGCTAAGAACACTGTTGTGTCATAATTTGGTATTGGGGTAAAATATGGATCTGATATACGTTGTTACATAATTATTGCTATGGATACTTGGACATGGTAAAGCAGATAAGAGAATAAAAATTGATTATGGATTTGGTTATTGTCGTAGAGAGTATTTGAATGTGATTTAGGAAGAACATCATAAATATCTTTGATTTTTATTGTTAATAATGTGGGAACATCAAGTATATGCCAAGTTTTCTATAATTAGATTTTGGATGCAAAAGTGTATTGGTAAGACATATTCCGACCAAGAGTGTGATAGATTACAAGTTGAAACTTACAATTGGTATTGGTCTTACATTCGAGGTCAGAACAATATTATGCTTCAAGAGTGGGTTTGAGGTGTGTCCTCAAGCAACCTGAGAATGTACCTATGTTTGTGGGTCAAGTAAAGAAGAATGAGAAGAATTATCCAGAGATCAGAACTATAGTCTTTGCACTTAAGGCATAAAGATATTTTTTATATAAAGAGAAGTTTGAGATAATTTGTTTCAGATTTTAATAATTTTGTGAAGTAGGAGTTAAGTTAGAAATTTGAGACTATTAAGAAATTTCCTAAGCTTTTGACATAAGTTCACATATGACCTATCTTTCGAAATTGAGTTATGAAATCTTAATGTAAGGACCTAGAGACTAGTGAGCTTGTGATACAAGTTAGAAATGATGGATTGCCAAGCTTGCGACTTTGACAAATGGTGTATTATATTTTGGTGATATAGATATTAGAGATGTAGTGTGCAAATGTGAGCAGATCAGATGAATCTATTTGGAATGCTTCTGGTTACTCGGAGATGTTATGATTCTGTGTTAGAGATAATGGACAAATTGACTACGTCTGATTATATTCTTCCAATAAAGAGAACTTATGATGATGCTAAGTTTAATCAGTGATTCAAATTTTTAAGATATGATGTGAGCTATTGCTGTCTACATTCAAGAAAGTTGAGACCATTATGATTATGATGAACATTTCTGGATTAAGTGATTGACAATGGAGATAAGTTAGGATCACTAAGTTGGTGAGGATACATGAGACTTAGAAGAGACATTTGGAATAAGTATTCACTTCTATTCACATAGCAATGTAAGTGAATGAACATTCAATTAAAGTAAATTCGGGGACAAATTTTTATAAGGAGGGAAGAATGTAATACCCTAGTCCTTCAATCATATTTGTCTGACTTAAGTAAATTATACTTAGTCATTTTGACCTATTGGATTAGTATTTGAAATTATATTGATATGTAAATAAAGTGCCAAAGATAGTTGGAAGGAATGCATTTTGGTCTATCAGACTATCTCGGATAGTTCCAAGCATGATGTGAGAAGTTGATCACAAGTTATCCATCCGGGATCTCAAATAAAATTATTAAAAATGGTGTGGAAAGGTAAGAAATAGATTTATAAGCTTTAGAAGACATGAATTTATCATGCTAGCAATTTGGACCAAGCCTAGCAAGTGGATGAATGACACATTGTGTTGTTGATTCTTTAAGCACTTCGGTTGGTCTTCTCAGTCTTTAATTCAATAAGGATTCATGTTTCTATACCTTTATGAAGTGTGTATAGACATAATTTGATCTTCTAAAGATTCTAGATCAAGCTCAACAAAGTCTATTCAATTAATTCACAAGTGTTATGAAGATAGTTGAGTAAATTCGGACAGCAGTAGTACTTCTTGGTAAATTAGGCACAACTTTCTCAATATTATTCTAAATTTGATAAATAAATATAATTTAGAAACTAGACACATAGGGCTACAATTAGTTAGTTGACAACTTTTAAAAAAAGTAACGAAAATTGGTGAAAAATGGGATTCAAAATACTAAATTCTAATTAGGCCACATGAGAGGTTGAACCAATCACTAGTTAACAATTGTCAAACATGTAAAGTGACATAAGGAGAAAATATCTAAGGCTTCTTATCCTTCTAAAGACTATAAGGCAAGGAAATATCCAGAAAATAAGAAGGAAACAAAAGGTAAAAAAAGTCATAAACTGAAATAGAAGAGAAAGGGGAGAGAGAGCAAGAAGAAAGAGAAAGAAATAGGGTAAGAAAGAACGGCTTAGTAAGCTATCTTATGCTTTGATTTGGACTTCTATTTCTTTCAGAGAGTTTTAGAGAACTTAAAGATCTTTCTAATGATATATCATATGTTCTATTTGGATCAAGGAATGAACAGGAAATTAGTTTTGAACTATAGACTGATTATTGTAGTATTTAGTTGAGCGGGTAGCTGAAAAGTGCTTGGTAAGTCTACTTGAAATCCGAATTGAAATTTGATGTCTTCTTACAGATTGTATATGACTCAATTATCTTTCTAAAAATATATTATATACTCTGTTTGGATAAAAAAATTATCCTAAAAGCTCTGTTGAATGTCAGACTGACTGGCTGGGTTTAAAATTGAGGTAGTTGAAGAAGATGTGATCGATAAGCATATTTCGGCTTGGAAATATAATTTTTATGAAATATAAAAGTTACAGAGTACTCAAAGATATTTCTAAAGCTATATTATTGTCTAATTTTGACAAAGAAATAAGCCCAAAATTATTGTTGCAAAATAAACTAACTGCTGAGTTTCAGAAATAAGGTGGTGCATGAATAATAAATTGGTAAGTTATTCTCTGGACTTCTAAGTTTTTTTTGGACTTGTGTGATGTTTAAAGAACAGAGTAATAGTATTTGGAAGGAGATATGGGCTTATTTTTGTATAATATCAAGTTATATGGCTGCTTTTCGATGTTAGAAGTGATTAGGCTTATCGTGTGCTCGGTATTAATTTTGTTGATAAAACAGATTTGTAAGTACACTTCTGATAATGAAAAAATGTTGTACAGGTTATGTACATGTGGATGAGTGAATAATGGACCATAGATTGAAGGAGAATAAAGTCAGAAAATGAGTATTCGTCGAGCGGTCTTCAATTGTGTAAACATATAAATCACAACAACTTTGGTTTGTTTGATACATGTGCATATTTCAGACTTAATTATGTGTGTCTCATGATATGGTATTTGGTTATGAAGTCATCATGTTCATACATATTGTGTTTGGTCATCTTTGTATTGGTTTATGAAATGTGTGGTATATGTGTATAGCCAGCTAGAGAACATGTATTTCCTAGCTTGTGGCTGCTTTGATATGTATTTGGATATGTGGCCAATATATTTTGGTCTATGTGAATTTTGGAATGTTTGGTACGTTGTTTGTGTGATGGCGGATGATGAGGTCTACCCGTGACCAACCGGAGCTGTTTGTATATGTGCACATATACTGAGTATACAAAGATTCTGATATGATATGTTTGGCCAGCGGGTTGGTTTCTGATGGCGCCTTTAAGATATGGTATCCTCGTGTCGTCGGCGTGGGAGTGACACTATTTAGGCCTATCTGAAGTTCATCAGATATGTGTTATATGTTTGTGAAGGTCTATCTGAAATTTTGGTTATGTTTATGAAGGTCTATCTGAAATTTTGGTTATGTTTGATATGTGATTACTTTGATACCTTATTTGTGAGATGGTCTTTTTTGTCTTAGCTTTGTGTTCGTATTGGTTGGGTTTGATATGTGACATAGTTAAGTTCTATCTCTCCCACATGTATCTGACGTAACTGAAATATTATGTTCTATGTGCTTACGGAGTGTTCCAAAACACTCACCCACTTTCTCTAGTTTTGCAGGTTCTTTGTCTAGCAGCTCTGTAGCCATAGTGCTCAATTTGATCTTGGGACAAATGTAAAGAATGATTGTAAATATTTTTGGTTCTTAAAATATGTATGATTTTATAAAGCTTAAAAATATGGCTAGACTTATTTTGCATTGTAAACGGGTTAGGGTCTAGCGCCGGTCACCGACCCCGAATTTGGGTCGTGACATTGACTTTGAGCCACAGCCCTTTGATCCATCTACTACGCTCCCTGATGTTTCATCGCCTTTGTCTCCTAGTACGACTAGTTTGGTTTGTGCTGCCATTAGGGATGTTGTATGCCCTCTACCTACAGTCGTGTCGCTGCCTTCAGTTGGGACTCTGAGGGTGGATGTATCTCCAGTCCCCCCCCCCCCCCCCTCCTTCACCTGTGTTGCTTCCAGTTGTTGGCTCTTTGCCTTTAGATGAGTTAAAAGTAGCTGATAAACATCCTGCAGTGGTGTTGGTTGCCGTCTAGGAGTTGTAGTCCTCTATCTTGGACGGTGTCGACTTGGTTGTGGATCAGGTTCTTTTGTCTCACATTGTTGGTAGTTCTGTTGGGGATGTGATGCTCTCTTCGGATGCAGTGCTGCTCAATTCAGTTTGTTCTTAGCCTGCTTTGAATGTGTTGGATATGGATGTAGTGACTCTTCCGATTAGTTCTAATGTGGTTTTAGAGGTGGATGCATGGTTTGCGCGGCTTCTCTCTGTTTCGAATGATGGGCTAGATGTCGTACCGCAGCCTCTTTCTAACCCTAGAAGGACTCGCAAGCGTGCTTCAGTTTTGCCAATGCCTATCCCGACTAGGTCAGTTGTCGTGTTCGGAAACCCTCGGTTAAAGTCGATGCCCTTATAGAACTTCCGTTGCGGAATTCAATTATTAAGTCTCCACCAAATCCACCGTTGGCTTTTGGCCTCGGCTCGATCATAGATGGTATGGAGGTCCAAGACGAGGAGCTCCGTGCAGAGCTTTCTCTTGAAGCTTGGCGTCTCACGGGAAGAGAAAACTTCACATATCCTCCATGAGATCAAACTCGCGGCTTATCGTCCGGTGCTCTCCTGGTCGTTTGATCCTCCTTGATTTTGTGGTACTTTCGGTCCCTGTTTTGGCTGCAGTAGGCTCTCTGGTCCTTTTCTTGTTTGGCTTGCTGTGTTGAGAGTTTTTTGTTGGTTTTTCGTCCAGAAGAGTTAGATAATTTTATCTAGTATGTTCTATTTTGATAGTTATTATCTAGCTCGTTCTTAATGTATCTCTGGTTGTAATTATCTTGGGGCTTTCTTTCGAGGAGTAATACACTTTTATTTATAAAAAAATAGGGAAAAGTCTACTTTAGTACCCTGTAGTATCGCCCAAAATACCTTTAGTACCCTATGGTAAAAAACTGATCAATCGAGTCATACTTATTCCAATTAACATAAAAAAGGTCCTCGGGCAGCTGCCCGGACCTGCCCGAACCTACCCGAACCCTGCCCAAACTACGTGACCAGCCACGTCACCAAATTTTGATGACGTGGCACCACGTGGACATCCATCTCCTTCCCTCCTCCTCCTCCTCCACTCCGCCTCCTCCTCCCCTCCGCGTCCTCCTCCTCCTCCTCCGCGTCCTCCTCCTCCTCCTCCTCGTCCTCCTCCTCTGCTTCCTCCTCCTCCTCCTCCTCATCCTCCTCCTCTGCGTCCTCCTCCTCCTCCTCCTCCGCGTCCTCCTCCTCCTTCTCCTCCTCCGCATCCTCCTCTTCCGCTTCCTCCTCCTCCTCCTCGTCCCCCTCTCCGCATCCTCCTCCTCCTCCTCCTCCTCTGCATCCTTCTCCGCCTCCTCCGTGTCCTCCTCCTCCTCCTCCTCCTCCGCGTCCTCCTCCTCCTCGTCCTCCTCCTCTGCGTCCTCCTCCTCCTCCTCCTCCTCTCCGCGTCCTCCTCCTCCTTCTCCTCCTCCGCGTCCTCCTCCTCCTCCTCCTCCTCTCCGCGTCCTCCTCCTCCTCCTTCTCCTCCCCGCGTCCTCCTCCTCCTCCTCCTCCTCCCATCGTCCTCCTCCTCCTACTCTCCAAGTGGCGCCACGTCATCAAAATTTAGTGACGTGGCTGGCCACGTAGTTCGGGCAGGGTTCGGACAGGTTCGGGCAGGTCCGGACCTGTCCGAGGACTTTTTTGATGTTAATTGGAATAAGTATGACTCGATTGATCGATTTTTTACTACATGGTACTAAAATAATTTTGGGCGATACTACGGAGTACTAAAGTGGACTTTTCCCAAAAAAATAAACAGTTAGACTAACTGTTAGGTACGACATCGGTCCTAGGAGCTAATTGATTTATGAGTTAATAACTGTTAGGTACGACATCGGTCCTAGGAGCTAATTGATTTATGAGTTAATCTATATATATATATATATATATATATATATATATATATATATATAATAAGAAGTGTTATTTAAAAAAAACTAAACAGTTGTTTCGAAATATTCAGTCCGTTAAATATTTAGATCAACTAGTAAATAAATTATTATAATTTAATCCAGATGTCTCAGTTTGAAATATTGTGAATACAATAGCGGGATAAATTTAGCTGTAGATATTTTATTTAACATTTGAATATTATAAGAAAATACGTTTAGACTTTGATGCATTTGTTGGTAAAATAAATTAATTGGTCCCGTGAGGAAGATGACTTGAAACAAGTAGCCGAGACATTTTACGCGGCAAGCACGTTAATGTCTAGACGAGACATACTTTGAAATATCTAATAATAAACATATGATTAAATTTTTTTTGGGTCTTTATTTTTCCATGTTGGACTGGACCATGAGTCACCCATTATTGGGCAAAAATGG
This sequence comes from Hypericum androsaemum, assembly GCA_963995505.1. Taxonomy (NCBI): domain Eukaryota; kingdom Viridiplantae; phylum Streptophyta; class Magnoliopsida; order Malpighiales; family Hypericaceae; genus Hypericum; species Hypericum androsaemum. Next base: position 16,329,355 of record OZ023185.1, read on the forward strand.
GTCCAAGCCCATTAGGCCCAAAAGCCATTGGGCTTTTGGGCCAACACGTGGACGCCACGTGGCAAAGCTAGTTGATAGCTTCACCACGTGGCGCCACGTGGATGACACGTGGCACACCTATGTGAGCTGGATCTCCCTATAAAAGGGAGAAATTACTGGTGATTAATTTGTAACTTTTCCCATTCTGAGATATACACTTCAGAGAGCTTTTTTCAGTTTAGTCCCTGTAGTTCTCAGATTTAGCAAAGCAAGAAAAATCGTGGAAATTGTTTACGTATCCGATCCGTTTGTGATCGTAAACCACCAGTGACAATATCTTGTTATCCGATCCTGTTTAAAGCACGCTGCAACAAGTAAGTCTTGTTATTTATTAATGAATTTATTTTATTAATTATGAGATAATTAACTCATAATTATTCGTTAATTATGCGCCCGAATTCCCTTCATTTGGTATCAGAGCCTGCTTATATATTGTTCTGGTTGTTAAATGATTCTTGAAATCAAGTTTAATTGTGTATATTTGGTTCAAAAATCGAGTTTAATGGTGATTTTTTAATGAAAATTACAATCTGGTGTACTTTATTGCAATCAATTTAAAACCAATGGAATTAAATTGAAATTTGTCCTAAAATGCGGGCAAAATTTGCGCACGCGCGAAACCATAAAGTACTAATCTGAAATTTGAATGCCGACATGGCATCTACGTGTTATGGACTTCGGTGCTATTGTTGGAAACCTTCGGGACTAAATTGAAATTTTCTATTTCAATTCAATCCCGAGGAACCCTAATCGGGCGATTTGGGGGCAATTTTACCCCCAAATCGAATTCCGTCGATTATGTCAGAAATCCGACGATTCCGACGCCAGAGATCGACGATAGTTGATTCTCCGGCGTCCCCTCATCGTTCCTATACCAGTTTTGTGGAACGACGTCACCGGAATTGTTCGATCGAAGCTCGGATCTTCACCGGTGACCGAAAGAGAGAAGACAACGGCGAAGGAGCACGGCGGCACGACGGACCGTGTGACCGGTACGGTCGTGACCGGAAGGCCATGGTGAGCCGGACGCGACCGGTGGCGGACGCTGAGTCGCCGCCGTGAGCGCGCTGTCGTTGGAGGACGATTGGAGGCAATTTTTGTCTCGTCGTCGGGGAGAGAGAAAGTAAAGGTAAAAATCTGCGAGGGACAAAATTGTAATTTTACGATTTTTCTCTGAAATATTTATACCCCGGTTCGATTCAATTGAAACTGGGCGAATTGGTCTGGTTCTTGGTTGGACCGAATTCGATTTTGGTCAACTTTGACTTAAGTCAAAATTGGGCAGAATTTTATTTTTTGTTGGATTTAATTGGATAAATTATTTTTTATTCAATAAAAATTCATTAAAAAAAATTATAAGTTAATTTTTAGTTAAGTTTTTAAGATTATAAGAATAATTTTAATGACTTAAATATATTTTGGAATAAGTTCTGAAATATATTGAACAAAATATACAATTACCTTTAAGAATCTAGAATTGAACAGATCCTTTGAATATGTGTTCATCATTTGATTAAAAATTATGTATTTTTTGATCATTGGGTAAATATGCGTATTGACCCAAAAATTGACCTGCATATGTTGCAGATTAACGATGATGAAATATAAAACGGTTGTGTACCCGAACTTTTGTGCATGTGAAATACGTGAAGGCATACTCATGTGTCGCCTTTCGAGTCGACAACCAAAGGATGATATGTATATTCTAATGGAACATATAGATTATGTTCATCAAATGATGCAGGATTGCGTCTGGGCAGGAGGATATGACCATGGAGAGGATTGGCCTTCCATGTTCCGTGATCTTTTGATCACACTCAGGATTAAGGAAAAAATAGAATTTTTCCTACAACCTGGGGATTGTTCATACAGAGATGCACTGGCAGGGTTAGTCCTTTATTTACAGAATAAAGGACTTCTGGAGGAAATGATCCCCAATCCTCCTATGGAACTACGTAGTGGACGTATGATACGTCGCTATTGTAGTCAGGGATACTTTTATAGTTTTTCCATTCCATATGCGGTGTGGATTTTAGATTCTGCACCTATCCCAGTTGTGACTGTTTGAATCCTCTTGTGTCTATAAATAGATACTTAATATATTTTCGTATATCTTGTTGAAAGTTTCCATATACAGATGTTATTTTTGGGAAACTCTGTTTTATACTAGGTATTCATAGAAGCTTTTATATACATAGGTGTGTATTCAAAACTTCATGTATATCCTTGTATATATAAATAAAAGGCTTGTGAGCTTTTTATTTTTGTGATTATATAATATGTTTATTTAATTACACGTGTCGAATCCACTTGTATTTACTATCAAAGAACTTAGAATGATTAAAGTTTGAGATTACTTCTTGAAGGGTAAGGGGAAACACACCCGTGACCTACTTTAAATTCGAGATTAGTCAAGGACTTTATATCATTCAGAGTTATAACGTATAGTAAATTTGTATCGTATTGCTTAGAATGACTCCTTAATATACTTTTTCTTATAATTCTCGTTAGTTATGTGGATTGCTTCAAAATCAATTGTCGCTGAGCTCAACAAGGAGTTGAAGCTTAATGGTGACAACTACGATAATTGGAGTATGAAAATACTATATGTGCTAGAAGAACAAGATGTTCTCGAGATGACATCTACAATATTAGTTGAACCTGAGTCAGGTACCACTGCACAGCATAAGCGTGATAGTGACGCTTTTAAAGCTTGGAAAAAGAAAAACTCTACAGCTCGTCTCATCTTGCTAAGTGCAATGATGGGTGACATTACCAGGCAATTTCGTGTCTATGACAATACAAAGGACCTTTGGGATGCTCTGAAAGAAAGATTCGGGAGACTATCAATCTCGAAGCTACGTGCTTTGACAATAAGATTTGATACTTATAAGAAACGCCCTGATCATTCTATGCAAAAGCATCTCAGGGAAATGTCAAACATGATTGGTGAGCTGGTTGAGGCTGGCCACATGCTAAGTAATGAGCAACAAATCCAGGCTGTCATTCGTTCCCTACCTGTGAGCTGGGAACACATGAAAATGACACTTACCCATGCCGATAATGTTACGACATTTGACGACATGGCCCGACACCTTGAGCTAGAAGAGGATCGTCTCCTAGCTATTAGAGTACACCCTGAAGCCCACATGACTCAGTCTAGTGGTACAGGGAGTAAGAGAATAAGAGGTAAAAAGGGCAAGGGTAAGAAAAATGGAAACAAGAGTAAGACTGAAAATTCTGGAACTAGTGAGAAAAGTTCTGGAAGAAAGAAAAAAAAAAGTTTAACATCAAGAAAGTCAGATGTTACAACTGTCAAAGAAAAGGTCATTTCGCTAAAGATTGCATGGAAGAAAAGAAGGTACATCAATTTCACTCTCATGTGAGTAATTTATATGTATCTAGTACTGTTCTTCTATCTGAAACTTATCCTATGTGGGTGATTGATTCAGGAGCGACCGACCATGTAACAAAAGATCGTGAAGCTTTTGTTGATTTCCGACGGTTGCCGGTAGGAGCAAAATACATTTTTTTTGGTAACAACACACGAGTGGATGTTAAGGGTATGGGTACATGTAAATTGAACCTACGTCAAGGACGTACCCTATTTCTACATGATGTGCTGTTTGCTCCAGAAATTTTTTGGAACTTAATTTCTGTTTCGGCCTTGATGACTCTTGGCTTTCGATTGCTGTTTGAGAATAGTTTTGTACAGTTGTTTTTAGAACATATTTTTTATGAATCTGGTTTTAAATCAGGTGGTTTCTTAATTATGGATGTTGATCAGTTATCAAAATCTTATTTTTCCTTAGTCACTAATGTTCAAACGTCTCGAGATGACGTTATTTTGTGGCATTCTAGATTGGGCCATATTGGTCAAGATCGCATGAATCGTCTAGCTAAGGTAGGACTATTAGGTAATTTAGATAAAGCTATTTTACCCACATGCGAACGATGTCTAGAAGGAAAATTGATAAAAAAATTTATTTGGTAAAGGAACTAGAGCCACCTTTCCACTGCAGTTAATTCATTCTGATGTTTGTGGTCCAATGAATGTGAGGGCTAGACATGGAGCGTATTACTTCATCACATTTATAGACGACTATAGTAAGTATGGTCTAGTCTATTTGATTTCTCACAAATCTGAAGCATTTAGTTATTTCAAGATTTTTATGAATTTTGCGGAGAATCAACATGATCGAAAGATTAAGGCCTTACGAACAGATCGTGGCCGTGAGTATCTTTCTGATGAATTTAATACTCTGTGCCAAGAAAAAGGAATTGAACATCAGTTGTCCATTCCTTATACACCTCAATAAAATGGGGTAGCAGAAAGAAGGAACAGAACCCTTCTTGACATGGTTAGATCTATGATGGCTGAGGCAAATTTGCCTATATCATTTTATGGAGACGCGCTCCTTACCGCCGCATATGTTCTCAACCGAGTCCCCTCTAAATCTGTCACTACCACCCCTTACGAAATGTGGACAGGTCGAAAACCCGATTTAAGCTACTTAAGACCGTGGGGGTGTGCGTCTTATGTCTATTCTACCTCTAGTTCTTTCGGTAAATTAGGACCGCGAGGTAGAAAGAGTGTCTTTATAAGATACTCTGATGTATCAAAGGAATATTTTTTCGTAGGTGAACTCGAAAATGGACAAGTGACAGAATTTGAATCACGAGATGTCACATTTTTGGAAAATATTTTTCCAAAATTGGGAGACGTAAGTAGTGATCTTACGTTATACGAAATTGATGAGGCAGAATCATCTGGATCGCTCCAACCGAGTGGGAGAATTGTGGAGGAAAATCAAGTTTTTCCATCTCAAATCGATCCGGTAGTTCACGATCCTAGTGTCAGTACATTTCCAAATTCTAGTGGGAGTATGGATTATCCCTTTAGTGGGAGTACTATTCCTGGTTATGATGAATATATTAGAGATGTTTATCAAAATCGTGAACTTCGTAGAACCAAAAGAACAAGCATTCCACGCAAACGATTTGAGGTTGAATGCGCTGCTAATACTTTCTTGGCATCATTGAAAGATAACAATGGTCCAAGTGAGATTCTTTTGGCAATCCTACAAGATGAGAATGAACCCAAGAATGTTTCTGCTGCTCTATCATCTCCTGATAAAAATGAATGGATTAAAGCAATAGAAGAAGAGATGGCTTTAATGAAGAAAAACCATGTTTGGGAATTGGTTGATCTGCCTAGTGGACGTAGGGCAATTGGGAACAAGTGGGTTCTCAAGATTAAGCGTAAAGCAGATGGCTGTATCGAAAGGTATAAAGCTCGCTTAGTTGCCCAAGGATTCAAACAACAGGAAGGAATAGACTATGAGGAAACTTTCGCACCTGTTGTGAGATTTACATCCATTAGGATAATTCTGGCTATAGTGGCAAATTTAGACCTTGAACTACATCAAATGGATGTTAAGACTGCTTTTCTCAATGGAGAATTGGATGAAGAAATCTATATAATTCAGCCAGAGGGCTACATCCAAAAAGGCTGCGAACGTAAAGTTTGCAAATTGATGAGATCAATTTATGGCCTTAAACAGTCTTCTAGACAATGGTACATTCGCTTTCATAATACGATCATGTCGCATGATTTTAAAATGATAGACGAAGATCATTGTGTCTATTTGAAATATTCGGATAATAAGTTTATCATTATTACACTGTATGTAGATGACATACTGTTAGCTGGAAATGACAAGGGATATCTTAATGAACTAAAAGTTTGGTTTTCGTCCAACTTTGAAATGAAAGATATGGGTGAAGCTAATTACATTCTCGGAGTTAAGATTACGAGAAATCGCTCGAAAAGGCTATTATCTCTTTCACAAGAGACATATATCCATAAAGTAGTAGAGCAGTTTAATTGTAATAATAGTAATCCCAAGTTTTTCCCGATTGCCAAAGGCCATCATCTCAATAAAAATATGTGTCCTATAACAGCTCAACAGAAAAGAGATATGATAAAAATCCCTTATGCTAATGCAGTTGGTTGTCTGATGTACGCAATGTTGTGTACAAGACCAGACATTTGCTATGCTGTCGGTATAGCTAGTAGATATCAGTCTAATCCAGGTCAAGCACATTGGAAAGCAGTCAAGGGAATTATGAAATACTTGAATACGACTGCAGAATACTCACTGGTTTATCAAGGTCAAGACCTGATATTGAGAGGTTACTCCGATGCTGATTGGGGTGGTGATGTGGATGAGAATAAATCTACATCCGGATATGTCTTCATGCTTGACGGAGGTGCTATGTCATGGAGTAGCAAGAAACAAAAGTGTGTTTCTCTGTCAACTATGGAAGCTGAGTACGTTGCTTCTGCCGCAGCAGTACAAGAAGCAGTATGGTTGAAGAGATTTCTAAACCATTTATCTCTAACCAACTCAAAAGGACCAGTGAGCTTATTTTGCGATAATCAAACGTCAATAGCTTTTACTAAGGATCTTAGATACCATAGCAGAGCAAAGCATATTGGCATTAAGTATCACTTTGTTAGGGATATGATTGTACATAAGGAGGTCATCATAAAACATATGCCTACGCAAGATATGATAGCAAATCCTATGACTAAGGTTGTATCCAGAGATGTGTTCGAAAAATACGTCAAATCCCTAGGTTTGCGTAGACATTGATATTTTTTGTACATGTTATAAGAAATCAGTTGTTCAATATAACATGGTTGTTCTAATAATACGAATGTGTGAATATTTTTTTGGAAAACATTTACCTGAGCATGTGAGACAGAAAAGTAACCCACTCACACGTAAGGGTGAGCAAAAAATCCGATATCCGTTATCCGTATCCGATATCCGAAATTTTTTCGGATTCGGACTTGGATAATTTTAAATTCGGACTCGGATACGGATTATCCGAAATAAATATTTCGGACTCGGATACGGATACGGATAATAAAATTGATATTTCGGATATCCGAAATATCCGATTTAAAAAATAGGTTCATTAAATAAAATAAAAATTACTAGTATTCATACCTTGTAAATTTCTAAAAAATAAAAATTACTAGTATTCATACCTTAATTACTAAAAAATTAAGTTCATTAAAAATTACAAGTCAAAAAGCCTATCACGCTACCACTTCCCGTAAATTTCAATTTCCCCAAATAAATATACTTTTGTAAATATTGGCTTCAAATTCATTTTTTACATCATGTTATCATTTTTATTTTTGAAGACTTGGAAAATGGATAGTCCGGATTATCCGTATCCGTATCCGAAAAAAATTCGGATATCGGATATCGGATAGTGGAGAGTTCGGACTCGGACTCGGATACCAAAAATGCTTATTCGGATATTTCGGATAGTTGAAATTTCGGATAATTCGGATACGGATAATCCGTTTGCTCACCCCTACTCACACGGGTGTTTACCTCAGTGGGAGTCAATGAGTTGATTCCTTGTTGAGATGAGGCAGTTTTATGAACATCATTACATCGAGTGCTTGTTCTAAAATTTTAATGCTGTCTTGCTTAACTACAAGAGATGTTCTTGTTAAAGTGCGAGATTTTTGATAATGCATGCATCAGTTGCTGCATTGGATTTATTTTGTAAATCCAAATGATAAGGAATAAGTAGAACTTATCATTAATCTGTCTATATAGCCTAGAGCAATTTTTAGTAAACTAAAGTCGTTGTTCAGTAAAACATCGAGACTAATGCTCTAGTATGATGTTTAATTATGAATTACATGCGCTCATTTTTAAAAAAAATGAATGAACATCATAGGACACGACTGTACTATGTTTGCTTTGTCGACCAATGGATGGAAAATCATTAACTGATTTCTGTTTCCCTTGTGTGAGACCAATTTCGAAAAATATATTTTTTCAATACTCTATCCTCATGATCCTTAACATATTTTAAAAATATGATTCTGTGCTGCTAGCTTGGAAAGTCTATGAAAAGGTCATGATTCATTATTCGACCTAGCAAGACTGACTAGAAAAGCAGGCTTTATCATGATGGAAGAAATACTTATAAAGGAAAAGGTTCTTCATCGATCACATTCCTAAGTTTCGTTGTTCAATGGTGCGCACCTATTGTGTTGAAAGTAATACAATATTGAACACGATTAAATTGTTTGAAATCACATATGCAAACAATAGAATATGAGATGAGACCTAGGATAAGGCATACCTTAAGTAATGAGAATGTCGAGATGATATCATTCAAGTAGCCCGTGTGTGTGTGCTCTTGAGTTTAGCTAAGTGCACTCGATGTATGCTGGTCGCACGAAATTTTTGCTAAACATAATCTGAGACATTGTTGATTATGATCAATAATGTGTGAGTGGGAGATGTTGGACTGGACCATGAGTCACCCATTATTGGGCAAAAATGGGTCCAAGCCCATTAGGCCCAAAAGTCATTGGGCTTTTGGGCCAACATGTGGATGCCATGCGGCCGACACGTGGCAAAGCTAGTGACACGTGGCACGCCACATGGACGCCACGTGGCAAAGCTAGTTGATAGCTTCACCACGTGGCGCCACGTGGATGACACATGGCACACATGTGTGAGCTGGATCTCCCTATAAAAGAGAGAAATCACTGGTGATTAATTTGTAACTTTTCCCATTCTGAGATATACATTTCAGAGAGCTTTCTTCAGTTTAGTCCCTGTAGTTCTCAGATTTAGCAAAGCAAGAAAAATCGTGGAAATTGTTTACGTATCCGATCCGTTTGTGATCGTAAACCACCAGTGACAATATCTTGTTATCCGATCCTGTTTAAAGTACGCTGCAACAAGTAAGTCTTGTTATTTATTAATGAATTTATTTCATTAATTATGAGGTAATTAACTCATGATTATTCGTTAATTATGGGCCCGAATTCCCTTCATTCCAGAACAAACTAATTGAAGTCGTGGCAGGGTGACATTAGCTAAAAAGAATTTGCTAGGGGATGCGGCCAACCAAAATTTTTTGACCCTCAATAGATTTGATGATACCTCTCAAAAAAAAAGATTTGATGATTGCTTTCGTCGGGAAATACTGGGTTGCCTATATGGTGGAATAGGGCTTAGTTTGGGCTTTTGCTGGGGTTTTTTCGGTGATTGTTCTCAGATTGTATTATGATATGTTTAATCTTGTAATGGTACTGTACCGTTGGACCCATGGTTCATTAGTCACCTATTATTGGACAAAAATGAGCCCAGACCTATTAGGCACAAAAGACATTGGGCTTTTGGGTCGACACGTGGCACGCCACGCGGCAAAGTTACCCACGTGGCAAACGCCTGGCATGCCACGTGGCGAAGCTAATGGGTAGCTTCGACACGTGGTGGACACGTGGCGCCACGTGACAAAGCTATTGGGTAGCTTCGACACGTGGCGTACATGTGAGAGCCGGACCTCCCTATAAAAGGGAGAAAGAGCTGGTGACCATAAGGAAGTTATCACATCAGAGGATTTATTACGGATTAGTTCCAGTAGTTCTCAGATTTTGCAAAGTAAGAAAACTCGTGAAAATCGTTTACGTATCCGATCCGTTTGTGATCGTAAACTGCTGGTGAAAATATCTCGTTATCTGATCCTGTGTGAAGCATGCTACAACAAGTAAGTCTTGTTATTTATCAATAAATTTATTTCATTAATTAAGAGATAATTAACTCATAATTATGTGTTAATTATGGGCCAGATCTTTCATGTACAAATGGTGTACATCTTTTGGAGAATAATTTAAAGAGTAATACAATTTTACTTATAAAAAATATTTAAATGAATGAAAACTCTGTATAAACGACATATCAGAAAGGTTTAGCCCACTAAGTACCCATCAGATGGGCCGGAGACATTCAAACTACAATCTGTTGTGTTGGCCCACAAAATACCCATCAGATGTGTTTAACCAGGATCAACCTTATTGATGACGCTGGCTACAAGCGAAAGAAATGGGCCACAAAAGTTTCTTTTACCAAGGAACTTGTCTGATTCCGACATTTTTCGTTTCACCACCACGTAGTACGTACAGCAATTAATAATTAAATTATTTTAATTGAATAAGATATTTCGAACATCAATGGAATATTAAAATTTGGGCCGAGCTAACTTTTTTATACCATGAGAAGAACTTTATTGCTAGTTAATATAAGTAATGGTTTGTTGGGGCCAGGTAAGCTTACCTGGACATTTGCTTCTGTACAAGAAAGCCCTAATCTGGCCCTTTTCCATCATGATCCCTGTACATTTTTTCAATTAAGTACACCAACGTTTTCCCAAAATACAATTTACCCCAAAATTGCATTGTAACCTCAAATTGGCCTACGCACTTCAACAAACACATCAAATTATATGAATGATATATGAAATCAACATTAAAAAGTACATAATTATATAATATAATTTGCTCCACCAACTTCCGACACTAGCCAAAATTATTTATCTCCGCAGGTTCGGATTCCCAACTATATGTTTTCCAACATAAACTGCCCGCCTTAATTCTGGAAAATTGAAAAGAATTTAAGGGACATTGAAAGAAGTCTCTTGGATGATTAAAGATGCGGATATATCCGGCGATTTGTGCACATTAATGTGTGCATTTCAAAATTAAATACGTCCATGGCTTTTCCAATTTTAGGTATACCATTAATTAGCCGACAACTACTGAGAAATATAAATCGGGTAATTTTTTAAAATGATAACAAAAATCTTATAACAAATATTTAATATTGTTATATTTTTAATAGTTTAAACTTATAGATAATACTAAATAACTCTACCCAACCTTCTACAATATATGCGTAGAATTTTTTGTCATTGGTAAAAATGTACATTCCCATAAAAATTTCCTAACGCTGACGTGTATAATTTGACCTTATTTTCATGTTTGATCGAGGACCTCATCGGTGCCGGTGAGACATAAAAGAGGTCAAGGACCTCATCCATGCCTTAATAACGCTCAGCCCATAATAGACATGATCCATCCATTTTTTTCTCGCCAATAAATTATTAAAGCGTTCGATTAGCCAGTGTGATAATTTGCCGGCTCATTAATGCTCCAACGAAAGGAAAATGAGAGAAAGATTTAACCTTAAAACTTTATATTCGACTTGATTCGAATTTAAATTAGTTGGTATACTGAGTATTTGATTGCACAGTTGTTACGATCTTTTTTTGAAGAAAACTCTAAGAACATTATGTATTCAAGTTTGGGCTGTCATAGGCAGGAGGATAGAATAATTCAAAAGACAGACGTGGACTACTATAGAAAAAACTGTACTAGGTAGATTGGCTTTTGGGCACCAAGTGATATTGTTCTTTATATTGAAGTTTTCTTCAATTGACTCATTCAAACATTGGAAATTTTACGAATGGCTACTCTACATTTAGCGGGTGGACCAAAACCTTTTCTTCTTTCTTTCGAAGGGTGAGGACCGAAACAGGAAATATTTCAATTTGGGTCAGTGATGAGTTAACTTTTGGAGCCAACTTGCAATATCACCTCCAAGCCCACGACAGCAACAGAAAGGCCCCATGACAGGTATTTTCCCTGACATCGCATGGGCCTAACTAGGGCCTACATCGATATTAATGCGCAAATAATTCAAATCGAATTTAAATTAATTGAATTTCGAAATCAAAATATATTTAGATCAATTGAGAAAATTATTATATTTTAATCAAAAAATTTAGAATTTAGGTCCTTGCAAACGTAAGAGGTTGTATAATAAAAACTAGCAAGTGTCTTGATATTAGTTGTTTCAAACAAAATAAAAAATTTTGATCAACAGATGATCCGCTTTCGTCACATGGTCATCGTTGAGGAAGAGATTTTAAGTTCAAGAATTTGGAAATGCATTATTGGTATTTTTGTCCAACTCAAAATTAAACTAAATTAGTTGTTATAGTAGTAAATAGTTTAAAAAATTTTACAATGTTCCAATTTCTTTTATCACGATTGCATTCGGCATACTATCAAGAATAAATATTTTGAACAGTGAAAATAACGAATCCCCGACAAAAAAAATTGCTTTGTTTTATGATATTGCTTACTAGTGTAGATCAAAATGTCAGCCGGCTCGTAATATCATTAAGATGCTGAGAATCACAGACAAAAGTCACCGCCAGTCTTGATAAAGGGTTGACCAGGACCGATAAGTAAGGGTTTTGGATTGAGTAGTAATAACATAAAAGTCGTCCCTACGGAGGGGATTTCGTTTGGACCATCAGATTTTATTAAAAATCGTGTCTACAGATCTGACATTCATTAAAAATCATGTATATAACCAAAATTACTTGATCTATTTCAGTGGGGACAAGACATTAAAAAATTTCAAAATTGGCGGGGCGAACTTTTTTTTGGAAAAAAAACACTAAATATTCTCATTTCATGACTTTTTCCAAGATATAGAATTACATATTTTGGATCCAATAGAGACTACATAAATAGAGTCTCTATAGAAAGGACTAAATCGCAACCGTTAAATTTGATTTAAAAAATGTTATTCAGATCTAACGATCCAAATCTACAAGAGGGCATTTTGGGTTCTTACCCATACTAGGGTTCACCACCGCTGCCACGTCCAATTCAAAACCATAAATTCCCCATTTCCAAAGATAACAAAATTATACTTAAATCCCCTTTTCCCAACGGTGATATTCCCATCGGAGGAGACGTCACACGATGCCGATGTCGGGGATGGCGATCTCCAAGTCGGTGTAGCTGCGGATTTGGCGGTTGGGGATGTTGACGGAGAGGCAGAGCTTCTGGTGGCGGACAACCACCGTGCCGGAGTTCTCCGGCTACGGCTCTTTGATCTTCGGCTTCCCATGCTTCGCCATCCTTCACGTTGGCGGTTTCCTTCCAATCGTGAGCTTAAATAAATTATAAACAAAATAAGATTTTCTTCTTGTAATTATTGTCACGACTTGTGACGGGAATAAACAGCTGAGGTGGCAGTATGCTGAGGTGGATAGTTAGTTAGCCAATAAGTTAATTGGGCGGAAAAATTAGTTGGGTTCTAAGCCGTTAAACGATTGTATACGTTAGTCTTACTATAATAATGTAAACTTTCTTTTTTGGTCTGTCACACAGAAATATTTGTACTACCCTCAACCAAACAAAAAATCTCCCCCCTCTCTACCGCTCCACAAGGTTTTTCCCAAATCACAAAATTAAAAAGCTGTAATTCATCGAGGAGTGGAGACGACGAGGTCGACGATTTATCGGCGACAAACGACAAGCAGGAGGGAGACCTTAAGCGTTCCTCGGCCGACCCGGGACCTTCCCTCGCCGGACTTCCACCGGTCGACCTGAGAAACTCCAGACGACGGCGTGAAACACCCGACGACGTCGCTTCTGGAGGCGGCTGGAGGAGAGCAAGAACCACGACTCTCGACGACGTCGTCTTCATGCCCGAGGAATCGCAGCATCCAAATCGGAGTGGGAAAAGCCATTTCCAATCCCTTGCTTGATTTCTCCCAGTAATTAATCCAATAATTGGAAACCCAAAGAAATAGAAGGTGGATTAGGAGAAAGTGACGAGCTCGGAGGGAGGGTGATTAATTAGTTCCTTGATCAAGGCTAGGATTTGGGTGGTTGATGAAGTAAGATGCTAGAGGAGGAGAGAACGTGAGAGGGGAAGAGGAGGGGAGAAAATGGACATGAACTTATGTTTTGGGGATGCTTTAAAAAAAATTGAAAAGAGAAATTTTGTTTAGTGCAGATATTCCTTAGAACTTGTAAAGAGAAATTGTGATTCTATGGAAATTAATTAGGAGAAATGTTAATGGGTTTGTGATATGTAGAAAAAATCAAAAAGCAACAGAGAATCGGACAAGGACGAAGTATTAATACTAAATATAAATAAATAATTTTATTAAAAAATCTCTGGTTCAATTGGAGGTTTGATCTGTCGGACCGGTCGATACGGAGGACGGAAAAATTGTAGAATCGATCTTTGGGACATTTTTTAAAACTATTATATTTCACCCATTTTTAAAACAATAATATTTTTATGATTCGAATTCAAAACTTCGAATGAAGATAGAGCAATTATTCATTGGTTTTTTTCCTTAAAATCATTCACCGATTTATATAATGTGCAGTTACCACTGAGTACATAAAACTTGCAAATTGGCGTCAGGAATAATAACCTAGCATGGACAACAATACTCTCGATTACTCTCCATCTCATTATAATAAAAGAAATTTTCTTTTTAGGTAGTTTGGTGTCACACCGTGGAAGTGTCAAAACTACCCTTTCAGTTAAATCGTTATGTTGTTGGCCTGGTCGAGGAGAGAAATGAGAACGGCTCGAGGGATGGGTGTATCCTAGCGGACATGACGGGGATGAAGGGGGAGAAATCGGGGAGGAATATTCCAACGCGGCAGAGGGACAGTTGACATGTTTTCGGAGCCAGATGTCGATACAGTCCACGTGTAAGGGGTGGGAGCAAGCCGAGAGAGTCCCCACATCGTCGTTCTCTTCGAACTCCAGCAAGCACACGGCGTAGTCTCGCAGTAGGACGTCGTTCAACTGCGGATTGTAGAGGGGCAGAGAGATCGTCTTGATGACGGAGTCATCGAGCCCGTATCGGGAGTACACGTGGAAGCCAGCAGCTTTGTCGGGGAAGGAATAGTCTAATAGGAGGGGAGGCGAGTCCAGGTTAGAGTAGGACGACAGGTGGAACCTGCGACGTCGACGTTGGTGCTACCACCGGCGGACCCGATGGATGAGGTGGCGGGAGCAGGTGACCATTAGTAAGGCCGCCGCCACAACGACAATCATTACGTTGAACGATGGGTTGAAGCCCACGCCTAAGACGCCGACGTTGCTTGACGGTGGAACAGACTGACCGATAGATGACGAGGATGTTGTGTACAAAGAAGTTCTTATGGCGTTTTAGGTAAATCAAAAAAGAATATAGTATAATTAAATGTGTAATAGAGCATCTTATTCATGTACAGATTTAAAAAATTTAATAAACGACATATTTTGCAGATTTTGCTACAGAACAGCACTCGCATCGCGCGTGCATCTTTACTAGTATAAATAAAAGTACTGAGGTATTCTGAAATCATAATCAGAAATCACATCTTTCTACTCTTCTATCAATTCTTTCTCGTTCTACCTTCTTTCTCTATCTCTATTTATTGATCTCCATCTCTATTTTTTGATCTTTTCTGCTTCCGCTTGTGACATTGGTATTAGAGCTTGGCCATGGAAACCCGCTGGAAGTCCATGGAAGAGCAGCAATGTAAACTTGAAGGTCAGGTATATGCCTTGAACGAGACGATCGATGGCCACACAAGGTTGCTTGAGGAAGCTGGCAGCAAGATCCAGGCAACTTGGGAACGTATGGAGCAGCTTCACTTGGAGACAAATGCAAGGCAAGATTGTAGCGATGCGAAGAAGGACCAAATACTGGCGTTATTGACGGCGCGATCGGGAGAGGATAAGGGGATTTTGGGAGTATCTCCTCATGTGGTCTCGAGGGGCTCGTTGCATGGAATATCTCTGATGCAAGGTCGGATGATGGCATCTCCAATGCAGGGTCCGGTGGTAACAACGTTGCCAGCGATGGCTCCAAAGCGGGAGACTGAATCGGGTCATCATTTCAAGTTCGACTTCCCACTTTTTTGTAGCTCTAATCCAAGGTTTTGGGTGCGCAAGTGTGAGAAATTTTTTGAGCTCAATGGGATAGAAGATTCTAGGAAAGTGGAGGCTGCTAGTTTGCACCTTGATGAAGAAGCCGATACATGGTTTTATTCTTGGCGTATGGCAAATAAAGAAGCTTCTTGGAACCAATTTATAGAAAGTATATGCCAACGTTTTGGTGAGAGGGGTATTGGCAGCATTATAGAGGAGTTCAACCACCTTAAATAAGTAGGTAGCGTAATAGAGTATATCCGTCGTTTTGAGGAATTGAAGGGCGTGATCTTGAGGGATAATCCATTCTTGTCGGACAAGTACTTCGTTTACAGCTTCATTAGAGGGTTGAGTGAAGGGGTTAAGTCTTTGGTGCGTGCTTATGCTCCCGAGAAGTTGTGTGAAGCGATGGAGAAAGCTAAGCTTTGTGAATCCGCTTTGAAGTCGGTGGATAAATGGGCTGGCCATAAGGTTGAGTCATCTCTTGCGGTGTTTGGAAGTCAACATGACCTTCCTGGCTTTCAGCGAAGTGGGAGTACGGGGAGTGGGGGCACTAGTGGGGCTACTCCAAGAAAAGAATTGCCATGTTATCGTTGCGGTGACAAGTGGTTTAAGGGCCACATTTGCAAGACTAAGACGTCGGGCAGTCTAGCTTCCATGGAGACAGAGTTTGTGGATGCTACGGGTGTTCGTGATATGAACTCGTGGTCTGAGGAGATGATTGCTATTTCGATGCATGCCATCCATGGCAGCAGCGGAAACGGGTCCTTCCAGCTGAATGGGGCTATAAAAGGTCGAGCTATTTTGATCTTACTTGACACAGGGAGCTCCGCGACTTTCATTGGCCTTCAAATTGTGCAAGAACTACAGCTGAACACGATGGCGACGGATAGCATACCCGTGACATTGGGGAATGGTTCTAAGATTGCTTGTGCTCAGATCTGTTTCGGAGTCACGTGGGAGATGGGCGGAAGCTCTTTCAAGTATAATTTCAAGGTTTTGGAATTGGGAACCTTTGATTTGGTCCTCGGAACGGACTGGATCCAGCACGTTAACCCAATTACTTTTGATTTTGTTAAGATTGAGGCGACGATCAAGAACAATGGCAAGGATGTTGTGCTCAAGGGTCATAAGAGCACAGATTCTGTGACGGCAAATGAGTTTAGGTGCATGACTATTGATGCTATAACCAAGGAGGTGAGCGAGTGCAAGGTAATGGATGAGATGATAACCAATTGGCATTTGGGAGTTAAGGACTATCGGAAGCTTGTAGGAGCTGATGTAATGCGCTGTTTCAGTAAGTTACAAGTGAAAAACAGCGAGATGCAAGTGGATGCAAAGTCCATTAAATCCAAGGTGTGGAACTTAATGTTCGAGAGTTGGGATCCTGGAGAATTAATTGTGCCGTTACAATCTGCTTTGTGGGAATTGCTTAAAGGAGTGTTCAATTGGTTTCGTTGGTTTCGTTGGTTTCATAGCTGCAGTACATGCACTTCTTGGCTCCAGGCATTCTGCTTAATGAACATTCTTGAGGACAAGAATGATTTTCTGAAGGAGGGGCGGATGTCACGACTTGTGACGGGAATAACCAGCTGAGGTGGCAGTATGCTGAGGTAGATAGTTAGTTAGCCAATAGGTTAATTGGGTGGGAGAATTAGTTAGGTTCTAGGAAGTTAAACGATTGTATACGTTAGTATAAATAAAAGTACTCTGTACAAAGGAGAGGTATTTTGAAATCATAATAAGAAATCATATCTTTCTACTCTTCTATCAATTCTCTCTCGTTCTACCTTCTTTCTCTATCTCTATTTCTTGATCTCCATCTCTATTTCTTGATCTTTTCTGCTTCCGCGTGTGACAATTATATGGATGGATATTTTATTTATTTATGTAAGTTATTTCTTTAATGGACTACATGAAGCCTCCTTGTTCATATATCGTACTAATATTATTATATCGTACCAATATCATTTGTAAATGTAAATCGTACCAATATTATTCGTATATCGTAATAAAATTATCTGTAAATTTTATCAATATCATTTGTACATTGTACAAATATCATTCGTATATCATACCAATATCATTTGTACTAGCACCATGCTTCGTCAAAGAAAGAAACCAATATCAAAGCAGAAGGAAACTAATATCTGAGTACAAGAATATCAATATCAGAGTAGAAAGATACCAATATCATAGACGAAGAAACCAAGATTCTTCGCATTGTTTTGTTCTATTATATACTTTTTTAAAATCCTTTTAATTATTTTGATCATTTATATAGCATTTCCAACTTGCACAAAACAGGGAGCGAATTTGGTCATGGAAGGCCAAATCCAACCAGGACCGTCCTGGACGATTCAATGGTTGATTTAGTTATGATTCAATGGTTCACTTAATTATGATTCAATGGTCTACCTAGTTATGATTCAATGGTCCATTTTTTCCCGTCCCGGATAAATCGAGGTCCGTCCCAGTTACCCAGTTACGATTCAATGGTTTACTCAGTTACGATTCAATGATTTATTCAGTTATGATTCAATGGTTTACCCAGTTATGATTCAATGGTTGTGAACTTTTTTTATTTTGCACCCCCGTATTTCTGTATTTTTGTAAAATAGTCCCCGCATGTCTTTCAATAAAAATCCTCCAGCACCGTGTTGGATTTGGCTTCCAGGACCAAATCCGATCCCCACAAAACATGAGTGGTGAAGTAGAAATCGAATACTTTTTGAGAATGAAAATCGATATTCATATATTAAATATGAAAATCATTGTACAAAATTGATTCCGATGACAAGTGTAGCAGGTTTAGCAATCAAATAACGTTTAGAAACTAAGCCAGCTAACTTTTTTGCCAAATGGCTACAATCTCTTGTTAACTCTTAACAATTTTTTAACAATTTTTTTGATGGAATACTCACGTTCTGTAGATATATTGAATCAATCGTTATATTCAAGTCGATATAACATAGAAAAATTGGATGCTTGTAACGTGTACGACAGGATGCTCGTAACGTGTATGCGTGGGATGAACCAAGTGTGGGATGAACCAAGTCTTCATTAAATTGATTTTTTTTGTTAGAAGAGACTCGTACATGGTTGGCGATACCCCTGTAAATATTCCACCGGTATGAAACGTTCTTAATGTTAGTTGAGTGCCTGGCTCTTCAATAGATTGACCCGCAATAATACCGCCAGCTTCTCCCAATTTTATCAGGTCGTCTGTACGCGAGATTTTACACTAATCTTATATATAATATGCAAACACCACTAGTATAAATAAAAATTACATTTTTTTGAAATTGTCAAATTATCTCGTAAATCTTTTTACAAAAGCTTACAATAATACATTGTGAGTTTTGGGTCCATAGAACTTACTGTCATTTCAAAATTTACACATTACCCAGGAATAAGTAATTTTTTCTAGAAGGTTGTCACCAAACTTATATTAAAAATATTGGTTACATAATAGAAGAAATAATTACATAGACAAATAACAAAAATACCAACAGATAACAAAAGCCAATCCAAAAGTAATAGAGAAGTATGAGTGGAAGTGACGGGCGGACGAGAAGCTACGAGAGCCAGCGTCCAAGGTGAGAAACTGCCGAGACTAGCTACGGCTAATAACCACAAGGTTATATCATAGACACAACCTCGTGGGCATTTGAATGCATACGAGATGCACGCAAATGAGAGCCAAGATCGGAAAAATCCAAACAGAACAAATTTATCCACCTGCCACAACTGGAAAAGAATCGAAATCTGAACGGAAGTCGAATCAAGCTTAGACCTATTCAAGCAAAAGACCATAACACAAACAATATAACTAGAAGCGAAAAGCTCTGTGAAACCACCAAACAGAAGTGGATCCGGACAAAATAGCAACATAACACAAAAAGAAAAACAAAACAACAACAAGAGACAAGAACAAGAAAAGCAAATAAGTACAGTAATTACGAATGCCATTAAAGAAACGATCCGGAACCGGAGGGGTGGTCTATAGTGACCAACCCCTCCGGCCTTAGCATGAGGCCGCCTTTGAGACGGTGGAGGTAGGGCCACGTCCCGCTAGTTGGAGAAGACGAGGAGGAGAAAAACTCGAAACGAACTGAGCGGCGGCCGGCACCGTCGAGATCCGGTCGGAGGGAGTCCGGGAGGAGGAATCCAAGTACTTGAATTTGGCCGAATCAGAGTAATAAATGTGAAGCGATGGAATGGAGGATATATGTGTGCAAGGGAGGCATGAACACAGTAAATGCCATTTGCCATGCAGGCCAGAGTCGTATTTAATGACTCCCATCGGAGGAGAGGTGTAAACGCCACGGAGTTGAGAGGGGGAGGCTCCTGCTTCCAACTCTTCTAGAATCTAGATATCTTCGGCCTTATTCCAATATCGAGTTAAAAATATTTGTAATGTTTAATATTGATCTATCAATTTTTTCGGAAACGAAAAACTGGACCTGAAATTTACCTTAAAACACACATTAATAGAAAAAATCTAAACAAACTTGAATTGTCAAATAAATCAAGGACCGGGAATCCTACCCTTGTAGAGCAACTAGCCACCGTGCCATTTTTTTGCAAGTAGAGTCTATAAAAAGTAAAACACTGCATTTATGAGAATATGTTATAATGGGGGTTTACTAATTAATTAGGTAACCATCTAAATTACATTAATTAAAGGGAAATGATTATTCCACCAAAAAAATTAATGGGAAATGATTTCACTATGATTTCCTGCCACATATGCCCGTGGCTGGTCAATATAAATTGTCAGTCATATATTGCATGTGGTTAGTTGGCTGAAAAAAAGAAGAGAACATTTATTTGCAACTGTCTATAGATTATGGGCTTAGGTCCAAATTCTAAATAGATAAACCCTGCTAGTCGCAATATTTTTGTCGATGTATTAAACATATAAAATCAAAAGCTCCAAACATAGTGAAAGCGACTTACAGGGTGTTAAATTCATGGTTAGCAACTATGGGTAATTTTTATCACGTATAAATAAATTTATCATACTTGCAATTATTAATATAAAAATAAAGATCATCATATCAATTTGTAAGAGTTTTGACTTTACTAAGTTGGTCAATTTTCAAATCATAGTAGAAATTCATATACTTAAGTGGAGGAAATATATACGTCAATCTGGAAATGCATTGACTCAACCTCTATGCGTACCAGAATTAGCTTAATATGGAGTTTTATTTATTGAATATCAATACGGATTAGAATTATGGTACACATGTTAAATGCTGGTAATCTGGAGTTTTGAAGATACATGCATAAATCTTTATTGAACATCATAAGAGCAAGCCATGCGAGGGAGTTTTTTTGGCAGATAGTAATTACGAACAAAAAATTTAAGGTGGACATTTTTTTACATCGAACGTATGTATATCATCAAACTTGAAAAAAACGAACCACCATTAAGTAGATCGGCTGATAAAAAAATTAATCTAACTTAATTAATATGTCCAGTTTGAATCATAGAAATATTAAAGTGTCGAAATTTGGCAGGAAGAGTTTCGTTAATACTATGTACGTAGTTTTGACAAAAAATTTAGAAAAACAATATAAAAAAATGAATCGCAAAGTATAAGTATTTATCAAAAAATTATTGGGACATTAATAACATAGTCTTTGGACATCACATAAAAGAGAAACTATTTGCATTATTTTTTTATAACGTATGATATCTGGACTTATTGTACCGATTAATCCAAATTTAAGCTGGACTTATTGTACCGATTAATCCAAATTTAAGCCGAATAAAATCTTTAAAATGTGGTAAAATTTTCTTAAAGAATTATTATTTGTTTATCAGTGCATGTTGCATAATACAAACATTTATTATATTGGAGGTTAAAACTTTTCCAAATTAATTAATTTATTCTCACATTTTCTTCCGGGGAGAAAAAACTAAAAAGTAACGGAGAGAGTTGGGTAGCCATCGTTCGTTTTGATCACCATATTCTCTTCCCCATCTCTCTTGTTTTGATATAACTCGGTATTCGTAGTCGAACACTGTCAGACTCTATTTTGAACGGGTCTCTCCCCCTCTCTCTTTACAAAAGCAGTATATTTACAGCTCTCCACCATTCCACCATTAAATGCTATTGCACCCTCTCAACACGCCCAGCAATAACTCATTCGGCTACCACTCTGATCCCACTATTCCTCTCCATTGATTTTCTCTTCCCCTTCCTCTCTTCCTTGTATTTTTTTTTCCTAGAGCCCAGGTAATTTTTCTAAATTTTATTTAACCATATCCATCTCCAACTCCGGGATCAATACTCAGAACCCTCCGGTGCATTTTTTTTTTGGTATTAGGGTTTCCCTCTGGTTCCAGTTTTGGCAGGTAAAAGTTCCTTTACTGGAGTCTCCCAAATAGACCCACAACTCTGTACATTCCATATATGATTTTGTATATTTCCCCTTCCCTATTTATGTAGAGGATAAGAAAGAGGAGGAGGGCCAAAGGAGCTGGATTCGCGAGATCCTAGTCAAGCGTTACTGATACTTATAATCTTTGTATTCTTAGGTGGAGAGGGAGGATCAGACAGATTTTTTTTTCTCAGAAAAAAATCCGTATCTTTTTTTACTAATCCAATATCGAGCCGTATCTAAATTGTCTAATAGTTGTCTTGTAATAGGATATATATCCCTCCCCCTTTGTCTTCTGTCTTGCTTTTAACACATAGACAACATCAAGAGAGAGAGAGAGAGAGATCATCCATAGGTGGCCATTAACTGGAATCTAATTAGAAAGAGGTAGCCCATAAATTAATTAAATATATTGCATAACAATTAAGAATTTTATTAGCCCATTAGAGAAGAGGCTTTAGGGTTTGTGCGGTTGTGAGTCATATGCCAGAGGGAGTGATGATTCCGGCTAGAAGCATGCCGCCGGCGTCTATGGTTGATCAGAGGAACGGGAATGCTGGTGGGTTCGGATCATCTTCAGGGCTCTCTCTTGGTCAGGTGAGAAAAAAAAATTATTATAATTTTAGTCAATTAATTTGATATTCTTTAGTTTTTCATTTTTTTTTACAGAAAAAGAGTCGTCATTAAGGAGAATAAACCGATTATTCTTTAGAGTGCAGACTAATTCGCTATTTTAAGTAAAATCCATCTCGGTATTTGAAAAAGTGTGAAGTCTTTTTCTTTGGCAAGGATAGAAAAGAGAGGGACTTCACAAGATCTGTCTTTATTTTTTTCTGCTTCATATTCTCGAGAACAAGAGTCAACAGTTGGTCTTTGATAAAGGGTAAATACCTGAATTTCACATCTCGTATATGAATTCACGGTCTTTAAAATATCAATACACATCGCTGATTATTTGTTTTCATTCTTCTTCAAAAAAAAATTCAATTCGAAATATAACGTGCATTGCCCTTCTAAATTATTCAAGGATTCTTAGAGATCTGTATATGATTTTCCAGCAAAACTTGATGGACGGCCTGAACCACCTAGACATGGCTCAGAATACACCGGACGGAGACGGTGGCCGGGCAAGAGAGGACGAGTTTGACAGTTTCACTAGGTCCGGCAGCGAGAACCAGGAAGGTGCCTCCGGCGATGATCAAGATCAACGGCCAAATAAGAAGAAGAAGCGTTACCATCGCCATACTCAGCACCAGATCCAAGAAATGGAAGCGTATGTCACATTTTCATATTTTAATACATTTTTTTTATACGTAAAATATTTATTAATGATCCAAATAATAATTAGAGTACGGTACCCAAAACGCAACTCAGCATGCATATTACCTTCTTATTATCGGGAATCCGAGTTTTTTACCAATTGGACTAACTCTCTTTGGTGTTATATTTTTCTTTTCTTTTTTTGGTGAAATCTCTGGATGAGAGTCGAGCACCTTATTTAGAGCCGGTTCTTCTAATAATGTAGGCTTGAACCTAAAACTTTTTAAATGACTAATAATTTCTTACTACTTGGACCAACTCTACGATCAGCTGTGCGAATGGTGGCTGAGACCAGTGTTCAAGGGTTTGCTATTGCGTTCAATTTTTACAAAGTTTTATAATAATTTGTGCTTGGATTCAGCTTCTTCAAAGAGTGTCCACACCCAGATGACAAGCAAAGGAAGGAACTGAGCCGCGAGTTAGGGTTACAGCCCTTACAAGTCAAATTTTGGTTCCAAAACAAGCGCACCCAGATGAAGGTATTACAACAAACATGATGTTTATAAAGAAACATACTGTTTTTGGCTAAAATCTTAATTACTAGTTATATTTTCCCGTTTCCTATTAAGAAAAGAGCGGTTACGATGCCTTGTGCCTCCCAACAAGGACAATATCATGTTTACCTAATTAGTTAATTTACATAATATCTTTCTTTACCCAATTTTTTTTTATGAAACTATTTGATGTTCGAACACTTGACCAATGGTCACTAATCCAAGTTCAATATTCTCCTAACAACTATTTCTTTAGTAATTTCTTACTCTTTTGGTTTCCAATATTAATTCTTTCAGACCCAACACGAGAGACATGACAACACACAGCTTCGAACAGAGAACGAAAAGCTGAGAGCTGACAGCATTAGGTTAAGGGAAGCCCTTCACAATTCTTCCTGTCCGAACTGCGGAGGACCTACGGCTGTCGGAGAGATGTCCTTCGACGAGCACCATCTCAGACTTGAAAACGCCAGACTAAGAGATGAGGTTAAAAAAATTTTGAGGATTCCTTTAACCAATCTTTTTCAAAAATTATTATTAATAAATACAATGATTAGCGGACCTAGTCATTCTTTAGTAATAACTGACTGGATATATTATTGAGTTATTATCCAAGTGGCCTAATTCAAGTGGATGATTCTATATTAATTGATGCTGATCTATCTTTTAATCATCCTATTTATTGAACCAATTAATAGATAGTCTCAGGATAATCTTTTTTGATTACATATATAACACATTAATTACTAATATAATATATGGTTATAACTAGATTGCTTCCACATAATCTTGTGCGACGAACGTTTGATTTCTAAATCTTTTACATTGGCTAGTCTTTAGTTAAAGAAATTATGTTGTTGATAGATTGACCGCATCTCCGCAATAGCTGCAAAGTACGTGGGGAAGCCCCTAGTAAATTATCCATTGCTCTCCAATCCGACCCCCCATCCTCGCCCGCTCGATCTTGGCGTCGGGAACTATGGCGGGGAAATGTATGGCCCCGGAGGCCTCCTCCTCCGATCGATAAGTGCACCGACCGAGGTCGACAAGCCAATGATAATTGAGCTAGCTGTTGCAGCCATGGAGGAACTGGTCCGGATGGCTCAGATGGGCGAGCCCCTCTGGGTGAACAGCTTGGACGGATCAACACAAGTACTGAACGAAGAAGAGTATGTTAGGACATTTCCCCGCGGAATAGGCCCGAAACCTCCCGGATATAGGTCCGAGGCGTCGAGAGAATCCGTGCTTGTTATCATGAACCACATTAATCTGGTGGAGTATCTTATGGACGCGGTCAGTGATGGCAATTTAACTCGGTCGCAATTCGCAATTATTCGATAATAATTGACATCTTACTGAATCTGTGTGATGATTTCAGAATCAATGGTCGATCTTGTTTTCGGGTCTCGTAGCAAGGGCCGTTACGTTGGAAGTACTATCGACTGGAGTAGCAGGGAACTACAATGGAGCTCTGCAAGTGGTAACGCATCTCATTCGAAGCGTGTTTATATGGTTCGAGATCACTATCGAACAACGAAGTTCGCGATTCGTGCTTTTTCTTGCCTCTGATATGATGATTCCTGCAGATGACATCTGAGATTCAGTTGCCAACTCCGCTGGTCGCGGCTCGAGAGAGTTACTACGCAAGGTATTGCAAACAACATGGTGACGGGACTTGGGTAGTCGTTGACGTCTCCTTGGACCATTTAAGGCCAAGTCCTGCGGCTAGGACCCGCAGGAGGCCGTCGGGGTGTATCGTACAAGAAATGCCGAACGGATATTCGAAGGTAATTGACCGTATCCGAAAGGGAGAAAATTCCCATCCAATTGTCATAATGTAGTTAGTGATTGATGTCTTAATTCCTTGCTCCACAGGTTACTTGGGTGGAGCATGTGGAGGTGGAAGATGGACCAGGCATCCACGATTTGTACAGGCAGTTGGTTGCCTCCGGCTACGCTTTCGGGGCGAAACGCTGGGTGGCGACCTTGGACAGGCAATGTGAGCGGCTCGCAAGCGCAATGGCTACCAGCATCCCCACAGCAGAGATGGGAGGTACGATTGAGATGACGTTAAGTGTTTTGATTAGACACAGAAATTCTAACGACGACGGGAAATTGGCAGTGATTACCAACGAAGAAGGGAGGAGGAGCATGTTGAAGCTGGCGGAGAGGATGGTGATGAGCTTTTGTTCCGGGGTGAGTGCTTCCACTGCCCAAAACTGGACATCACTTGCAGAAACCGGATCCGACGATGTCAGGGTGATGACCAGAAAGAGCATCGACGATCCGGGGAGGCCTCCCGGCATTGTGCTTAGTGCTGCAACTTCCTTCTGGCTTCCGGTTCCTCCGAAGAGGGCCTTCGATTTCCTCCGCGATGAGAATTCCCGTAGTGAGGTAAATATGGTAAATGGTGATCAAGATTCATAAATATGCTTTGTTCATGTAAATAAATAGAACATTTCCACTGACTTTAGCTTGACTGCAGTGGGATATCCTATCAAATGGTGGAGTTGTTCAAGAAATGGCTCATATTGCCAACGGGCGGGACACAGGCAATTGCGTATCTCTGCTTCGTGTAAATGTAAGTCACTTCACTTCACTGATCCTAGCATATGCTTCTAAATGCTTTTATGCACATGATTGAGCATTTACTCGTGTTGTCAGAGCACGAATTCGAGCCAAAGCAACATGCTGATTCTGCAAGAGAGCAGCACCGATCCCGTCGGATCCTACGTAATCTACGCCCCAGTAGACATCGTCGCAATGAACGTAGTCCTCAATGGCGGTGATTCGGACTACGTTGCCCTGCTTCCATCCGGATTCGCCATACTTCCTGATGGAACAAGCGGGCTCGGAGCCGGCCTCTCTGCTGACCAAGGTGCAGCCTCCGGGGGGTCACTTCTAACCGTGGCTTTCCAGATATTGGTCGACTCCATCCCGACCGCGAAGCTCTCGCTTGGATCCATTGCTACTGTTAACCATCTCATTTCTTGCACCGTTGAGAGGATTAAGGCTGCCTTTGCAGGCGAGAATGCACCAGATCTCTGATTCAGGATAAAAAGAAAGAGTAAGGGGGAGAAGTCAAGAGCGAACCTCTCATGGTCCCCAATATATTCCACCATTGTTTATGGGATAAGATCGATAGAGGTTCGGGTATTGACTTACCCGTGACATTTGGTAGAAGCAAAGACCCGTTTACAAGCTTTATTTCTTAGTACAATGATCCAATTTAATTTGCCTTTTGTATCAGATGCTCTAATGGACGTTTGGCGGATGTTATTTGATTAATTCCATTTTTAAGACAATGCGCTGGTTTGCTGTACAATGTATCATCTTATTATACCTCGTATCTATATTAGTCGGCCCAGTGGTGTTAAAATACCGGTTGGTATAAACAAAAACATATAAAAACATCAGTTCCAAATGTAAGTCAGATTCCACGGTTTTCTCACCATTTGAGAACTGCGTATCTACTAGACGTCGAATTCGATCCGTATCTGAAACAGGAAAGGCGACCATAGAGAAAATAAGAGTATCGAAGCATAAAAATCAATGGCAGCCACTTGCAGGATACAAGTCTCACTATTTAACGAGGAACAAAATTCATACATGACCCTACAAAAAAAAATCCTTCAGACGATGATACATGAAAAATTCTGAGGGAAATCAATCGGAACAATGATCAAGCAAAAGAATGACTACCTATCTGGAGCTGAGTATTTCTTCCTGAACCACTTTTTGCGTGGCTAGGTAAGAAATAGGCAGAACTGTAGTGGATCCGTGGTGAACTCTCACTCTCTCGTTGTGGATCCCGAAGTATGTGAAGTAAGACGTGAATCTAGCCACAGACTGCAGGTCGTCCAAGGCAATGGTTCGGGAAAGCCTCAAGCCCTCTTTTTCCTGGCCAATGCAGGACCCTTGGTTGAAGCTGCAGGAGATCTCCTAGGACTGGACACGAGCCCTCGCAGAACGGCCAAAATTGCAACACCCATGAAAGGCGAATATGTGATTAGCAACTTCTCTGATGCCCGGCCGGAAGACATCAGTTCTCCTAATATAGCAGCCTGGAAAAGTACAAGCAAAAGATCAGACTAAAACTTAAGCTGGAAAGAACAAGCATGAGTCAAGGCCAATCGTAAGTCCGCAAATTGACAAGTACGAAGCTGTACACAAATGAACGTAACATTGCAAATACTGACACGAGAATTATTAACACTAAATATTGACAGACAACAAGGTAACCATGTTCAGGAAACAGTAGGAGGAAATTCATCAAGCAGATTTCCTCCCAAGGCAGTGACTTGGCTAACAAGAATTCCTTGAAGACAGGGTTACAGTAGGTTCGTGATGCTTCCTAATCCTCTCTTAGTTGCTAGATGCCCAATAGAATGCAAGGTTCAATGCAGTTATTTCCAGGCCAGTAACTACAAAAGCATGTTCTGGTTGTTAACTATCAGCCATAAAGAAACCAGATCAGAAACCCGGATTCTGCAGCAACTCGCGGTTCCTCGCTCGACCATTGGCGTTCTCAGGCAACCAAACCTCCAATGAACAAACAAACTGTATCATACTTGGCATCCCTCAACACCCACCCTCCTCCACAAAACTTCCCTTTACATCCTCCAACACTACAATCTGATCCACACCATTCACAAACAACATAAACCAGACCTAAATCAAAATAACCCACAAATACCTTACAAAGATTGCAACTTTATCATTCCCTCCTCAATCTCTAACAGTACCCAGATGGAAAGGCCCTTCCTTTACAATACCCAGATGGAAAATGTCCTTCCTTTACGGAATTAAGAGGACGGCAATGTACCATAGAAGTGAGGACGGAGGAGCCATAGACGAGGCAAGTGGTGGGGAACCAGGGCTTGGACCCCAAGATCCCGACAAGGCTCAATATGGAGAGGGGCCACTGGAAGAGCATCTCCACCCATATGGTCCCAACGAAGAAGTGGGGCTTCTCGGCCATCAGGTAGTCCTCGAATTCCCCGACCTACCACTCCTTGAGGCGGAGGAGGGGCTCCGGGTACAGCCCCGCCGGGGCCAGCACCTGCGCGCCCATCATCGGCGGCACCACCGCCATTATAAGGAAGTAGAGGAACAGACACGCGTCCACTAGCTTCACCACCAACCCCATTCTCTTCCCTCTTCGTGCCTCTGTTTGAGGTTTTTTTCTTTATCTTTTTTGGAAGTTTGGTTATTTTGTCCGGGGAGGAAGGAGCTACACTTGGTAAAATTACAATTAGATAAGTCGTTCTATTGGGCATTTTGGTAAAATACTGATAATCAGGTAATGACCAAAATTTATGGAATACACTGAATTTAGTCTCAATTATTGAATGGATCTCAAACTTTCGATTACCAAATTTTATTGATTACCGATTACTATTTTCACACCTTGGTTGTTGACCGGACGACGTCGCTTTTATAGACTGGAACGACGTCGTTGCAGGCTTCTGTGGCAATCCAAATTCTAATATTATTTAGTGCAAAATCAGCACGATCCGATCTAATGTATATAGCAGTGACGTGCATTTTTTTCAAGAGCAATATGGGAATATTTTGTTAGTCGCCTGGGTTCCAATTGATAGAGCGGTGATATTTTGAGACTTCATCTTGACCGGTGGATGGGCTTTGTATTGGTTGCATGATCAAGAATGTATGGTTCGTTTTGTACTGTACTATAATTTGAAAATTTGGCTGAAGCAAAATTAAGCAATTTTTTAAGGTATTCTCAATACAACCGGAAGCTTCTTATTCATACTACTTTGATTCGCATTCATGAATAGGTAAGATGGTCGCATTCTCAAAACACCGACATGCATTCTAACAAAGAGTTCAATTTTTTGGCAGTAGCAACTAACATGTATTCTAACAACATTTTTTTTAATATTGATGAACGCTTGCTCGAAAGCTATAATTAAAATGTCTAAATTTTCTGAGGTTAGGAATGATGGCGTAATAGTTAATATTAGCATAAAGTGGTATTATTTCTAAACTTTTCTCATGACAAACTGATCGCCTACGTGTGTATAACTTGGGTGCCCCACATCATCTTCAAAACGACGCTGTTTTGTCACAGAGGTCCGAAGATCTGTCCGAGTCGCTAAGTGTCAAGTCAAATAGTCCGCATGTATGTGTTTTACGCGTTTTAAAATACATGATAAAATATAAAAATAGAACTAGGGGTGTGCATTCGGTATTTACCGATCCCGAATACCGAATACCAAAATACTAAAAAAAACTCTACCAATCACGATCCCGAATAGTATTCGGTAAATTCGGAATTTACCAAATTAAATTTTGGTAAGTTCGGTATTTACCAAATTTACCAAAATTTAAAAAAAATTATAATTTATCATTATATTTAATCCAAAAATGCAAACATAGTTTTAATAAACACAAATTTAATCTAATAAGTAGAAGTCCATTAAATCTAATTAGTATTAGTGTATTTTGAGCATCGACTTTTTGACGAGGCCAATAAATTTTTTTGATAAATTATCTATAATTTGGCTTATATATTTATTAATATATTTGGTAAATTCCGTAAAATATCGATATTTATCGAAATTTACAGAATACCAATATTTACCGAATTTTTCAAAAACCTCATACTGAATTAATTACCGAATACCGATTTATCAATCCCGAACTACCAATTACTAAAATTTTATCGAATTTACTGAATTGCAATTACCATTTGCTCACCCCGAGATAAAACAAATTACGCTAAAATGAACTTTCTCAAAAGGAAAAAAAGAGAGAGGGACCAAAAAGCAGAAGATAAGAAAAGCAAGTAATAACAAAGGGAAGAAACCGGCAAATTCCCTGTGACAGTGTCGCTTCTTGAGCTCTTTTGTTTCCTTTTTTTTTTAATTTATCTGTCAAAGCTTCCACCACTAATCGGGTCAAGGACAGATTCAACTCCAAGCAGCGAAGTAAGTGACGTCACCTGGGCTTCTCTCTGGTTGTGGTTGTGTTCTAGGATTTATTTAGTGGGTAATGGGCGAGGGGGAGAATTTACCGCAAGCTATTAGCTTGGTGGGTAGTGGACCCCACTCCCCGGCCAGGACCGAGGGCGGCGATTCCCGGTGTAGCACCGACAACGATGCGGGCGGGGCGGGCTGTCGGGTCTGCCATTGTGTTGAGTCCGACAAGATAGGGGACGCTGCTTTGGGGTTTCTAGGGATAGCTCCTCCGTTGCGAGGGGTAGAGGGTTCGAGTGACGGGGGCCCGAGGACTGGATCCGGGTTGGTTGAGTTTATTGGGCCCGGAGGGGAGGTTTTCGTTTGTAGGAATGATCTGGAGATGGGTCCGAGCAATCAGGGCGACTCGTTGATCGATCTCGGTTGTTCGTGCAAGAACGATCTCGCCCTTGTGCACTACGCGTGCGCGCTGAAATGGTTTGTTAACCATGGATCGACATTGTGCGAGATATGCGGGGATGTGGCGAAGAATGTGAAGGTTAATGATTTGAAGAAGGTGGTTGCTTCGTTGAGGGAGTACGAGGCGTTGAAGGAGAGGACTGCTTCAGGGGATCCTAACCCTGCTGCATTGCAAAGTAGCGCTGGGATTGATCCTGATGCTGTTGCTGCTATCCGGAGGCAAAGGCTGAGTGAAATTTCCTTGTTCTTTGGTCCGCGCGTTTGTACGACTAGTGCTGCTAACAACGCTTCTGCAGCCCTGCGTAATGATCCTGAACAGCCTGTAGGCACTGGGGCTGCTACCGAGGCTGTTGTCACTGCCGAAAATCCTGCCACTAAATGGGCTGTGGAAGGCACTGGGATTCTGCTCGCTGTCGGGCTACTTACTGCTACTTTAGCCTGGCTTCTCGCCCCACGAGTTGGAAAAGTAAGCCTTCTTTTGGTTTTCTTTTGCATCAACACGAAATTGATTCTCAAGAATATTATCATTATGTTTTTGTTGGCTACACTTTTAATATGCTAAGCAATTGTTTGCATTAGCTCTTGGCACGCTACTTGCTCTTTTAGCCTGATTGATCATCCTTACTGTTGCTTCTGATCTTCGTGCTTTGGTCAATCATTAATGTTTTATGCGCAGAAAACTGCCAAGAGTGGGCTACATATTCTCCTTGCTGGTGTGTGCGCTTTGACTGTTGTGATCTTCTTCCGGTTTGTAAGTAAATTCCCTTCTCCGCTTTAGTTTTTTTTCTCTCTGGGATTGGATTTGTTATTTGTTGGAAGGTATCAGTATATGACACCAAAAATATACTCTATTAAATGATTTTGTTGAAAAATATTCAACAAAGTCCTAAAGCCTCGAGATACTTTTAAAGGCAGCACCACTTCATGAAATGAAAGGATAGATACACTTCGAAGTTATGTGCTGTGTGTTGATGATGCTTAGGAAGATGAGGCTTTCGAAAGTATATCCCATTTTGAAATGAATTTATTTCTCAGTCATGACAATTTGACCATAGTTGTTTACTGGATGATGAACTGGTCAGCTTTTCCGTCGTAGCAATTTACGTTAGATCTCAGGCAAATGTACGCAACCCAACCTGCTATTCCTTACTCCGTGCTCTTAACACCAGGGCGACATGTTTAAGTTTTAGATCTCGGGCCAATGCTTGCAACCCAACCTGTTTTTTTCCTTCCCTCTGTGCTCTAACATCAGGGCGACAGTGTCTGCTGTTGTTGACTTCTAGGTTGTTGACCCTTTCTCCTTCTGTATGTACTTGGGATACAAGTTACAACAACCAGCAATATCTTGACTACTTTCCATGTGCTTGCATTACCTGATCTATGTTTCTGATATGGTCCGCAAGGCGTCCTATCGCCCGTGCGCACAATCCCGCAACAGCCCTTTTACGATCTTCTCACAGCATCACGACATTTCGGTCAAGATTCAGCAGCAGAGAAAGGAATGACTTGGGTTGGTGCTAACATTGGCTTTGTGAAACTCGCAGGTTGTGCTTACGAGAATCAAATACGGTCCTGCACGTTACTGGGCCATACTGTTCGTGTTCTGGTTTCTTGTCTTCGGTATATGGGCTTCAAGAACTCACGGGTCGCATTCAACATGAGTCTCTCCTTGCGATTGTAGATAATTGGTGATTATTGTTTTTTTTTTGTAGAAATTGGTGGTTATTGTATGACATATATTAACCCTTCACCAATCATGGTCCTAATTTGCACTATTCATTTTTTAAGAGATACTTTGACTTGTTCTTTAGGCAATTTAACGCTGATCGACAATTCTCTTGAAAAATTACTTTTAAAAAAAAAATTTCTCTCTTGAAAAATTAGGGTTTGTGTGTTTGGAATAAATTTTTTTATATGCTTGCTTGTTATCCCGTTCCCCTGTAAATAAATGGATGGAAGTTTGCTCCTCCATTGCAAAGCAAATAAGAGGGTTCCTATCCTAGAATAAGGTGGAAGAGAAGCTAATGAAGAATAAGCTTGTGTATATAATTCGAGGGGACAGCCAACCAGAGATGTGCACATTCAGATTCTAAGAGAGTTGATCGGATTAGAAAATGGCAACTTGCTTTGCTTGTGAGCTTCTGTACGATTAACTACCGATGCTTTGAGAAGCTGTCTTGGTCTGGGAAATATTGGCCAATTGTTGTTCATGGATCTTGTTCGTCTGTTTTATAGGCTTGCTTCGAGACAGTTCCTGGACCATTCAAGATCTTCTGGCAGTGCATGCGTTCCAAGCCTGGGTATGTTTGGTTCTTATTATGATATATATATATATATATGCACGTCGTCAATTAATAGTATTAAGTGTGAGAACTTGACACAGAAGACACTAGGCTCTATTTATTTAGGTTGAGGGCATGAGATATTCTTAAAACTGAATCTTCTGGTCTGGTGGTAGCGTCTCAAAAACGAAGTTTGCATTTTCATTCCCAACATTGGATGCATATATCGCCCTTTGTTCTTCTTTGCAGGGAGGAACCGGCTGATCCTTACACCTACTTAGAGATTAATAGGGAGAGTGCTCGGCTCTGGATAATTCCTTTTTCATTGAACTTCTCCAAACTGAAATTTGATTGCAACAATCTTTCTGATATGCTCTTTGGGTATTGGTGATCAGATCCAGATCATGTGTAGGTGGTCTAAGGTTCATGGGGCATCATTCGGAGAAACATTTGCTCCTACAAAAGGTCCACTACAGTACCCCTTTCTATTACTTTCTATGAACTCTCATACACCTGCATCCGCGCTCTTCATACAAGTTAACAACCTCGACGCCCATCTGTGCAAGTTTTGCACAAAATTTTCTACCATTAGAGGACTGATGAAAAGATTACAGAAGTTGCAAAAGAAATCTGGGTCGAAGTCTATTCATAAACTCTTTCTGGCAAAGGAAAAGAAAACATGAACGTCTTATATACAGTCGTTGAAGAACCAATCATAAGGTCCATAACTGGAAACAGCTCGAGTGATCGCCGGACTAGCGAAAATGACAACGTCGGCGCCTGGTTGACCTTGTTTACTCCGGTTCGACCAGAGGCTCATTCACCTGGTCGCTGATATGCATTATGGCTAGTATCAGAAATCAATGATAGGCTCCCCAACGTTGAGATTGCGTTCCAATTGCCATGGCACATCAAAGAGCTTGGCTGTGATGAACTTGAAGATCTTATTTACGTTGATGTTGTAAGTTGCACTTGAAAAGAAGAGCGGAGCTTTCAGGGCCTTGGCGTAGCTTCTTGCCTATAATTGACATTTAATAAATTGACTAATATAGATTTTAACCGAATTGAATTATAGGAAGCGGAAAATCTCTTCCTCGTTTCTTTGAATGGCACCAAATGATGTGTACCTGACTTGCAATTTCCCACTGCAGATCTATTGGGAGCTGGATAAAGTCGTCGAACTTTGTCCCCACTATGATTGGAATTGCCGTCTACCAATTTTTTTTTTACAATAACACAGTGAAAGACTAGTGAGCCAAATAATCAAGAGTCAAGACAATTAATTCATTTTCTTCGGATCAGTGGACCCTTCTTTATTTCATTTTCCAGATACAGATGGTGCCTGAAATCTATAGTTGAGGCTGGTACAATGTAAGGAAGGAGGATATACCTGGTTCCACTTCCTTGCTTCTTTGTACCAATCTATGACACTGCAATGAAATGTTTGGTTCAAATAGCAAGGGATTCAATTTTTTTAAGAAGATTTTAGATTCAAATCTTACGAATTAAAAAAAAAATACACAACTGAAAGAGTCATAAGAAAAGAAAAGGCTAGTGTGACAGTAAGAAAGAAATTACCCGTTCAAAGTGATCCGGCTTGTTAGATCAAACATAATCAGAATAGCCGCGGAATCCTTGCAGGCCTTAGAAACTATATGTCTGTTTCCCTCGTTGCCTGCCCGTCAAATTTCCATTTTATCAAATAACCAATTAACAAAATCACATAAAATTGTATCAATTTAATTGACGCAATAGACATCAACTATTTCCCATGACAAAAGAATGGCATAAGCATTATTAGAGGAAGATCTGCAAATACGTTCTTAAGAAATTTAGAATTTAAGTTAATAAAAAAATAGTGTATGTATGATAGAGTCCCACCGCGCTCAACTCTAAATAATACAGATTCGCCCAAAAAAATATGTGTTAGCTTACCATCCACCTCCCACACGCTGTACGAGATTCTTGCACCTCCAATCATTAATGTTTTCCCCATAAAATTCAATCCATTTTCCTGCGTGACACCATGATCTTCCTTCTCGCTCCCTACGTACTTTTCCTACAATAAAAAAAAAGAAACATCAACGTAAAATAGAATGGCAAAGAGAAGAAAAATTAAGAATGTCTTGTAAGTAAACGTAGGATCATAATCATATACATAAATATATTATTTACCAGGAAGCTGGTCTTTCCGATCTGACAATCACCCAAAAGACTAATCTTCAATGAGACCAAATCAGCATTATCATTGTGATGATAATGAGGATGATCATGTGACACATTGACGGGTTCGAATTCGCCGGATTCCAACCCGCTCTCTCCCTCCGGCGACAAGGGGGAGGACAGGTCGGGGGCCGCGGCCGCGTCAGGGTGCGACAAGATATGGTACATAGGCTTCCCTAACGAACACACGAGGACGCGATCCCATGTCCGGAGAATGCAACGTCTAAGAGTGCAAATCCGGCATTTAACCTTATACCTAGGGTTAATATACTTCGCCATTTTTTTCTGGCTAATTAATTTATCTCTAATGAGATGCTTTTATTCTTTTTTGGCCTTCTGGGTTTTTTTCTTCTCAGGTTGAAGGATGGCCTGAAGAGAGCTAGGTGCTATTATATTCGGCCATGGAAGGGAGAAAATTAAGGTACAGCTTATAATATACTTGCTCGTGGTTTTTCATGATTTCTTTTCCTAGGATGTTCGAGGGTATTTTGGGAATTTTAGCAGAAAATTCATTTTTTTTAGTTACAATACTTGGAATACAAATTTAACGTGCGATTGACCAGTGCATGTATGGACAAGATCCTATGTGGTCCAAATTGCCGACTTCCAATATGTACGTTACTTTCCAATGTGACCTTTCAAGAGCTATTTTTGTTCTCTTCGTTTTAGTCCGATATAAGTAAATTATCTAGGAAATTATTTTTTTATTTTTATGATATTTATTTCGTGATTCTTAAGTTATAACGTATTCTCACAAGTTATTTTCGCTTGACAAATTAATATACATCTAATTTACATAAAAAATAAGGGTATTATTGTGGTGAAAAAAAAGGGAATTTGAACAAGTCAAATTTGCAACTTATAAATCAATCTCCTCCACCAATAAAGTCGTTGTGCAGTTGAGAAAATCGTGCCAAGTTCTTTCTTTCGGTTAACAATATATGTTTTTTATACTACTGGATGTCCGGATATTTATTGAATTGACTAATAGAAATAACAGGTGAGACTTTGAGATGCGACAAATTTCTCCTCATATATTAAATAGTGCTATATTTTTAATAATCTAAACTCTATACATTTTGTTTAAATTAGAAAAACCTTAAATAAGTGATTGTTCGCCACCCCGCCAAAAAAACAATATATTGCCACTTGATTGGCTGTGGTTTTTTTCTCCCTCCATAAAAATTCGTCCCCCGAAGCTAGCTATTTTTGCATTTCATAACTTTAATGTTTATCTTTAATTAGCCAAAAGTTTACAGTATAGACTTCTACATTTTTTTAAGGATAGTATAGAGCTTTATTATTAGTGTGTTTTGTTACTTTGTCGTAAAAAAGGCTGGAATTCGAATCTTAAGAAATTTAATAGTATAAAAAATTGTTTAAAGTTGCTGGCAAGTTCCAAGATTAGGAAAATTACGATATCAGCTAATTAAAGCGAATGGTAACAACTTAATAGGGCCGTTGCAATGGAAACATAAATGGTCACCGACGTAGGTTGGTACCAACTGGCTTTAATAAAATGAGTTTAACCAGTAACATCAGGCCACGTTTGGACTATTTCATTTTGGGATTATCAATTCTTCTCTTCATCGTGATCCAGTAGTATTACTCGGCTCCTAGTGTCCCATTTATTTTAATTAGCGGTTGGTAACTGGGAACTACAAGATAAATACATGGCTAACAACATCTGTACCTTTTCATAATGTGACATTCCCAAGTTTTTGTTTTGTACGTGGTACAAGAAATTGCGTACGATTTTTAGTGGAAATCATATGTATTTATATCAATTAATTCAGATTTAATTTTTCTACGGCAATTTATTGAAATAGTGTTACATCTTTTAATAAAAGGAAAAGTTCACTTTATTACCATGTAATATCACATATTTGCAATTTACTACCATGTAGTTTAAAACGCATAGAACATGTTCAACTTATTTCAATTTTCATCAAGAACATGTCATGGGCAGCTCAGGTAACTGCCTGAATTTTTTTTACGAAAATATGAAGTTTTGTTATCTACGTAGAATGTCACGCCATATGTGTCTAAGATGAGTTAACAATGACGTGGCTAGTGGTAAATTATCAAAATAGTACCTTATTTGTTTATAATTTCAAAAAAATCCATCTCCCTAACCTCTCCCCCTCCCTTTCAAAGTCCAATTTTCTCAATCCACGTCATATTTTGGGTTTTTGCTGTCGATTAGATCAGATTTTTTTTTCTAGTTTCGTGTTCAGTATTTTGGGAATTTTGTTGGATTTGTGTTTGGGTGGGTTGGAGTATGAGAATCGAGGAGTTGGAAGCGGGTGGTGAAAGAAGAAAAATAGTATTTTTGAATTATTATAAACATTTGGGTCATTTTGGAAATTTTTTACTTGCCACGTCACCTGCTATGTTTATACTAAAATGTTGAATGGCAATCCACGTAGGACAACAAACTGCGTCATTTTAATTAAAAAAACTCGCGGGCTCGGGCTGTTTGGAACCTATTTTTGATGAAAATTGAAATAAGTTGAACCCGTTCTATGCCTTTTAAACCACGAAGTAGTTAAGTGAAAATCTGTGATACTATAGTAAAGTGAATTTTTTCCTTAAAAATTACTCCAATACTAGATCCAAACAACTGTTACTAATATCGGTACTTGATCTTAATAATATTTTGGAGAGCTAAAATCGGAGAAGGTAATAATGTAGTAAAATTGTCTTTGGAGTTCGGATAAATGTTCAAGAGACTTTTATTCGTCTTATTCTTATGCTTTGAAGTGGTTTTGGAGCATCTAATGGGAGTTAGTATTTCAGATGTAATGTACTTCCCATAAAACCTGGCCAACTTCACAAAATTAAATATTAGCAATATATTATAACAAAAGAATGTCAAAATAAAAACCTTCCACGTATATCGAAAATCCAGTACCGCAACTTAATTACAATCATTTTCAGAACAATAATAAATTGTTAGAACATATTTTTTAGCATATTTTTTATAGCAATATTTTATTGTTCCATACAGGCTTACGTCGATATCAATTAGCATCAAATATGCAACTATTATTGAATTTATTTCACTCTTTATTTCTGTAGAAAATATTTTTTATTAGTTATAATATTAATGCTAATTGATTATTGTCATGTATTGTTTGAACTTTGAACTAGTCACATCACAAGTCTTTGATTGGGCCCCTTTCACAGTGAACACCGCAACAAAACGGCAACGTTTCGCTTCCATCACACCAGCAAACCCTCTTCACCGATTTCGCACCTGAGAAAAAGAAAAATAAAAAAAAGGGGAAAGAAAAGAAAAGAAAATACGAACCTTCTCGATGAACTAGCTGGATAGCTAGGAGAGTGACGAGCCGGATCGGCGCGGCTCAGCCGGCATGGGGGTGGCCGAGCGAGTAGCAGCAGAGGCGGGGGGATAAGGGTGAAGGTGAAGATGACGTCATCGGGGATCGAGCGGCTGATAAAGAGGCAGCCGACGGGGCACATCAAGAACTCCGAGAAGCGTGTCCTCGCCCGCAAGAACCTCACGAAGCGGATCCTCTCCGACGACCTCGCTCGCAAGCTCCAGACCATCCTCATCCGTAAAGTCAGGTAACTAACCTCTTGTTGATTGCACACAAGGTGTTTGACGATATGCGCGTTTGAACTGTTGCCGTTGTGGGCCCCGTAGTTGCCCGTTAACTCGAAGCTGGTTGGTTGTTGGTTCTCCGCTACGCTAGTTTTGGGGTGTGGATGTTGTGAAGGTTGATCGTTAATGGTGATGGATAGACCGTAGGCCGGGAGGGCAAGTATTTAGTGATCATGTTGTCCTAGTGATGCCTCTAGCTCCAACGCATCGTGTGTGCGTCGTTGAAATCGCGCTGGCCCGTGACGTGCATTTTGATCTTGCTGATGTTTCAGGGGGCTCTGAGAGAAGGAGATTCGGATCACTTTGGGATTTCAGCTATTGTGTATGGAATTCGGATATTGCTGAGTCTGAACCGCAGACTATGTCCGAGGCGTCCCCGAGTATGCTCTCTTAAAAATGAACCTAGCACAGACCTTTTTGTAGCAGCTCATATTCTTGTCGGCTTGATGTTTGCTGCCTGTGCATGAGCTTGTCTGTTGGCCTAGTCTCTGTCCAAGAACTGGAATGTCACCGGAATTAGTAACCGGTGGCTTTTTTAAGGGCTAGATATTTCATTTTACCTCCATAATTGATCAATATGCTCACCCTGTCACTCTGTAGCAGCTGCTTCTCTTTGTTAGGTCTGCCAAAGTTTATGTTGTTATTCAATTAGATATCAGGTTAAATGGATGGGGATGGGGCTTTACGTGAAAAATCGGAGGTGGTGCATTTGTTGTTCTGTATCTAATATGCACACGACTGTCGTCTACACTATAATCGTGACCAGAAACTATATGGAGTCTAAGTTGTGTATACACAAGCAAAAATTTACAAACTATATCTGGTTAACTCCCATAACCAGCGGCTTAGAGAGTGAGATATTGGGAGTAATGCATTGGAAAGTGACCTACAAATGGATTTTTAAGCTGGTGATGGGGTTTTCCTATCTGAGCTTCCACTAGCAAGTTGCTTGCTGTCGCTGCTGCTCTTCCTCCTCAGGAACTCCTTGATCTCTGTTTCTTTCATGTCTACAAACTCAATCAAATTCTTGAAGCTAGAAGAGTGGAACGAGCGTCGCGGCTTTGCTGGCTGAATTGCCACCACCTCTGATCCTGCCTCCTCATTGTCCTCTCGGCTGATCTTGTAGTATTGAATGCATACCCTACAAAAGAATATAGAGAGTGCTACGAAGGCTGCAACACCACAGATAAGAAAGAGACCCCAGAAGCTCCCAAGGGAGAGTCTGTTTTCATCCACTACGCTGGGCGACATTGAGCACTTGCTGCCCGCAAGCCATTTGTCGTGGATTCTCTGTAGATCGCCATTTTCCGACAGCTGCAGGATGGCAGTTGACAAGTCCACTGCAAGAGGAGAGTCCCTCTGAAATGCCTGCTACGAGCAAATATAGCATTAGTGAGTACTTTCAACTACTTTGGCCATGTCTTTTATTTATGCAGGAGTATTAGTTCAGGCACTCACGAATCCCCAACCGCTTTTGGTGAATTCTTGCCCTACAATCCGGAATTCGCAATTTGTTTTGGCCAAGAAGAGCTCGATGTAAGGAAGTTCGTCGACGATAGCAGCCACTCCACCGCCTTTTGGTCCACGCTGGAGAGCTCTAGTATAGTCATCCTGGCTTTGCAGCTTTACTATTCTAGATGCTGCTATGTTCAGTTCTTCGACGAGGTAGTTGAAAGCGAATGAACCTTCTTGGATGCCAATCGGCTCATGACTTGCGATTAAACTGTCGATCCCTTCAATCTTTGACGTGAGCTGCTGCACAGTCAGGATTGAGGTCAAACTAGCAGTGTAGCTTGAATTGATGATCAGCACAACGAACAGCCAGATGATCAGCACAAATCGGCCCAGCGTGCTCACCGTGTTCTCTCCTAGATCATGTGAAAGCAGAATACATGAGGATCATCACAAGAAAGATAAGACTTAATAGTTCAGAAGAGAGACCAAGAAAAGAGATGCACTTACTGTGTGAGAAGAACATTGTTGAGAAACTGAACCTGCAAGAAATAAATGATTAGTGTCAGTTAGACTGTAAAGCATTCAGCTCTCTAAGAGCAGTCTGTTTATCATGTATGAGTTTTGAAGTACACTAACCAGAATATTGTTATCAGCTGCTGCCTTGGTGGACCGCGGAATTCGTGATTGATCCGATGCTCAAGAATCCACACGACAGCGCCCACGAGCAGAAAGGCGGCACCGGTGACACCCCACATAGGTAATGTAAATGGTTTCAGGAATGCCCAGGGGCTATGCTTTGCTTCCCTTACAGAAGCGACGACCACGAGTCCTGATTCCATGTACGGCTGAGTGAAGTCGACAGCTTTCGTCCGGTTGGTAGTTATTGCGACATCTCCAACGGCAGCATCGTAGTTCTGGTTGACAAAAGAACACCGGTACTACAGATTATATAAGCGTTCAAAGTAGCTTACTGGTGCAAACCAATTGATCCTGTAAAGTATATATCACTGCTTACATTCTGAGCCACTGCATTGATAAGATCATTGTAGGTAGGATTCCTCTGACCATCTCCAAACAGCATATACTTGCGGGGGACGGGGTATGGCAGCAAGTTTATTGCAGCTTCAAAGACATCGATGCTATATCCTCCAACTCCTTGGGTGCCCTTATCCTTTCCAACAAACTCTGTGTAGGTCACTCGGTCTGGCACTGCAATCCGAAGGGGTTTCCCGTTGTTTGGAAACACCCATCCGAGAGGAACATCAGCAGTTTCACCAGGCCAAATGATACTGAATAGATTCGGTAAACTGGAAGAGCTCATGCTGGAGTCTGCATACAATTTCTCCGGGGTGACAGTTGAAAGACCAGAATGATTTGACCAAAAGCCAACGCTGCGGATCCCTGTACCTCCAATAATGTTTAGAACATCATATGCTGGTTGTTGGACCAAGTTCCTGTCAGGATCAAATTGGATCTGACCGGATAGACCACTGAAGTTCATCTGACTAAGCGTCTGAAGAAACTGTTGGCCTCCATTGAAAACACGAAGCGATGAGAAGTTTAACATGCTTCCATTTGTATCTTGCAGCTTAGGGTCGTTGGAGTAAGATACATTGCCACCCTCTTTGAAGAAAACTTGAAGAGCTTTTGCAGCCAGCCATACCGAATCGTAAGCATAGAGGGCATAGGAGTTGAACCCAGAAGGACCAGCTTTCTCTTTATACTTGAGGCTATTCCACCTGGATATGAAACGTTTCTTCATATCAGTATCAGGGGTGTGATGGCGAAGAGCAACGACGCCTTGTAACAGATTCATAGTCTCAGCATTGGCTGGTTGTGTTGCATCCAGCAGAGAAGGAAGCCAATCAGTAGCAATCCAAACATAGCCTTTCGCCATCATTCTAAGCCTCTTGGCGATGGAGAAAATTTGCAGACCGGAGTCAGGATTTACATGTACAACGTATACTCGAGATTCCATCAAGTTTACACCGACTAGCAGGTCATTGATTGTGCTTTCGGATGCTCCAGGGGAGAATGCAGCCTTGTAAGAGATCTTGGCTCGTTTCTTCGCCAATGCATCTCCAAGAACAGATACGCCACCTCTTCCGTAATCATCATCCGAAAAAATTGCAATGACCTCTCTCCATCTGTAGTAGGTGACCAGATCGGCTACTGCATACATCTGAAAATAGTCGCTCTGAGTAGTTCGGAGGAAATACGGATACTGCAATGCTGAGAGGGTAGGGTCTGTTGCTGCAAATGACAGCAGTGGCACATGGAGTTCATTGACAACTTGCGAAATGACATGAGCTATCCCGGAAGATTGAGGTCCGATAACAGCAACCACGTCGTTTTCCATCAGCTGAAAAGCTAAGAAGCAATGACAGGTCCGTCAAGATCATCATCTATAGGCAGTATTTTTAGAGAGGAGAAGTACTAGCTTGGAATGAGCAGGTTAAAACTTTGTACGTGTAACAAATTTTACTCTGAAAAGAACTAAGACCAATTAGAGTTCAACAGAAACAAGTTAATGGCAGAAAACTGCAACACCAATGTCATGAACAGACAACTTTGACTTTGCGTACCCTCATCTGATTCCTACAACCAAACTTCAAACTACATGAAGCAACTAAAGCATTTCAAGTTGAAGAGGCAATACCTTCCACGGTTCCAAGAAATCCGCTGCAGTTCGTGTCACGAAAAATGACTTTCAATTCGGTTCCAGGAAGAACACTCGAATCCGAATTCACATCCTCGACAGCAGCAGCAAGGGCAGGCATAGCAGCCCTCCCGATCACAGAGTCAAAGGTGAAGAGAGCTCCGATGTTAACTACGCTCCGTCTCGAAGAAGGAACGCTTCCATTGACAGCCTGACCAAAGGCTCGTTGAGGCACACAAGCAGCAAGAACCAACACCGCAAGAATCCTCGAGACAAGCATTCCGTTGCCAGGCCTAATGACCATGAACGCTTCCATGTCCTTGGGAGCCTTGCGGGTCAACAATAATCGACTCCGAATATCAGATAATATAAAAACATCAGAGAAATGTATAGGTGCCAGAAGTTGACGAGAGCTTACCTTGTGGTCTATTTATTATTCGGGGAATGAGCTACAAAAGAAATATCTACCTTCCAGGATACTAGCAACTTCACGTACTTCACATCGTCACGTACTTGCAGAAAAAGTGGGCCCCGAAGCTTAAAAATAGTACCTTCCTTGCTTGCTTAAGTAAAGAATGAGATGATTCTTTGCCATGTACCCTTAAATATCTGCTAACCAGGAAGCATTTAAGTTTCCAAGAATTAATGCTATTTGCAAGTGGGCTACGAATAAAAAGCTATTTTTGCGGTAAAGTAAAGTCCTGTCGGAGAATCCACGTAGAAAAGTTAGAAAAATCCAAAAACTATTATCTTACCTTTTTTGGTACAAATATTTTAAAATAATATCGGATTAATACCTTTTTAAAATTTTAACCCGACGAGAATTTATGCGTCTACAATCTGATGTAACGGTTCCAAGAAGCTCCAAAAAATGGAGATTTCAAGCTTAAGAAAGGTTCGTAACAGAAGAGGAAGGGGAAGGAAATTGAGAGAGAGAGAGAGAGAGAATAGTAGGGAGAAGGTTGATAACATAATTTGTTTTTTTCTTCCCGCATAATCCCCTCATTCTGTTTTGCAGATATATAAACTAATTGAAGGGATGGCACCCAACTCAATTAGGAAAAGACAGTTGTGCCCTCAAGCTTACAAAAAGAAAAATAACGAAAATATGGCCTATACACATATAAGGGCCAAAAGAAGAAAATAACCATCTGATGGGCTTAAGCCAGCTCGGCCCAATCAGGGAACAGAATGAATGGACTAGAAATCCTTAGCCACGAATCAAACTAGCTTCTCCTCTTCTAAAATCAAATTCCCAATTTTTCCGACGATGAACCCTTGGGCAGGAACCCCCAATTGTATCGTTGATTTCCCCGCCAAATCCAACATGCAACACTCTCCACCGCTTGAAATCCTTGTCCACAA
This sequence comes from Hypericum androsaemum, assembly GCA_963995505.1. NCBI lineage: Eukaryota > Viridiplantae > Streptophyta > Magnoliopsida > Malpighiales > Hypericaceae > Hypericum > Hypericum androsaemum. The sequence goes on from OZ023185.1 coordinate 16,374,251, forward strand.
GGAGCTAGATGGGAATCGGGTCTTCAATTCATCGAAAAACTCCCAAGTGGCGTCAATGGGAGCTGAGTCCGACCATTGGACCAAGACCTGGGTGGTGGCGTGGTTGTGGCGCTTGACAGTCCTTTGATCGAGGATAGCTTCTGGTTCGCAGTCAGGAGCCCAGCCGGTGGGAATTGCGGTCACCGTCTCAGGTAATTCTCCGACAACCTTCTTCAATTGGGAGACATGGAAGGTGGGGTGCACCTTGGTAGAAGAAGGTAAGTTCAAGGTGTACGCAGCCTTCCCTTTGGCGTCAATGACCTGGAAAGGGCCATAGTATCGAGGGCTAAGCTTGTTGTTGGCACGGGCTTGTACAGTATGTTGTCGGTGGGGCTGAAGTTTCAACCAGACCCAGTCGCCGATGGCAAAGCTCCTTTCAGAGCATTTCTTGTTAGCCTGGTGCCTCATTCTGTCCTGTGCCCTTTGTAGGTGGAACTTGAGGAGTTTCAAGTTCTCTTCACGAGCCGAGAGAGTCTTATCAACTGCTTCAACGGGGGAGTCACCTGCGAAGTAGGGAAGATGCACTGGTGGTGGTTCTCCATAGAGGCTTCGAACGGAGAGACTCCTGCAGCTGTATGGAATGTCGTGTTGTACCACCATTCCGCCAGAGGTAACCAATGCTTCTAGTCCATTGGCTTGTTATGAATCATGCATCGTAAGTAGGTCTCTAGGCAGCGATTAACCACTTCAGTCTGACCATCAGTCTGGGGATGGTAAGCGGTCGATAGATTAAGCTCAACTCCCTGCTGTTTGAAAAGCTCCTGTCAAAACGTGCTTAAAAAAATAGCATCTCTGTCACTGATGATAGACTCGGGCATACCATGAAGCTTGTAGATATTATCTAGATAGGCTTTAGCCACAGATGCAGCCCTGTATGGATGACTAAGGGGTATAAAGTGAGCATACTTACTGAGCTTATCCACCACAACAAACACAGTAGTCTAGCCTTGGGACTTAGGAAGTCCATCAATAAAATCCATAGACACACACTGCCAGATTCTTTCAGGAATTAGGAGTGGCTGTAATAGACCTGGATAAGAGGAATTATCATACTTACATTGCTGGCAGATGAGACAGGCCCTGATGAAATTCCTAACATCCCTTTTCATGCTTGACCAATAGAGGACCCCCTGCATCCTTTTATAGGTTGCTTGCACTCCTGAGTGGCCTCCAATAGCAGAGGAGTGATATAACGTGAGTAATTTCTGCTTAAGAGTAGCATCAGAACCAACGACTAGTCTGTTCTTCCGAAGCAGCCGACCATGAACCAAGGAATAGGGTCCCTTCACTTCACCACCAGAAGATAAGGTCTGAATCAGTATAGCTAACTGAGGATCAGCTTGACAACTAGCCTTGATATCTTCAGTCAAATCTTCCACCTCAACCAAAGATATAGCAGTGAGCTGGGGGTCAGGTTCAGGCAACCTGGATAATGCATCTGCTACTTTATTTTCAGCTCCCTTCTTATACTCTATTTTGTAATCATAACCCAATAACTTAGCCAACTAACTGCATTGACTGGTAGTAGACAACTTCTGGGCTAATAAGAACTTGAGGCTCTTGTGATCTGTTTTAATAATAAACCACTTACTCACTAGGTAGTAATGCCACTTGGTAACAGCTAGAACCACAGCTCTAAGTTCTTTTTCATAAGTAGAGAGTGCTTGGTATTTGACTCCCATAGCCTTGCTGTAGTAAGCAATAGGATGCCCTCTTTGCATTAAAATAGCACCCACTCCAAAATGAGATGCATCAGTCTCAAGAACAAAAGGTAGTGAGAAATCAGGGAGCACCAAGACTGGAGCACTCACCATGGCTTCCTTAAGCTTGTGAAAGGCAGTAATGGCTTCAGAATTCCAAACAAAAGAATCCTTCTTAAGTAAAGCAGTTAGAGGTCTACTGATAAGTCCATAGTGCTTAACAAACCTCCTATAATAGCCACAAAGCCCAAGGAATCCCCTCAGCTTCTTCAGTGTCTTTGGAAGGACCCAGTTTTGGACATCTTGTATCTTCTTAGGGTCTGTAGATACTCCATTTCCAGAAATAACATGCCCTAGATACTCAACTGAGGCTAAACCAAAGCTGCACTTAGACATCTTAGCATACAATTGATTCTGTCTTAGTGTGGTCATCACAGTAGAAAGATGTTGCAAGTGTTTATCATAATCTGGGCTGTAAATAAGTATATCATCAAAAAAGACAAGGACAAATCTCCTGAGGTAAGGTCTAAAGACATCATTCATCACACTTTGAAAGGTAGCTGGAGCATTAGTAAGTCCAAATGGCATAACTTTGAACTCATAGTGTCCATCATGTATTTTAAAGGCAGTTTTATAAACATCACATTCCCTCATCCGGATCTGGTGATAGTAATATCATTTAGGGCTCTATAGTCAACACAAACCCTCCAGGAGCCATCCTTTTTCTTAACTAAAACCACAGGTGAAGCAAAACAACTTTGGCTTTTTTGAATGAAACCAGCCTGCAACATCTCTCTGACAAGCTGCTCTAGAACATCTTTCTGCTGTACAGAGTATTTATAAGGCCTCAGGTTAACAGATTGAGCTCCCTCTTTCAATGGAATGGAATGGACAAGGTCCCTAGGTGGGGGAAGCTCTGTAGGCTCTTTAAAAACATCTTCAAACTTGTCAAGCAACTGCTGTAAGGCAGGAGGACTAGCCTCCAATTGCTGACAAGTAGGCATAATGTGTAGAGGTTCCATATCTAAAAAGATAGGAACATGTTTTATAAGAGCCAAGCTGCAGAATTCAATTTCAGATTCATCCTCTGGAGCAGCTAATAGTTTGCTAATTTGACTTGCAGGTGTCTCCTTCCAAGGTGATCTAGGAATGCCCTTCAAGAGAACTTTAGATGAGCCCAAATCAAATTCCATTTCCAGCTTGTCAAAATCCCATTGAATCACCCCAAGAGTTCTCAACCATTGAATTCCAAGTACCATTTCACAGCTACTGAGAGGTAAGAGCAGGACATCTGCTACAAATTCTTTGTCCTGTATTTTCTAACAAAATCTCCTGCACATCTGTGAACACTCTACTTCACCTCCATTAGCCACCTTCACTAACATAGGTTTCTGTTGCTCTAGCTTGCAACCAAGCAGTTTAGCCATATCCTGATGGAGGAAGTTATGTGTACTCCCAGAGTCAATAAGCACACTCAATCTCTGTCCCTGTACTTCTCCAATCACCTTCATTATTCTGTAATATTGTATCTTGCTTCCCAACATGGCATGGGCTGTAATGATTGGGTCTCCCTCAGGTTCTGCCTCTTCACAACACATAAGCTCATCAGGTACCTCTTCGAACTCTTCTTCCTCTTCAGTTTCTAACATGTAAATTCTGCCCTTGCCTCTCTTAGGATATTTGTGGTCTGGGGTGTACTTCTCATCACAGTAATAACACTGTCCTTTGGCTCTTTTGTCATCAATGTCTATTCTCTTCTTAAACTTGGTTGGATAGTTATTGGTGGTGTTTAGGTTGATGGTGTTGGGGGAAGATGATGAATTCTGGTGGAAGATTTTTTGTAGAGCTTGGTATGGTTTGTGTGTAGGGTTGGCTGGGTAATGTGGTGTGTAAAGAAGAGTGGGTAGTAGTGGGGGTTTGTGGGTCTCTGTATGTCTTTTGTTGTCATTGATGATAATCTCTTGAAGCTGGGCTAGGTTGTAGGCATGTTCTAGGGTAGTAGGATAAAACATTCTAACTGGGTTTGATATCTCAGATTTAAGGCCCTTGAGAAAGATGGATACAGCATGTTCAGCGGTCATCGTGAGCCTACTGTGTTTAGTCTCAAAGTCTGCTTGGTATTCAGTGACTGAACCAGTTTGCGTACACGCAAGCAGATCATTCGTAGGGTCATTATAAGCACTTGTAGCAAATCTTTTACCAATCACAGTCTTAAACTCTTCCCAACCAACCTCTGGCAGCCCTTCTCTAGACTTGGTATAACTATGATACCACTGAATAGCTTGATCTTCAAATTGCATAACAACTATCCTCATTTTATACTTGGGATCCACCTCTTCCATAGAGAAGAAATGGTCACTTTTGATCTACCAAGTTCGAACATCCTCACCATTGAACTTAGGAAACTTAAGCTTAGGGTGTTTACCATATGTAAAACGATCTGGTGGATTAAACTGAGAGTGAGAGTCAAATCTAGTTATCCTTAGTGATCTGGCTTGAGAGTTGTCACCAACGTACACCATTGATGGCTCCTCCGCTGTTTTGGCCAGGTCATTCACTCGAGAGATAAGTCCCTAGTTCTGCATATTAAGCCCAGAAATAGAGCGTTGCAGCTCTGAAACCACGTTTACTAGGCCATCGTACTTCCCATGCACGTTTGCAATAGATCTGTGCATCACCTCCGTGTTTGCTTTCACTTCATTGCTGAGCTCTTTCACAAAGCTGGCTAACTCTTCGTTCGTCATGGTGCAGGGTTGATGGATCTCACAGCAGAGGGTCGTCTGCTCTGATACCAAATGATGTAAGGGTTCCAAGAAGCTCCAAAAAATGGAGATTTCAAGCTTAAGAAAGGTTCGTAACAGAAGAGGAAGGGGGAAGGAAATTGAGAGAGAGAGAGAGAGAGAGAGAGAGAGAGAGAGTAGTAGGGAGAAGGTTGATAACCGAATTTGTCTTTTTCTTCCCGGATAATCCCAGATATATAAACTAATTGAGGGGATGGCACCCAACTCAATTAGGAAAAGACAGTTGTGCCCTCAAGCTTACAAAAAGAAAAATAACGAAAATATGGCCTATACACAGATAAGGGCCAAAAGAAGAAAATAACCATCTGATGGGCTTAAGCCAGCTCGGCCCAATCACGGAACAGAAGGAATGGACTAGAAATCCTTAGCCACGAATCAAACCAGCTTCTCCTCTTCTAAAATCAAATTCCCAATTTCTCCGACGATGAACCTTGGACAGGAACCCCCAATTGTACCGTTGATTTCCCCGCCAAATCCAACATGCATCACAATCACCTTCGTTGAGAATCTGCGAGAATGGATGACACGTATAGGCAAGGTGGGATCCATATGAGGTCTAAATCAAAGTTGGTCTCTTTCTTATTTTGTCTTTTTTAAGAATAGTCTTTGTCTTGTTGGGTCCACCCTAATTCTCACAAAATGTTCCGCCTTAGCCTGTGTGAACCAAATTGCAACCCAGTAAAAGGGTATTTCATTCAACAGATTTAAATAGTATATAGAAATATCAAAATATATCAGTATATTAAGGGTATTTACAATTTTTCTAAAGTATATCGATATGTTACTCCTAAAGGTATGTACAGATTATAAAAAAATATTCAATCATCATCTGCAGCTAGGGGATAAAGCACAAATTTTAAATACAAAAAATGGCGTCTTTCTTGTCGACAGAAGCTTTTACAAGTTCTGGACCAAAGAGTATTTACAACGTTGTTATGGAACCGAAATCTTTGAAAAACTTCTCCCAATACACACGAGGCTGGCAATCTTAAAGCCCATTTTGTCCCGACCAAAAAAAATATTCTGCCATTTTTGTCAGGTTTTTCCAACGTCGTCACGTGAAGTCTTTGTTCCTTTAGCTTGCTTTTTTTATATCTTTATATTCGGAGTCGAACTCTATTTTAATGGACCAATTTTATCTCTTGTGAAAATAGAAAAACTTTGCTGAAAAAGTAACAAAGCTCAATACGTTTTAAACCTCCGAATTTAGGCTCAAACCTTAAATTTAAACTCACAAAAAAAATTAAACCATGTTTAGGGAGCAACTCTTCCAATAATATCTTTAACATTCGTAAGACTCGAACTCAAAAACTCTTTACGATTTAGACCAATTCTCTGACCACTTGTCTCAACTGCTATCCCATTGATTTTTAGCTTGCTTTTCCATGTACGTTGAAGAGAAAAAAAATGACATCACATGTTTTAAGACCTGAGATAACAAAAAGATGGACTTCATTTTGTTCCCAAACAATAAGAAGAAGATGACAACCATGAAAATAATAATAAGAAGAAAAAAGATGATGACGATGGTGACTACATTTTGTAATGTTTTGTTGATACCAACGTCTAGAATGGTGCACGTGAAACTTGCGCCCACAAAAATGAAACTTAGACGCATCTAGAAATATTTATTTTACCCGTATTTAGTTTTATTATATTTTTCTGGAAATTATTTTTACCGAAATATGTTATTTTTTCTGGCGAACTCTCACTTGAAAAGATAAAAATGTCCTTCTCACATAAAAAATAAAAAGTATCTCTTTCCTTCTTTCTTCTTCTTCCCTCTTCATTTTCTTTCTCCTACCTTCAAATAAAACTAAAACTCGAACACAAACTCAAAACTTCTTAGTAAGAATCAAAATTAATTAGAGAATCAAAACTGAAAAAATTCTAATATTGAAAACTCCAATTCGAAATAAAAATTCAAACTAGAAAACCAAAACCCAATAGAATCGGGTACCACGTAGCGTTTTGAATTGTGCATTAGAATCTGAGTCTTAGGCCTCTCGGTTACTATTTTATTCAATCTATAATACTTGCTGAACCCCAAACCCTAGCGTCTTGGATCTATATGTTCCACAATTGCTGGCTTCTTCGTTTGCAGTAGTAATGTTAGGCCTTCTTGCCTATTGAAATAGATTTCACAGGGATTCACTAAGGGATATATACAAGTTTATTGTTCTTTATCGTTAACTAGTGAAAATTGAAATGAAATCGACAAAGCCAACATGAACAGTTAAAGTATCAAGCAAAGAGCAGACATGGTAATTATCATAGTTTTAAAAAATGTGGTCCGACTGGGAGTGCGACCGGTCGGACCATGAATCATTCATAAAAGCGGTCCATTTTTAGGGGTAAAATAACCTCCGGTCTGACCACCCAAAATTTGGTTTGACCAGATTTTATCCAAATCAGCAAAAATTAAAACAAAAAAGTCTTATCATATGTTCAATTTCTCTACATCAACAAAGAAAAATAGATTTATATGTTATAAATTGGTTGATATTTCTAAAATGTGGATTTTGAAACCTATATTTTGACTATTTAGTCTACATATTATTCGAATAGTAGTAAAAAATTAATAAAAATTGTTGGACCAAACGAACCGGAAAATGAACAAAATCCGGCCCGTACCAAAACCCGTATTTAAAAATATGGTAATTATTAAGAAGTATGATGTGTGAGGCTGTACTATCTGTTTAATACTTATGCTTGTTGGGATTCGAAGCTAGGGTTTAGGGGTTATTGACTGGGTTTTGATTTTCTTGATCGGTGTTTTGGGTTTTGGGGTTCTTGACAGGAGTTTAATACTTGTGTCATGGAAGCCATTTGATCTTAGAATGAGATGATGCAATATACTCAGACCTTCCAACTCGGCTGCCTCTTTGACTGGGGGTGGGTCTCTCACTCGAGGTTGTCTGAAGTTTGGTTTGTCCCTTGTTGCTATTTTAGATTTTTAATTTGAATTAAAAATTTTTAAATTAGGATTTTTAAATTTTAATTCTTACTAAAAAATTTGAGTTTTAGTTTTGATTTGGTTGAAGGTTGGAGGAAGAAGATGAAGTGGGAGGAAGAAGGAAAGATGAATTTTTTTGTTTTTTATGTGGGAGGGGCATTTTTATCTTTTCAAGTGGGAGTTCGTCGGAGAAAATGACATATTCCAGCAATAGGAATTCCAGAGTATAATAGACAAATCCTTGTACACTAAGAAACCTATCTAGGTCGAATTACGAGTCTGAAACAAGAGTCAGATACAAAACAGGAAAAGTTGTCGCGGGGACCTGGCATAATCGCCAACCAAATGGCGAGCGCCAAATTGGTGACTTCTTGACATAATCCCAACAAACTTCACCTTGGCGAGAAGTCATCCGTAGAAGAACCATGAATCTCCACCCGAATTTTAACAAACTTCACCTTGATGAGACACTGCCCAGTGAAGAACCATAAGATCTTGCGAAACTAATCTGACTTTACTAACTCTGCCTCGAACCATAGATATACCACCATCAATAAGACCATCTCAACTTTTTCTATACCCTTTGTTCAATCACTTGGAGACATTCTCCGAACTCGAGCATCTCCTGAGCTTGCTTAGCATTTTCCTCCAACCTCTATCGAACCCGAACATGCAAGTTCACATGCCGAAGTAACTTTGTGACCAATAAACGCGCCCTCTATTTTTGCCTCGAACCAATGCTACGAACCATAGCATACAATGGGCAACCTTTTGTTGCACCAAGTAAAACCCTCGACATGTCACGAACTCCATCATTCGACCTTAAGTGAGATACTTGAATCGCCCTTGGTGTCACCAACGGCTTCGCATTCCTAATGACAAACCTACCCAACACGTTTGACGTGCACGCCCTTTTAGATAATCATAGCGGGCCTTGCTAACCTTGTCTCTGCGAATCCCAACTTCACTCAAACTATTCATGTCAAGCATTTGCTCCATCATACGAGAGCTTTTTTTCTCTCCATCGGAACCTAAAGGTGTGACTCCACCTACAACCGTGCCCCCCCTAACCTGTAGGTATTTCTTGTATCTCTTTCACCCTTCATCACCATCATCACATCTTTCTCCACCTCAATTAGTCCACCTTGAACCTTACAGTCTTACCCACTATAATCCAAGGCTCTTAATGAGATCAAATTCCTCTCCAACTTTGGAACATTCCTAATCTCACATAATTTTCTCTCAATACTATCCCATATCTTGATCCGGATATCACCTATACACCGATTCTACTAGTAGAACTATCACCCATAGTTATATACCTGAATCAACATACCTGAATCAACGAACCTGTAGGTGTCGAACTACCCTCTTTTGGGCGTCATGTGAAAGGAACAAGCGCTATGCAAAATCCAGGAATCATAGTGCTTTGGACCTGACAAAATAGAAAGACAGTCACCATCCGACTCGTTCGATTATAAGGCCATATTTATAGATGCTGATCCTCCTTCGTGGTCCTGAATCGCTTCCTGGACAATCCTTCTTCATGTACCTTTTTCCTCCGCACTCGAAGTAATTTTCTTTGAACCTCCTTGACCCCGACTTGGATCCCCTTCCATCATTTCCTTCACAACGACTATGGCTACCCCTCACAACCAGTCCTTCCGTTCGTTCATCGCCCATTTTCCTCCTTTGATAAAACTCTAGCAGAGCACTTGTGATATCTTGCAACACCATGGATTCCTTCCCCCAAGTTAGAGTTGTAACCAAATTCTCGTAGGAACTCGGTAAGGAATTAAGGAGCAACAATGCCTTATTTTCATCCCCAGACTTCACATCGACCTGTATCAAATCACTAACTAGTTGATTGAAACCATTGATGTGTTGGCTCAAATCCAAATCCTCCATCATTTTAAGCTCATACAACTTTTACTTAAGATAAAGCTTTTCGATAAAGACTTAGACATATACCTTATCTCCAGTTTCTTCCAAAACTCAGCTGGTGACTTCTCATCCATGACGTGATACATCATATCATCTGCCAAGCACAAGTGAATCGTCGTCACCGTCTTGGCTTCCATCTCCATCCACTCTTGGTCCTCCATCTTCACGGGCTTCTTTTCTGAGAGTGCGCTCAGCATTTCTTGTTGCACCAGCAGATCCTTGACACACCTTTGCCATAACCCAAAATTCGTTGATCCATCAAAGTTCACCAAAGCAAACTTTGCACTGTTATCCGCCATCTTCACACCAAGCTCTGATACCAGTTGTTAGAGATTACGTCCACAAGAAAATAATAGTGTGCAAAGAACACGGACACAAGAGATTACATGGTTCAGCCTAATGCATATGTCCACGGGGAGAAAGGAGAATTTTATTGATGAGTAGCCATAAAGCCTTACATAACCTTAGGGTAACATGTCTTTATATAATAAACAAACTCTTGTACACCAAGAAATCTATCTAGGTCGAATTAGGAGTCTGAAACAAGAGTCTGATACAAATCAGGAAAAGCTGTCGTAGGGACCTAGCGGTCGCCAGTCAATTGGCGCCCACCAATACACTAAGTCTGAACTTCTCTGTTTGTCTCCACTTGCGATCGCCAACCAAATGGCAAGCGCCAACTTGGTGAGTTCTTGACATAATCCCAACAGTAAATGCCATAAAACAAACAAATCTTAAGTTCGAGTCCTTGCAAATACAACAATTTCAATTCCGTGCCATCCTTCCTAGGAGCCCATTAGAATTCACGTAGTACAAAAAGGCCGGTAGGAGGCCCAAGTGAGAGGAGGAAAGCAGAGGCCCATAAGAGGGTGGAGTGACTAGTGAGGGTAGTTGCATCATTTTCCGTCGCGGTTTAACAGATAACTGTGCCTTTCCCTCTCCAACTCGGGATGGCAGGCAGTCGGGGTACAAGCTCGAACAATAGCTTCTTCAATCTCCTCTTCTTTCCAAAACAGGTTTAATTACATTTCTACCCCCTCTCTCTTCCACTTGCTTAATTTATCCTTGTGTAAAGAGCTGGATAGGTATTTGGGGGACCCTGGAATTGGCTCTTTTTCTTTCAAGTACCCATATTTTTTCATGGGTTTTGCCAATTATTGGCTCTTTCTTTAGGGTTCCTTCTCTCTGGCTTTGTGGGTGGTGAAAATGTTGAGGAATTGTGCTTAATCTCAGGATTATTTGCCATTTGTTGGTTTTATTTGGTGTACTGTATTTGTAGAGTGGAAGTGGGTATATGGTGTGGGTTTTCTGTGATGTGGGCTCCTAATTAAAAAAAATTCAGGTCAATGCTTAAACAAATTCGATGGTCTTTGTTGATCATTGAAGATTCAATTACTTTTTTTTGTGTGGGACAACCAAATGATTGTGTAGGGAACTTCATTAGCTGTGATAAGGTATATCCCGCGATATGTTTCACGAAATGTTAGTTGGCATTTTAGTTTTGACTTGCGTGCAAGCTCCGGTGGTACGTGATATTGGGATGGATCACACTTTCACTCGTCTCTTTGCTCTTGTACTGACAGTAGTCTGAACTTTGTGGTGTTGCTTTTCTTTTCAGCAATCTGAGACCTGCACTTTTGGGCCAGAGAATTATAATTTGCTCGCCTAGTGTTGTTCCAAAACGAGTCAGCTTCTCTGGAAATACTATCCAATGCAAAGAGTCGAGAATAGGGAAGCAGCCGATACGCCTCCCATCCAATGTAGCAATCACGCTGAATGGCAAAGAATTGCATGTAAAGGGTCCTTTAGGTGAGCTGTCAAGGTCTTATCCGCAGGAAGTAAGCTTGAGAGAGACGAGGATGGAATTATCCGTGTCAGTAGAGCAATGGATACTAAAAGGGCCAGCCAGACGCATGGACTTTTTAGGTAATTTTTTTGTTTGATTTCTTAACATTTTTGCCCTTTTGTTATCTAAATGTTTTCTGCGAAAAAACATAAGTTTTCAAATTCAAGCAAGAATACTAGCAGTTGTTTGATATACCTGTCTATTCTAGGTGTAATCAAAGAATTCTCTTTCCATTAGGTAAATTTTCCTGTACTGAGGTACACAAGTTTCGCCAATGGGTGGTAGGACAACCCGGTACAAGCCTCTCCCTGTATCTTGCTCGACACCATGTAATATCCATTTCCCCCGGGATTTAACTCATATACGTCCAATTGTATCCCACTCAGGACACTAACAAGCAACATGGTGGTTGGAGTTTTGCCGGGTTCGAAAAGACGCTCCAGCTAATCGGTGTCGGTTATCGTGCCACCCTGGAAGGGACCGACTTGGTACCTAATCTTGGTTTCTCTCATCCAGATAGGACGGCAATTCCCAGTGACTTGCAGGTTAAGGTGGAAGAGAACACCAAGATTATAATCCGCGGATACAACAAATGCAACATCGGACAGTTTGCTGCGACAATCAGAAAGTGGCAGCCTCCAGAGCCGTACAAAGGTAAGGGTATTAGGTACGCGAACGAGAATATAAAATTGAAAGAGGGGAAAGCTGGGAAGAAGAAGTAAGTGTAATTTTGCTCATCGTTGTACTTTTTTTGGCCTATTTGCAACCCGTGATGAGAAATGCATATTTATTTCACTAGTCTGCAACTTTCTGCTGGTCTAGTGACTAATACCAGGAGCCAAAAAACTGAACCACGTCACTTTTCTTTCCATTTAGTTTTTAATTAGAAATGTGTTCACGGCTCAATTGGTAAGGCTCAAGATTCATGACCAAAAGAGAAAGCTACAAGACAGGGTCCAACGGGTTTCTGGGTCTAGCCCACACCGTTTGGAGCCAAAAACCTTGCATATATTTTGTTTCTTGAACAACATTTGATTGTTGAAGTTAGTACCGATAAATGATGGCAAAGTTCTAATAACAAATATATTTAACAAGTTTGTGTTCTCATTAATTTCAACTCAATTATTTCTCAATTAATCTTTTTGTTGATAAAATCCATGCAATCAAAACAACCATCCAATTTCAACTAATCCTTTTAATTACACTGGATTAATTCAATAAAAAAATCCAACAAATCTCCGAGGCCCTTTTAAAGCTTGGCACAAGACGCTTCTACGTTGGCGATATTTAAAAATTACCCGAAATTGTATATCATAGAAGCCAATCGAATCTAGGATACTAAATTAGTTCTTTAAACTAATTCGCCTAACTAGCATATACAAGGATCAATCCACTCCTTTTTCAGTGTTAGTTCTTGTGAGAAAATGGTCTCAATATAATCGAAACCGTAATTTGAATTTAAACTAGTCATTTCATTTGACCGAATACCAAGTAGTCGAAATTTCGGCATGGGTAAAACAAGAAGAGAACCACCGATTAAAAGGGCTGCGATCCGCATGTTCGAGGTAAATTGGACTTCCCTAATTAGTTGCAAGGATAGATCGGAAACAAAGGATTGCAAGTGTGAAGAGTTTTGGAGTAGGGCAATTACCCTCGACAGGCAAAGAATTGCAATTGATAAAACATATTTTTTCATCACAAACCAGCTGCAGAACACCTGCTATGTAATGTTTGAAAAACTGCATCCGCCAGTAAAGGGGGACGGACCTCCGATTATTAAGATCTTTCTTTTCTTTACTCTCACTTCACCGTTGAAAAGTCTCTCTAGCTTCACAAGCCGATACAGCAGCAGTCATATACTTTACTGCTTCATCAGGTTCCTAATTACATAGGGAAGAATGCCTCCGTGGTTGAAGTATTCTAACTCCACCTGCAATCAAAACACGTTCGGTAAAAATCAGCCTCTAGGTTAGAAAGTGAAAAAGGAGCCAGGAAAGCTCGAGTACCTCAGTGTCGAAGCGCGCTTTGCAGGTGAAAGATTTTCCGCTGTCGGTCGTAACAGTCACGTCTTGCCCAGGTCTAATCTCACTGATGTTGCTAGGAAGGTCAATGGTATACCGCTCGTGTCCCGTCAAACCCAATGAGTCTGCATCCTCGCCAGCCTTGAAACAAAGAGGAATAATTCCCATACCAACCAAGTTGCTGCGATGAATTCTCTCAAAACTCTTGGCAATCACTGCTTTTACTCCCTGCAGTACGTTTTCGTATAAGACACTATCGAGCATAATTACATTATCACGGATGAGGCAATGGTGACATACCAATAGCATTGGTCCCTTGGCAGCCCAATCTCTTGAGCTTCCACTTCCATACTCGGCTCCAGCCAAGACAATTGTATCATGTCCATCGCTCTTGTACCTCTGCAGTGTATCATATCCAATTTCTCAGCATATACAAGTGACTATTACAGGGTTCGTCACAATGCAATCATTGAAGTATCTTGTAAGAAATGGGGCACTCATGAGTTGGAAGTGACAGCAAGTTAAACAGAAAGAGAAAGAGGCAAATACATACCGATGCTGCATCAAACACGTAGAGTTTTTCCCCAGTGGGGACGTGGATGGTCTTTGGCCCCACTTCTCCATTCAAAAGTTTGTTGACAATGCGGATATTTGCAAATGTGCCCCTAGCCATCACTTCATCGTTACCACGGCGACTACCGTAGGAGTTGAAGTCCTTGCGATCCACACCTCGTTCAAGGAGGTACTTTGCAGCAGGACTGTCCTTCTGGATGCTTCCAGCCGGAGATATGTGGTCTGTTGTAATACTATCACCGAAATTGAGTAGGCAGTAGGCATCCATTACTCCATGAGGTCCCGGGGGCGTCAAAGTCATATTCTTGAAGTATGGTGGGTCATGAATGTAAGTCGACTTGGAATCCCATGAATAAGATGTTGAAGCCGGTACAGTCAGCTGATTCCACATGGGATTGCCCTTAGTAATAGCTTCATAAGTACTTCGGAACATATCTGGCAAGACACTGGATTGAACAGCCTAAATAGATTCCAAACTCACATGAGAATGTCTCTTTGAGACAGCCGCAATAAATCTTTAGAGCTGTTAACAACAACGCAACAAAGTACCTCTGCAATTTCTTCAGTTGATGGCCAAATGTCCCTGAAGTAGACACTCTTCCCATCCTTCCCAGTTCCAATTGGCTCCTTCTCAAAGTCAATGTCAACCTGGAAAATGCAGGAGTATCATCAGTAATGACCAGGGAACTAATTCAACTATTTGCACACAATAACCCTCCGACTGCTATTATTTAGAACGTGTACATTGTTCTTTATGAAAAGGAAAGAATAAGCAATCTAAAAAAAACAAGAAGTGATCTTACAGTGCCAGCAAGTGCATAAGCAACCACTAAAGGTGGTGAAGCAAGATAGTTAGCTCTGGTCAAGGGGTGGACCCGACCCTCAAAGTTCCTGTTACCAGAAAGGACAGCAGAGGCGACGATGTCTGCATAAAGGAGGGAAAAACTCAGAAGAGCAAAACCGGATGTGCAGGAATCTAGCAAATGGATGTCTTGAACTAGAAGGATCCAAACATTATGAAGTTACCATTTTCTGAAATAGCTGAAGCAACTGATTCATCCAAGTCTCCAGAATTGCCAATACAAGTTGTGCAGCCGTATCCCACAATGTTGAAACCTTGGTGATTTAAGTACCCTTGCAGCCCACTGCACCAATTAAATAGGACAGTTGGTCATACTTCATAGTCCTCACCACAATACCCATGCAGAAATGAATACAGTATATTGAATGTAAATTTGCATCATAAATTAGAACCAGAATAAAGTACCTCTGAAGCAAATACTTTGTCACAACCCCGGATCCTGGGGCAAGACTTGTCTTTACCCATGGCTTGACCTGATGAAACAGAACAAATTACAAGGCCAACATCAGCTTTCACTGTAATTGGCATTAACACAAAGATATTAAAGCATCATTCATCATGACAAGGAAGCAAACAGTTTGTTCCATTACTCAACCAGAAAAAACGCAGCACTGAGCTTCTACAGTCTAAATCAACAAGTCTAACCTGTAAACCCAATTCGGTAGCCTTTTTGGCCACCAAACCAGCACCAAGCATGACACTGGGATTTGAAGTATTTGTGCAACTAGTTATTGCAGCGATCACAACGCTCCCATGCTTCAGTTCTGCTGGTTCACCATGGAACGAGAATTTTGCCACCTTTTGCTGTGCTTCCTTTGGTATGGCGAAACCCTAAAATTGAGAAAGAAAACATCACTACGTTATTCAACCAAACGCATTGCTACACATCCATCCACACCAAAATTTGACCATCAGATACACTAGGTGCAGATCACAAAATGCAAAAGGAAGAATAGCATTTCTCGTGAACGTAACAGAAAGCAAGTAAATCAAACAGAACATCTTTGCACAAAATGTCAAAATATATCAACAATGATTGAGAACCTTGTGGAGCATTTCAAGTTCCTCAGAAACTGTTACATGTGGCAAAGAGAGAACAAGAAAAAGATAATTGAATGACTATCCTAGTAGAACTAAGGGAACAAGCATGTGTGGTAGTTTGCATGACATCGAGAAATCATTTAAGTTTGGAGATAACCTTGAATCCAACTTTGCTATCGAGACAAGAATGCCAGTCGGCCTTCATTTCCTTCAAAGCAACCCGATCATGCGGTCTGCAAAATAGTGGCTTTTCTTAATTAAGAAGTATCATGAGAATATTGAACATCGACGGAAATAATGAAGCAACAAAAGACATGCATGGAAGGAGTAGCAGAATGGCAGTTCATAATGCAAAATATGCGAACCTCTTTGGTCCTGAAACACAAGGTTCAACTTCAGAAAGGTCCAGTTGCAGATATGATGAGTAGACTCGCTCTGCTTGAGGCTGAATTTATCAAGAATGACAAATATTACAGCACTTCAACTTAACTGCTCAAAACACTCTGAATGATTGAGTAGAAAGGACTGTGGAACCTCACCTCGCTATAGTCCACAAACATATTATTTGCACGCAGATATGCTTCTATCATTGCCACCTAAAATACAAAAACAACATCAACCAAGAATTCATAAAAAAGGAGAAAATGGCATATTACTGTGCATTAAGCAATTCAAACTCACAGTTTCATCACTTCTCCCAGTCAATTTGAGGTATTGTAAGGTGACATGATCCACAGGGAAAAACCCCATGGTTGCACCATACTCCGGAGACATATTAGCTATAGTTGCCCTGTCAGCTAATGATAGCTGGCCAACACCATCCCCTGCAGGCAGTCAGATACTTAGATACATGATGCAACACGACAGGTAACACATGGTTCTTAGACCAACTTAGGATAGAAAATCCAGCTACCATGGAACTCAACGAATTTTCCAACAACCCCATGCTTCCTTAGCATCTGAGTAACAGTCAACACCAAATCAGTAGCCGTGACACCATTCCTCAACTTTCCAGCTAACTTGAATCCAACTACGCCGGGTAACACCATGCTCATAGGCTGTCATAAAGAAGAGAAGAAGTTAAGATGGAAGTGAAGGCACAAGAACAGGTTATATACAAGTGGTGAACGCGATAAGATAGAGAACATCAAACACCTAAAATACATAAAACCATGAGGCTGCAATTTAACCTCATATCCAACTAATCATTGAAAGAGTACAATATGAAAGAGGTGAAATCAGCTGGAGTGAATAATAAGTTGAACAAAGAAGCATTAAGCAATAAGCACTAGAAGAACGTGCATCATAATAGCAACCAGAAGAAGCCAATAGCCCAATACAAGAGGTTTACCAAGAAAATTATGCACTGTGCAATTGTCAGTTATCAGTGGCCAGATTTTTCATCGATTGACAACATATAACTATAAGCTCAATATTGACTGCGTAAGTTGTAAGCTATAGCACTAATACAATGAGCATTTAGGAAATTATACCTGGCCAAGCATTGCAGCCTCTGCTTCAATACCTCCCACTCCCCAACCAGCAACTCCTAACCCATCAATCATGGTTGTGTGGGAATCTGTTCCAACAACACTATCCGGATACAGTAGGCCATCAGTGTTGAAAACAACCCTTCCAAGATATTCAAGATTCACCTGAAATTGAACATGTCAAGTCTGTTGATGGTATGTCCATGTAGTAAGACACAAACAGTAGCATAGGCCAACTTCAAATATCCTGGAGTGTCTTAAAATGTTAAGGTGAGCCCAACAAATGGGCGATTCATGTGAAAAATGTGATAATAGAGCATAATGTTTTTTTCCAGCCATAAATAGTACCTGATGCACAATACCAGAACCAGGAGGGACTACAAGCATGTTATGGAAAGCAGAAGAACCCCACTTAAGGAAACCAAACCGCTCCTTGTTCCTCTGAAATTCAAGCTCCATATTTGCTTGCACAGCATTTTCTGTTCTTGTCACATCAACCTGAACCGAATGATCAATGACCAGATCGACAGGAACCTATATGCAGAGAAGTTTAAAGTTTGACATTAGAAAGGAGAAACTATAGCACAGGGAAAAGATTAATCACCATAAGACATCCATAACGCATAACTCGATCAGTAGGTTCTAAAGTCATTAATCACGCAGATCCGGAAACCATTATGATATCCCAAATGGTCAACAGAAATAACATACAACCTAAAATTGGTATAAATAAGGCTACAGAGAGTATTTGAATGCAGTAACATAAAGATGTAAAGAGACGTAAAAGGGCAAAAGGGAATTGTATAATAAAAAATGGCTGTTGACTGGGGGTTCGTCTCAAAGTCACTCACTGAGAACAAAAACAAGGGGTAAATCCAGGCATTCATGCTCCAAACGTTCTACAAAAAAAAAAAGACATACCAATGGGTTGATCTTGCTGGGATCACTGCCAAGGTTGGCCATGGCATCTCGCATTGCAGCAAGGTCCACAACTGCTGGCACACCAGTAAAATCCTGGAACAACAGAAGACATGTCATGACGGGCCAAACAAATCCATCAGACAAGTACCATATGTTAACCGGGAAATGTAATACCTGTAGAAGGACACGAGCAGGCTTGAATGGGATCTCAACCAGCTTGGGCGAAGAAGTCTCCCAATCAATGATCTTCTCAACATCATCCTTGGTCACTTGGAAGTTATCGCAGTTACGGATAGCGGATTCAAGAAGGATCCTGATCGAATACGGAAGCTTATCTGCCATTACCAGAAGATGGCATACACTATGAACACGCTCGGAAATAACAGTTTAACGGAAAAATGAAATGTCTAGGTTAAGAAATATACCAATCCTTGGATCATTTAGCGCAGGTAAGCTGTAAAACTTTCCGAACTCTCCGCCCCCGGGCTTGGGGAGGCTGATGAAGATATTCTTGAAAGGATTCTCCGAAGCTGCAATACATCACATCAAAATCGATCAGTCCATCATCGACTTCCCACCAAATACATTCTTTCTTTATTTATTTTTTTCTCAAAAGTTAACACACACGAAAAGCGTAGCCAACAGTAAAACTAAGTTACGAGCGCGCGACAACTCCTCAGTCACCAAACGTTGACTAAGACCGAAAAAGTCAACAAAACAACGGAAACAAAAATAATAGAGGGGTAGTTACCCATGGTGGCGATCCTGCGTTGGAAGCGCTCGACGGAGGGAGGGGAGGCGACGGCTCTGATCTGCGAGGCGCGGGGGAGCCAGTCGCGGCGGGGGAAGGAGGAGCGGAGGGATCGAACGGCGGAGGAGAAGCTGAGAGATCGGGCCTGGGAGGAGGCGGAATTACAAGCGGTGCCACGGAGGGGGAAGTAGGCGGTCCTCGGGGAGAGGAGAGACCGAGAGAAGATTCTAGAAGAGGAGGAGGAGGAGGCAGCGGCTCGCAGGAGGGAAGAGGAAGCGGAGGTGGAGCCGCTTAAATACATGGTCGCTCGCTCGGAGGGGATGGCGGTTACAGGGATAAGAGACGGTATGGGACGGAAATGCCACTAGCGGCTAGCTTATCATAATAACAATAATACCTAGGGGTGCGTGCCGGTTTAGTTTTTCTTCTTCCTTCCCTGTCGTTTCTTCTTCTTCCTCTTCCTTTGTGTTCTGGAAGGGTTTTTTACTTGGAGGGAGAGAGGGAATAATATTGTGGGAGAGCTTTGGATGGGGAGTGTGGCGGTGGGGCCGTATAAGGGTGGACTTGGTCAGGGGAAGGGGGCGGGATCCTGTGTGATGAGGTCTATCGTAACTTCGAGGGGAATTTGTGCAACGTAAATTTTTACACCTAAATACAGATGTCACCGTGTCAGTGATTGAATATTTTACTTCCACGAAATTATTTTACGTCTCTGTCGTTAGGTCAAATATTTGTTGACTATTTTAATTATGAATTAGTCATGTCTCATTTAATATTCAAATATTATGCGGTGTAAACCATTATTTTCGAGACGGTGGTCCGACCGGTCGGACCGCGAAACGGAGCCAATCTCGGGTCAAAAAACCAAGTTCGACCAGTTACCTAACGAACCGGAAGATTTCTGGTCAGACCGGGCGGTTGGCTCGGATTTTTGACCCAGAAAAATCCGGTTCGTTAGGTTTGACCAAAAAATCAACCCAAAACCAGATTTCACCCAACCCAACCCAAAAAAATCAGATTTTCTACTAGATTTTTCTAAATCAACACAAAATAAACTAAATCTACAAAGATAATTATACTAAATATGAAATAAATTTACCAATATTTCAAGAATATTAATTTTTAAACCTATTATTTACTAAATATATATTAAAATATATATAATAAATTATCGGTCCGACCGCCGGTTTGACCGGTCCGACCGGTTGACCCGGAGAACTGACCAAAATCCGGGTCGCTCTCCGGGTCGTTTTTGAAAACAATGGTGTAAACCAAAAAAATTGGTGAGTGACTTTTTAATTTTTTTTTAAAGAAAAAGCGCCCTTTTATAAAAAAAAGAAAAAGAAAAAAGCATCTTATGCTATTTCGTGTGAATAACATTTTTATGTATTTTTCGATTTTGTTGTATCTTGTTTCCGGAGTAGTTGGGTTTAGTTTACCGTTCATGCAATTTTTCTTATAAATTAGTGAGAATTACTCTTTTTGTGCTATATTATATGTCTGTTTTATAAGTTTATATTATATGATGTATGTATATCTTGTCTTTCAATGTAAAATTATATTTCAGAGAATAACCCGTTAATGTAATTGTAATATCCGTCGACAAATTTTGCTTATAACAAACAACTAATAGGTTTAATCCACGCAAGATGGCCAAGATACAACAACTAATTGTTTTGTTAAAAAAAGATCCATAATTGTAGTAGAGACGAGGGACCACAAGTAGGATGATCGCATGTTGGTTTCTCTGGTACCGGCAACAGTGGATTACTTTGGACCGACTTTTCGTGGTTCCGCGAGTAAATATGGCACTGGCACAAAGTCACTACAATGATTTCTTCCCAATAACCAATTAATTAAATAAGAGAAAATTACTCTCAAGTTCTTCAGATTTGCTTAAATATACTCAAAAGTCCCTCTTGTTCACAAAATATATTTCAAAGTCCCTCTAGTTTACTTTTATTATACTTTCAGGTCCATGGCGCACGTTAGCAGCTCTTTTTTTTCATTTTCATCAATGAAATGACCAAAATACCCTTAGAACAAAAAATAAAAAACCGCTGACATCATCTCATCTTCTTCCTCCTAGCCAGTGACATCATCTCGTAACCAATTTAACACTAAATCAAAACCAAACAAAATCAATTTATGGGTTTAAACCCTAAGATTAATAACAAGTTGGGAAGACGACTGTGGACAAGTTGAACCATCTTCTTCGATTGTGGTCCCTAGATCTGAACCGTCTTCTTCGATAGTAAGTAGACCCCTTCACCCGTCGTTTCTGTCCACAAGGATTCGGGGACCTCGGCCTCGGCGAGAATGTCGATGAGAGAGCCGACGGGGGCTGATTCGCCCTCGAGGATGACGATGGCGGCAAGGATGCCGTCGTAGAAGGTCTCGACGTCCATGTCGGCTTCACAGAGATGGCAAAGAAGACGATTTGGAGAAGAACGATTCGACCATTGTTGATGACCTAAGCTTGACAGCGATGGCGACCTCGACGGCTTGGAGAAGAACGATTCGACCATCGTTGGTGTTCGTCCACAAAGCGGCTGGACTTGGCGAGGCGACGAACGGTAATGTCCTGGGCATAACTGGAGGAGGACGGGGAGGTGTCGCTAGTGAAGACAGAGGTGAGGAGAGATGGCAGTTTAGGGATTTTGCAAGGGTTTAGGGAGAGGCGGAGCTTCGACCAGAGCTTCGATTTGGCTTTAGAGATTGAGATCGCTGCGAGAGCCGAAGCCATTTTCCTGGGTTAATGGAATTCTCGAAGAAGAGATGACGTCAGCAACTTTTTTATTTTTTGTTCTAAGAGTACTTTTGTCATTTCAATGACAAAAAAAGAAAAAAACTCATTTAGGGACCCGAAAGTAAAATAAAAATAAATTAGAGAGACTTTGAAATATATTTTGTGAACAGGGAAGAGTTTTGAGTATATTTAAATAAATCTCAAAAACTTGAGAATAATTTTCCCAATAAATAATGCAATGGAAGGGGGACGTTATCTTTTGTACAGCACAGACTACTTGGCTTTCCAATCTGGTCTTACGACAACAAAACCGATACGGCTAACCAATGAAAGGGCTGAACGTGGTTTGGCCACTCGGGACATATAAGGGCATACTCGTATAAATTCGGTTCTTCAATATAACATTTCGGTAAACCAAGCGCTATTCTATTTTTTTATAATTAAATTTTTGTTAATCAGAATATTTACAATCTATTATGAGTAGAATTTTCTTCTCTTACGACAGTTGGCCTCAATAAGACACTGTTCTATTTTAATTTAAATTTGAATTATTAAAAAAGTAATTATATTAAATATTTATTTGAAATAAAGATCATTTATCACCCTAAACTTATTCGAAAAGAACAATTAACATCATCTACTTTAAATTGGTCCAATGAATCCCTATACTCTCTTAAACAAGACAATTAACACCTTGATATCAATTTTTTGTTGACCGAAAACATGTCATCCTCTTGAATAGCATACACATCGGCATCAGATAATCCATATCATTGCTATATCATCTTGTGTAATTTTTCCTAAAATTAAAATTGTACAATTATTTAAAATAAAATCAGTAAAATAAAAACCCTAACGGTTTGGAAAGGCTTAAAAATAAAAAATTGAATTCTTTTTCGGAGTTTTAAAAAACTTAGTCTATTTGGAACCAAATATTTTCAGAAAGGAATTCCTATTTTGTTTAAAAGTCTGGATTTAGAATTCCTTTGAAATTAGGACGAATTTGTAGGGGACTAAACCAGATTTGGTAGTAAAATGTCTATTATACCCTTTGAAGAAAATTTATCTATCTCACCTGGGATTGTTAGGAGGGTGTTTATGTAATATTTCAAATCAATTCCCAAAATTTAACTTATGGTTTGAAATAAAAAAATAGGAAAGTGATTCTTTCTCATTACAATTATGAATTGAAAATGGGATTCTTTTCATGTCGGAATTCGTTCTAAACATGCTGTAAATGTTTTTACTGCCGCCACCCAAACATTGCTTCGTTCTCAGCTTTGCTTCTTGTTTCTATGATCGCGTGCCAAAATCTGTAAGGAAGGTAATCATAATGAGATTGTACTACAACCATAATTATTAATTCCAATTTTTTTATACGTAGATCATTGATTCCATTGCATTGGATCCATATGATCTTGGTCTTTGTTTGGCATACGATTCATCCGACAGAACTATCTCTATTCTACAAGACGATCGACGGTGGTTGGGACAAAATCAAAGTCTCATCAAATCCATTATGTAGCTTATGTTTCACGAGCTCTACCCATTGCACGCGACTTGTTGGTTCTTTCATGCTTGATCATGTCCAGAAGTTTCCTAATGTGGGTGTGATAGTACTAGAAATATGTGTGAACTTTAAATTGGCTTATGAAAGTTGGATTGCTTTCTTCCTCTTCAAATGCCTATCGATTAGGTTTAGGGTTATCGCCTATGTAGAGAGATTGGGGGCGAGGTTTGAAGATGGCAAAGACAGTCGCAAAGACGTGGGCCTATGTGGGGCGGCACAAAGATTTATGGTTTTTTAGTTTTGTGATTTAATTTAAAAAATGGTATGATTAGAACTTTGATTTTTTTGCACAAGATGATGTGGATATTCAGATGATGACGTGTCTCCGGTCAACAAAAAATTGACGTCAAGGTGTTAATTGTCTTGTTTAAAAGTGTATATGGAGCTATTTGGACCAATTTAAAGTAAAGGGTGTTAATTATTCTTTTGAGTAAGTATAAGGTGATAAGTTATCTTTATTCCTATTTATTTTGAAAACTTTGACACTTTTTTATGTCTTATACAAGTTTGATTAGTTGCTTAATGGATTGAATACCAAGAGTATATAACCAAAAAAATAACATTTTGATAAACTATCTTTTATCGGGCCTACAATTCCGAAACTTGGACGAGATTTGTGATTCCTGGACTTTGTTTAGTTTGTGGTGATTATTTTTCTCGGCTTGAAATTGTTTTCCCTGAAAAAATTATTTTCTCTCACCAAATTTTAACCGCGTACGTGAACGTTGACTTTTAATTTTACATGGAAAGACGGATATTAATTGGGCGGGACTTTACAGGCACTTTCGAGGGTAGAACATGTGTATCGTGATTGACTCCTGGATATCTCACAACGGCGAAATAGATTGGAAGAAGATAGTAGATAGTAAATAACAGATAATAGATTTATAGCAAATAGTAGATAGCAGATTGAAGAATGCGTTTGGTAAAACTAAGCAGATTCTATTTAGTAGATTATATATTTTTGGTTAAATTAATTATTAATTTATAAATTAAGCTTAAATAAATAATTTAATTTATTTGTTTAAATTAAAATAATAATAATTTAATATATTAATTATATATATATTTCCAAATAAATATTTTGATAAAGAACAAATGGTTAACTTATTGAATATATTAATTTCTAGGAGATAAGAATAATAATAAAAATAAGAAGACCATTTCATTTATTGTAGTAGATAAATCAATATTTATTACGTCATCTTAAAAGAACATTGCATTATCAAATATTTCTTTGTAATCTCTGTAATGACATATAATTGATCCTAATTAATATTATTGCTCGGCTAAAGAAAAATCTTAATCAATGTCGTTACCCTAATAAAAATCAGAAATAATTAAATAGAATTAATAATGAGCTCAATAATTTTTTAAACTGATAAGCAAAATAATTTTAATCTTAATCAATGTCGTACAATTATATATTCACTATGAAGAGAAAATCAATATCAACTTAACATTAAAAAAAATAATTATAATCTTACCTTGAAGGTTGGATGCTTCAAGGTTAGATGTTGTCCTTCGCAACAAAACTTCAAATTCGTGAACCACCAAGCTATTATATTAATTAGCAAATAAAAAATTATAAAAGTGTAAAAATTAATAAAATAAAAAGGAAAAATAGCTATGGTTTCATCTTCTCTCGCCTGTGGAGAGTGAGTGAGGTCATGAAACCTATTTTTTAACACCTAACTATTAGTATTTATTAGTGAATGAGGAAAAATCTTAAGGATAAAAATTAATTGTAAATTTTAATCTCATCTTAATCTAATTTGAATTAGTAGTTAAATGAAAATTTCTTAATATATGTTTATTTAAATAGAATCTTTAATTTTTAAAATAATTTCTAAGCAAAAAAACCTCTTAATATTTTAAACAGTAGTTAAAAGATCTCCTAATATATATTTAATAGAATAGAATTTTTAATTCTTTTCAGATAATTATAAAATAAACATAACCATTAAAACTACTCCTAAACTATTAGTAGATTACAATCTACTAATTTTACCAAACAGATAGATTATGAATCTACTCTTAATCTACCAAATAACTACTATCTACTCTTAAATCTTAATCTACTAGTTTTCAAACAGAGCCATAGTTGGTGATATGTAATAGAGCCATAGCTGTACTTGTACAAACCTCTTTCAAGATGAATAATATACTCTACTGTTCAAAAAAAAGACGAATATTAATTTGGTAAACTATTTCAAAGGTCATTTAATTTATTTTTAAATTAATTATTAAGTCTTCTATTTAATTAATCTTATAGACCCCCCATACCATCCATCTTTTGACGTTTAGCAGAATTAATGGAGGAGGGTATGTCTGGGAAGGTTTGGATACTTTTGTACCGGGCTAGATTATGAGAGATCTGGATTCATAGAAATCGGCCGATATGCTGAGACGTCAACTATGATTACGAGTTTTTGTTATATTTCATCCTTTCTCGCACCAGGGAATGACTAATTTGGGCAAAATTGGCTAAGGATTTTGCATACCAAGATGTATTAATGTTTTTGCAACCCTTGGGTTGACTATTTTGGAATAGTTTACATTTTCCATGTAACTATTTTGGTGATCTTGTCCTTGCCTTTGGTAGGGATATTGGTTGTAATTGTTTATGTTTATTACTAATATAATTCATTCACTTATCAACAAAAAAATAGCTAGTTAGTGGTCCACCCAAGAGGTTCAGAATTTAGATAAGTGTTACATAATGGTAAATTTGTCTGCTTATAAGTTTCAATATCTATTTTACTTTTTTCTTAATCGTATATTTGAATATTTATTATGTCGACTAATTAATAACTAATTCAAATTATACCTCTTAATTGTTCACATCGTTTGTAAATTTTCTGGCTCGGTTGCATTTTTTATAACATTGTAAATCATAACTAGCGAGAAGTTGACAAGTTTTTTTTAAAGCTGAATTTTATTAATATATACGGGGCGTTGCTACCTATTACAAAACCATGAACATTTTACTTGCAATAGACGGGCAATTGGAAATAAAATATCCACCTGTGTACACCTTTGAATCAAAGTACATGCATGGACTCCAGAAACAAGATCAAATGCTTCCACCCAAAAAAAAAGAGGATCAAATGCTAATTACCCACACCTCCCAAGTAATCCTTTCAAGATAACCATTCTTGAGCATGATGAAGGATAGATTGAATCAACACCTCTTTGTTGCTTTTCTCCCCTTCGAATACGATTTTGTTCCTATGATGTCATACTCCCCACATTTTGAACCAAAAAGAACTCTCCAAACCTCCTGATCCTACCATTTTGGACAAGTTCCACCCAAATTGACATTGCAGAGCTCAACTTCAGAAAACCAGACCATCTTCGTCCGATGACACTCACAAAGTAATTCCACACCCGCAAAGTGAATTCGCAATGCAGTAGTAGATGTTTATGTAACAAACCTAATTGTTGAATTAGGGTTTCAAGAACAAGAATGGAAGAAATGGAAGAGTAGAAGAGAAGACAAGGGGAAGAAGAAAGATAGAAGGAAACACAAGTTCCATAGAATTAGAAAATATTTACAAAATATCCAGAATGATCCCTACTATTCATCCTACTTCTATTTATACCCTATTGAGGCGGTTTAGATGCCATATTACAATTCAATCCCTTAGTTCTCATCACTTCACAGTCTAGTCCTTCCCGTACGTTACAACTCCATCCTTCAAAAGAACCTTGGCCTCAAGGTTCACGGAACATCAAAATTGAAACATTGAACTCGCTCGTGCACCCTAACTTCTCGTTGAACTTTGACAGAACCCAAAGTGGACCAAACAATTGAGACTTGTGCCATTATCTGCTTACCCTACTGACCTGCAGCTAGATGAACCACACTTGCTGCCACCAATCTGAATGTAGTTCCAACACCTACAGGATCACAAGTGTGGATGCAAGTAACAAATTCGTCTTGCAGCAGCAGCATCCCATCAATAGTGATCTTTGCATCCTTATAAAATCTTGTAACAACTTCAGGATTGCAAAAGGGATAACAGATATATGATGCACAAGAAGCTGTCGAAGGACCAATTTGGCAGCAGTAAACACCATGTCAAGCCCCTCTGCCAATTGGACACCCTTTCCTGCATTCGGCCTTAAAACATATATTAGCTTATGAAATGTCTGATGCTGCCCTACATCAGCATGGTCTCCTGTGTGCTCAACTCCATTTCCTTCAAGCTCTTCACCTCTTGGGGACGGTACAGGAAACATGAATATGTAGTACAATGTTCTGAGCTCCACCTTAATTGTTCCCAATTTCTCAACTGATTTATCAAAAGCTATCAAACTATGTCCCAGCAAGGAATATGAATCTGTAGCTATATAAGGAGATAATTCAATAGCATGCTCCAATAGTTCATTAACATGTCCTGAATGTGCAGCTTCACATTGATCAAATTCATACTTCTGATGTAAAATCAACAATATCCTAATAGCATCCTCTGTTTTCATTATAAGCAACGTTAAGACTTCAACGTAGTGTATCCCTTGTAACCAAAACAGCCAAGACTGCTGCTGAATTAGAAACCCAGGATCATAATTGCAGACCACCAGCAACATATCGTAGTCTTGCATAACTGCATAATATCCTAGTTGCTGAAATTGTTGTGTAAAACACACGACATGTTTAGTAGTTTCCTGTCCTGCACAAACTAAAATAGCCAATACATTCACATGTAAGTCAGCAGTATGACCAGTGGCAAGATCAACGAGTAACTTCAGCAGCTCCCCCTTTAATGATTCACCAACTTTACCACCAAAAACAATATCAATGTGCTGTAAGATTTTTGGAACAATTCTAGCATCTAAACTCATCTTTTGATTAAAGAATCTGTCCAAGTCCAAAGCCACCGATTGATCAGTCGTACAATTCTTGTCATTTTTTTTCAAAGAATAACAATGCCCTGCCTCTTTTTTGGGAACAAATGTAACAAAATCAAAATTGTTCATGCCTTGTATGAACAAATGAAACAATAGCTCTGAATCAGTATAACTGCTCTTTACTTCTGCACTTGTATCAATGACTACGAGTCTCACTATCTGGCCAACCTCACCATAAGCAATAAAAGAACATCTAGGTCCTTCTTTCGACTGCCATTGCGGCCAAAACTGCCAAAATTGATGCTGGGCAGAGAAGTCTCTCCTTAATGCAGTGAAGGCTGTCATAGGATTGAGCTCACTCATAAACTCTTACTGGTCATCAAAAACATTACAGAGCCATAACAAGAACACCATCTCCATCACTTTATTCTTAAGCAAATTACCTAGTATTCCTTGATCAAGTCCTCCCAATGCATCAATACTTCTTACTTCAGCATCCACCAAATCTTTTACAACCTGATCATCATTTGCACGCTCTATGTTAGCGGTAGCATAATCTGTTTGAGCTTCATGTCCCGCAACCACACTTTTTGCCAAAACCAATTGCCGAGGACATTGAACACCACCCCTCTCATACAATTCAGCCACATTAGCATGCCCTGAATCACCAACTTGCGCATAAACAAAATCATAAGGAGACTTGATCACCTCTTCCTTAACGATCCCACATCCGAGAATAAAATTTTCCTCGATACCCACTCGGTTTTCACCTTCACCATCATAGAAATTCCCAACAACACAGCTTTCTACCACGGATTCATCAACATCCACTTCATTCTCAAAACGCTCACACAAGGCGTCTGTAAAATCATCCCAATAAGCCTCTTCACTGCCGTTAAAAGACCACGACGCAAACCACTCTTTCGCCCTACCGACCAATAAATCTGGCACTAGGCTAAATTGATAGACCTCCACAGATGGGTAAACATCGAAATACTCCTCGCAACCGTCAATCCAATCCTCCGGGTTGACGCCCGAAAATGAAAGGAGACTAGAAAAACCCAGTCGAGTCAAGAAATCGTTTACCTTGTTATCATGAATTTCCAAGGCCCATTCGTCCAAGAACTCGTCCAAAAACTGATTCCGGCGAGGCTCAATTTTGACTTCCCGGGTCAGGAACTCTTGGCGCTTTTTCGATGCGAGGATCATGTATCGCGACATCTTCTCCGCTTCATTCCGGCAACTCCCTGAAATTGGAACGGGACGGTTACCCATCCACCCGTGCGAACCCTCCATTGGCAAGGGCAACAGGGAAGACCTCCGGGAAGTTTCCTTAAACTTTGCCATCGATTCCTTACGAACCTCCTCTGAATCTTTACGGAGCTCTTCAAACAGCTTGCCCCGACTATCGTTTTCCTCTCCAAGAACATGAAAATGCCGTGACTCCTTCTGTCCAAGAATATGGAATTGCTGTTCCATTTTCCTTATGCACGTCTTAATCGAGTTCCAAGAATCGGAAGCTCTGGTACCATGTAATTGTTGAATTAGGGTTTCAAGAACAAGAAAGGGGGAAATGGAAGAGTAGAAGAGAAGATAAGGGGAAGAAGAAAGATAGAAGGAAACACAAGTTCCAGAGAATTAGAAAATATTTACAAAATATCCAGAATGATCCCTACTATTCATCCTACTTCTATTTATACCCTATTGAGGCGGTTTAGATGCCATATTATAATTCAATCCCTTAGTTCTCATCACTTCACAGTCTAGTCCTTCCCGTACGTTACAGTTTATTAGTCTCATTCCTCCTTCAGCAAAGTGTGTCCCAATCATCCAAGTTTCCAGCTCTGATCAAATTATCTCTAGTTTTCAACTTCACTCGAAGAGCCACCCACAAACACAAACAGTAATCAACTTTCATAGGGATTCCACCAGTCCAAAGAGAAGTTGACAGGTTAAAATTCTCCGGTAAGAAAAGTAAGATTGCCAAAAGAAACTTTGCTTTGGCAAGTATACCTTTATTATACACGCTCCCGCTTTATTCGTTTTCCTCGGAATATATAAATAGTTAGGCAGCTTTTTAATTCTATAAGTATTCTACCATCTAGTTCTGCAAAAGAAAATATTGTACCATCTAGGCTGGTTTCAGAGTAGTTGATTCCCTTCACTTTCTCTAATATAAGTACTTAATGTACACCAGTTATGGAAAACAACTAAAACGAAAAAAAAAGAACGAAAGCGAAAGGTATGCAATTTGTTAACACATTCCGTTAAAATTCATTATGTCTGGGAATGTTATCAAGTCAGAGTTTTTCTATTATTCTCAAGATACACAATTACAATAATATCAACAAATATTTATTGGAAAAAGGCCGCAACTCTAGTATAATCGTAATAGAACACATATAATCATTAAGAGCCTAAATAGTACATCATTGGATCACCCATACTACATGCGGTCCATAATCCATCATGATTCATAACCCAACGGCAAATAGTTACATTGTTTAATGTCCAAAGTGTAATTTCTACAAATTCTGGGTTCAAAATCTCGTGAATTTATTGAAGAGATGATAATGCACAATTTATGCTATATATCGACCAATTAGACATTTCGTGAAAATGCTTAACTTTCCCGATAAAAATTAATAAAGGGGATATAGTTTTCAATTTACATGTTGGAGCTTTACATGCCAAGATATTTAATGAATGAGTCTTTTATATTTGGGAGGTGTTTGGCAGGAATATATAACTTTTTTATAACATCTAATAGTTTCTTCCAACAAACACTTAGGTCAACTAATGAGGATTTTATTTTAGTTTAATCCATTTTGAGTTTTTAGGAATGCAATAATATTAAATATTTATTAGGAGAGATGGAGAACTTTGTCACATTTCACAGGTCTCATCATAAATATTTATTAGGAGAGATGGAGAACTTTGTAACATTTCACAGGTCTCATCAAGACCAAATCTGGATTGGTCAACCCAGTTGTTGAGTTTGGCGAGAAAATAAGTTAAAGATGAATTATTTTCCTGTTTTATTTCGGACTCCTAATTGGACCTAAATAGATTACTTGATGTACAAGTGTTTTTCTCTATATAAAGGCATGTTACTCAAGGATTTTGTATGGCTTTGTGACTCGAAAACTGATCAATAAAAGTTCTCATTTCTCTCCACGGACGTAGGCATTAGGCCGAACCACGTTATCTCTTGCGTTCGTGTTCTTTGCGTACTTTGTTCTCTTTGTTGCTGAATTCTTAACAAGTGGTATCAGAGCTAAGGTTGGAGGATGTCGGACGGCAGAAAGTTTGCTCTTGTGAAGTTCGATGGTTCATCGAATTTTAGGTAATGGCAAAGGCGTGTCAAGGATCTCCTCGTGCAACGAGGGATGGTCACCGCGCTCTCAGGGAAAAAGCCTAAGAAGATGGAGGAGCAAGAGTGGGAAGAGTTGGAGGCCAAGGCGGTAGCGAAGATTCGCTTGTGATTGGCGGATGATGAGGAGCCACCAGCTGGGTTGTGGAAGAGGATCCAGGTCGGAGCCAAAAAAGTTCGATGGAAGTGGTTCCAAGTGCAGAGAAGGGCACATGAATGGGACTATCCAGGATGAACTGGAAATCAAGACAACGAGGAGGGATCGACATCCACAACCATGGTGAGTGGCTTTCTGTCTCATCAAGTCTAATGCATCATGTTAATCTCTTTTTGTTAGGGACCTTAGATTATAACAATGACAGTTATAAAGGTATGCTAATAAAGGTGGAGAAGGATGCGATTGTAGGGATGAACAGTGAAAGAGAATACCTACAGGTTAGTGAGGCACATTGTTGTAGGCAGAGTCACATCAATGGGTTTGAAGGAGTTGGAAAAAGCTCAGGTCATATGAGGTTAGTTCGTATGAGAGAATAAAGGCTTGACATAGATGGTTTGACTACAGTTGGGATTCGCGGAGGCATGGATAGCAAGCTATGGTTGTTTCATAGAGGCATGGTTGGCCAGAAGCCACGGTTATCTCGGAGAAGTATTGTTAGCTGGGCCCTGCTATGGTTGTCTAAAGGGGCGTGCACATCAAAGGTGTCAGGTAGGTTTGGCATTGGGCATGCGAAATCGTTGGTGACACTACAGGCGAATCAGGTATCTCACTCAAGGCCGAACGGTGGAGTTCGTGGCATGTCGAGGATTCTAAACAAAAAAGGTTGCCCTTTGTATGCTATGGCACGTAGCATTGGTTTTGAGGCAAGAAGATTCAGCAGAAAAGTAGTTCGAGGTTGCGGAGCATGGGGTTGACCGAAAAATAGAGAGCACATCTATTGGTCACAAGGTTGCTTCAGCAGGTGGACTTGCTAGTTGGGATTCAATGGAGGTTGGAGGGAAGACGCCAAGCAATCTCGGAAGCTCGAGCTTGGTGGCTGGCTCTAAGTGATTGAACAAAGGTGGTGAGAAAGTTGAGATGGTCTTATTGATGGCAATGTATCTATAGTCCGAGGTAGAATCAGTGGAGTTAGATTGGTCTTGCAAGATCTTATCTCTTCATGGGGCGGTGTTTTGTCAAAGTGGAATTTTTTGTTGAAGTTCGGATGGAGCTTCATGGTTTGTCCACGGGATGATTTCTCGCCAAAGTGGAGATTGTTGAGTTTGGCGAGGAAATAAGTAAAAGAGTAATTATTTTTCTATTTTGTTTCGGACTCCTAATTGGACCTAAATAGATTAATTAATGTACAAGAGTTTGCCTCTATATAAAGGCATGTTATCCAAGGATTTTGTATGGCTTTGTGGCTTGGAAACTCATCAATAAAAGTTCTCCTTTCTCTCTGTGGACGTAGGCATTAGACCGAACTACGTTATCTCTTGCATTCGTATTCTTTGCGTGTTTTGTTTTCTTTGTTGCTGAATTCTTAACACCAGTAATCTCATAGCTCATGGAATAAACCAATTAATTTAATAGTCTTCCAAAATGAGTCGTTGACTTTGTACTCTTTGTTAATAGAATTATAAACTTGATAGTGATTTCTCCGACTTAATCATACCTAACATCTTTATCTAAGAACCAAAATTTTAAGAGAAAAGTTCACTAAAGTATTCTGTAGTTTTGCGCATTTTTACTTTGGTACCCTGTGGTTTATCTTCTTTTTTTTAGGTGACTGGGGTTTCGAAATGTGACACTTTTGGTGACAAATTCTTAACCAGAGTTAATTTTTCCAATCCGGATGTACACATCAGCAACACATCAATGCCAAATCATACTTTTTAATCCTAAATGGTGCTGACGTGGCAAACCAAAAAAAATTTAAACCCTAGTTAAAAATTTAAAAAAATCCCACCCTGCTTTTTTGCAAAAATCGTTCCAGAATATCCCTTCCTAAAAAAAAGAGGTGTGACAAGAGAGGGGGAGTCTTTTAGACATCATGCCAACGACGCCGAAGGGTCGCCGAAAAGGAATGGTCAATGAACCGGAGAGGAACCAGAAGGGCTACAAGCACTCTGTGGAGGCAGCCGGACCCAGCATGCTTCCTGACCTGCTTGGCTCCGACATGAGGAAGATGACAAAGCTCTTGTTCAGCGTGACGACAGGGGAGAGTGGGGGTGGTGGGAGAGCTGATAGAGGTGATGCTCCAACAGTACGCCTAGGAAGGCTGGCAGCCCATCCTCGAGTCTGACCTCAGGAAGTTTGAGATCCACTACACCCAGTAAATGCTAAATAACCTAATTCAAAAAAGGGAGTCTTTGACCCGCTTGTGTTCTCGTACTTCCCTCCCTTCCCCACTAAATGCTAAAGAACCCAATTCGCCTGGCAAGTTCCATCCTTTGTGCCACTTGCACCAACCCAACACCTCTGACCTCATAAATAAGACATCTTGCATTTGAAATGTACATTTTCTAAAAGAAAAAGAGGGGAGACAAGAGACGGAGAGGTAGTCTGTAACGATTAGAGAAGGGGAAGAGGAAGGGGAAGGGTTGTGGGATTTGATATTTTTAATTAGGGTTTAAAAAAATTTTTGTTCGCCACATCAGCACCACATCAATACCACATCATACTTTTTAATCCTAAATGGCCAGCAAACCCAGAAAGTTCCCCAAAAGCAAATCTAAAAAAATATTTTAGATCAAACCCAAAAATTCTTTCGATGAGTAAGGTACAACACCCAAAAACTTTAGATCAAAATATCTTAAAGTTTGTTTCATCTTATGGTTAGAATTTTAGATTTTTATTTACATCTTTGGTTTTTTGTGTTGATATTTTGACTAGATTTTGTGCTTTTTTTTAATTCTTAACAAGTACTTTGAAAAAGAAGAAACTTATGACAGACCATTAGAAATATTGGTTCGATGTGCTTTTTTTTAATTCTTAACATGTACGGATTTTTATTTACCTCTTTGCCTAGGCTAACAACGAATTAGAAATTGACTACTTTTGTAATATGAAGTTGCTTTTGCAAATAAATTGGCCCAAAGATAATGCAGCTACTTTTGTAAAAATTGGGTACAGATTTATTTTTCGACCACATAATATAGTAATATATTATTTTTATTTTTGAAGGCTTGAAAAAATGGATAGTTCGGATTATCCGTATCCGTATCCGAAAAAAATTTGGATATCTGATAACGGATAGTGGAGAGTTCGGACTCAGATTCGGATACTAAAAATACTAATTTGGATAGTTAAAAATTTAGATAATTCGAATGCTCACCCCTACTTGGTGCTATCCTTAAGTCAAAATATCCACGGGTAAGCAAACATTTTTCTACTAACAATATCACTAGGGAGGAGTTTGGTACAGTTTTGCAGTGTCGGTGTAAATTTTTATACAAAACTGCACTTTTGGTTTCGTAAAAATCTGCACCGTCGGTGTGGCGGTGTCGAAGAAAACTGCGGTGGTGCGGTTTGATGGTTTTGCAATTTCATGGTGCGGTTTGCACCGTAAAATTGGGCCATTTTGTTAAGCCCATTTAGTGGTCCCAAATTTGGAAAAAACCTTATTCTCTTTAACTTTTTGGTGAACAAAACGAAGCCCAGTTCCTAAGTTCACAAGCCCAAATACAACAATTCATCCCAAGTTCATTTGGATACAGCAGTAGCAAACTGATGCAAAAAAAAAGCATCAAACGATTCAACAATTAAAAAATTAAATTCAACGGTAGGCTCACAATCAATCTTCAACAACAGATACATGGTTTCAAATTACTGTTGCAATCAAGGTCTCAAAATCAAATTACAGCAGCATCCAAAAATGGTGGGTTAAATTTAGGGATTTAGAGTTTTTCAATTTGGGGATTTAGGGTTTGTTGAATTGAGGATGTGGCTGGGGTAACTCGGGGGAGCTAGAGGACTAAGCGGCGGCCAGCGAGGGTTCGACGTTCGGAGAGGTCGGTCGGCCTTCAAGGAAGGGACGGTGGAGGACTGTTGGGATCAAAGTTGCTGGCTTGGGGCAAAGCTAAATTTTTTGGGAAAGAATAGAAGTTGCTAGGAGAGTTAGAATCGGGAGGTAAGAGGTTGGAATAGAGTAGGAGAGTTGTGGGGAGGAAGTTTCCGGGGGAAAAAGGGCTTATATACTAATATAAAACGACGTTGTTTTTGCACATAGTAGACATATACTAAAACGACCTTATTTTAATTACGGTTTCACAGTCGGCTGGTGTGGTTTGAAACCAACACAGAAACCAAACCGCACCTTATCGGTGTCGATTTTAAACCGCACCACGGCACCAATTAGAGATGCGGTTTGAATTTTATCGATCGGTCGGTTTGGCGGTTGGTCAGTTTTGCGGATTTCTGGCTCACCCCTAAATATCACCAAATAAATAATTAATTTCTATTTCATCTACATAATTTCTATAATCAATTTATGTATACATATAAATCATAATAAATATAGAAGAATTACATATTTAATTACTAGAGAATTTTCATAGTATTATATATACAATTTTTCATAAAATAATTGAAAATTGGGTTGTATCTACAAAGAATCGAAAAATACTAGTTGAAAATATTAGATTCTATTTATTGAGTATTGAAACATATGAATTAAAAATATTAGACTCTATTTATAAAGACTTGGAAAATATGAATTTTTATATTTTTATCGAATAATGTTGTGTCATGTGCAAGGTTTTCAAATACGACCAGGAGGTCGACTCGGAGTTTGGGCTGAATCTCGGGTCGACCAGTCAGACCAAATTTTTTTAAACACCATTTTAAAATAATATATATGTATAATTGTATATGTAATCACATATACACCTAAAAAAATCATCAAATACATGATGAAACTACGGAGATTGATAAAGTTTTCTCAATTTTAATTTTTTTGGTCTCTTTCCTTTTTTATTTGTGCGAAATTCTGACCAAACCAAGTGACCAACTCATGTTTTTTGGTTTTTTTAAAAAAATCATGACTTTTGGTCCAACCTTACCAACCGAAAAATACGGACCCAAAATTTCAGACGAACCATCCAGTCCGACCAAAATTTGGGCGGTTCGTAAGGTTGACATTTTTTGGGCCAATTCTGGTACGCTCCTTGTACAGAATCATGGTCCGGCTGGTCAGACCGCATATTTAAAAACCCTGGTCATGTGTCATTCGATTATGTTGAAAAGAAGAAAAGGGAATTATTAACCTGGGCGACCTGGTCACGTCTAGGGCTGTTGCCCGCCCAAGGTCGTGACCAGGTGAGTTAATCTTTTAAGTTTTGATTTTTTTTTGAATTTTTGTTTTTGTCGTTTCCTTGACTAAGTTGGTGCTAGGGCACCGTTGCGGATGATCTCAGGTGTATTCCCCTAAAAAAAGTCAGGCGTATAGGGTCGGAAATGAATCTCGATGCCAATGAGGGACGCTAGTCATGGAACTAAACATTGGTGCATAAACCTGGTAACAGCTAAGAGAATTTTTTTAGAAGGGTGGAAATAATATATTAAATAAAACAGATTACAATATATAGCAATGACATATATAGATAGACAACAAAAATACCAAATATAAGGCAAAAACTAATCCCGAAGAAACGGAGTGGCGTGGGTGGAAGCGAAGGGCACACAAGAAGATGTGAGAACCAAAATTCAAGGCGAAAAGTAGTTTAGACAAGCAACGGCTAATAACCACAATGTTACATCCTAGACGCAACCTCGTGGGCATTTGAATGCATACGAGATGCACGCAAATGAGAGAAAAGCTCGGACAAGTCTAACCAATACAAGATTATCCACCTGTAACAACAAGAAAGGTTTCGGGATCCATACGGATTTCAGATCTAGCTTAGGCTAAGAGAAAATCCGAGGGGCATAAATTTGACAATAAAATTGTTGGAAAGACCAAATTATTTTATTACAATTTTTAAGAATATTTTTTTTAAGTTTTGGGTTCTAATCTAGGAGTGAGCAAAAATCCTAAATCTGAATCTGATATCCAATTTTTTTTCGGATTAGGATAATTTGTTGTTCGTATTCAAATTATCTATAATTTTATTTCAAATTCGGACAGTAAAAACATAAATTATGTTAGAGATGTCGAGAAATTAAAGAGGAAACAATTTGTGGGCTTATTTTCTATTCTATTCGGACTAGGTTTTGGACTCCTAATTTGACTTAGATAGCTTACTTGATGTATAAGAGTTTGCCTCTATATAAAGGCATGTTACTCTAAGGTTTTGCATAGCTTTATGACTCGGATCCATCAATAAAATTTCTCCTTTCTCACCGTGGACGTAGGCACTAGGCCAAACCACGTTATCTCTTGTGTCCGTGTTCTTTGCGCATTTTGTTCTCTGAATTCATAATAATTGGTATCAGAGCTTGAGTTGGAGGATGACGAACGACGCGAAGTTTGCTCTTGTGAAGTTCGATGGTTCTTTGAATTTTGGGTTATGGCAAAGGCGTGTCAAAGATCTCCTCGTGCAACAAGGAATGGTCATCGCGCTCTCGGAAAAGAAGTCCGAGAAGATGGAGGAGCAAGAGTGGAAGGAGATGGGGGCCAAGGCGGTGGCGACAATTCGCTTGTGCTTGGCAGATGATGCGATGTATTACGTCATGGATGAGGAGTCACCAGCTGAGGTATGAAAGAAATTGGAGGCAAGGTATATCTCTAAGTCTTTGTCGAATAAGCTTTATCTTAAGCAAAGATTGTACGGGCTCAAGATGAAGGAGGGCTCGAATTTGAGCCAACACATTAATGGTTTCAGTCAACTTATGAGCGACTTGAAAAAGGTTGATGTGAAGTTCGAGGAAGAAGACAAGGCATTATTGCTGCTGAATTCTTTACCTAACTCCCACAAAAATTTGGTTACAACTCTAACTTGAGGGAAGGAGTTCCTGGTGTTGGAAGATATCACAAGTGCTCTGCTAGGGTTTCATCAAAGAAGGAAAATTGGCGATGAACAAGAGAAAGGGCTGGTTGTGAGGGGTAGCCATAGTGATCGTAGTGGGGCAAAAGGCGGGAAGGGATCCAAGTCGTGGTCAAGGAGATTCAAGGAAAATTGCTTCGAGTGCAGAGAAAAAGGGCACGTGAAGAAGGATTGTCCAAAAAGAACTCAGGATCGCGAGGAAAAAAGATCAGGTTCTATGAATGTGGCCTCACATTTTGACGGGTCAGATGGTGATCTTCTTTCTGTTTTGTCAAGTCCAAAGCATTCTGATTCCTGGATTTTGAATAGCGCTTGTTCTTTCTACATGACGCCCAAGAGAGGGTGGTTCGACACCTACAAGTTCGTTAATTCAGGTATGGTGACTATGAGTGATAGTTTTACTTGCAGAATTACTGGCATATGTGATATCCAAATCAAGATGTGGGATGGTGTTGAGAGAAAATTGTGTGGGGTTAGGCATGTTCTGAAGTTGGAGAGGAATTTGATCTCGTTAGGAGCATTGGATTATAGTGGGTACAACTATAATGTTGTAGGCGGGCTAATGGAGGTGGAGAAGGATGCTGTGGTGGTGATGAAGGGTGAAAGGAATGCTAGGAATACCTACAGGTTAGTGGGGAACACGGTTGAACACGGTTGTAGGTGGAGTCACTTCGTTGTGTTCCGATAGAGGGGAGAAAATCTCTTGTGTGATGGAGCGAAAGCTTGACATGAATGGTTATCTAAAGAGACGTGCACGTCAAAGGAGTTGGGTAGGTTTGGTATTGGGAATGCGAAGCCGTTGGTGACGCCACGGGCGAATCGGGTATCTCACTCAAGGCCGAACAGTGGAGTTCGAGGTATGTCAAGGGTTCTACTTGGTGGAACAAAAGGTTACCCTTTGTATACTATGGCACGCAACATTGGTATAAGGCAAGAAGGTCCAGCGGAGAAGCAGTTCCAAGTTGTGGAGCATGGGGCTGACCGAAAAATAGAGGACGTGTCTATTGGTCGCAAGGTTGCTTCAGCAGGTGGACTTGCTAGTTGGGGTTCAATAGAGATTGGAGGGAATAGGCCAAGCAAGCTCGGAAGCTCGAGCTTGAGGACTGACTCTATGTGATTGAACGGAAAAAGGTGGTGAGAAAGTTGAGATGGTATTATTGATAGGGGTGTATCTATGGTCAAGGTGGAGCTGGTAGAGTCGGTTTGGTTTCTCAAGTTCTCATGGTTCTTCATGTGGCAGTATTTCATCAAGGTGGAGTTTGTTAAAGTTCGGATGGAGCTTCATGGTTCGTCCACAGGATGATTTCTCGCCAAGGTGAAGATTGTTAGAGATGCCGAGAAATTAAAGAGGAAACGATTTGTGGGCTTGTTTCGTATTCTATTCGGACTAGGTTTTGGACTCCTAATTTGACTTAGATAGTTTACTTGATGTACAAAGGTTTGACTCTATATAAAGGCATGTTACCCTAAGGTTTTGCATAGCTTTGTGACTCGGATCCATTAATAAAATTTTTCCTTTCTCACCGTGGATGTAGGCACTAGGCCGAACTACGTTATCTCTTGTGTCCATTTTCTTTGCGCGTTTTGTTCTCTAGTTGCTGAATTCATAACAAATTTAAATTATCTAAATATACAAACTTTTAATTTCATCTGCTCTGGAGTCAGGAGTTCTAACCGGTGATTTTTTGTTCACTAAATTAAAAAAAGAGTGACCCACGATATTTTAATTTCCTTATCCTTACCTTACCGTGAGAGGTCAAAAAATATCACGAGTTCAAGACTCAAAAATCAAAATCGTGCTGAAACCCTAAAACCTTAAATTCGTCTCTTAAATTTGGATGACCACTCATTTATTTTATTTTTTAATTCGAATTATTGGCATCCGTATCTAAAATTATTTCGAATTTTTGATGAGTCACTATTCAAATTCGGATTCGAATCGAGACATAATAATTTCATATATTTCGAATAATAAAAAATTTAGATAATCGAATTTATATTATCCAAATGCTCACTCCTATTCTAAACTTAAAATATTTGGGTCATAGTGATATCAGCAAATTTGGGCCGAATGAAGTTTGATTCACTACCGTAGACTTAATCTCTATAGATAAATGGTCATCGACTAAAAAGATAAATAACCGTAAACTAATATTTTATAAAATTAAGTGAGCATGAATATTTCTTGCCCAATAATTAAGAGATGGAGCAAAATCAAACCCGAACGTATAAAATACGCCGACACGTACACGTGTATAAAACAGCAGATCGCGAATTGTCTTTGAAACAAGAAAACGAGGATCACGAGTCTGATCCTCCGCGCCACCCTACCTTATTTGAAAATTAAATCCCCTACCGCCCTAAATCTCTCCCCCGCTCTTTTTCCCGCCTCTCCCTCTCTCTCCCCCCTCCTTAAAAATCCACGTTCCCCACAAACCCCCAAATCAACTCGCAACTCCCAACCCGAAACCCTAACCCTCCCTCTCGCGCGCCTCCCAATCCTTTCTCCTCCCCACAAACAAAATGGTGCAAAGGACCCGCCTCGACCCCAACTCATCCTCCTCCTACCTGAGGTTCCTCAAGCCTGGCGCCCTGGCCCAGCTCCGCAACT
Organism: Hypericum androsaemum; assembly: GCA_963995505.1. Taxonomy (NCBI): domain Eukaryota; kingdom Viridiplantae; phylum Streptophyta; class Magnoliopsida; order Malpighiales; family Hypericaceae; genus Hypericum; species Hypericum androsaemum. Next base: position 16,415,316 of record OZ023185.1, read on the forward strand.
CCCGGATCAGCGCCCGGTCGACCCACCTGTCTCTCCCTGTCGTAGCCGTCCCGTCTCCGTCCCCTTCCCCCGCACCCGATGCCTCCCCGCGCTTGTCCCCTCCCCGGATCCACTGCTCCGGGCCTCGCTGCCCCCAGCGGAAGAAGCTATTTGCCTCCAAAGCGGTGCTGTTTCTCTCCCCCTCCGCCACCACTGCCGCTGCACCGGACTCCCCAGGAACCGTCATTGGATCGTTGAGTAATGACAATAGCTTCGTTGTAGCCCATTGAACAGGATTTGTCCATTTGATGTTGTAGATTCGTATAATTGTTGTAAGATTAGAACGAGGATTTGTGTCGCTTGTCAAAAAAATAAAATAAAACAGAAACTATGTCATGAAAGGAAGAGATGGTGGTGAAGGCTCGTTGTGTCATTATTCGATACTTAAGATCGAACTCCGTAATAATCACTCATCTTTTGGTTCGATTGTTGCGTTAATTGAGTACGTAGTCATCGTCTAATCAACTCGTTCGACTGCATTGATTAGAAGGTAGATGCAGTAATTAGGTTGTTTGCTTGCCATTTGCATTGTTTGGTTTGTTATTAAAGTTAATTGAAGTCTTATGAACTTGCCATTTGCACTGTTTGGTGGGTCTTTGAAGTCAAATGGGAAGTCCTATGAAGTTATTTGCAGCAATTTGTTTGCCTTTTCCTGATTTGCGGTGCTGATTTGGAGAAGAGAATTCGATAATTGGTCCATCAGATACGATCGATCCGTTCATAACGACATTGTTCAGTTGTCCTTCCATCTAAGGGTGTTCATATGTATAGTGCTTCATTTACTTTCTGCTTTTTGGAGAATGATATGTTTGCTCCTATGGTGTTCATTAACAGTTTTTTTTTTGTTGTCGAGGAGGGGCAGTAATAATAGCCCCTAAAGACTTCATTGAAACATTAAGACGTTATTACAACAGATCTCGGAAAGGAGGTTCACGTTAATCTCTTTATAGCAAAGTGCTTAATTGGAGGGTGAAAGCCATGCTTGGCCATCCAATTTGTGCATGAGCAGGCTTCCCTTCTTCCCAATAGCCTAACTGAATCTGAAACTGCCTCTTAGTATTGATCCCCTGGTGGTTCTGCTCTGTAAACTTTGCTTGCCAATTCTGCATCTGTTTATGCGGGTGCAATCGTTGCTGGTGTTATTATACGGTCTAATAAACTTGCAGCACTGATGGCTAGCGCATACTGCATTGCATATTGTCGGGTCCTCGTCGAAGTTGCGGTTAACCGTCGGCAGCCATGATCCTTCGTTTTCGCATAAGTGATCCCTGACTCTGTTGTGTTGCAACTGCTAGCAAGGAGCATACGATGTCGTTACAGATGAAGATCCATCCCTTGCTTATAGGGTCCATTGGATCCTTTTGCCATTGGTTTTATGCTCCACATTATTTCTGCCACAGGCATCTAGCATTGACATAAGAAGTTGACTTGTGTGACCATGGTCAGCCTCAGCCACTTCCGTCGTCGAATGAATATGAGAATAAGTTCTTCTGATTGTGACTTAACTTTATTTGTTGCACGTTCTGCTCTTTATGGAAGTCCGTCCTTATTTGAAGGATTTTGATTTGTAATTTGTCCGAAAATTTCCCAATTTGATTATACAGGAGGAATCCTAATTCCCAAAGTTGGGAAAGTTCTTCCTCAACCTATCTCACCCGATTACGAAGACGGCGAATCCGAAGTCCCATCAAAGGCCATTCAAGGCTGCGAAGGGACTATGTGAAAATGGCAGATTCGTTGTCACAATAGACCAACCCAAGACCAGTATCGGGGACATGTAAAGCATCCAGAAGGTACCGGAGCCACTGGAGCTCCTTGGCAAGTAAGGCAGAGCCCGATACTCGGCTTCACAAGATGAAAGAGAGACGGTTGTCTATTTCTTGGAACGCCAAGAAATTAAGGAGTGGCCAAGAAACACGGCGAATCCAGAAATACAACGACGAGTGTCAGGGCATTTTCCATAGTTACTGTCGCAATAAGCCTTCAGGTGAAGGGGCGAGGAAGCAGAGTGGAACAGACCATGTCCTGGAGACCCTTTGAGGTAACGAAGAACACTGTACGCTGCTCGCAATTGAATATCAGTAGGGGCACTCATATACTGGCTTAATTAATGTACTGGTAGCTGATGTCAGGGCGGGTGGTGGTTACATAAAGAAGTCTCCCAAAGAGAGTGCGATAAGTAGAGGAGGTGATTGGTTTGACAGGATCCAGAACATAATCCTCATCAATCTCGACGGAGGAGGCTTCATCAAGCAGATTACCGTCCTCAGCATTCAAACGACAAGTGGACTCCATAGGGGAATTAGCAGGCTTACTGATACGAACCGCTTTGTGATTCGCATCACTTACAACCTAGGTACCCTGCATCCTTTAGTAGCTCCAGAACATACTTCTTTTGAGATATGTGTAGACCATCATCCCTGCGGGCCACTTCAATTCCTAGGAAATATTTGAGATGACCTTAGTCCTTGAGTTTAAAATGATGATGAAGATAGGCTTTGACTTGGTCTAGAATAGCAATATTAGATCCGGCAAGCATAATATCATCAACAAAAACCAAAAGAGCTACCAAAGAATTGCCCTGATGTTTAGTGAACAGAGAACAATTTGACTGGGGGCTGTAAAAGAGCAGATGTGAGCTTAGCAAACCACTGGCGGCTGGCCTGTTTCAGTCCATAAAGTGATTTTCGTAACCTGCACACTTTAGGAGAGTCAGTTGGAGAAACCTATAATCCAGGAGGTAAGTCCATGTATACCTTTTCTAGGAGATCCTCATTTAAAAATGCATTATTGACATCTAGCTGTAAGAGAGGCCATTTAGCAAATGTAGCCAATGCCAATAAAAGTCAGACTGTTGTGAGCTTAGCAACTGGGGAGAAAGCGTCCAGGAAGTCTATACCCCAAGCTTGTGTATACCCTTTAGCCACCAATCGTGCTTTGTATCTTTTTAGAGTACCATCAGCCTTGAGTTTGGTCTTATAGACCCACTTGCACCCTATAGTACTCTTCCCTAGTGGTAAATGGACTAGATCCCAAGTGTGATTATAAGCTAAAGCAGTTAACTCATTGTTCATGGCCTTAATCCAGCAATCTTGTTTAATAGCATCCTGATACCTAGGGGAATCTACTGTTTGGAGGATTTGAAGGATGTATGCCTTATGGGAAGGAGATAAAGAATCAAAGGACAGACATGAAGTGATAGGATAAGCACTAGAGGAAACAAAAGAAGAGTGAGAACAATTGGTAACATTATTGCAAATGAAGTCATGTAAGTATTTGGGAGGATTCCTTATCCTCTGTGACCTGGGCAAATCAGATGGAATAGCAAGGTGATGTGGTGGTGAAGGAACATCAGGTGTAGAGGTGAAGGCAGGAGATGGTATAGGAGAGGCAGGAGATAGGAGGCCAAGAGAGGGAGGAGTAGCTAGAATTAGAATATCTGATGGGTAGTCTGTGAGAGGTGTGGCTAAAGGTAAAACAAGAGTGGGAGACAGATAAGGTTGATAAAGTATTGGTTCATACACATAGATATTCTGAAATGGGAATATGTCCTCATGAAAAATAACATTCCTAGAAATAAAAGTGTTATGAGTGTGTAAGTCATAGACTTTGTAGCCTTTAACCCCAAAAAGGAGGCATAAAAAAACACAAGATCTTGATCTAGGGTCAAACTTGGTCCTGCCCTATGCCAAAGTAGCTATATAGCAAAGGTAACCAAAAACCTTTAAATGTTTAAAAGTAGGGGGCTGACTGTATAAAAAGTCATATGGTGTTTTATGCATGAGAATAGTGGATGGAGTTCTATTGATAAGAAATATGGCATGCATCAAACAACCAGCCCAGAAAACTAATGGAACATGGGACTGAAAAAGTAGTGCCCTGGCAACATTTAAAATATGTTGATGCTTTCTCTCAACCCTACCATTTTGTTGAGGGGTGTGAATGCATGACATTTCATGAATAATGCCTTTATCCTTGTAAAATTCAACCATGGAAAATTATTTTCCCTGATCAGACCTGATAACTTTGATTTTGGTATGAAATTGTGTTTCAACAAAGTTGCAAAATACAATCAAATGAGAGGAAGCTTCACCCTTAGATTTCATCATATAAATCGAAGTATATCTAGAAAAATCATCTAAAATTGTGAAAAAATATTGGAAACCATCATATGAGGGCATATTATATTTTTCCCAAATATCCATATGTACAGTTTCAAAATTGGCAGAAGCTTTATTTGAGCTAATGGGAAATGGTAGTCGTTTGAACTTGGCTAGATTGCATACATCACAATGCTTATTGTCGAGGAAAGTAATTGCAGGGTAAGTATTCTGATAGTAGGGTAGTTGACTAGATGATACATGGCCAAGTCTATTATGCCAAATGTCTTGGTTTGCAGGAGAAAGTTGAATGGTATTGACAATGGTGTTGGTAGGGGGAGACTGGTGTGGATGATGATGCCCAGATGTTGTCTCAAGAATGTAAAGGCCTTGACGTAGAATGGCTTTACCAATCGTTCTCGAAGTGAGGTTGTACTGAATAGAATAGGAAAATCTATCAAATTGAACTATGTAGGAAGATTGGTGTAGAAGTTTTCCTATGGAGATTAGGTTGACTGTGAAACAAAGGCTATAAAGGACATCATATAGGAGAAGGTTTGGATTTAACTGTACAATACCAGAATGTGTAGCTATTGCTTTATCTCCATTAGGAAGACCTAGTGTAATATGAGGAATGGGTGTATGACAAAGAAAAGAGTCTACAGAACAAGCAACATGATCTGTTGCTCCAGAATCTAATATCTATATAGAATTGAATGAAGTTCTAATAAAGGAAAAAGATAAGTGTTTAGTACCGGATGATTGATGAGGGTTGTTGAATTCTGTAGGATTGAATACCAGGTTGGCAGAAGCATAAGGGGAGCCTATTGAAGAGTTAGTAGGAGGAGGTCCTGCAGAAAAGGAAGAAGCTGCAGAAAAAGGATTAGCAGCTCCTGAAGGCCCTGCAGAGAAAGGATTCACAGTGCCAGAGAGTACTGCAGATGAAGAATTTGCAGCACCAGAGTTGATACCATAGGACGGATTACTAGGAGCCATCTGCTGAAACAAAATAAGTAGGCTATTATACTGCTCAGTTGATAATTCCGCTTGGCCTAATCTATTTCCCATATGCTGAGTATCAACCTGATTGATCGTCCTTCCTTCAGCAGCATTGTTATAATTCTGTTTAGGAAAACCAGAATTTGTGAATTGAGTATTACTTCTCTCTCTGTCTTCTTGATTTCTAAACTTTCAATTAGGAGGATAACCATACTTCTTAAAGTACTTATCCACTACATGTCCAATAGCCCCACAAAATGTGCACTGCGGTCGCTTCCCATTGTTCCATTGCTTATGACCTTGTACAGTAAAAGCATATGATTTAGATGACTCATTTCCTCCTTGTGAATTGTTCGCATTATGTACCATGGAAGTTGTGCTAGTCGAAAACTACCTCTCTTATTGTAGTGCTAAGAACAGTACCCTACTGATAGGTGCCAGAGGATCCATAAGAAGAATCTGTGACTTTGTGGTTGCAAAGTTCTCATTCAGTCCTTTAAGAAACAATGTTACCTTATCACATTCTCTGTACTATTTTACCAGCTTGAAGAGCTCACAATTGTCACCAGAAGCTTCTGGCTTACACTTACAATGAGGTAATGACCTAAATTGCACAAATTGTTCCTACAGGTTTCTGAAATTGGTAAAATAGTCACCGATACTAAGTGCACCATGTTTCAAAGAATATATCTCCTCCTACAAATTAGTCACTCTCACAGCATCTCCTCTGCCATATCTCTCTTTGAGATCTAACCAAAGCTCATAGGTTGTATCAAATCATAGTAGAGTCTGTGCAATAGGAACTTCAACAACATTCATAATCCAGTTTATAACGGTTGTATTGCATCTTTCCCAGCTTACGTATGTAACATCATATATCGAAGGGGCTACAATAGATCAATCTATAAACCCTAGCTTGTTCTTAGATCTCAGGATCAAAAACACAGAACGACTCCAAGATTGATAGACTTCCATTCAATAGAGGTCTCACAAAAACGAGAGATGGATTCAATAGATGATAAGGACTTACGTTAACTTTCCCTTGTACTTCAACTTCTCCATGATTATCCATACTAAAACCTTGCAGATCTTGACTACGAAGAAAGGAAACTTACAGGAAAGCTCTGTCTGAGCTCTGATACTATGTGAAAATAGCAGAAGCAAATGATCTTCTTCCTAGCTGCAGCTAGAAGAAGCTCAAGAACAAGCAATAACCATCGTGAAGAGAGAGAGAAAAGCTTTCTATTATTGGAAAAGCTAGTAAAGTATATGTATTTCTAACTACTTAGGCCTATATATACTAAGTACAGCTGGAAGTCTTTGATAACCGCCTTATTTTAACGGTTCAGATGATGCCACATCATCGATCAAATACAATAGTAAATCTGTGACTAACTTCTTCCATCTTTCCTTCTTGTTGCATGAGCCCACCTGGAGAAATAAGGTTCAGCCCAGGTTGTAATATGTTTAGGCCCGGAATAATATACTTGGCGGCTCATTCTGCTCTTTCTTCACAAACTTGGGCCGCTTCAACTTCTTCTCCACTTTCAGAGACTTCTTCTCCACTTTCTCTTTCGTCTTCACTTCCTCTTCCTCTCTTTCCTGATAGACATGCAAAGTGATGGAGGTAGATGGAGCTACTCCTTCAAGGGCTTCGGAGTGGCATAACAGACTATACGGCTCCCTTATTCGAAAATGCGCCAAAGTTTCTGGATTGATTTTTATGTTAATATTTGCTTATCTAATTAAGTTCTTTTGAGACAGAATTTGTGAGGAAAAAGGTTGATGGATGGATGTTGTTTTGGTAAAAATTGTCAAACATACATTAAAATCCTTCTAAAGTGATATCGTTAGTACTAGATAAAAATATCATTTTATAAAAGTTACCACATGTTTATGTTTTTAGCTCTAAAATTATGAAAATTGAATTCATGGTCAATAATTATGTAAATATCTAAAAAATTACTTTGTCTATATAAAGTCATCTAAAATCTCGACTTATAGCGCCATTGAAATGCAACACTGGATTAAATTATATTATATGACGATGATCACAAAGACTATTTGAAGTCAATTTAAAAGATGAACGTTGATGTAAAATTTATCAAATAAACAAGTCTAACACCAAACTAGTATCTTAAAATATTTTTTCAATTCATAAAGTATGTTAAACATATGTATTTATTAAAAAATATCACTTTACACGAATGTTGGGACCGAGATTTAGCACTAATATTTTTTTAAAAAGTATTAGTTATTACGATAGAATAATCCTGCCAAATCAGGACATATATATTTTTTTAAATCAATTTAGAGAGGTTATCATTTTATAGAGGTTTTATATAGTAAAACACTTCTCTAAGCCAACGTAAGAGCACAGAAAATTAGAGTCTTTTTTCGGAGGGGGTCAGAATTTCTGATAATTACGAGAATGGGCTTCTCAGAACATGTATTACTTATCTGGAGTTGGAGCAAAAAAAGTACAATTTCAGACATTTCCAGTTGTCATAAAACACACAAAAAGAGCGTTTTATCAAGAAAATGCCATGTTTTGTGCATTTTCGGTCATAAGCCATGACCAATATAAACACCCCGGCATCGGCTTGTGCTCCGGCTTCACTGGGAAGGGAGCGGATTTGGTCCTGGAATGTCAAATCCAGCCAGGACCGTCCTTGGCAATTTAATGGTTGATTTAGTTATGATTCAATGGTTCACTTAATTATGATTCAATGGTCTATCTAGTTATGATTCAATGGTCCGTTTTTTCCCGTCCCGGATGAATCGGGGTCTGTCCCAGTTACGATTCAATGGTTTACTCAATTACGATTCAATGGTTTACTCAGTTACGATTCAATGGTTTACCCAGTTATGATTCAATGGTTGTGGACTTTTTTTATTTTGCACTCCCGCATTTCTGCATTTTTGTAAAATAGTCCCCGCATGTCCTTCAATAAAAATCCTACAGCACCGTGCTAAATTTGGCCTCCAGGACCAAATCCGGTCCCTACTGGGAAGGGGTGAGCTCCCCCTTTTCTGGTAAATTAAATACCAATACCAGTGCAAAGTAAATGGTTCCTAATATACATCCAGGGCGGGTAGCATCAAAATTGTAAAAAATAACACCACGGGCTAAGCGACCCAACGCATCATTTTATTTTAAATTTTTTTTAGACATTTTGTATACAAATAATTAATTTTAAATATAAATCCCCGCAAAAAAATTAATTTTAAATATAAATAGTTCAAATGAAGTCAAAAAATTAATAACATAGTATTTTAAATGACATTGATGTCAAATAAGTGATGAGGCAAAATAATTTTCCAAAGAGAACCCCTTTCCAATATTTTAATTAAATGGCAGTTTTAGCGTTAATTTGATCTTGAAGATTTGCTCATTAATTTATTTTATTTTTTTCGGTCTGGGCTCATTAGTTTATTATTAGAAGTGATCAACCTAGCTTTCTTTCCTTAATTTAATAATTACCGTCTTTTAAACTTGTAGACCATAGTCATTGTACCAATAATTATTTACATCAATCGATATTGAAGTTGTTCAGTTTAACAAAGAAATATCAAGTTTATTTTATTAAAAATATAATTTTTTAAATAGTTGTTAAATAAATTATTATTATTCAAATATTATACTTAACTCCAATTTGAATTTGTTAATTTAGTAAGTGTTCGGATATCAGCAGGAGTTTCATTATAAAAACACTCTTTGGTGCAAGTCCAATTCAAACTTGTGAGATTTACATAAAGAGCGAGCCGTTTCTGGAAAGCCAGAGCCAAGCCGAATCTGAAGTTGAGATTGAATAATGCTCCTTTTTGTGCGTTTTATGGCAACTGGAAACGCCTCAAATTGGGTATTTTTTGGCAATCCCAGACAAATAATACATACCCCGAGAACTCCATTTTTATAATTGTCAAAAATTCTAACTCTCTCCAAAAAAAGACTCGGGAAATTATTGATTGGTGGCCAAGCAACTTCAGATCCCACGTATAATTTTGTGGTGATTTTTTTTCGTAATAAATGATAATAATTGAATCATTAGAGATATGATGGACCACTGCAAAATTTTCCACGGATTTCTACCTTCTTTATTGCGTTAAACATGGGAAATGCTTGGAAAAAAGGTCTCCACACTACAACTCTGATACCCCGTAAATGATATGTACTATCTGAAATGTCTTAAGTAATTTGATTGGTACTATTCATACCAACAAGGTGCACCTTCTTTTCTAGCACGTATCTTGAGAGAACTCCAAAGTTAAACGCGTTTGGCCGGGAGTAAGATCAGGATGGGTGACCTCATGTGAAGTATTTTCCGGGATGCGTGTGAGTGAGGACAAAATACGCTGGAAAAGACTCGTGTTGTTCTGTAGAGACAGTTGATCGGATCACGGGGCATTACATATGGTATCAGAGCAAATACACTTTTGGGACTGTTCTGTATTCTCTCTGGCACGACGAGGACGTCGCGAATTTAAGGAGGGGTGAATGTGATACCCGTAAATGATATGTACTGTCTGAAATGCCTTAAGTGATTTGATTGGTACTATCCATACCAATAAGGTGTACCTTCTTTTCTGGCACGTATTTTGAGAGAACTCCAAGGTTAAACATGTTTGGCTGGGAGTAGGATCAGGATGGGTGACCTCCTGGGAAGTATTTTCTAGGATGCGTGTGAGTGAGGACAAAATACACTGAAAAAGACCAGTGTTGGTCTGTGAAAACAGTCGGTCGAATCACGGGATATTACAACAATATTATTAAGTAGTTTCATTTTGGGGAATTTTTGGTACAAAGCTATTGCTAGTCTGATAGTGGTTGATAAGATATTTATGACACTTTATCAAGATCGGAAGTTTCGTGACATTAGACGCGAGGATTTGAATTCAGGGGGACTACATAAAAATAAAAATCATTCCCATGGTATGGACTAAATATGGGCCTTTAGATTTGATCAAATTCTTTTTTTACAGATCTGATGGTCAGAATCTGTTGAGGGAATTTTCGAGTTTTTATCCAAACATGCTCATTAGAGTTTCACCTTTTTTCTATATAATTCCACAAAAAAAATATAATCCCACCTCCCCCCCTCCCCCCCCCCCCCCATGTACTCCTCTTCTTCTTCCTCCTCCTCCTCTTCCTCCTCTTCGATAGAGCTATTCCGGAATGGCAACAAGCTGGACCTCAGCTTCGAGAGACCGCTCTTCAAGCTCCCGCCGAGCTCTGCCAGATCGTTCCTAATCCCGACGAGCCCCTTCGGCGACGGCTCCACCTCATCCACCCCTCCGCCGACGGCGCCCAGCGGCTGGGCCTCCCGGCTCCGCTCCGACGACGAATAGGACGTCGGCGATTGCGGCAGAGGCTCCTTGAAGAGCCACGACATGGATGCTTCCCGTTTTGTCCTTTTTTCTATAATTTTTTTGGGATTATAATTTAGAGAGGTTTTTGGCCTTTTGGGAAAAGGGGAGGGCAGGGGTTTATAAGTTTTTAGACCACGTCGTGGTGTGCTTATTTAGTCCAATACGGCTCACCTGTCTCTAGATCTTCAATCTCTCTATCTATGTCCCTTCAATTTTGTTGATCGTGGTGTGCTTATTCGTCATCGTTTAGGGTTCTCGTTATATTAGAGGTAATATCTTCTTTCGAACAAAAAAATTCCTAGATGAATGACACCATAGAATGATACCAATATTCTAGAACGATGATACCAATATTCGAGAAGAATGAAACCAATACATTCAAATGGTATACATTTTCACTTATAATGGGATACCAATATTGGAGAAGATGAAAATCAATATCACGGTGGAATGAAACCAATATCATAGTAGAATGAAACCAATATCCGAGAAGATGGAAACCAATATCATAGTAGAATGAAACTAATATCATAGTAGAATGAAACCAATAACATAGAAGATGGAAACCAATAACATAAAAGATGGAAACCAATATCATAGTAGAATGAAACCAATATCATAGTAGAATGAAACCAATAGCATAGAAGATGAAAACCAATATCCGAGAAAATAGAAACCAATATTCCCATACTTGTATTTCCATAATTTGTATTATTTTGCTGATATTTTTTTAATTATTGTATTTCCAATATTGTCCCTATCCCTTTCAGTGGGGATTACCCATGTCCCCACTGAATTTGAACCCTAGACGCGAAGTTTCCTCGACCAAAATAACATGGAGAACAATAGTAGAATGAAACCAATAGCATAGAAGATGAAAACCAATATCCGAGAAAATAGAAATCAATATTCCCATACTTGTATTTCCATAATTTGTATTATTTTGCTGATATTTTTTTTAATTATTTTAATTATTGTATTTCCAATATTGTCCCTATCCCTTTCAGTGGGGATTACCCATGTCCCCACTGAATTTGAACCCTAGACGCGAAGTTTCCTCGACCAAAATAACATGGAGAACAAAAAAAAAGGCCAATTAAGTTATCAGGATTTTGTTACAAAAGGCATTCTTTAAAATCTCGCGATTAATCACCTGAAAAAAAAATTAACTTGGCAACTATCTTAAAAAAAAGCACAACTTGAAAACAATCAGATTAGACTTCAATTGCTTCCAACATAGATGTTGTATACAATGCAAAACTTCATATTCGCACTTGAAAGGAAAATCATCAAATATACTTCAAATAACCTTCAAAAAAAAAAATTTCGCCTCGTCTCGTTCAATACATCCCTCTGGAAAAAGGACCGGAACCTATTTTTTCAAAAGGAGTTGGGAGGCCTCCGTGGTCTCACTGTTCTTGGACCTCCACTATTTCGTTCCAGTTTTTTAATAAAAGATTAGCTGTGTATCTTGTTAATAATTCCAGAGAATAACTGGTAGAAAGTTGCATTGTATTCCAAACTGGATCAACACGGACTTTGTTTTTAAATACTACTTAATATCTTTTTTTTAGGAAAAATACCATTTAATATCGGGACACATTATCTCTATTAATTTAAATTTGAGTCGTATAATGATAGATATTTTTTCCCAATAAATATCTAACGTTGCTACTTTCTTAATGATAAAATACGAAATTTCTTCACCAACGTAAAACAATTTTTGTAACATGTGATCTATGTGTTCGTTAGCAAGGTAAGCTTTAGCCGGTTCAAGGTGATCCTGGTCCGACATGATGGGAAGGGCCCGTTGGTCCGACCCGTAACACCAAATGTCAGACCAGGCTTGTAGCACTAGCCTCCATCGATCTAGTCCTAATAATCGGGTATGATCCAATCTCGAAAAGTCGTATCTTAATCCCGCTATATTTTCAACCTTCAACACCTTGTTGCCTAAGACGTTAACTTAAATGACATAGCTTAACTCGTTGTACAAGTTTTTTATCTGTCAAGTGAATAATAAAAATAAGTGGGCTAGTTGCCCCTGGAATTCTACCCAAAAAATTTAATATTACTCAATGGTAAGAAATCCAAACATAATTATTTGGTCCCGGATGACAACCATGAACTTATTCTCAAATTATAGTCCCGTCGAAATTATCTGCATGTGAGCTGTCGACAGAAACAACTAACAATGAGACAATAATTATCAAATCGTTTGGAAGATTATGCACATAGAAGTTAGTAGATATGTCACCATCAAGAGGCCATCCATGGCTTAACAACAATCACAAAAAATTTCAACGTTAGTTCGAATATTATACTCGATTAAGATCTTTATGTTAACAAAGTGACAACTATAAAGATCATTTGAAAAAAATTCAGATGCTTAAATTAACAAACAAAAAAATAACAAAAACTATTATCTTGATATATTTTTCAGATTTGTAAAGTATGTAACAATATATTTATTCAAAAATACATCATTATGAAAAATTAAGACAAAAATTTAGCACTATAATTTTATTAGTAGGATTTAGTTATTTTCCCTATAAATATCCGCACGTATCAATATAACTATGTGTCACAGAAAATAGTGAAAAAATTATATCTTAATATCATCCCAAACATTATCATTTTAACGAACTAGATTAACAAATTGTTTGTATTTCATTTTCGTTCTCATTCTCTTCTTCACAAGGTGCTCATTCATCCATGTGAACTACGTTCTATTTTCGGCTGGCTCTCAGTTTTACGCTCAAAAAGGTGTCTTGACCAAAAGAATTGAATGAAGAAGGGGCCCACTAGTTACTACTTTAAGCTACCTGCCATTGGCAAAATCGATTCAATCATTTACGTACATCATTGCAATCAATTTTGGCGAATTTGTTCCCACCATTATTCGGATTTGGATTCAGTGGGGACTACATAAAAAATGTCCCTATAAAATAGACTAAATTTGGGCCATTAGATGTGCCTTAAAAAAATATACTACAGATCCAACAGCCAAAATTTAATGAGCTTGTTCAAGGGACAAACTTGGTATTTAACACAACACCTCAAACCCTAAAAAAAATCACCCTCACTCTCTTCCGGCCGCCAAAGCCATTCCCCCCTTTCCCAAAAAAAAATGCCAGTCCCCTCTCTAAAAGTCATTCTTCTCCAAATTAATTTTCATCTATATTATCTCTAAACACCATTCTCCCTCTAATCATCATGATATGCTTCGTGCTCGTATCTCCTTGTGATAGAGTTATAATTTCAATTCTTATCGTGAGCCAAATCATGAACTCTTCACAGTGCCTAAAGCTTGTCAAGGAACGAATCTGGTTCGCCGAACAGCGTTGAACACTGGTGCACCGGTAGGATCGTGAAGGGTTTTATTCCCTTGGTGAAAAGAATGTGACTTTAATTGTAATTACTGTCCAATTTTATCTCTAACCCTTCAAGTGTAGTTACTGTTCTTATTTTTTTTCACCAATAGCTGATTTTGGGATCTGGGTTGAATTAGATATCTGGGTTCTCATTTTATGTGATGGATCGTGAAGGGTTAGAAAGATACTAATATCATAGATGAAGGATACTAATATTAGATAAGAACTATACCAATATGAGAGTTTAAGAATACCGATAATATACAAGGACGATACCAATATCCTAGAACAAAGATACCAATATCTGAGATGAATGAAACCAATACCATTAAAATTGTATACTTTTTCACTAAGATGAAATATTTTCAAATATGTGCAGAAAGATATGAATATCATACATAAAGGATACCAATATCATATAAGAACTATACCAATATCAGAGTATAAGAATACCAATAATGTAGAAGTAGGATACCAATATCTGAGAAGAAAGCTACCAATATCCGGGTAGATTGAAATCAATAGTTTGTTAATAGTGGTTTACCAATATTGTCCCTCATTGCCATTCAATCTTCTTTGATCCCTTTGAGTAGGGACAAAACTTGTCCCCACTGAATTTGAGCCCCCATTACTCATCAACCCCAACCAGCATTACCAAAATTGCCAAAGTTGGGTCCGACTTTGTCTGTATCATTAACGTAAATCACGATCTAATAGATAATTACAAGTAGACTGCTCACACCAAGTAAGTTGTAAGCACAAAATATTCTTATTAATAAAATTCACTTACCAAAAAAAATACAAGTAGACTGCTCATGAAAAGATAATTGACCTGCAAATCTTTCTAGACATAATAGATTTAAATCATTTATATTGCACGTGCGGATGAATTATTTAGAAACTATGTTCCTTATCCCTATCGTCTCAGAAGTAGCCAACCATATCACATGGCCAATTTTTTCAATTCTCTATAAATACAGTCCAACATATTTTTTAATTATCATTTCACGCATTCACCGGGAGATCCACTGGGAGAGATGACAACGGCCCGAATCTTCTTCTTGGCCGTCTTCTCCCTCTTCTGGGCCGCCCTCAACCGCTACAACCTCCCCGGCTTCTTTGCCCTACTCATCATCACCATCTCCATCGACTACCTCTTCCACTTCTTCCGCCTCCGCGAGGACAAGGCCTTCTTCCTTGCGTTGGGGTTATTACTTTTACTTGTTTATTATCCACGAGAGACCACGCCACCTTGGTCTTCCTCGCCTCCTTCTACTACATCTGCTACTTCCTCGGCATCGACCTCGGCAACAACATCGCTTCGGCGACGACGACCACCCTTTGTTCCTTCAGTTGGTGTTACTTTCGGTTTTTTTATCCACGAGAGAGGATTACAGCCGGCCATCTGTTTAGTGGAGAAGATAGTACTATCTAATGCTGTTCTAGGATGGTGGTTGTTAGCAGTATATATATATATATATATATATATATATATATATATTTTGAAAGGTAAATATTACACCTAGTTACAATGTCAAGAATTGAACCTTTGACCTCCTTGAAGTTAAGCAACGCCTATGCTGTTAGGCCAAATGCCCGTTGGATTAGCAGTATATATTTGTTGCTGCATTTGTTCAGTTGTTATTCCACTTAAGCGCGTTGTGTTATATCTATAATGGCTTAACTTAGTTTCTGCTCTTGGAAAATGAATATGTTTGCTCCCATGGTGTTCATTAACAGTTTTTCTTGATCGAGAAGGAAGGGGCAGTAAAGCCCCTAAAGACTATTGAAGCATTAAGACGATATTACAACAGATCTCGAAATAGTAGGGTTACAAACGTAGTCTGTCCTTGGTGCTCTCCGTTATCCTTGGCCGAGGCTACTGATAGTTGGTGTGGTGTTGTTCAAAGCAAGATGATGCAAGATATTGGTCATACCTTATTTGGGACAATAATTTGGGCAATTTGGCGTATCAGGAATATGGTAATTTTTGAAGAAGAGACTCTGTCGGTAGATTCGGTGATTAATTGAGTTATCTTCCATGCTCGAGAATGACTAATTTGGTCAAACTCGATTAAGACTATTTAATCAAGATTTAATCTTGTATTTTGTCTCGCGAAAATTAAATTAGTTTGAATTATGGCAATCTTGCTATTATTCGGGCTAATTTTGTTAGGCGATTATGTAATTATCTTAGTGATTAATACAAAGAGTTTATTAATAAAAAAGAGAAACGTAGTCTGTCCCTGGTGGGAGGGTGAAGCTACGTTTACCATCAAATTTGCGCACGATTTGGCTTCTCTCCTTTCCAATCTCGAAACGAGGTGTTCATTAACAGTTCGAGTAGTGGATGCCTAAGCGGTAAAGATATTTGCCAGTCGCCTTAGTCCCCTGCATTTCATGCTTCCCCTATATGATATAGGCTGCCCAGCTGAATCTGAACTGCCCCTTATGCTTGACCCCCTAGCGTTTCGGTTCTGTAAATTAAGCTAGTCCATTTTTTTGGATATTAGATTGGGCAAATTACCCTCACATCCCTGAGGTTTGGTCACTCTCCCCCTAGGGTCCCTGACTTTTGAAAAATGATTGTCCCGTCTCTAAGTTTTGATGATAATAGACCCTCGGGTCCCTGGAGCCCGAATATTCCATATTCTCCGGTGAACCCCTACTTGAAATGACCAAAATATCCTCAAAAAAAATTTTCTTCGAAACAACAAATTCTCAAATTAACATCAACCAAACCCAAAAAATAATACCAATTACAAATTCAAAAAATCTCAATACCTAAGAACACTCCATCGACAACCTCAAGCCCAAGAACTCCATGTGCAACCAAAGGCAAACGCTCATCTCCCAACCCAGAAAATAATACCAATTATTGCTGCCTTCCAGAAGGCTCTATGGCCACCACTAGTATCACACCCATCTTGTCTTCTTCGAAACTACAGCCACAAAACCCATATTGTCTTCCTTGAAACCACGGCCTCGAAATCCATTTCCTCGAAACCAGATCTAGATGATGACCTCGAAAGGGGTTGTTGCCAGAGCGGACCTCGGAGCTCTTCTTCTCCGGTCGTCGGGCAAGCTGGGTTACAGGGTGAGGTCGAGGCACGGAAAGGCCGAGGTCGGGGAGCTGGTTGCCGGTGAAGAAGTTGAGGCACGACGAAGTTGAGGTAAGTGAAGACGCTCGAGGTCGAGGTCAAGGTCGGGGAAGACGTTCGTCGTGGTTGATGTTTCTGGGATTCGAGGTTGAGGTTGGAGACGGAAGACGAAAGTCAAAATTGTGTTCAAGATTTCTGGGATTTGATTCGAAGCTCGAGGTTTCAGATCAAGTCTTTGTACTTTGGTTTAACCAAACACATCTTGCCTTTTGTCTCTGTCTCGGCGCCGTCATCTCCGTCGTGGTGGTCTCCAACGCCTTCATCTCTGTCTCGTCTCCGTCATGGTGGTCTCCAACGCCTTCGTCGCCCCCAGCTACATCCGCCAGTCCGCCCCTTCGGAAGTTAAGGAAGATTAGTTGTTGTTAATTAGAATTGAAGGGATTGGATTAGTTGGTGTTAATTGAAATTGGAGTTTATAAAATTATTTGATTCTAAAGTTTAGTTTTGGTTAAAAGTTGGGAGGAAGAAGAAGGTGAAGGTAGAAGGAGAGGATTTTTTTGATTTTAAGTGAGGGGCATTTTGGTCATTTCAGGTGGGGGTTCACCAGAGAATATGGAATATTCCGACTCCAGGGACCCGAGAGTCTATTATCATCAAAGCTTAGGGACGGGACAATCATTTTCCAAAAGTCAGGGACCCTAGGGGGAGGGTGACCAAACTTCAGGGACGTGAGGGTAATTTGTCCTATTAGATTTTATTAAATTTTTCGACGAGAACACCATACAATATTTAGTCAATAGATATATCGATGATTATTAGGCCTTGTAGCTGTCCGAATAAAAAGCCCATACAACTAACTGGGACCAGTCCTTGTTGGAAGCAAGCTAAGGTAGAATGCCGGAGGCCAAGCGAGAACCAAAATACTTGCACTGTTTTTTGAGAAACAAACAAACTAACATATATTAAAAACCCTCGCGAGGAAAATCCTGATACAATTAGGTTACAAACTTCGGAGGAAGAAGGAAGCTCCAATTAGGTGCACACTGTTTAACACGAGACATAGTACAATCCAAGTGGCAACTACATTCGCCAATCTAGGAGTAAACTTAAGAATACAACGAGGCAAAAGCGCAAGAGAGGATCTAGCCACAAGTGCTTCATCTTCGACTCTCCAACCGATCGTGGTAGTCTTGCCTGAGATGAAATCCACTGCAACCTTGCAGTCCGACAAGAGAGTGACGTTCATATTGTCCATTTCATCATAAATGAGCTTCAGCGCCAGCTGGACAGCCATGATCTCGACTTCCAGAGCTGAAATAGCTCTTGTAGTTGCACTATGACCATTTACAAGACGGTCTTTAAGGTTTCTATCAATTGTTGCAAGTCCCGCACTTTCATCATCAACGTGCTAGGACGCATCACAATTACCAAACTACTTGCAATTGAGAGCTAAAAAAGTGAACAAAATAAATAAATGCATGATATGAGGAGAGCAACTGTAGGCGGCGTTAGAGAAGGCGAGCATATGCCCTGCTAACCTGCAGGACAACGGGGTCGGAGACCTTGAAGAGCCTCATCCTCGGCGGCGGCGGCGGCCCGAGGAATTAATCAACATCAACCCTCTTTTGCTCGCTTCATTTTATTGCTCTTACGAGACCTATGACCTATTGGCGAAGTCAAGACTGTTCATTCCTACTTTCTATATACATTTGTCACTAGGTATTTATACTTTAAAAAAAGTTTTGCAGAGACGATTAACATAAATGTGTAAGATCCTGTTGCTCATAAGCACATACCTTGCACCATCATTCTTGTAGAGATGGCTGAAGAATAGGCAACAATCATGGGAAGGTGACACGAGAAGACAGCGGATGTTATTCTAGCGCTGGCATTCGTAAGTAATTAAGCACTCGAGACCGTGAAACATCTATCAATGAGAAAGAATTACAGCTGACCATCTGGTTACAGAATATTGTAAATAGAACCACCTTGCAGGTACAAAACAAGGATTTTCAGACTTGATGGTAAGTTTCAAGTGTACAAAGATTAGTCATCTAGAGAAGTGAACACCTTGTACCCACAGGGAAAGGAGAGAGTAAGAACCCGAAGTCCAACCAAGGTAAAGATCAGCTGGATTTTCAAGAGTGAGAGAGGATAACAAAGATTGCAGGCTTAAAGCTTGTCGTTGTCAACTCGGGGGGCAGTTTCTACCTTGTGCCAGCAGCGATCAGATAAATTGCTTACCTAGGCAGCATGTTCTTTCTTGGCAGGATTGTAGACGCTGTATTCACCGAAATCCCTTCTGCCACTAGTAAAATAGCGATCACAATCAAATCCTTGGACAAAACAAGTTCGAGTTCAAAGAATCATATATTGTCTCTGTTAAAATAGTGTTCGCAATCAAATCCTTGGACAAATCAAGTTCGGGTTCAAAGAATCATATACTGGTCTTGGTATAGCCTAGTGAAGTCGATGCATCAATAAGAGATGAGGTTCTGTAGGGAACACTTCCGCTTACTGTGACGACAATTACAATGGTCTACAAAATCCGAGAGGAGAAAAACGTCTAACTAGAGATATCAAGTTGTCTGACGACTATGAAGCTAAAACCATGAGCATGGTATGTATACATTTTAGTGAGACAGTGTAGCGTACCTGTGCATCACGTCCCAGCCAGCAGGTAAGAAGCGAGGTTGAGTTGCTTCAACAAACACTTTTCTCCATCTTTGACAAAATTCAGCGACACCTCCCTCACCATGTTGTTCCAGTATGTGATCGACAACCTGTTTTCCATGAGGTCCATGTCCTAGAAGAGATGACTTCAATTTATCTTTGGATGCTTTGCCTACATTTCCAAGAGACTGCAAGCTTGAAGTTGTTTCCGAAGAAGATTCTGCACAGTTATCTTCAGCAGCTTCCGAGTCGACATCTTCAGTGGGAGATTCTTCACCATCACCTGCATTTTCATGCTTCGAATTAGCTAGACCCAGATAATCCAATCACACGTACATAGGATAAGGATATTATTACTATCAATTTCTTCTAAAGAAGAAGCACCATTGTTTTCCTCTATGCAAGTTGGCTCTGTTCGGCTTAAATTTTGTGATTCACCAGAAGCATCAATCTTTGTGGCACAATCAAGTGCAGATTTTGCTTCAGAGATGACGATGTCAATCTGTTTCTTGTCTGGAAGATGTCTGTCAGACAAGTGCTTAAAAGAGGACCGTCTTTTCTTCTCAAACTTCCTTCTCTCCTGAGGACTCATGCCAACTAACAGAGCATTCTCTAAATCTTCCTCCGTCAATTCCCTCCCACCATAATATTGCTTAATAATCTACAAAGCAAAAAGAGATAATCAAAAGGTCCTCATACAAATTGGACCAAAGTTGGCAGATAAAATTCCAAGTACATGTTGCAAAGACTTGCATTTTGGAGGGTAAAACACAATTTTTGTGGACATACACACAACAAGAGGATCAACACCGCAAGTTCCATGTAGAGTAATATAAGGAAACTCATAGAGGACAATTTAAACCATCATTCAAGAGTAACAAGAGCTGCGCAGTTAACAAATTTAAGAGAGTACAATAAAGAATTTAAAACATGGTATTCAGCTCATCAAAACAATAGAACAAGGAGAAGACGTAATCAGCAGTTCACTAGATTCTGATCTCACCTGTGTCAGTTCTCTTTGACGGTCGGCGGGCATTCGTTGTCCATGACACAACAGCGCCATAGCAGCAGTTCTCAGATGTAATGGAGAAACTCCAACTTCGTCAGCTTGCATTGTTGGAGCATCATGCCAATTTATCTCTGGTCGCTCTTCAGAATCAACTACTTTACGCACAAAAAGTGGAATTCCAAATTCTGCAGCAATTTGCTTCTTGTGCTTCTCGGCAGCTGCGTGAGCAACTTCATGACAGTCCACGCACAGTAGGACAATATCATGAGACCGATGACTTTTTAAATGCTCAGGGAAGTGCATTCTGTAGCATGAAGGAATCACTCTATACCGCAAATAATGACTTCCCTCTCCACAGCTGACACATATATTCTTCTTACTTTGGATGTAAAAATCATTCCCTTCATCTTCTGGACGCCCCTTTGGTTCAAATAGAAGCATTATAGCAGAAGGATCATCATCAACAAGTTTTGCTAGATCTCGATGGAGGTACCTGGACACAATAAGACCATCCATGAGGATGTAATTTAGTTCTTTTTATTTTTTATTAGAAAGATGTGATTTAGTTTCTAGTAGAAAAAAATATCAGAAATTCAGAAATCCACCAACCATTCTAGCTTTCTGCGGTCACAATAACAAAGCAAGCGTCCATCACTTGCAAAGATCCGAAAATTGTGGTATACAGGAGTTTTGCAAGAGAATTTCTGAACAAAGAGCTCTCGTGAAGCCTTCTTAGCTACGTGCTTTGGATGTCTGAACCCATTTTGTTTGGATTTTGTACGACCGGTAGGTTGCAGATCACGGTTGAGGAGTAATGCATAATTATAAATAGACAGTGGGCAGCCTCCATTTGGCCCCAGACATTTCTCGAGAAGTGCTTGAAAAGCACTCTCAAATCCAACATCTTTTTCTTGGATGAAGATGTACAAGTAATCCAAATGACAACAAACAACCGGAGATGGTGATGGGGGAGATCCACTGCTGTTTGCAAGATCTCCATTTAAATTAGCTTGAGAGATAGTGTTATATAACTCAGTTTGACTCTTTGGAACTTCTGTTGCCAGTAAAACAATAGATTGGTCCGAGAGTACAAATCTCAAGCTCTCATCATGAACCCGAGCCTGAAAAGAAGTGCTTCATTAGCTAACACAATAGAATATGCACCATCCACACATAAACTAGAATTGAACCAAGGAACCACTAACGAACAAGCTATGTGCCACCCTTGAAACAAAATCAACATATAGCAGCTAATATGATGCATAATTGATTCCTTTTTTGACATCAATAATGCCGAGCACAAAGGTTCACACAGGTTCAACTTGCAAATCCAAATGTCTCTGATTTTCTATGCAACATTGCTAATGGGAAATATGGCACAAATAACTAAGGAAAATAACAGATATCCAATCATAACAGTCATAGCATTTGCAAATTTCTTGCAAGTATGAGAATTCAATCATAACACTTGCAAGTTCATTGGTTCAATAACTTAAGACATCCATAGATAGAGCCCAACAAAAATTACCCATCTAAATGTATATGATGAAATTTCTATGCCTACACATTCTAATACATGAGCAAAAGCTTGACCAAAATTTGTATATACTACCAAGTCTCCTTTTGAACCAAAAACCTTAAGGCGATAGGTAGCCGAAACTGTAGTAAAAAAAGCAAGCAATCCCTTCAGACTAGAAGGGCAACCACAATATCATTTGTGTAGGGTCCACATGCATTTCATTAGAGAAACTGTTGTTTCTTTTGTTGAACATATCAATTTGTAAGCCCGACAAAGGGTAACTTATGACATGGGTGGAAATCTTTTCCAAGCGGGTCAGAAACAGTGGCAGAAGCTCCCTTTTATCATTTCCATTTTCAGAAACAGCAAGTGAACTTTCAACACTAACCATTAAATCCCTCCATGCGCATAAACGTCTCACTAGGTCCTGGAAATAATTTACAAACTGTTAGTTGTTTTGAAGGATAAATGTCCTTTCAAAGCCAAATTCACAGTGAATAGATGAAAGGCAATTCACCTGTGTCTCACATGAAATTGATAAACTTCCTTGACCATACAAATGGCGAGAAAAAATGGACGATGCAGCTGACTCACCAGGAGGAGCTTCTGTCTCTTTAGAGTAGAGTTGCAAACAAGTCATATTTGATCGGCGACTAGCCTCAATAAGAAAATTTATCTTGTTCTCCAATGTGTTATCTGAAAAAATTGGGGATCTTCAGTATCTCTATGAGATGAAAAACATAAAAGGTCAAGTGAAATAATAATCATGATTGCGTGACACTGCCGGACCTTGTACAATCTATTGATTCCTCTTAAGAACTAACCATGTTTCCCTTCGAGTTGTTGGGATCAACAAGCCAAGTAATGCAATGCTAATATTCAGATACGGCATTTTTCTATTACCAGAAATAAACTTTACATAACATAAGCCAAGTTACTTACCACTATTTTTTTTTAGAAGTATAATTTTATTAATAACAATGTGTCGGAATAAGAACTCGTCCATACCACTACTTGATTGTTTGAGTTCAGAAATCAAACAGCCAGCAATATGCAATAGATAATGCGCATCTGTTCTGGCATACTCCAACATTTTGGATGATAATGGTCGTTGCCTCCAGTCTTCCCGCTGACATTCCACAAGAAGAGAAGTAGCAAAATAGGATTTTGTATTAATTCAAGTACAATTTGCAAAAGAAGTGAGAACAATCACTCAGTCAGTAGCTTTTGCAGACCTGTAGCAATTTGTTTGTTGCTACACCGCAATAAGTTTCAAGCAGATAAGCCAATGACTTGTATGGCTTCGACAATACCTCACATGCCTGCACCATCATGACATCACAAAACACAACATAAGAACCCAGTTCCGGAGCAATGTAGCCAATACAGGAAACACTAAAAGATGTATTCTTTTTTACACGAGAGCAGACCTTTGCAGTATCAAATAGATTCACAACATACAATTGGAAGTCTCTTTGCAGCCAGAGGACATCATTATCGGCCCCGTGAAACACCTACCACAAAAATTGCAATCATCCATCAACAACCGACCAACAAAGTACGTCACGTCAACAAAAGAGTTCACAAGAAAGATCACCTTGCAGATATTTGGATCCGCAAAAACCGGGCGAAGAACACTCATCACATCACGTAATGCAATCGTGTCCACCAAATAATCTTGCGTCTTCGTCGATATCTGCGCAAATGAAGTCTCTAAGCAACAACAATACGGCGCCTTACGCGAATTCTCTCAAACACAACGAGGCATTGATCCAAAAACCTGAACAAGAGCGGTGAAACCTAGAAAGGATCGCAGGCTATGCTGCTCGGTATCCACCGCGAAAACACGGTCTCTACTCAATGCAACGGCTAGATCGTTCAACTGCGACTCCGTCTCCACCCAAACGTAACTATCTCCCATCCCTAAATCCCTACCATCACCATAGTCTATATCCAGCAGCCGAGGGTTCTCTAACAAAGCATTGATTTCCGACTCGTACGGATGCGAATTCGAGCTATTTCCTATGCAGGAAACAAGAAACGACAATCATAAGATTTTATTATTTGAAAAAATATATTTGTTATTTAAAAAAAATATTACCAGAGTTGGGATTCTTGAAGTGCTTGAACTGAGAGTAGGAGTTATCGGCTAGGACGCGCTTGAAGGAAACTTGCGGCTTCTGGTCCGAGTGTAAATAACACGAACTCCGAGGACTTTTGCTAATCTTCCTCCCGCGACGACGCCGTAGGCGACGGTACTCCGAGGTCAGAATTAGAGCTAGCGCCGTGAGAGAGACGACGGTAACCGCTACTTTGACCCTGTTCATTTCTTCGCACTCGCTCCGTTTCGTTCTTCTTCTTCTTTTTCTGCAACTACTACATTTTTTATTAATAACCGCCTTTGTGGCGAGGGACGCGCGGAAGGGGGAGGCTTCTTTGAGGCGTTTTTGGGCTTTCAATTCAAAGTTCAGGCTCAAAACTTTCGCTCTTTGTGGGCCTTTGCGTTGGATTTCGGCCCATTTCTTCAAGGAGTGTTTTTAAAACCTTGATTATTTAGGGAAATAACAAAAATAGCTATCCAATTTCGATTAGAAAGTTCGTCCCTACTAACAAAATCGAATTCTAAAGTTTTGTAAGTAGTACATATGACATTTAAAATGACACATTAATCGGGTGGCTAACGTTGAAAGATTTTTTTGTATGAATAATATTAACCTAAATTTGCGTAGATATCAAGAGTGTCCAGGATCTTTTTCTATTAAAAAAAATCAACTGACCAAGATTAGTATTTGATCGGGGTTATATAGCAAGCAAGAGTCCTCGAAAGGGTAGGGTGAAATTTGGACTGTAGTCATGGTTCAATTTTTTCTCGCTTATAAGAAACTCTTAACGGGAGGTCTACACAACGGGCTATTAACTAAATAGTAAAGTACGTTCTTAATAATTATATTATTATATCTAAACAGTGAGATTTGAAACAAAACTTTCTCCTAATCTAGTGAACGGAGACTCCGCTTAGAAGTCGTCGCCCTTCAACGACGGACTATTTATCAAAAAAATAGTGAACGGAGACTCCGCAAAGAAGTCGTCGCCCTTCAACCACCCCAAACCTCCTCTGGTCCAGGCCCCTATACAGAGACTGCCTATGCTACGATGGGGACTTTTCCAATAGAGCATTGAAAATGTAGGCCCATTATTTACTGTAGAACCATTTTTTTCCAAGCAGCCATTTGACTGAAATAAACGATGAGGAATGGGCAAGATGGCTGAAAATGAACCGGTGGTGTTTGGTGTGGGAAAGTAAATTCTAGATAGAGTTTATCTCTGTTTTCTTCAGAGATATGTGTCTATCTAGTACTTTGATATTCGGATATTGTAAGCAACTTACAATTTGATGTAATTACTATTTAGTGGTTCTAATACAATTTATTTATCAAAAAAAACTTTCTAGATTGGTCGAATTAAATTACCGCGCCAACTATATGGTGGACACAAGAATGCATCCCAATAATTGTTCAAAGCTGGAAAGACAGAGCACATGGTGGAAGGTGCATTAGGGCCTAGGGTGGAAGGAGAAAGTGGCGTGCGAGGTTATTACAAAATTGTACTTGGGATGGGGAAGAGCTGTTTCCTTATATGGATGGAGGCCCATCACAATTTATGTGCGAAATGGTGTGCGAAATTTTGAGACAATTACATATTTTGTTAAATAAATACAATCTATATCAGTTGATTTATGTGCTTGATAGGTTATATGCATCATCTCAATCGATATATTTATTTGGTCAAAATTTTGTGGACACATATCCAGACATGATCTCGTGTGATCGATGTTTGCATTGATAAGGTTTTAACCTCGACATCTCATTAAACTGATACAACATCTATTATCTATATAATCTAAATATTTGTTGATATGAATCAACACATATATGCCCCGCGTAAAACAATATATCTTATCATATTTTTCTTGACACTTCAATGTCTCATTTACATAATTCTAATTATTAGTTTATTTAATACTTCACATACTAGGATTTGAACAATGAACTTTCGTAAATTTGTAGTCAATAGTAGAATATATACTAAATAAGTATATAATAAAAAATTATATAGTATATAATATATAGTATATAATAAAATAAATCAAAACTTTTTTATTCGCATTTTTTCCACTTTGTGCCAGTTTATTTAATACTAGAGTACTCGATTAATTTTCTTGCTAATTTTCCCCAAATGGAATTTGCTTAACCATCCAAAAGTTGTGTCATTGGTCATCAAACCGTCAGAAGATTACAGCAAGTAAATGATGTGACGCTGCCCATCTATTTTAATCTCTGTGCTAATTGTCTCCATTATTTGGGAAATTTTTCAAAAAAAGATTTATTTCCCCGACAATTCCCTGAATGAGGTTGTCAGGGGATGTATTGTTGTTTGTCGGAGGGTTGGTGTACTTGATTAGGATCTACGGCAGTCGAGGCAAGTGTTGGACACTTTCTCCGTAAGACGAGATTGCCCCGTATATTTCAGTGCGGTACGGGCTACGGCAATCGTCTCCAAGATACAACGACTGTTCGGTCATTTCCAAGAACGTTGTACACGTATCTCGAAACTTTCGGGCGAACCCTTATATACCCAGAACTTTCGGACTCTTTGTAAGTGAAGAACGGGGAAGAGAAGAAGACAACAATGCTACGGAATGCACTTTGTTGCTGGGATGAGGATAAATGGCAAGGGGGCAGGCCTATTTATAGGCTGGAGGAGGCTGGGAAGCAGCCACCCCGAAGGGGCGCGTCCGTTCGGCCAGCAGGCTGGCTGGCTACGCTCGTGGCACTTCGGTGGCTTCTGGATCCTTCCAGGCGCGCCCAGACTGTGCTGGCGCCCTTTTGCGAGGGATCTCACAACTCTTCGGTGGCCATTCTGGAAGGTGCTCGCAGCTCCTCGTCACTTCAGTAGCTGCGCACGTGCGAAGTGCCAAGTGCGCCACAAAGCGCCCATTGCGACCTGCGTCCAATGCGCCATGCGCACATGCACACGCGCGTGCACGTACGCGTATTCGTGCGCTTGCGCGTGCTCGGATGGTGCGTCGTCGCGGTCCGAGTTGGCTTTCCCTCCAGGTGGTCAACTTATTTCCTAGTCAACAAGGAGTTTCTCCTTATAAACTAGGAAATGTTGGTGCCACTTTCCAATGTGGGATTGCACTTTTCATTTCCCTTTTGGGCCTCCCACTTTGGGCCTTTCCACTTTGGGCTTTACTTGAATTTTCATTCAAAACTTTCCCAACAATCCCCCACATGAATGATGATTAATGCATGCAGACTCTAATCGAAAGTTCTGACGTGTTATTATTGCATCGAGACAGGTAGCTTGTGGCTTTGAACCTTCTCTAGTAATATGTTATCGGATTTACTCGCTGCTCGGTGAACGTGATGTCTTGAACCGTCAGCTTTTGGCGTAAACCAAGACAATAACATTTACACAATAATAACCCTAGTATCTTTGGGTTCTCACGTTGTGTCCGTTTCGGCTATGGACCGTTTCTTGGATTCATAAGTATTTTTCCCATTTGAAGCGGCCTCACTTCACACTTACATAGGTGATCTCCTATCAGGAATATCCTGCCATACTCCACCTTTATCAAGGTATAGAAATCATTAAAAGCGTAATGCTTAACCTTACCACACCTCTGCAGGTTAATACCTGGGCAGCTTCTGAGAATGAGATAGGTTCCAGGTGATTAACTGAACCCTCCATAACTTAGTTGTCTCATTGAACCAAGTTTGTGAGATCTTCACTCATCATGGTTGAGTTACCGCTATGGACGTTCTTTAATGTGTACATTTTAATCTTATTCCCCTTACTGCGTTGTACATTTGATCTCTATTGATTCCTTTCGTAAAAGGATCAGCTAAGTTGTCCTTGGACTTTACGTAATTAATAGTGATCACCCCACTAGAGATCAACTGTCTAACGGTATTGTGTCTCCGACGGATATGTCGAGACTTTCCGTTGTACATTGTACTTTGTGCTCTCCCGATTGCAGACATGCTATCACAATGTATCAATACGGGAGATACCGATTTACTCCAGCACGAAATATCCTCTAGGAAGTTTCTGAGCCATTCAACTTCTTTCCCAACTTTGTCTGGTGCTATAAACTCCGACTCCATGGTGGATCGAGCTATGCACATTTGTTTAGAGGACTTCCAAGACACAACTCCTCCTCCTATGGTGAATACGTATCCACTCGTGGATTTGGAGTCCTTAGTGTCTGATATCCAGTTTGCGTCACTGTATCCTTCTAATACAACTGGATATTTAGCATAATGTATGCCATGGTTTATGGTATGTTTTAAGTAGCGTAAAACCCTTTCCAGAGCTAGCCAGTGATCCTTCCCTGGATTACTTGTGAATCTACTAAGCTTACTAACTGAGTACTCAATATCGGGACGTGTACAGTTTGTTAAATACATCAAGCTCCCGATAATCTGCGCATACCTCAGTTGAGATACTGAGTCCCCTCGATTCTTGGCTAAGTGTAGATTCAAATCTACTGGAGTCTTAACCGGAGGTTTGTCAAAAGCTTCAAATTTCTTGAGCACGCTTTCCACGTAGTGGGATTGCGTTAAGATAATTTTGTCAACTTTCCTAGAGATTTTTATTCCTAGTATGACGTCTGCCAGACCCATATCTTTCATGTCAAAGTGGTTCTTTAACATGTTCTTAGTTTTTACAATAACCTCTTTATTGCTTCTCGTAATTAGTAAGTCATCTACGTAGAGACATACAATTACGTAAGCTTCAGGTGTGCCCTTAATGTAAACACATTTATCGCACTCATTGATCTTAAATCCATTTGACAGCATTGTCCTGTCAAATTTCTCGTGCCACTGTTTTGGTGCTTGTTTTAGCCCGTATAGTGACTTGACTAGCCGACACACTTTATGCTCTTGACCGAGAGCCACAAACCCTTCAGGTTGCTCCATGTATATCTCCTCTTCCAGTTCTCCATTTAGGAAAGCTATTTTTACGTCCATTTGGTGGATCTCGAGGTTATAGAGTGCCGCAACAGCTATGAGTACTCTAATTGATGTGATTCTTGTGACCGGTGAATATGTGTCAAAGAAATCATATCCCTCCTTCTGTTTGAACCCTTTAGCTACCAATCGAGCTTTGTACTTGTCGATTGATCCATCAGCTTTGTATTTCCTTTTTAGGATCTACATGCATCCCAAAGGTTTGCAGCCCGGTGGGAGATCCACGATTTCTTACGTGTGGTTTTGCATAATGGATTCTATCTCACTATTGATAGCTTCCTTCCAGAGAGGAGCATCTGGACTGGACAATACCTCTTGGATTGTCCTGGGTTCATCTTCTAACGCATAGGTTAGATAATTCGGACCAAAGAATTTGGTTACCTTCATCCGTTTACTACGCCTAGGTTCATCATCTTCCTGATTTGACCCTTGCGTAGTCTCGTGAGCCCTTTTCTTTGGACTCCCTTCCTTTCTTTCCTTATTAGGAAAGCTATTCTCAAAGAACATTGCGTTCCTTGATTCTATGACCATTCTCGCGTTTATCTTAGGGTTTTCAGATTTATGCACCAAAAATCGATAAGCACTACTATTTTGTGCATATCTGATAAAGATGCAATCAATGGTCTTGAGTCCTATTCTCACCTGCTTAGGCTTAGGTACTTCGACCTTTGCTAGGCACCCCCACACTTTAAGGTAACCGTAGGAAGGCTTTCTTCCTTTCCATAGTTCATATGGGTTTTATCCCTTTTCTTGTGTGGTAATTTATTTAGAATGTAGTTAGCTGAGAGCACAGCTTCTCCCCACATATTTTGGGGTAAGCCCGAGCTAATCAACATAGTGCTCATCATCTCCTTAAGAGTTCGATTTTTGCGTTCAGCTATGCCATTCGATTGAGGTGAGTATGGAGCAGTCGTCTGATGAATAATGCCATGTTCTTGACAGAGTTCATCAAACGGAGCCACATATTCTCCCCCTCGATCACTTCAAATCATTTTGATTTTCACGCTGAGTTGATTTTCAACCTCATTCTTATATCTCTTAAAGGCATCAAGAGCTTCGTCTTTGCCCTTTAAGAGATATACGTAACAGTATCTCGTGTAATCATCGATAAACGTGATGAAGTATTTCTTTCCGCCTTTAGTTTGCACGTGTTTCATATCGCAAGTGTCCGTATGAATTAACTCTAAAGGCGTAGTACTTCTTTCCACCGAATGGAAAGGTGCTTTGGTCATTTTAGCCTCCACACATACTTCACATTTATCAGATGGGTTGAACTCTAGATGCGGTAATAATTTTAAACTTACTAACTTTCTTAGCGAGTTTAAATTTACGTGTCCTAATCTACCGTGCCATAAATTAGAACACTCGGCCAAGTAAGAAGAAACGTTAACTTTATTTTCACCGTTAAAGGTGCGATGTACAGTTATTACATTTATCTTAAACAATCCCTTTTCTAGATAACCCTTTCATATGAAGTGACCCACTTTGGTCAGTACAAACTTATCAGCCTCAAATACAAGCTTAAGACCGGCTTTGCTTAACAGTGAGTCGGAAACTAAGTTCTTGCGGATGTCCGGGACATGCAGCACATCCTTGAGGGTCAGCTCCTTTCCTGAGGTCAGCTTCAGGACTACCTTACCCAGATCGACGATCTTGGACGTTGTAGAGTTTCCCATGAACAGCTTTCAGCCGGTGATCGGAATATAGCTCGAGAACATCTCCTTGTCTGAGCAAATGTGGCGGATAGCTCCTGTGTTTATGAACCACTCTCTCGAATTATCCACCAGGTTGGCTTCAAACACCACGGCTGACAGATCTATCTGGGACAAGTCTTCAGCCAGGTTAGCCTTTCCTTGGTCGTTCTTCTTCGGCTGGCGACAGTCCTTAGCCATGTGTCCGGGTTTGCCGCAGTTGTAGCAGTCGCCCTTGATCTTCTTGTTCTTTTTCTTTTTGGGCTCTTGCTTCTCCTGCTTATCCCCGGACTTCTTCCTCTTCTTCCCACTTTTTCCCTCGGCGAGGTGCACGATGGTCTTAGAGTTGGCCTTGCCTTGCTTGACTTCAAACTTTCGGTTGTCTTCCTCGATCCTAAGTCTCACGATCAGGTCTTCTAGGCCCATGTCCTTCCTCTTGTGCTTGAGGTAGCTCTTGAAGTCCTTCCAGAGTGGGGGGAGCTTCTCGATCATCGCAGCTACTTGGAAGGATCCGCTGAGTTGCATCCCTTCGGCCTGAATCTCGTGAAGGATCAGCTGCAACTCCTGCACTTGGTCGATGACCTTCTTAGAGTCCACCATCTTGAAGTCGAGGAATCATCCGACGATGAATTTTTTCGTCCCGACATCCTCCGTTTTGTACTTCTTCTCGAGTGAACTCCACAGCTCCTTAGCGATTTTGGCTTCCGCGTAGACATTGTAGAGCATGTCGTCTAGTCCATTCAGGACGTAGTTCCAGAACAGGAAGTCGCTGTGACTCCACGCGTCGAGAGCGTTGATCTTCTGTTGATCCGTCTCGTTTTCTGCTATCTTCGGTGCTTCCTCTTTCAGGAACCGAACTAGGTTGAGCGTGGTCAGATAGAACGTCATTTTCTGTTGCCACCTCTTGAACTCGGTACCGTTGAACTTGGCTGGCCTGTCGGCGTGGACAGTTCCCAGGATCACTAGCATTGGTACGGTGCTTGACGATGCCATCTTCAAGTACACGATCTCATCTTATGATTATTATTTGTCAGAGGGTTGGTTTACTTGATTAGGATCTACGGCAGTCGAGGGAAGTGTTGGACACTTTCTCCGTAAGACGAGATTGCCCCGTAATTTCAGTGCGGTACAGGCTACGGCAATCGTCTCCAAGATACAACGACTGTTCGGGCATTTCCAAGAATGTTGCACACGTATCTCGAAACTTTCGGGCGAACCCTTATATACCCAAAATTTTCGGACTCTTTGTAAGTGAAGAACGGGGAAGAGAAGAAGACAACAATGCTACGGAATGTACTTTGTTGCTGGGATGAGGATAAATGGCAAGGGGGCAGGCCTATTTATAGGCTGGAGGAGGCTGGGAAGCAGCCACCCCATACTTAAGACTCCTCCAGCTCCTCGCGACGATGCGCACGTGCGAAGTGCCAAGTGCGCCACAAAGCGCCCATTGCGACCTGCGTCCAATGCGGTATTCGCACACACGCGCGCGTGGTCGTGCTCGTGCTCGGATGGTGCTACGCACCATCCTCGTCGCGGTCTGAGTTGGCTTTCCCTCCAGGTGGTCAACTTATTTCCTAGTCAATTAGGAGTTTCTCCTTATAAACTAGGAAATGTTGGTGCCACTTTCCAATGTGGGATTGCACTTTCCATTTTCCTTTTGGGCCTCCCACTATGGGCCTTTCCACTTTGGGCTTTGCTTGAATTTTTATTCAAAACTTTCCCAACATGTATTCCTTGTCTGGGGTTGAGCCGGAAACCGCTCCCGACGGAGCATTTTTTTATACCCAAAACTGCTCCCGCTGGAGCGTTATTTTTTATACCAAAAACTGCTCCGGTAGGAGCGTTTTATTTTATACCACAAACCGCTCCCGCGGGAGCATTTTTTTATACCAAAAACCGCTCCTGTGGGAGCGTTTTCTTTTTATACCAAAACCGCTCCCTCGGAGCATTTTGTTTTATACCAAAAAACCGATCCCGCCGGACCGTTATTTTTATACCAAAAATCCACGGAGCATTTTTTAATACAACAAACCGATCCTCTGGGAGCATTTTTTTAATCAAAAATCCGACCAATTTAATTCCAATTATCCCATTTAAACCAGACCCCGGTCTTAACCATTATACACGTAAGCTTGCAATAAATCTCTTAAATTTTTGTCGTAATAAATCTCAGATTTCATTATTTTTTTAACTTTTACCTGTATAATATATATGGTAGTATAAGTTATTGGGCAATTAACATCTGTAATGACGAGTCCACCTTGGCAAAACATCCACAATATATGATAGAAACTTTTAATTTATTTTGTTAATTATCTGAAAACTAGAAAATTAAAATTGAAGTCAACCGATGGCTAAAAAAACAATAAAGCAACAAAACAAAAACTTATTAAAAAAATGCTACCAATTGTTTTTAACCAAAAACCGCTCCCCCGGTAGCGTTTTGTTTTTAACCAAAAAAAATCCCCGGGAGCATTTTTTACCACAAACTGCTCCCCCGGGAGCATTTTATTTTTAACCAAAAACCGCTCCACCAGGAGCATTTTGTTTTTAACCAAAAACTGCTCCCGCCGGACCGTTATTTTTATACCAAAAACCCACTGAGCTTTTTTTTACCCCGCAATTCAATTCCAATTGTCCCATTTCAACGGTCTTAACCATTAACCATTATACATGTAAGCTTGCAAGAAATTTCTTAAATTTTTGTCGTCATAAATCTCAGATTTCATTAATTTTCTAACTTTTACATCTATAGTATATATGGTATTATATATTATTGGGCAAAACATTGACAACATACAATAAAAACTTTAAATTTATTTTGTTAATTATCTAAAAATTAGAAATTTTAAATTAAAGTGAATCGCCTCAATGGCTAAAAAGACAATAAAGTAACACAATATATTACAACAATCTCTAAGATGAGTACATTTTTACCGAATTCAAGGAACAATAAAGCAATACATATAGAGATTATATTCTCAAGTTGATGAAGTTTCGCCATGTTTCTTGAACACTTTGATGACGTTCTCATTAGTACCCTTAAGTAATTTTTGGTCATCCCCAGTATCATCCACTTTGAGCTAATAAAATAACACATTAGTAAGTCAATATTTTTTCAAGCCATTTTATGGTATCATATGACAGTGATAAAATATCTTACATTTTTTAGAACCAACACACATCCAGCAGCAACACTACCTGTGGAGTCACGTATGATACCAAAAAAACTACCGGTAGGGTCCACTAAAATCAAAATGCCCTTAGGAATGAATGTTTTCACATACAAAACCATCTACAATACAAACACGAATAATACTTTATGTGGTTATTTTTTCTGAGATTTCATAGATAAATTAAATTTCTGTAAAATATTACCTGTAAAATTATACTACCACCGGGCTTCTTATTGAACTCCTCAATAGGTATCCTTCGGTTTGCCTTGAAGCTCTAGCCGTCGATCTTTAATACATTATTTCATATCAAAATGTGAGCCATAAAGTTTTTTATAATCTATACCCTGACATTGAGGAGAAAGCTGGGATAGTGACAATGGACAGTAAGATTCTTCTTCGCTCTCTATGTCTATATATTCTTCCCAATTTTGTGATGGATTCATTTTCTAAAGTGTTGAGATTTTGAAGGTGCAAAAGAATGATGATGTTCACACATATATATAGATCGGATTGCCCTTATCCCTAGTATGTAAAATCCAAATCTACTTAGTGATTCTTATAAAGATGTAAAAATCTGAGCAAATTTATTTAAAATGTCATATAGTCGGCGTGTTAAGATAAAACGCTGCTATTAGAGCGTGGTACCAAAACTGCTGAAACTTTAGCATTTTCAGGCCTTCTCTACTATAACTCATTTGTTTGTCTAATTTCTGCTGTGTCATGTCTTACCCTAAAAAAATTGGGATTCTTATCCAAAATCTGAAAATATGGATATCTTTATGATAAATCTAAATAATCTAACAACTCTATATATATGCATGTATACAACAATTTTCTTTCACACCTTTTGCAGCTTTTCCAAATTAACTCATCTTTTATAAAAAATTGTTACTCCAAAAAATGGATCTATTAAACAATTGGAAAGATTATTTACAATTGGATAGCGATGATGAATCTTATTATTCTTTGTCCCTAACATAATCTCTTCCTCCTCAACCTCGAACTAGTAGGATCGTTGGTCCTGCTGGCCACTACCAAAATGCTACACGAAGGGCGTTAGCTAATCATCGTGATGGCATTAGCTCCCATCCTAAACTGACAACTCAGCAGGCCATTTATAGAGAATTTACCAACCCAATCTCTGACGACATTTTTGAAAAAGATCCATGGAGAACGGCAATTTCCTATATAATGGCTCAAGGTATGATGCATAACATCTTCTATAATTTCCTTTTATCTGTCTGTATGTGATATTAAAAATATTATGTTATTTTTATAGATTTGGTAGATAGAGATATTTTCATGACCACTAATGATGAGGCTAAACACACCAGAGATGTGCATAAAATTATGCAGGTACAAACAAATTATTATATATTAATATATTTGATTATTTTTCATATGTAACATTTTATAACATGCATATTTTATAATTGTTGTAGATGGTTGCGATGGTCAAAACTTTCACTCCTAATGGTTTAGGTGATGCCATGGTAGTTTTGAAGGTATAATGATGATAATTTCAGACTCGACTACTCGAAACACCCACTCTCTTTTTAGCCCAACAAAATACTCTCTTCTATATGTATGATGTTCTTGCATATAATCATCATTAAATTGAGAAAGTATCCACCTCTGGCAGTTTCGGTGATTCATTTATATTTTTTTTGTTTTGCTATGCAAATACCAACATCGTAAGCTTCTTATTTATAGACTTAAATTTGTGTGACTTTTTTCAATCCGTGAATTTGTAGTTATGAAAAAAAATTGTACACCTATTATTATATGTGTCCAAAATCTCAACTGTTGTGACGTGAGTGTGCAGTCGTACTAAAATATTGTAATAAAATTATTTTCCTGTCAATGGCAAAAAATGCTGCTCCGTGGAAAATAACTTCCGGATCAAATTGAACCAACATGTATATCTTCGGTAGAAAATAACTCAACGCAAGGTACAATCTACCAAAAAATAATAGCATTCTAAATTCACGAAAATCAGCCATAAGAATATGAACAATCAAATTGTAAATAATACCATAATCAAGCGAGAGTTTCGAATATTTATTAAAAATAGAGTTTTCAACCAAACTAAAATTCAACATATATCACTAACAGTTTTTCCAAAACAGTGTCCCACCATTCAGCTGCGTTTGCCTCTACGTTTCCAAAATATTTTTTTTTACTAGTCGTGTACGGCTTTGGAGCATGATGGTCTCTACTGCCTCGGCGTAGTTCCACAGGTTGATTGTCACATTCTTTTTCCTCTTCATTGTCACTTTCACCATCAACCTGCATGTCTTCATTGTTATTTATCGGTTCACTCACAACCGTTGTTAGGTGTGCAACATTCGGTCCACCAATATCATGTTGTACTCCTGGACTTATTATGTTCATCAAGTTACCGACATCTGCAAAAGACCCCGAGATATGGGAAAAAGGCGTGTATGACGATGTACCAGCAAAAGACCCCGAGATAAGGTATCGGTTGCACACTCAGAACTGGTCTCCTGCCACTTGCAAGAGTTTTTTTACGTCTACCCCACAGTTTCTAATAAGATAAAATTAGGTAAGTTAACTTAATATATTTAATATTAAAAATTGAGTCAACTTTGTAACACATTCTACCTTCTCTTCTTCTCGAATTCCATAATCCGCATTGAATTCGACACTATAGGATTCCTCAGAAATGGGCGTACCAAGATAGCGGCATTGCTCTTCAGCTACACCAAGTGCTGATTCTGCCATACGACGGAGCTCATCATTTTGAGACATCTGCCTCATCCGTTCAATTGCATCAGCCTATTATACAAAATTGTGAATCATTAGTATATAATATTAATTTAAAAGACATCTTAATTTTAATTTATATAATAAATTTACTTACCAATATAGGTTGTACGGTACCATGCGGTGTTATAAAGCGTACCGTTATTTGCCTATACCAATCCAAGTATTTACTATGAAAATGAATATCCATATTATTTGCAGGAGGAGCTCTTACCACATGCCTATGGCGATTTATCCACACTCCCACATGACATTTATATTGGACTTCCCAGTCTATATCAGTTCTACCTCTGCGCCCTCCCGCATGGATACCGTCGTCGGGTTCAGGATGCTGTGGGATGGGTTGCGCTATCCCAAATTGTCTCAAAACTCGATCTGGATAGTGCCACTCCACAGCATGAAAACTAATTAATGGTACTCGGGCTTTCCAGCACTGTACAATTTCTTCATCAAAGCTAGGTTCCTCATCTATTAGTGATTGATAAGGTTGCCAAACAATCTACAAAATAAAAAAACAAACTTATTAAATTTGATACAAAAAACTATGAGCATGCATTTTCTTTAAAGATGATATGTAATAGAAAATGTAAGATGACATACATTTGAGGGGGAAAGATCTTCAAGCACTCGTCTTATATTAGACATATTTGTCTTAAAAGACCTCTTCTTGTTAATGACCGAAGTCCACTTGCATTAGAAAAATAATTGTCAAGAAAAAGTGGATAATATAACAAAGACCTATTTACATTTAACTAATTATAAATTCCAACCTAATGCCTATAGCTTCTCCAGGTTATGGTATTAGTTCCTTTTTTAGAACGAGACGACAAGGACAAATCCACTCCCAAGCCCACATAGAAATCAAATAAGTGGCTCCAGCGATTTCGTTGCTTTTTGGATTGGTAGCAATACACAATTGGTTGTACAAATGGGCCAAACATGCGCTACCCCAGCTATATGTATCAAGAGATTCCAGATTCTCGGAAAAGAGTAAGGCTCCCATCAAAAAATATATGTTTGCTCTAACATACTGCCGAACCATCTCTTCCGGGGAATCTTCACTTAGATCAGATGGATTGAATTCAGATAGCAACCAATTAAAACTTATTGTGTTACCCCTGCTACCATTTGCATATTCAGAAGGATCTTTACCAAAAAGATTAAAGCACAACGCTCCCCAATCATTCGGAGTCTGCAGTCCAGTGAGCAGTTTTCCATCAACTGGCAGCCCTAGCAAAACTGACACATCTTGAAGAGTGATGGTCATTTCACCATCAGGCATATGGAAGGTGTGCGTCTCAGGACGCCATCTCTCCACCAATGCAGTTATCAAAAACCAATCGATGTGCTTTATAAATCCAATGCACCACATATGCCCAAAACTCGATTCAACCAAATAACGTGCAAATCTCGCATTCTTAACTGGCCTCTGTTTGAATTCTCGACGACGAACTCTTATTGGTTCGTCCAATTTTTTGTTGAACGCCTCTCCACGTTGTTTTTTAACCTACACGAAGTTTCACAAATTAATAAAATATATAATTGAATACAAGTTTTTAACAACAAAATACGGTGGTAAGGTGTTACATTTTGCTCTGCTTCGTTTCTTTTATCAAATTATTTTTCATCCCGAGTATTAACTAGGTTAACTAATATAAATTTGGGTGATTTTAAAAACATAGAATTTTTTCTAACAAAATTTTTACGTTGTTTCATCTAAATTTCAAAATAGATAAAATAACTAAAAACGGTGATGAGGTAGTTCATATAATTGAATACAAGTTTTTAACAACAACTCTCATATCACGAATAAAAAAAAAGTTTTGAACTATTTTACAAACAATTTTATACTATACAAATCTCATTAGTCTATACGGCCTTTGCACGATGAACATTAGATAATGTTAACAATTCTCTAGATTGCGATGTTCCTTCATGTCCGATGAAATCAGACGAACATGGGCGTTGCTCCATCTGTAACAAAAGCAACAATAATTTAAATTACTAATTTTTTATCAATAAAAAAGAATTCTGTCTAAGCATCTTTATAATCATCAACATACCACATTTTTATACAAGTCAAGAAAACTACACAAGTCATCAACTTACCATATTTTTATACAAGTCAAGAAAACTACACGAGTATAGTATAATATATTGTTTGCCAGGTAGCACAAAACATCATAATATAATTCTGTCTTGCACTAATTTTCTATTATACAAACGAAGCTACAAAAAAGCTAATCGACATGCAATCGAGATAACAATCGACATGCAATCGAGATAACAAGCTGAAAAATAATAAACTATAAAACGATAACAAGTTACAAAAAAGCTACAAAACAATAATAACGAAGCTACAAAAAAGCTACAAAAAAATCAATCGACATGCAATCGAGATAACAAGCTGACAAATTTCAAATCAATGGAAGCCAAAAAAATAACAGGTTGAAATCGAAATCGAAAGCTGGGGCATTTTTGTTTTACCCAAAGAATGTATAAGGAAAAAAACCATGAATAGGAAACATGCAAATTGGGGATGTCCCGTCAAATTGGGAGCTAATCTAAAAATAGAAAGTAAAAAAAAAAAGAAAACGCTTAAGGTGGAGCGGTTCTAATGTTAAAAAAAAAACCAAAAACGCTTAAGGTGGAGCGTTTCTAATGTTAAAAAAAAACCGAAAATGCTCAAGGCGGAGCGTTTCTAATGTTCAAAAAGAAAGCTGGGATGTGAAATCGGAAACATGCAATATCGAAAAAGAGGAAATTAAGGAAATTCCTTGGGTCTCCGGTGGTCGGGGCAGGCTTCCTTGGGTCTCCGCTAGTCCGGGTCGGCCTACTTTGGTCTGTGTTGGTAGGAATTAAAAAGAGAGAAAATTAGAGGAGAGAAAATTCTTTTTAGTGAAGGAGGCGGAGAGGAGAGGCAAACATAGAGGAAGGAGGAGATAGGAGGTAGGGTTTTAATTAATTTTTTTTTCAATTACATAAATAACCCTGGTGAAAATATAATTTTGAGGGCAAAATTGTAAGCTTACCTTGCTAATTTTTTGGCAGGCTTTTTCCGGCTTCAAAATGCTCTGGACCGGTTTTTGGCCGGTTTGATAGAATTTTTGGTATAAAAGTTTTTGGTTAAAAATAAAACGCTCCCGGGGGAGCGGTTTGTGAAAAAAAAATGCTGCCGGGGTGTTTTTTGGTTAAAAACTAACGCTACCGGTGGAGCGGTTTTTGGGTAAAAAGAAAACGCTCCCCCGGAAGCGGTTTTTGATTAAAAAGAAAATGCTCCTCCGGGAGCGGTTTTTGGTTAAAAACAAAACACTCCCGGGGGAGCAGTTTTTGGTAGCATTTTTTTAATAAGTTTTCGTTTTGTTGATTTATTATTTTTTTAGCCATTGGTTCACATCAATTTTAATTTTCTAGTTTTCAGATAATTAACAAAATAAATTAAAAGTTTCTATCGTATATTATGGATGTTTTGCCAATGTGGACTCGTTATTACAGATGTTAATTGCCCAATAACTTATACTACCATATATATTATACAGGTAAAAGTAAAAAAAAAATAGAATTTGAGATTTATTACGACAAAAATTTAAGTGATTTATTGCAAGCTTACGTGTATAATGGTTAAGACCGGGGTCTGGTTTAAATGGGACAATTGGGATTAAATTGATGAGATTTTTGGTTTAAAAAATGCTCCCGCGGGACCGGTTTGTTGTATTAAAAAATACTCCGTAGGTTTTTGGTATAAAAATAACGGTCCGGCGGGATCAGTTTTTTGGTATAAAACAAAACGCTCTGAGGGGAGCGGTTTTGGTATAAAAAGAAAACGCTCCCGCGGGAGCGGTTTTTGGTATTAAAAAAATGCTCCCGCGGGAGCGGTTTGTGGTATAAAAAATAACGCTCCAACGGGAGCGGTTTTGGGTATAAAAAATAACGCTCCAGCGGGAGCGGTTTTGGGTATAAAAAATGCTCTGTCGAGAGCGATTTCTGGCTCAACCCCAGACAAAGAATACATCCTCTGACAACCCCATTTACGGAATTGTCGAGAAATAAACCCCCTTTTGAAAAATTGACCCCATTCTTTCCGGACAATGGAATATTTTTACTTTAAACCGCCAGACAACGGAATAATTGCACTGCCAAGTTGAGCCATAATAATGTTGGCCTCCTAGCCGATACTCAGGAACAAAAATCTCCGTTTACTCGTCTTCTGATACAATACAATATCAAATGGAGTTCATTTTGAACATTTGTTTCAACATTTGACATCTTTTAGAATATCTTATTTAGTTATTATAAATATTTGAGGATTTTTGAGATTCTTCCATTCTTTAATTATTGATACTTAGTTTTTAAGGATCTTCTATTTTTGTTAAAAGAAAATTTTCATTAATAACAAAAAAATTGCCGAAAAAAATTAATTAAGTAATAAGAATTCGAATATAACGAATATAAAAAATATTGGTAAGAGAATCACCTCTATATATAATTCCACTTAAATTTTGTCTGCAAAATCTGGGTCTCGCATTCTCCTTGGAGAAAAGGTAAAAGTTAATTAAAGCCAAGTACACAATCATGCTTTCATAATCAGCCAGAGTTGATAAAGTAGTCTACCCTAAGCTCCGAAAAGAAACATTATTAAAATAACAAGATACGATTTCTTAAATCGCTTTTGAAGGTGTTGTAGTATAAAAATAATATCGGCATTGTCAACATATTTTGAGGTATTCGGTGTGGTCTCAAAGTGACTGGGTGGTCGGTGATCGATGTGGTCTCAGAGTGATCGGTGGACGGTGTTGTCTCAAAGAAATCATTTCCAGTTTTGAGTTGAGAAGAGATTGTTGATGGTCTCCCCTCCATCGGGTCTAATGATGGTCTTGCTTGGTCGAAGCCGGTGACGATAGACAACTATGTTGTATTGTCCTTGGTTAACTTCAGTTTGTCCTTGGATGATAACGTCCTTCTATAGTAAATTGGCCGTTATTTTAGACTCGTAGGTTGGAATGAGCTGATTCTTGCGGCTATGAAAAGGCGAGACATGTATCTCCAACTTATATTTGAAGAGCCTTGCCTAGTTATTTATGGAGGAGGGTGATAACGAGGCTTCAAGTTTCAGTGCTTGTTGCCTCATTAAGGATCGTTGCATTTTTGTATAAAAACCACTGCCTCTGCCTCCGACTTCCGATTTAAATGATTCAAGTTGCTATAGAAAGCTAAGACATGGATCTACAACTTTGTAGTTTATGGTTTATTCCGATTTGAAGCAGAAGAAGGTCAAAAATCTATTTGAATACGAACTCGCCTGGTGGAGCGAACGAGCTACTCGCCTTGGTGTGGTTGGAAGCGAGCTGCTCGCCTGGTTTGGAGCGAGCTTCTCGCCTTGGAGTGATTGGGGGCAAGCTCATCTTTTCGCCCACTCGCCCACTTGCTCATTATGCTTGCCTAGCTTGCCCACTTGCTCGTCGTGCTCAACTAATGACGGCCTATCTCCGAGTTTGCGTGGAACTGGTCCGAGCTCGTCGGTGCATTGGGACAGCCCATTGGGTTACTCGGTTCACCTCGGGCGGGAGAGGCATACTGCTTGGCCTATGCGGGCGAGAGGCTAGCTCCACTTTGGGAGCCCAGACGAGAAGCCCCTCTCGCTCATGTAGGCGAGCCCGGGCGGGAAGCGCTTCTCGCTCATATAGGTGGGAAGTCTACGGCGAGAGGCCGAGCACGATGCCTAAAGTAAGAGGCCGAGCAAGAGGGCTACGACGAGAAGCCTATGGCGAGAGGCCGAGCAAGAGGTTGAGTGGCGAGAGGCCGAGTGGTGGGAGGCCGAGTGAGAGGCCTAAGGTGAGAGGCCGAGTGAGAGGCCTAGCACAACGCCTAAAGCGAGAGGCCTATGACGAGAGGCCGAGTGGCGGGATGATGAGTGGTGAGAGCCCGAGTGGCGAGAGGCCGATGGCGAGAGGTCGAGTGTGACGCCTAAAGCGAGAGGCTGAGTGGAGAAGCCGAGCGAGAGGCCGAGCAAAAAATCTAAGGCGGGAAACCTAAGGCGAGAAGCCGAGCGAGGAGCCTAAGGCGAGAAACCGAAGGTGAGAAGCCAACTTGGACCCGAGTGGGAAGCCCATTTGACCTTTGCAGGCGGGAAGGCGGTTCCGGGAGTAGGTCCACTTTGGTTGAAGAGGCCATCAGCTTGAGCCCGTTTTGGGATTCACTTTGGATCTGGCGAGATGTCCATCTTGGCGATGACGGACTTAAGATGAGATTTTGCATGGGAAGGTCAAGTCGATCTATATTTTCCTAACTTGAGACGAGATTCTCAATATTTGGCAAGGCTTGGTAAGTTTCCATTTAGGCTGCTTCGTCGTAATATTTTGAAAGCTTCCTATTCGAGGACGGGATCTGCTCATTTAAGGAAGACGGCTTGTACTGTGCCGGGAGGATCCCGTCATATTAGGAACAAATAACTTGAAGCGGATCTCTCAGGATTGAGACTTTGAGCCGAAGGTCTTGGAGGCGGTTTAGGATTTCCTATTCTGAAGGTGTTGGAACACGAAATTAATGTCTCGGAGTGATGACGGTCTATCTCCGGATGTGCGGGAATCGGCTCGAGCTCGTCGGAACGAGAAGCCCGGGCGAGAGGGCGAGACAGAGCGCTCACGGGGAGCCCGGGCGAGAGGCCCCTCTCACCCACATAGACGAGGCCGAGCGCTCACGGGGAGCCCGGGCGAGAGGCCCCTCTCGCCCGCGTAGACGAGACCAAGCGAGGACTCTTCTCGCCCACATGGCCGAGTCCTATCGAGAAACTCGTCCGACTCAAAATAGGCGAGAGGCCGGTAGGAGGCCGAGCGAGAGGCCTAGT
The DNA here is from genome assembly GCA_963995505.1 of Hypericum androsaemum. Lineage (NCBI taxonomy): Eukaryota > Viridiplantae > Streptophyta > Magnoliopsida > Malpighiales > Hypericaceae > Hypericum > Hypericum androsaemum. The sequence continues at coordinate 16,459,035 of OZ023185.1, forward strand.
GGCGAGAGGCCGAGTGAGAGGCCTACGACAAGAGGTCGAGTGGTGAAAGGCCGAGCGAGAGGCCGAGTGGCGAGAGGCCGAGTGAGAGGCCTACGGCGAGAGGCCGAGTGAGAGGCCTACGGCGAGAGGTCGAGTGGCGAAAGGCCGAGCGAGAGGCCGAGTGGCGAGAGGCCGAGTGAGAGGCCTACGGCCAGAGGCCGAGTGAGAGGCCTACGGCAAGAGGTCGAGTGGCGAAAGGCCGAGCGAGAGGCCGAGTGGCGAGAGGCCGAGTGAGAGGCCTACGGCGAGAGGCCGAGTGAGAGGCCTACGGCGAGAGGCCGAGGGAGAGGCCGAGTGGCAAAAGGCCGAGGGAGAGGCCGAGTGGCGAGAGGCCGAGTGAGAGGCCTACGGCGAGAGGCCGGGCGAGAAGCCTAAGGCGGGAAGCCGGGCGAGAAACTTAAGGTCGGAAGCCTAAGGCGAGAAGACGAGCGAGGAGCCTAAGGCGAGAAGCCAAAGGTGAGAAGCCAACTTGGACCCGAGCGGGAAGCTCATTTGACCTTCGTAGGCGGGAAGGCAATTCCGGAAATAGGTCCACTTTGATTGTGGAGGCCGTTAGCTTGAGCCCATTTTGAGATTCACTTTGGGCCTGACGAGATGTCCGTCTTGGGCGATGACGGACTTGAGTCAAGATTTTGCGTGGGAGATTGAGAAGGTCAAAACGATCTATAGTTTCCTAACTTGAGCCGAGATTCTCAATATTTGGCAAAACTTGGTAAGTTCCTCTTTAGGTCGCGATCGCTTGGTCGTCACGTTTTGAAAGCTTCCTATCCGAGGATGGGATTTGCTCATTTAAGGAAAACGGCTTGTATTGAGCCGAGAGGATCCCGTAATGTTAGGAATAAATAATTTTAAGCGGATCTCTCGGGATTGAGACTTGGAGCCGAAGGTCTTGGAGGCGGTTTAGGATTTCCTATTGTGAAGGCGTGGAGGTTAGGTCAAGACACTCTATATAAGGAGGGCTCGGGCGAGAGATCAATCATCCAACAACACAACACACAACTACTTTACTTTTACTTATCATTGTTGCTTTTCCTTTCCTTAGCCCGTAGTCCGTAGTTCATAGCTTAGCCTAGCCTAGTTTAGTTAGACCGACATTGGGACGACCACTCCAGATCCGTCTCGGGTTACTTGTTCACTTATCCCCGCAACAGAAGGCGTGGAGATTAAGTCAAGGCACTCTATATAAGGAGGGCTTGGGCAAGAAAGACGATCATCAACAACACAACACACAACTACTTTACTTATTGTTGCTTTTTCTTTCCTTAGTCCGTAGTCCGTAGTTCATAGCTTAGCCTAGCCCAGCCTAGCATAATATAGACCGACCTTGAGACGACCACTCCGGATCGTCTCTGATTAATTGTTCTCTTTTCCAACCAACAGAAGGTTGGAAAGTCACAACTTAGAAAATCTCACATCTTAGTAGCTTACCCTTTTCGCTTCCTACACAAGGTTCGGGAACACTCAATTGGGGGACAAAGCACATTCACCAACTCTGGTGTATTTGCAGCTTTGGTTTTGCTTCGTCAGGGGAACTAACAACAAAGAGCTGGTGTAAAGGGACAGGAACTCTCTCTCTCTCTCTCTCTCTCTATCCCTTGCAAGCAAGCAAAGCACCTAATCACACTACTAGCTACCAGAAGATGCTTCTTTCAGTGTATGTGGAAAGCAGATAAATATGAAATTTTGATACATCACCTACGGGCTACCTCAAGCTATTGTGATGGAGAACAAGACAACCATGTATATGTTCGGAATTAAACTGCAATTATGGAGAAAAGAAACGACGAAAAATAAAATGTACACGGTTTGTTAATCTAATTTGTCAAACTAGTTATGTCTCAAGGCCCTGTCAAATTAGTATTTTTAAATATTTTGAGATACCGATGATTATAACACCATCGAGTATTTATAGGGAAAAATGATGAAACCCTAATATAATGCTAATAGAACTCGTATTCTCATCAAGGTCCAAAATTTCGTTAATAGCACACATACTAGTGGATGTACGGTCCATCAGACACCATAACAAACTACTATATATCTTAATTAGGCACTACGCTTCCATTTTTTCTCCCGAAAGAACTTAATATATGCGCTGATGAGGGATTACTACCAAAATATAAGTAAATATTTTTAAAATTTCTCGCCTATTTTTTATTTTGGCTTAAAATTCGTCATTTTTTTCCGCTAAACGCAATTCATATTTAAATATCTATTAATTTGACTAACTCATGTCAAACTAAATTTTAGCAATTTTTGGTAGCGTGGAGAGTTTACTGGGAAGACAGTTTTATGGAAATGACGTGTGTATTTTGGATCTAATTTTGGCGATTAAATATAATCTCAAAGGCGCTTTTTCCAATCACTGGAATTAAATTCTGCACCTTGGGCCAACGGCTGCGCTTCCTAAATGGGGTTATGGGACCGAATTGCAAGGTTTTGGATTGAGTAGAGATAACATAAAAGTTATTCATACGGAGGGAATTTTGTTTGGACCATCAGATTTCATTAAAAATCGTGTCTACAGATCTGACAGTCATCAAAAACCGTGTCTATAAATCAAAAATATTGATTTATTTTAGTGGGGACAAGTCTTGTCTCCACTCAATCCAACCCCGAATTGCAATAATATTTCTCTAGCCATGTGGAGCCTAGAATTTTGGACCACACTACAAAATTAATAAAATACGACGTACTTAAAAAATTTAAGAGGTTCAATGAACAATAACTTCTTGGGCAACTAATGATTTTTCCAGTTTCTGCTCCGTTGACTGAAAAGTAAAACTTAGTTGGTTTGACCCAAATAAAGTAAGCATAATGGACAATGCATTGCTGAGTGTCCTATATTTGATGTGATAAGTTTCGGATCGATTTATGGGTAAAAATGTTCTATTTTTAAAAAAAAAATTGTGGTTGTACTTATTTGAAAAGTTTAACATGAGATACACAGATTAACCTATGGTTAATCTTTCCATTTTCCTGGTGACCACCACCCTACCTGTCAAAAGGCAGGTACAATACTTAGATAACCACAATGGTTGTTATATAAAAAAATTTAACATTATATTAGAACGAGATAATCATGTAATTTATTGTTGAACGATCCTCATAGCATAGTACATTGATAAAATTTTGGTCTGATAAATGCCGTTCACATAACATTCAAATTTTGGGTTGAATCGGTAACACACACCTCGAATTGATGAAGTTGGGAAATGAAAGGATTTTCGGAATAATGGCTTGGTGAAAACATACCTGGAATAATATATCGAATTAAGAAGAAAGAATCAAGACATTTACGGTTGCTTCTTATATGATTCAAACCAATGCACTTTATTATAAAAGAGTACATATTTGTATTCGGCGACAAGATCCATCCAAACCGACGTGTACGGTAACTCACATCGATTACGATGAGGGATGGAAAATGATCATTAGTTTAAAATAGTTCGGTTAGAAATTAAGTAAATAGGGAACAAAACGCCACTCTTGCTCTTCCATTTTCTCGGACTTCTTCTCCGAGAGCGCGATAACTATCTTTTATTGCACGAGGAGATCCTTGACACGCCTTTGCCATAACCTGAAATTTGATGAACCATCGAACTTCACAAGAGCAAACTTCGTGCCGTCCGACATCCTTCAACCTTAGCTCTTGATACCACTTGTTATGAATTCAGCAACTTAGAGAATAAACCACGCAAAGAACATGGACGCAAGAGATAACGTGGTTCGGCCTAATGTCTATATCCACGGAGAGAAATGAGAACTTTTATTGATGAGTTTCCGAGCCACAAAGCCATACAAAACCTTAGGGTAACATGCCTTTATATAGAGGCAAACCTTTGGTGTACAAGTAAGTCTGATTAGGAGTCCAAAATCTAATCAGAATAAGAATAGAAAATAAGTCTTTCATATTTCTCGCCATCCCAACAAAGTTCAAAGTTGCATGAAAATTAATACAGAAATACGCTATCCTAGGTTAAATGATGCCACGGAGGAGTACTTATCATCATATACATAATTCGAACATTTCAGAAAAATCATATAAAATTCGAATTACGCATTCTCTTTTCTGAAAAAACCAGAAATTCATTCAATTAATATTGATTATATGAATTTATAGCAACATATAGTATAATACTAATACGAATAACAGCGAATTAAAATGTATATTGAGAAACCAAAATATATCTCCTAGTTAACAATTGCATTCTTCCAGCAATGAATCATGCTAGGTTTATTTATTGTCGACATTTAATCTCTCATTTATCCTTTCCATTTAATTAGTTTCGAGGTGCCTTTATCTGGAGATTCCGCAAATAGAAAACATACTCCCTTACAAACGGACGAGGAAGCGGTTCCGGGCATCTAAGCGTTCCACGTGTGCATGCATGTGGGTATGTCCAGTAATACATGTTGAGTAAGCTATAGACAATAGTTACAAGTTAATCAGATTTGAAAATATTTAAGTTTGATCAAATTTGAAATAAATATCTCAAATATAACTGTGTTAAAATATAATAGATTATTTTATTTAGCTTAAAATTTGATTATGTAACTCCTATCTTATCAAGTGCTTAGAAACTATATATTTCAAAAGAGAAATGACCTACGATCTCAAAAATATATATGCAACATTCTTTTAATAAGACACTACTTAGTATTAGAATTCAGAAGAATGAAAATTTTTTGTATTCAAATTTTACAAACGTAAAAAATATTATTAAAAAAATTCCACATCAACTATGATTATTCGATTCGAAATAACAAAACGAGTTCACATGTGATCGCCGAGAGATTCTTAAGAAATGGATATAAAACTACATGCCGGAGATTTTCAGATTCTTGCAGCGGTGAAAATGAGTAATTGGCATTGGCTGGGTTGGGCGATGTTGCTAATTTTTTTTAAGATTACTAGTTAGCACTTTTCATTAATCATTAGAGTCATATAAAAGGAGATCCTCTAAATCTTGAGTAGGATTGGAGATAACATCATCAAGGAAAACTCCTAATCTAGAGACTTTAGAAAACCAATCCGCAACATGATTAACACTTCTATTCACATGGATTAGTTTACACAAAGATAAACTCAAAAGTATGGTTTGCACCTCCAAAGCTTGAAGTTTAAAGTCCCAATCGATCGAGGAGGTGTCAAAATTCAGAAAGTCAACCAGCAATTTGTTGTCCGACTCCACCATTGCAGGCTACAAGGGACAAACTTTCTTCAGGTGACCCAAGGCTGCTTCGATGGCTAAGAGCTCAGCTGTTATAGCTTGCATTGATGATCTCTGACTGCTACTGCCCAGCCCGATAGTTCTGATTGTAAACCCAAGAGGCATCCACATTCATCTTGATACTATTTGCTTCCGGGGGCACCAGTACTGAGATACGACAATAGCGGGTGGCTTTGTCTGGCCTCTTAGGTTGTTGAATTCAGCAATCTTGATGTTTGTGCTTCGCCAGAAATTCTGTGGGTCATGTCGGATGCCTTCGAACAAGAACTGGTTCCTTGTTAACCAGATTTGCCAACTCGTAAAGTAGAGCTGTTGTAGACCATCCTGTAGCGTATTGATTATCGGGTCCTGCAACAAAGACTGTAGCCATGTTTGGAAATCATTGACTTATGTGATTTCAGGCCGATTACCCATGGAAAGACACCACGTAGCCCTTGCGTGAGGGCAAAGAAGAAGAGCATGGATGATGTCTTCGTTCTCGGCTTGACAAATGTGGCAGGAAGGATCACTTATAATGGTCCTCCTCACGAGATTTGCCGCGATAGGGAGTGCATTATGAGCAGATTTCCATATGAAGACTAATCTTTGGAAAGATTTTGAGCCTCCATATCCTGCACCACAAAGAATTTGTACCCAAATCAGTCAGATATCTGTTAGAAATGAAGTGATGGTATCCGAGTTTGACAGAATACTCCCCAGAAGCCGCGGCAGTCCATACGAGTTTGTCTTCACCCTGGTTTCTCCTTGGCCTTATACTTTGAATTGCATGAACTTCTTGGTCATCAAACAAATTACAAAGAACTTGTCCATCCTAGCCACCATTTTCATCCTCCATCAGTTTAGCAACCGCCCTAGGACAGGGCCCGTCAGGCTTTTGAGAGTGGATTCTCTTGTCCACCAAGCCTTACACCCAAGGATCATCCCAGATCAAGGTCTTTTGTCCATCAGCAATCCTCCAGAGAAGGTTGGGCTTGATCAGGTTCATACCATAGAGCAAGCTCAGACAAGTTCAAAAAGAGCTACTCCCCCTTTGTGCCTGCAAAAAAGACATCTCAGGAAAGTAAATACTTTTCAAAAGCTTGAAGCTTAGGGACTCAATATTGTTCATCAATCTCCAAGCATGTTTGGCCAGGAGAGCTTCGTTGAAGGCTTCCATGTCCCTAAGCCACCCCTTTGTTTAGACTTAGTCATTTTAGCCCAGCTAATCCAATAAATTTTCCCAGTATCAACGTCGCCCGACCACCAAAACTTGGCCATCAAACTATCCAATTTCTTGCAAATAAATTTGGGAAAAAGCACACATTGTATAGCATGCGTGGGAATGGCAAAAAGAATGGCTTTAATCAACTCATCCCTGCCAGCAGACGACAACATCCTATTCTTCCACGATTGAGACCTAGACCACATGAAATTATAAATATAGCTAACTGCTTTGCATTTAGATCTATCCCAAAACAAAGGAAGACCTAGATATCTATCATTATCAGACATGGCATTCATATCAAGGATCTCAAGAATAGAAGTCTTGCACATCAAAGTCAAGGCCAACATTAAACTTAACAACAGATTTGTCAAAATTAATCATCTGCCCAGATTGAGCCAGAAAGGTATCAAGAATTTTTTTTAATCACAGTAGCTTTAGCAACATTAGCTCTACCCATAAGTAAAGTATTGTCAGCGAACATAATAGAAGTAATGACAGGGCTAGCACTCTTAATACGCAGACCATATAGCTTACCACTAGCCTGAAACTTATTCAAATAATGTCCGAGAGAGTCAGCAATCAACAAGAAAAGAAAGGGAGAGATTGGATCTCCTTGCCTGATTCCTCTCGAAGGAAAGAACCAGTCAAGCGGATTACCATTTACCACCACGGAATATGAGACACTTGTAATATAGCTCATAGTGCATCTCACCCACTTGAGTGGGAAGCCAAGTGCCATCATAACCTTCTCCAATAATTGCCAGGACACCATGTCATAAGCCTTCCGCAAATCAACTTTGATAGCCATTGATCCTCTATACTTTTGTTTCTCTGTTCTAAGATGGTAAAATACTTCGTTACCAATCAAAATATTATTTTGAATGCACCGGTCTTTGATGAAGGCATTATGTGCATTCAAGATAATCGAGGGCATCCATGACTTAAGCCTGTTGGCCAAGACCTTGGAATACGCCTTATATGCAAAGTTACACAAGCTAATGGACCTAAACTGACTTAAAGATTCAGGGTTCTCCATCTTCGGAATGAAAACAATATAAGTTCTATTCAGTTCATAAGGCACAACATCAGCATACCACGTTTTGATTATAGTAGTCAATTCGTTACCAATAGTAGCCGCTACTTTAAGCTTACCTCTTGGAGTTGGCCCATTTCCAGCTTCAATAGTGGGGGCGGATTTGGTGGGGACTGGGTAGTCAATATCACTACACATGCAAACCAATATCACTTCACATGCAAACCAATATCACTTCATATGTAAACCAGCGTCTTGCAAACCAATATCACTTTACATGCAAACCAATATCACCTGATAAGTTATTGACCATCAAATTTAAAGATAATCAAATCTGACGGCCCAAAATGTAGTCCCCACCTATAGACAAAATTTCTTTAATCCCCACTTAATCCGATCTCGCTTACATCTTCGCGATGTTGCTACTTTAAGCTTCGAGGAAACATCGAACTTTAGTGCAACTTAAACTCATGAGGCACGTGTTAAGGTTACCTCGTGGAGTGGGCCCATTTCCAGCCAACAAGTCCGCCCACTTCCACGTGAGCTAAAGGTACTATGCGTCACATGATTAATGCACAGTGACAGCGGCAAAGAGGCTCAACTAATGAGAGCCTGCCACGTTCTTGGAGCCTTAGATCCACATCACGTGACTTGGTCTTTTGATTTCCTATTTAATAATCTTATCTCATAGGTATCCTCCAAGTACACCTTTGAAGAAATATAATCGGTATTCAATTTTTTGATAGGAAAATATTTAAACAGTAAATTATAATTTAAATTAAAATTTCCTCGATAATTTTATAAATTGAATTAGGCCTTAAGTGCAAAAAAATGGATATTTTCTCGATCATGTTTTTGTTGCCTATAAACTATTTAAAATGCCTTCGTTGGATTTTTGGGTATGGAATACATCGTGTTGCTAAAGCCAAGACTAATTATTATAATTTTTTGGGTAAATTGTCCTTGGATTTTTGGGGTTTGACAAAATTACCAGTATGATCTTTATTCTTTCGAAACTCAAGTTTCATAAAATATAATTCTCAGGTCCCTGTCAGGTCAACTGCTGATGTCAGTGGTCAATATAATTATTGTAATAACCATTATACCCTAAAAAACAAAGTTGAACAAGAAATCGAGCAACGGAAGACGACGACCGTCATCCCTCATCTCCAGCCACCACCATCCCCTCATCTCCGGCCACCAAGTCGAACAACAAATCGAGCATGGGAATCTCGTTTGATTGGAAGTCGAACATCTCTGAACAGCAAGTCGAACATCTCCGGCCACCAATTTGAACTGGGTTTGATTGGAAGTTGAACATCTTTGAACATCGACCACACGACGACGCCGATCTCGGTTCCTCCAGCGCCCACATGACGACGTCTCTCTGACTACCTCCAGCGCGATGCCTCTCTGGCTTCCTCGAACGCCCACACGACGACGGTAGACGACGACTTCGCTCTGGGTTCGTTGAACGCCCACAAAAAAATCGTAACAGAACCATCGATTGTATGGCTTGAAGGTCGGAGTCGATGGAACAGTTAACACGGAATTAGCGGACGGGAGGGAGGGCAACTCCTATGAGGAGGAGCAGTTCCGGCTTTTCTGGCTGGCGACGATCTCGGGTGAGAGAGGGGGGAAGACGACGAGATTTTTTTGGTTAATTTTTTGAAAGGGTAAAATGGTCATAAAAATAAGTATGTGGACTGCTGACATCAGTGGTTTACTCGCTAGGGACCTGAGAGTTATATTTTATGGAACTTGAAAGACAGAAATAGGAGTTTCGAAAGAGTAAGGACCCTACTAGTAATTTTGTCAAACTCTAGGAACCTGAAAATAATTTGTCCTATTTTTTCGAATTTTAAAGGTGCATCGACATGATATCCAGTGCAATCTACAGCAATCTACAGACTATAATAATATTTTAGTATGATTTTTTTTCCAGCACTAGTCCAACTCTAGTCAATTAAAAGATGCATTTCTAAAATAAAAAGGGACTAAATGGTGTCGGATTTTTATGTCACTCATACTGAGTATACGATATGCAAGCTATTTGACAAAGAAAAAGAATACTTCAACATCAGATGTTGAGTATTTTACTTTTACCACCACTTAAGTGAAAATTATAAATAAAAATTTATCGTACTCATTATTTTACGATTTTGAGTTTTCTATCGTAATTTTTATCTTTCAATTTTCGAATCTTCCATGTCATGCCCGGTAAGTGCTAGTGACGCTGAATAATTCAACTCGGATCAAAATGGACTGTTCATCTACGTATTGGAGCCTGGCCTCTGGTAATCAGTCAATCGAACCTTCAATAATATGTGGCTATACTTATCTGTGTAAGTCCACGTCTTATAGTAATCTTCCGCTGAAGAAACTGCACTATAATTGAAACATTTTATTTATTACATTTTTCAATTTTATTTTTCATCTCTTTATGTCCTCTATCTGCCAATATGGCAAATTGATTGATCGGAAGTGAGATAAGTTAAAGCGGCCGCTCACCTACTGGCCAATATCGATGGAGACTTTTATTAAATATAAATGAGAAAGGTTGTTCACGAATGGTAGTAATGTTAAATATTTGTTGAAAAAAAATTGATATATTTTAAAAAATTTATTAAGCTCGAATTTAGATTAGATGATTTATTAAATTCGAATATCGGATGATAAAAAAAAGTAAGTAGTAAAAAACAGTAGGGAATCAAAGTCAAGGTTTCAAGTCGACGCATTTACAATTGATCCCTTAATATGCACTAATTCGTTTGACTTTTCTCCGCACCAAGTAATCTAATGTCTCGAGGGACTCGTCATGAATGACATTTCAAATAGTTATTGCAGTTTATTTCAAATTGGATACAATCTCATATAAAACGAGTATACTGTAAAATAGCGTCTTCGGTCATTTTAACTATACCATTTCGAAGAAATTTTTTATCTATATTATAATAAACTGTGCTATTCGTGCTGAGAAAAAAATCGTATTTTGACGACAGTAAGTTTAAAAGTTGACCCAGTAAATTAGATAAATTATAAATCATATCCAACGAAACGTAATTATTCATGTTATGTGCCTTCAGATGACTTCTTAGGTCAGCTTTACTTGCGAGGCTTCATGTGCATTGCACCAGAAAGTAAAACAAATGGAAATACTTGCATTAATCGTCGAAATATATTGGTAGAAGCCTCTCGAACTGTCTAAATCCACGACCTTATCTCCCGAATTCAGTACTTATGGAACCTGATGCTTCAAAAAGAGTCTGGAAAATACGATTTTTTTAGGAGTTCTGGAAAATAAGATCAGTGTACCATTATTATATATTACTCGTGTTTGTTTAGCATTAATAATTTTTTTTATATTTTTGAAAAAAGTAAAATTGTTCAAAAATAAAATTATGTAAACGTCTTGGCGCCATCCCACGCCAAACAACCAGAAATTGAATCCGCACAATAGCAAGTAGTACTAAGACGAAAGTATTTATGGTTTCCTTCGAAGAAAATCAATCAAGAGTATTTAATTTGCGAGCCTGTACCTTTTGAAATAAATATTCCAACACTTAAAAAGGGTCAAAAAGCTTAAACAGTTTTTTTTTGGTACGTCAAAGCTTAAACAGTTAGTTCTTCGTAGTGAAATATTGATCATCTAAATAAAACATTCTTCCTATTAAAAAAACATTCGAGTCCATCTCCCCGAAGGCGGGCTGATGATTTTTTATACGAATGGACTAATTTTTCAGGGTTGGCGTGTAAAAAAAAATTTAGGAGTAAAAACTTTATTTCATATATCAGATCAAATCGTTAAAAGCATTATAAGGCAACCAACAAATTCTGTCGGCTTCTCAAAAATTCTATCGTACAGTAGGGGAGTGGATTGAGTACGGAGTAAAATAATTGATTCCGTACAATTTGGAGTGAAGGGGGACCGCAGCGGCAAGTGCATGTATGTGATAATGGCAAGCGCAGTTATGTGATAATGACAAGTGCAGTTATGTGATAATGGCATGTGTATTTGTGATAGCGGCAAGTCCCGTTTATGATAATGGCGCGCGTGGCTTTTTTCATTTTGTTCCCCCGTATTTTAGCATTTTTGCAAAAAGGTCATACTGGCACGCACAGTTATGTGATACTGGCATGCGCAGTTATGTGATAATGGCATTTGTATCCGGCCTGCGTTTGCGCGTGACTTTTTTCATTTTGGTCCCGTATTTTAGCGCATTTGTAAAAAAGTTCATGCGTGTCTTCATTCCGAACGATTCGGAATCTGAACATTCCGTACCCAATCCAAACCCCGTACAGTAGTATAAGGAATCACCCTCTTAGGTCTAGCCTCCTATCCTTCAATACCTAATCATAATAATCTACTCTATCCATCCGATCCTTAAATCTATCGTATAATAGCACGACGAAACTACCCACCTCCCATCTATCCATCCAATACATATAATTCTCCTTATAGGTACACAGAATTTCCTTTATACAAATTGGCTATTCAGGGTTAGCGTGTAAAAGTTTATTTTTTCAAAGAAGCAACATTTTTATTTGGTGTTAAAATTTTATCTCTAGGATGGACTCTAAGTGTTCATTTTTTTCTTAAATTTTATAAAAAATTAATAATCCAAATATTATCAGTTAGCCATAAAATTACAGAAGTACCCAAACTTGGGAATAGGAAGAGCGCATTTAAAAGGATATTTACGTTACAGTAAACAGACAGAAATTATAATTAGAAAAAAAGAAACTTACGTCGGCAATAAAGAAGAGGGGACACATGAAAAGGACGGTTTGGTAATTTCATTTAGGATACGAAGGCTAGCCGCATCAGCGGCCACACCTGGAGGTCGGCTGCCACATGGCAAAAAACAATTTAAAAAAAATAAGAAAGGAAAAGGGCGCCCCCTGACACACGTGGCTTTTTTTCTTTTGTATCTACTTAATTATACTTGACAAAATGTTATTTGTATAAATAAATTTTTTTGGATATTATTTGTGTTATAAAAAAAATTAAAATTATCTTTAACAATATAAAATTTTGTATTTTTCAAAAATCTTTATAAATAGAGTCCAAAAATTGGAGTTATCTTTGTACCTCGAATTATTTTTATCTAATTTTATATTCTAACTTTTGTAATTATAATTTTGTTACTTTGACATTAATTTTTTTAGAATAATTATTTTTTCGTATATTTATTATAATTTTTTATATAAAAAAATAGTATATAATATGTGGATAAAAGAGAAATTAATTATTTATTCTATAATTTAGTCTGAAACAGGTTGCTGATATAGGTAAAAAATATTTAATTAAGTTGAATTAATGTAAATAAAAAAATTAATTATTTATTCTGTTACCTAACTCAAATTACAGATGCCGGTAATCTAAGAATTAAAAACAGGTCGGTCGGTGAGTGGGTGTCCTTCTCTCTCCTCACATTCCCAACTTCCCTTCCCTCCCAAATCTTCCTCTAAAGTCTAAACTCCAGAGAGAGAGAGAGAGACACAAAACCAGAAAAGAAAGAATCTAGAGAGAGAGAGAGATGAAACTATTCGTTTTTACAAAGCTAAAAGGATAAAGAAAGGAACAAAGACAAGAGAGAGGCAGCTTCTCTCTCTCTCTCTCTCTCTCTCTCTCTCTCTCTGCACATTTTCCAACTTCTTCCAGAAAGATAACAGCTTGAACTCTTAACGAACTCTGATCCTGCCAAAGACAGAATCTTTTTAGCTTGGAACTGGGAGCTTTTTGTCCCTTCCTTGAGTATTTTCGAAAGGAGTTCTTTTGGAGTCTTCTCCTCGTCAAGACATTTTTTTATGGGCTTGTTTGTGAGATGACCATTGGTTGACTTGAAAGGGAAGAAATTTCAATTGGGTGGTGGCAAAGGAAAAAAAAAACAATGTCTTGGAAGAGTACTAGAGGTGACCATCTTCCTTCTAGAAGTGTTGTGTCACAGAAATGGACTCTCTTCCTTTGCTTGGGCTGCTTCTCTGCTGGATTGCTCTTCACCAATAGGTACCCTTTGGCAAATTTCTGGGTTTGAGCTGTTCTTATCAAATTTCAAGCTTTTTTTTCCCAAAAGGGTGCAGCTTTATGTCTTTAGAAATGGTGATCATGGTCTTTAGGTTATTGGAATTGCATCAAAAATTTCTAGTCCTGTTTTCTCGTTCTTTATCTTGGCCGGCACGGATTTGTCTGGCTCGTGAGCTGCAATACAAGTTTTGATTAGATCCAAACAGGATGCAAAACAAGTGATATGATGTCCGTGGTGGTGTTGTCTTAATTACTAATTTCGTTTGACAGTGTTTGTATTTTCTCGTTTCTTAATTTCTATTATAGCAGAAAACCAGTCTATCATCAGAAAGCTCATCTCACATATTAACCAATCCTGATTCCACATTAATCAATTTTGGTAGTTGTGAACTAGTGATTGCATATCCAATCCAAAATCGTAGTAGTCAGATTACCACACTCGCAAATATCGATGTGGTAATCTTTGGATTATGCTTGCTTACCAAATTCCACTAATCTCTTGTAATAACTGGATACAGCCAAATGTAGAGAGACAACTAACATAAAAACCAGAATTAGGTAATGGCTGTGAGTAGTGTGCCATGGAAGGTGAAGGGAAATTGTCTCTTGGATTAGCATCTGCAGAAATGATAAACCTTGTAGGTGAATGTACTTGTGGCTTAAAGGTCTGGTTGCCTGTTGACAGGATGTGGACAGTGCCCGAGCCTAAAGGTTTAACCCGGACGACGGCCGCAACGGAAGCCGAAAGGCTCAAGTTGGTTTCAGAGGGTTGTGGTGCTAAAACTGTGAGTATCCCTGTTGCTTCTTGAGCTTTAGATTGATTATGTTTACAGTTTCTAGATGATCAATAAAGTCGAGTATTTTTCGTCTCGGCCTATTTCTTTCCTCTGCAAATAGTGATCTTTGCTTATATGATCTGATTCCATCTCTTTAGTTGAGTCAGAAAGAAGTGGTACGTGACTCTAAGGACAATATTGGGGAAGTCTATAGAACTCGCAATGCGATCCAGTGAGTATACTGTCATCGTTTTAATTCGGGTCTCGTCGGGATCAAGCTTGCACCTGACCGAGCTGTTGATCTTTTGTTTAAATGTAGAACGTTAGATAAGACTATATCAAGCTTAGAGATGGAACTAGCTGCTGCAAGAGCTGCACAAGAATCTATACTTAGCGGCTCGCCGTCATCGGAGGACCTGACAAAGGCAGAACCTCCGAGAAAGCGAAAGTATTTGATGGTCGTTGGTATAAACACTGCTTTTAGTAGCAGGAAAAGAAGAGATTCTATTCGTGCTACATGGTTGCCGCAAGGTAAGGCGGATTTCTCCCTTTCTTGGAAGTCCTTTTTTACTTTTTCTGCACACCCAATGCTGTTAACCGGTGGCTAACCGATTTCAAGATTGTGAAACTAGGGGATAAGAGGAAGAGGCTGGAAGAGGAGAAGGGCATCATAGTCCGCTTTGTCATCGGTCATAGGTACGATTGATTGTACATCATTTAGTACTGTTTAGCAATTTTTTGCATTATGGACTTATATGAAGCTCTCTTCTTTCTCTGTTATTTTGTCCAGTGCGACTTCGGGGGGAATTCTGGACAGAGCTATTGAAGCAGAAGACAGAAAGCACGGAGACTTCTTAAGGCTGGTATGTGACTCTGACACCTGCATTCCATTTTCGAAAGTCGGCACAGTTTTAGTCGGAAAGAATCTATTGAACTGATGCATACTGATCGCCTGTTGGTGCTACTATTGAGCAGGATCATGTTGAAGGGTACCTCGAATTGTCTGCAAAGACGAGAACATATTTCGCTACCGCTGTAGACTTGTGGGATGCAGATTTCTACGTCAAAGTTGACGACGATGTCCACGTAAATATAGGTAAGGATATTATGCAGCAGCAGAGTTTTCGCCTCTTCTTCTTTCGTAGAATTGATGATTCTAACGTGTAATCCTTGCGCTCGATGCAGCAACACTCGGAGAAACTCTAGTTAGACACAGAAAGAAAAGACGGGTATATATTGGATGCATGAAATCTGGTCCTGTCCTTAACCAAAAGTGAGCTGAAATTTTGTACTCCTTTTGTCGGTGTTGGTTTAACTTTAAGATTCTTAACCACATTGAGTTTGTTGTCAAACAGGGGAGTAAGGTACCATGAACCAGAGTATTGGAAATTCGGAGAGGCGGGAAACAAGTACTTTCGGCACGCTACCGGGCAGCTATATGCCATTTCCAAAGATTTGGCATCCTACATATCAATAAACCAGTAAGCTTCGTTCGTTTAATTTGAATGATTTGGATATAAGGCCTACTTTGTGTTACAGCATATCTGAGTGATGTTATGCCAGGCATGTACTCCACAAGTATGCAAATGAGGATGTCACATTGGGAGCTTGGTTTATCGGTCTCGATGTGGAACACATCGATGATCGAAGATTATGCTGCGGGACTCCACCTGGTAAAACTTTCTTAGCTGATGATTTCACATTCCGTCCATTACTATATACAACAAAATGAGACAGGGATAACCATTGCAGATTGCGAGTGGAAGGCGCAGGCAGGCAACGTCTGCGTTGCTTCATTCGACTGGACTTGCAGCGGCATCTGCAAGTCCGCCGAGAGGATCAAGGAGGTCCACCGGCGATGTGGCGAAGGCGAGAAGGCTCTGTGGAGTGCCGCATTTTAAGACAACGCAGCAACTCGAACGCTCTTCCAAACTCCGGAAGAAACATAAGTAGCTTGATTCTTCAAGTCCCTTTTTGTCTAGTACTTTTGTGATTATAGGAAGAACAAGGCATAACATACCCATTATAGAAGATAGACAGCAAGAGAGGGAGCCAAGAACAAGGCATTTCTCGGTTTTAGTATAGGAGGGAGCGAAAAGGCTGTTTCTTAACTGAAATATTCTTGATTTGCCTGGTAGGCCTAATTGTAAGTTGCAGTTCTATGCCTATCATGCTGATCAATAAATACATGTCAATCTAGTGTATTTTCATGCTTTCCATTACAGATGTTTTTTTTACAAACTTCTCCGTACCAAATTTTAAACGCCGATAATTTTTCGTGTTTCATTGATACTTTTGGTTAAGTTAAGATAATCGCACATCAGTTAATTAACTGAGTGCTATTAATCATACATGCTATTTACGGACCAGACTGTCACCAATCTATCATCTAAAAATATAGTTTATAATTTTTTCTTGAAATTCTTTTAGTTTACGTACATTGGGATAACACTCTACACTCCATGAAATATAAAAACCCACTGTATAGTTTGAGGGTCCTCTCGTGCTATTCAATAATACATCAAGAGATCAATGAGTACATACATACTCTGAGAGTATAAGAAAAACATGGAGATTTAGTTAGTATTAACTCCAGCTCAAATTCCAAAATTAAATCATTATGATTGATCCGATTGTTTTCTTAAGTTAGTATGGTAAATAAGTTATAAAATATGAGCTAGGGCCTCGGCCCATACCATATAAAAGATAGGGAAGAGTGTGAGAGCACGGGAAGGGAGTGGGCCCCGTATCTACTAACCTTTTCTTAACTAGCTTCGTATTCGTATTTACGGGATAACAATTAGACTCGAATCATGAAGATTTATCTGGATGCGGATCGCGAGGGCGATTCAGGAAAGCTTTGTTTTACGTAATATTTGAAGATCAAAGTTATGTTATTTTTGCCAAAAAAACTATTTGTATGTTAAAAAAAAGGTAAATTATTCTGAGGTTCTTGGAGTTTCGTCACCCTACCTCTAGCATCCCTAGGATTTCAGAAATGATCTTGTAGTCTCCCGTGTTTGGTTTTATTATACTATCGAGTCATTCGCTGACGTCATCCACTGATTTTTTTCATTTTTGTCATTGAAATTACTAAAATACCATTTAAGAAATAAATAAAAAAATAAATTTCCCTTTCCTCCCTCGTCCGGCTATGAACGTCCCACCGTTGGTTGGCGTCCCTCTCCTTCCCATATGTGGTCAGCGTCCCTCTCGCCAGATGGTTATATGTTCCAGGGGACCCGACTCCATCATCAACATGCCCTATCCAAAGTCGTTGTCGAACATCAGGTCATCTATTCCAGGAACACCGATTGTCGTTCCTCAGCTTCCCCATTAGCTCCATCCTCGTTCACTGGTTTAAGCATCACTGGATTTGAAGACGATTTGAAGATGATTCCATCGCCGGAGCGGGTAGTTCACAACGTAGCGGGTGAGAGGGTGAACCCCACTTGCACCTCGCTCCGATGGTGGCCCAGACCCTCTGATGTGGGTCCAAATCTGCGATTGCATCGCCGGAGAGGGGTGGGTTCTTTTTGTCTGCCGATTTGAAGATGATTTTTGATTTTGTTGGCCGAGAAGACGATGAGGCGAGAAGACTTTTTTCAGGATTGGGATTTTTTTGGATAGAAAAGTTGGCCGGATTTTGCTGGGAAAGATGATCGGATACTTGGTTTGGCTGGAGTTTGCTAGAAAAGATGACCAGAGATATGGTTTGGCCGGCAAAGGGTATAAAAGTCATTTTAGATATAAAATAATAATAAAATGACTAATGATATCAGCGAGAGTCCTGAGAGTATAATAAAACCAAACACAGGGAACGACAAGATCATATCTTAAAACTGAGGGATGCTAGAGGTAGGAGTCGAAACCCCTGGGACCTGAGAGTAATTTACCCAAAAAATACATAAAATATTTTGTATAAGTTATTTAGTAGAAACATAGTATATTCGCTTGAAATAGCGTCAATGGTTTCTGAACATTGAAAAAGAAACTTGTCTTAAAGGGAAAGTACTATTTTGAGAGATGAATATTGAATCCGCCGGGAGATTATATTAGAGGAGTCAATATGGTAGAACTAGTCCAATCATGGGAACTCTGTAACCATAACTAAAATCGAACAAAATGAAAACATACCTCCTTTGTCTGTCTTTGCCAGTAATAATATTATGATGTTTCAGCTTTTAGTACATCTTAAGGACCCAAACATATTTTTCCTCTACAATATGACTTAGTATAACTAATAATTATTATTTTATCAACAATTTTATAGTGGTCTTGACATGTTTATTTCTTCTTTTTAAATTTTATGGAAAGATAAAATTTTTTTACAAGTATTTATTGAAAGATAATAGTCAAGTTACTCCACTTACGTATGCTAATTTTGTCTCTTGCTTGACTGACTTTAGTATTTATCGGTACAGATAACTTAGCTGAGTCACAATAATAAGGGCAATTATTTCTACTTAATTTTTTTCCTTTCAAAATTTTGATCAAAAAATTATTTCTAAATACTTAGGTACAATTTTACATAATAATGAATCGACCCAACAAAAAGATAAATACTACAATAAAAAATAGATTTGCCCCACTAAATAATTTTTAAGCTGTGAACCCGAATTATATAAAAAGCAGTAGAATATCAAACAGAAGCTCGCTAATATATTATTCAATGAGTTGTTTTAAGAAGTTAACTGATGACATATAAAGACAAAAAAAACTGATGACATATAAAGGGCAAAGAGTAGCAACGGACCCCAATTTCACTGTTACCTACTCAGAAGATATTATTACCGTCAAAGGTATTGTAGAAATGTACTACTAATTATTAACTAACAGTATTTGTAATATATTTTGAGCCTAGACACGTGATATTGGCACGGCTCAATCAAAAATCAAGAGTCCTGCCATCGGGATCCCGGATTTCTCATTGAACCGGACCAACATCCCGTTCATCCAGCTCTAGTGTATTAATCTTTGAGATTAAGTAGTAAATGGTGCAGTGAAGATTTGTGATTTAAATGAAAATCTAATTATAAAAACGTTATATGCAAGTTTTTTACCCCTAGACTGTGGAGCCATCATTTTGTAAGAACCAGGCAGAAAGAACATGCAAGTGCAATGGAACTTACAATACCAAAGGCTCGAGCTCGAGACATAATAGAGATATTATCGTCTCCGAGAGGGGCAAAGGAGATGTACTGATATTAGACAAGAGAGTTAACAACTCGATGGTACATATATTGGGCTGATAAAGAAAACACCAACAGGAATTAGATGGGCAAGAGATTGGAAGAGCACCAGAAGACTTTAAGAAGGGGAATCCCAAAAAAAACGAAAGGGAGATGGCAGGATGGCGGTAGCATTGAAGTAGTGGCATTTAATCCTTCAACTACCCAACAAGGAAGGGAGTTGGAATATTAATTTATGGAGCGTACAGGAATCGTGAAACTGAAAAAGCTCACGGAGACAACACCAGAAACTTTAATGGTGGAGGGTGAGAATTGCATTTATGTTTTTTGGTTTATACTACCTGAATATCCGGATACTACTGTATCGACTAATCGAGATTCGAATTTGGTGTGACTTTTGAGTGGTCTTTCAACAAGTATTTAACATAATTGCATTCTTAAGGGATCTAACTCGAAATATTTTTATTTAATTAGAACAATTGCTCACCAGTTTATCTAAGTTCTTATTGGTAAAATTGCATTTATGGAAGGGGAAGGAGATGAGCTAGGGGATGTTGGTTTTGTTCAATCGAGCATTTATGGATCAGTGCAAGAGAGGAGGAAGTTGTTCTTTTGTGTATTTTTGTTTAAATTTATTGAGTTATCGTGCGAAGTTGGTTTTTTTTTGGGTACCCTATACACCTTCCATGGTCAACTTCCTGTTGAAGTAATTTTAGAAGAATATGGAGCCTGATTTAAAAAAAATAATAATAAATACTCGATGGAGCACGAACAATCTTCGAACGAGAATTGGACTCTTGAGGCGTGATGATGACCACTCTCCTTAAAGTGTTATTTGCCCCCACTATTAGTTGCCAAAGGATTCCGGCAAGTACACCTCTAGGATTACTCAAGATTGTAGATATTCTAAGTGGCAATCAATAGAATATCACCTCTTAGATCTAAACAAGAATGTCTTATGGTGGAGAGTATGAGAGAAGAGAAAATATGAGAATGAATGGGATTGATTGAATGGCAAGGAGAGCCTTCTATTTATAGTTTCTTAATGGACATGTCCAACCTTTTATGAAAAGGACACCTTCATTCTCTATTTCTTTTAAATTTATTTCTTTTCATACTCTTTCATTAATTATTAACCATTTGTGTCTTTTTAATTTCAAGCCAAATAAAAATGATTAATGTTTCTTTGTAAAGTGGCATGCAGTATTCATCCATTTTTATTAACCAAAGGTCACTAACAATTAAAGTTGGCTTGGATATCGTAGCACCAACAATTAAAGTTGGCTTGGATATCGTAGCACATAGCTACTGCTTGAAAATTGAAACGACACCAATAATCCCCCACTTGGTTAACAATTTAGTCCACCAATACCATAGTGTTATGCATTTAAAAAGTGTCTTTCGACTTGAACTTTTTATTAGTGAGAATATTTCAAAGTTTGAACGAAATCGGTGGTGGCTTGTTGCTTGAACCTCGATTTCTTGTGTTCAAACCAGAAATAACTCCACACATAAACTATGAACACTTTGTTTAATTCTTAGAGAATTTTAGCACCGTTAATGGCCTTGTGCTCTTCCTAGTTTCATGAATATTTGCAAAGTTCTGCCCCGAACTTTGTTAGAAGTAGCACCACTCCCGATGTTCATATAGGTGGAGTTTTCCTTTTATGTCTTTGTGTTTTAAGACAATACACTTGTCTCTTTATCCGACAAGTTGACTCCATTAAGAGTATTTGTAATACTTCAACCTCCAACACCTAAACAAGTACCTTGGTCCGTACCTTGTTTTTCGCCACAACAATAGCTTGTTATTACCCATTAAACCTTTAGACTAGGGGTAATGTTAGAATAGAGGTCGGGTTACCACTATTGGTGACTGTTAGAAATACTTTTAAACCCATTCCCAAAGTCGTGCGCTTTACTAAGTCTCTCGAGAGTCCTTTGGTGAATGGATCTGCTAGATTACTGTCAGTCCGTATAAAGAAAATTGTGATTATACCCGCAGATATCAAGTACCTGACGTACTCATACCTCAAACTAATATGTCTAGATTTTCCGTTGTAGACTCGGCTAAACGCTCTAGACATAGTCGCTTGACTATCACAAAACAAAGATATGGCTGGCATCGGTTGTGGCCACAACTCAATATCTAACAAAAGATTTCTCAGCCATTCTGCCTCTTTGCCTGCAGCTGCCAAGGCTATGAACTTCGACTCCATCGTCGAATGTGATATGCAGGTTTGTTTCTTTGATGCCCAAGAAACTGCACCTCCTGCCAATATAAATATCCAACCTCATGTGGATCTATTATCCTTCGCACTAGTTATTCAACTAGCATCCGAGTATCCTTCTAGTACTGTCAGAAAGTTGTTATAGAAAATTCCTAAATCTTGGGTCCTTTTCAGGTACCCTAATACTCGGCCAACAGCTTTCCAATGACTAGCTCCAGGATTACTCGTGTATCTCGATAGCTTGTAAATTACGAAAGCAATATCCGGGCGAGTACAATGCATGGCATACATGAGACTCCCAATTGCACTAGCATACTGAAGCTGGTCTACAGCCCTTCCATGATGATCCTCTAATGGACATGACTGATCATACGGGGTGTTGGCCTCCTTAAACCCCAAGTGATCAAACTTGTTGACCACTTTCTCAATGTAATGTGATTGACTCAATGCATAACCCCCACTATGCCTTTTAATTTTTATCCCCAAAATAGTATCTGCTTCTCCCAAGTCTTTCATCTTGAACTGAGAAGACAAATACCTTTTAGTTTCTATCACACCTTTCATGCTTGTCCCGAAAATAAGCATATCGTCAACATAAAGACTGATAATTACCATATACTCTTTTGTAACTTTTGAGTATACACATTTATCAGCTCCATTATGTCAAAAATCGTGTGACAATATTGTCTGATCAAATTTCTCGTGCCATTGCATTGGAGCTTGCTTAAGACCATATAAAGATTTCACCAATTTGTAAACTTTTTTTTTATTCCCAGGTAAAATAAAACCTTCTGGTTGTTCCATGTACACCTCCTCGGATAGGTCCCCATTAAGAAAAGCTATTTTAACATCCATTTGGTGTACAATGAGCTTATGTATCGAAGCTAAGGCCATCAATACTCTTATAGAGGTGATCCTTGCAACAGGTGCATACGTGTCAAAGTAGTCCACACCGTGCTTTTGCCTAAAGTCTTTTGCCACCAACCTTGCTTTAAAGGTTTGAAGTGAGCCATCCGTATTGTACTTCCTCCTAAATATCTATTTATAGCCTATTGGCTTCGAACCAGGAGGTAAGTTAACCAGATCCCATGTTCTATTTGACATCAACGAGTCCATCTCGTCATTTATTGCCTCCTTCCAGAATTCAGAGTCTCTTGAAGACATTGCTTCTTTATAAGTTTTGAGATCACCTTCAACTTGAAGTACTACGGGTAACTTATGTAACACCATATCTCGACTTCCTTCAACTAAGAAGATAATTGAATCGGTTGAGACATGATCAGGATCCAAGTATTTTTCTTTTCTTACTCTTTTACTTCTTCTAGGCTCGCTAGAATATTCAGTATCAGAATTCCGTTTCCTACTACTTCCCATGCTAGTAGTTGGATCTGATCCAGGTGCTTGTATTAGTTCATCAATGTTAGAATTTTTGAGAAATTTATTCTCGAAAAATTCTACGTCCCTTGATTCCACTATGACGTGAGAATCTAAATCCAATAATCTATATGCTTTTGAATTTTAAGCATATCCCACAAACACACTTTTCCGAGCCCTTGGTCCAAGTTTGACTCTTTTAGGGCCGGGAACCCTATAATAAGCCAGACAACCCCATACTCGTAGATATCCCAAAATCGGAGGTCTTCCTTTTCATAATTCATAAGGAGAAACTTTAAAATGCATAGAAAGAATTCTATTATGCACATGACAAGCAGTGAGTAAAGCTTCTCCCCACAAATTGGTTGGCAATCCGGAACTTAAGATCATAGCATTTACCATGTCCTCTAAAGTTCTATTTTTTCTTTCAGCCAATCTATTTTGTTGAGGAGTATAAGGAGCACTATATTGGTGAATAATTCCATGTTCATCACAAAATTCATTAAAGTTACCAGAGAAATATTCACCACCCCTATCACTCCTAAGAATTTTAATTTTCTTTTCTAACTGATTTTCAACTAATACTTTATAACTTTTAAACATGTCAAAAGCTTGATCCTTATGCTTCATTAAATAAACACATGTATATCTAGAATAATCATCTATAAAAGTTATAAAGTATCGATTGCTGCCTCTAGTTAAGATACCATTAAATTCACAAATATCTGAATGAATTAATTCGAGAGATTTAGAATTTCTCACAACCTTAGGAAATGGTTTCTTGGTCATTTTAGATTGCACACATACTTCACATTTATTTTCATGCTCATTTTCATATTCAATCAATCCACTTTTAGCCATGAACTTTAAAGATCGATGTCCAATATGTGCTAATCGACTATGCCATAAATTAAAAGATTCAAGCACATAAGCAGAAACTTCAATTTTATTAATACTGAGTTTGAACATGCCATCACAGCTGTAGCCCTTTCCAACAAATATCTCATTCTTGGACAAGATCAAATGATCTGCCTCAAGTACAACTTTGAACCCCTTCTTGCTTAGCAAGAAACCAGAAATTAAATTCTTCCTAATATCGGGTACAAAGAGTACATTCACAAGAGTCACAACCTTTCCTGAGGTAAATAACAGATCAATGGTGCCTTTTCCGAAAAATTTAGCAGTGTTGCTATTTCCCATCAACACTTGTTGGTCTTCAACACTTTCATACGCCTTGAAGAGAGAGCGATCATTGCAAATATGGACCGTTGCTCCGGAGTCATATCACCAGTCATTGGACTTATTCTCGGTTGCCATATTCACTTTCGTGATCATACTTACATGCATGTTTGAGACCATGGCAACCAGATTGGTGATATCCACTTCAACCGTATTAGCTTCTTTGCCATCGATTTTCATTTTCTTCCACGATCGGCAATCTCGTTTGAAGTGTCCCTTTTTCCCACAATGATAACATGACTTGCTTGTCTTTGTGATGTCGGACGAAGGTTCAAGCTTCCTCTTCTTCCCTTTAGACTTATTAGAAGTCTTGGTGCTAGACTCAACATAGTTCACCTTAGATTCCAACTCCTTGAAAAATTATTTATCACGAATTCGGGATTCCTCCTTTATTCGAACATGTGTGAGGAGTTTATCTATGGTGAGTATCTCCGAAGTGTGGAGTAATTTCTTACAGTAGTCATTCCAAGATTGAGGTGATTTAGTAATAATTGCTGCAATTTGGAGTGACTCCGAAACCTCCACCTTCACATCCTTGAGTTTAGATACCAATACTTGCAATTCATCTACTTGGTTCATAATAGACTTGCTATCTACCATAGTAAATTTGAAATACTTCATGCTAAGGAACATGTTGGTACCTTGTCGTGCCGAGTTATACTTGATTTCTAGCATGGTCCATATTTCCTTCGGGGACTTGACTGATCGGTATAGATCATATAGTCGGTCGGACAGAGAGTTGAGGATGTGGCCTCGACAACGAACCTCGTCATCCTCCCACTTCTTTCGAGCACGTCGAGCTTCGCTAGACTCCTCCACTGTAGCATCATCTCCTTCATTTTGTGTCGGTAAGGGGGCCGGTGCGACTGACTTGGAATCAAGAACATAGAACACTCCAAGTTCCATAAGTAGAAAAATCATCTTGTCTTTCCATCGAGTGAAATTAGAACCATCAAATCGATCCAACTTGATGAGATCTTAGTTAATCACTTTGTTGAAGTTTGTGGATTCCATATCAACCAATTAACACTTTAAGATTGTTGAAGTAATTTTAGAAGAATATGGAGCCTGACTTTAAGAAAAAAAAAACAAACACCCGATGGAGCATGAACAATCTTCGAACGAGAATTGGACTCTTGAGGCGTGATGATGACCACTCTCCTTAAAGTGTTATTTGCCCCCACTATTAGTTGCCAAAGGTTCTGGCAAGTACACCTCTAGGATTACTCAAGATTGTAGATATTCTAAGTAGAAATCAATAGAATATCACCTCTTAGATCTAAACAAGAATGTCTTATGGTGGAGAGTATGAGAGGAGAGAAAATATGAGAATGAATGAGATTGATTGAATGGCAAGGAGAGCCTTCTATTTATAGTTTCTCAATGGACATGTTCAACCTTTTATGAAAGAGACACCTTCATTCTCTATTTCTTTTAAATTTATTTCTTTTCATACTCTTTCACTAATTATTAACCATTTGTGTCTTTTTAATTTCAAACCAAATGAAAATGATTAACGTTCCTTTGTAAAGTGACATGCAGTAGCCACGTTTCTGTGTAAGTGGCATAGCCACTATTTCATCCATTTTCATTAACCAAAGATCACCAATAATTAAAGTTGGCTTGAATATCGTAGCACATACCTACTGCTTGAAAATTGAAATGACACCAACACTTCCTAGGCTCAGTTTTGGGGTGATCGATTATTTTAGCAACTAAATTTAATGAGTTTCATATGTGATGTTTTGGCTCTCTTACATTATTGTCTGTTTGCATTTTTTGGGGAAAGAGTTATAATTTTTACTTTATTTTGTACCTGATTGGGATCTTCCAATAAAAGGCAACAAAACAGTCTGTCTGACATAATTAGGCCAATGAAAGAAATCGAGTTGCGGATATTATGTCAAAGTATACTTTGACCTTTCCCTTACGACTATGTACAACTGTTTTACTTCGATGTGTAACTCAATGACCTAAAGAGATTGTTTTTCCATAAAGTTTCTCTTGTACTTGCGCTAATAGTTATTGAATAAAGGTTAACGGACTTCTTCGTTTATTACTAAACCAAAAGGTTAACTACTAAAACTGCAGCTACAGTAAGCTAAGGGGTAAGAGGCTTCCCATCTTCATGTAATTCTACTCTACCTGCTCATATTTTTAACCAATCAAAACAATAAACAGTGATTGATTTTTTTTACTCCACAAAAAATTACACCACATATACCCTACCAGTGCATGAATCTCCTACTCTAATTATGTCAAAGGCACGTGAAATGGTGAAAAGATAAACTATTATCTAATAATCTAAATGAGAAGATATAATTTAGCTTACACTTTAACATATTTTAGCTCGTACCGGTTGTCACCTTGTGTTAGGGTTATAGCGAGTCAGATTCTTTTGCTTTCCTTGATGGTATACTAATACGCAAAAATATTCGCGTTTATATTTTATAAGAGTCCGGCTATGGGATAAGCTAAATAGTGATTGATTTTAATTACATATTTTTCGAATAGCTAAATAGTACTCAATTTTAAATTGTAATTATTACCGGTAGAGAGGGTGTCACTGAGGAAAATAGATAAAGATGGGAAATGGGATAATTAAGATCCTTCTTTTTGTTCCTCGATCTGGAAATGAATTTTAAGCTTTTAACTAGAGGAAATGAAAAGCTGAATAATTCTATTTAAAAAAATGAAGCTATGATTTGACGGGAAACTACTTCAACATAGCGTATTAATGTCCTTTGCTTTCCAATAAAGAGTTATTGATTTATTTTAAAAGTAGAATTTATTAATAGTAATATTTACAGTTTCAATAGTGTAAAATTTTTTCTTTCGAGATTGCGGTTATTGATCTCGTTAAAATTTTAGGGCGATAAAATTTGGTGAAAAATATTGCGATAGAAAAAGAGTGTGGGTATACGAAAAATTATTATCTTCACATCGATATAGCCGAAAATAGTTATTGATTTTCACGTAGAAATTGCGTCCGAATCTTGTCTTCCAACATTTTTTTCCTTGATATTGGCACCGACTAGTGTACATCGTCAAAAAAGCAGTTGGAGGTGCCTAGGCAAAATGTACACAAGTTTTTCCACCGAAAAAAATGTACCCAAATTCTGGATTGACTATGATTCATAGCACATTATAGGATAACGACTAGCAGATTAGAGTTCATGGTTGTAAGTTGTATTTTATTCGAATCGATGGTTGTAAGTTGTATTTTTTTATGTATTAAAAACCGAGATTTTTTTAAAAAATAACGTTGAGAATATTATATTACTAAATTTAACAAGACCAGTAAAATAACAACGAAAGGAAAAGGGTCATCCAAGATTTCAACATAGGATTGATTTCTTACTTCAAAACCACATAGTACATGTCCGGATACAACTCAGGAAAAAAAAATCCCGATTCAAAGTAACCTCGAAGAAAAACTAATAACTTGCCGCTGCATCATCGACGTAAAGTTGTATTATTTTGAAATTTTTCTCCAAGAGACCTCATCATCTACGGTAAAATTTATGTATAATTGGTGGATCATTCGGCTCCAAAATGATGTCATTTTGTCGCGAACGACTGGACAACTGTTCGAGTTGCTTTATGAGAGGTCGTTCAAATCACATAGCATTTTATGCATTTTTGAAACACGGAATTTATATAAAAATCGGTGAAACCAAAAAAATTTCTATTAGGTAACAATTGTTTTTTTGAAATAATGACTTCAAAATGATAATGCCAAGCTAGGATTCCAAGCCTCCCAAGAAAGCCCACTGGGCCTCCATGTTGGAAAAGGGCAAAATCCAAAAAGAGAACACAACCGAAACGGCGGAGTTTCGTCGGATGCCAAAAAAAGCGAGGGACCAATTCTATTCCCAATTCCATAATTTTCCCGGGAAGTTACGTCACCGTTTCGGTTTTTATAATTTAACAGTGCTCTACCTCCACCGCTCTCTACGTATAAAATCGTGATCGCTTTATTCGCTTCTTCTCGACGGATTTTCCAAAATAATTTCCTCTTTCGCCCTAATTCCGCTTTCTCTTTTCCCCTTCCGCAAGGTACGATCCCTACCTACGTGTTCCCTTTGTCGTTGATGGAATAAGAATAGATCGGTTTAAATTGCTAATTACGAGATTGATGATCGACTTAATTTTTTTTTTGTTTAGTTCTTTCAGGTTTTTAGCGGGATTTGCCATGGCTACTAAGAGTTCCTTCAAGACGGAGCACCCCCTCGGTTCGCTTCCCTGCTTTTCCTTTTTTTAGAATTTTTTTTATAGAATTTTTAAATATATTTTTAATCTTGGAGATTCGCGACGAGGCTTCGATAGGCTAAGGATTTATCGTCTGGGTCTTTAACGGTTCCAATCGTCTGGATGTTCGATTTATTATTGTTTATCGTTTTGTGTTGGTGACCTGTGCTCATGATTCTGATTTTTTGTTGTTCTGATATGATGTTTTGAGGACTTCTTCGCGGTTGAATTGATATTTGTATGTATATGTGGAAGTAGCGTAATCCGCTTGGTTTGTCCGCGAAGTAACCGGAAGTTTATTGCCATGTTTCTTTCTTATTCCCCTCTTT
This sequence comes from Hypericum androsaemum, assembly GCA_963995505.1. NCBI lineage: Eukaryota > Viridiplantae > Streptophyta > Magnoliopsida > Malpighiales > Hypericaceae > Hypericum > Hypericum androsaemum. Next base: position 16,487,965 of record OZ023185.1, read on the forward strand.
CACCTTCTTAAATGGCATTGTTTGTGTTGCAGAAAGGAGGCAGGCCGAAGCTGCTCGCATCAGGGATAAGTACCCTGATAGAATTCCAGTATGTTGTTTAATCCCTGCTATTGCCTGATCATGGTTACCCTTTTGCCCGTGTATCTTGGTTTAATATTGAACTCTTCCCTACAGGTGATTGTGGAAAGAGCTGAAAAGAGTGATGTACCTGACATCGACAAGAAAAAGTTTGTACAATTATAACTTCTTGCACCTTTCGTTTGAGTTATTTATGCGTGCCCACTTGCACCTGCTTAACCTTTTCAGGTGATAGATTCATCTATAGTAACCTTGGACAGCTCCTTTTTATCATCTGTTGACTTGCACTGATGCTAGTTGACTTTCTGCGCATTACATGAAACATTATATGCATTATGTACGAACAAGATGAGCGAACATATTTTTGTGCCTGCTCTAACAATTATCTGCTGTGTTCTGTAATAGCTTCCTCTGTTAGTTCAATTCCACTTCCTTGTAGGCCATTGCATTAGAGTGAAATTTTTTATATCCTATGAGAGATGCTCAATTCTAATTGAGCTGCATATTCTGGTTGCCTTCTCTCGCAATTTCTTATGCGGAGTGAATGTCTTTATTGTTCTCTATGTTCCTTCTCATACTTCATTTTCCCGTTTACTTTTATCTCTTCCTAAATATGTGCTGTGGATGTTGTTCAGGTACTTGGTTCCTGCTGATCTTACTGTTGGTCAATTCGTCTATGTGGTGCGGAAGAGGATCAAGTTAAGCCCTGAGAAGGCTATTTTCATTTTCGTGAAGAACATCTTACCTCCCACTGGTGAGTCCACTACTACGTGTTTCAGCTGAATTATCACATGTTTTCCATCTTTGTATTCTCACGTGGATGCATTTGCAGCTGCAATGATGTCTGCCATTTACGAGGAAAACAAGGATGAGGATGGTTTCCTCTACATGACCTACAGCGGTGAGAACACATTTGGGATCCTCCTCTGAGCTTCAAGAAGGCGACGGCCATTTAGCTCGAAGAAAATGTGAAAAATCTAGATTAGCTGTAAATTCTTGCTGGTTCCCTTGATTATCCACTCTCTCTTGTTGACGTTTCTCTCCAACCTCTTTTATTTATCGAATAATAGACTCCATAGTAAGCATGCTTCTTTGTTATCTGCTGCGAGTTGGTGACTCGTTGACCATCATTGCTTCTTCGATGCGTGGCCATGGCCCCCACGATCTCGCTGCCTTTTCCATATTTCCTATCGTTGCATTATTGATGCTTTTGACGAAAACGTCGCATAGGAGGCACTATGATAGCAAGTTATAATGGAGCACAGATCCTCATGTACGGCTCGATTCGAATTTGGTCATCCTCATGTCCGGTTCGGCTCAAATTTGGACATTCATTAAGGTGGACACCACCAACAGGGACCAGGAATTCAAGCTGGCGCTCTTTTGGGCATTGTGGGCCTGCGCTTCACGGAATGATCACGATTTCCATTTTGCATATCCTATATACAAATTACCTAAAATTTTGATTTATATCATTATTCAAATGATATACTCGATTCAGATATTTTCTTACAACATGATGACAATCACAAGGACTATTCGAAGACGACTGAGAAGATGAATGATGATGTAAAATTTATCAAAAGCAAGTTTAGCACAAACTAATGTCTTACAATATTGTTCGAATTCATAAAATATGTAAAAATATATGTACTTATTCAAAAATATCACTTTATGTTAAAATTGGGATCGAGATTTACCATTGAAATTTTCTGAAAAATATTAATTATTACAATAGAGAGATTATTAAATTTTAACACTGGTCCCAACTTGGGACTGTAACTTTTTATCATTTTAGAAAAATTATCACTTTAGAGGAGATCATTTATAGGGTTTAACTGTAATTCTCTGTAATTAAGTCGATAACTCAGTGACTGACTTGCTATACATCTGACTTTATCGGACAGTAAGAACTGCTAAAACGTAATAGAATTACTAACTATCCAGCTTGCCAAAAAATTTTTTTTGAGGGGTCTATCCGGCTTGTCGAAATTAAACTGACTTGAAAGAAATAGAGTTGTTGATTGACAAAGTTCAAATATGATATACCCGGAATGATTTATATGTAATTTTTTGTATTTAACTGCTTGCCCGGGAGTTAAAAAACCTCTTCTATAAGGTAAACAAATAAGATGTTATTTCATTCACGAAAAGAGTCCGACGTACTCCGGACTTGGTCGGGAAAGTCGTTAATATAGTCTACCAAATCGGAAAACGGTTCAACCTCCCCAAAAACGGGACGCGATTTGGTCCTGGGCCTATTATCCAGAACCGGCCCGGACGTTTATAAGGCCCGGACGCACACGGGAGCAGGCGAGGGTATTATGGTCAAAATATCCACACCACATGCGACGCGCGTGGCTATTTCAAAATGAAAAACCCCGCTTAAAAAACAGACAAAGCGGTTGATAGCAGATTTTTCGGGATCCAATTCCTCCTTCCTCATCAGGATCAAAACAAAAAAGGATAAACACCCATTTTCTCGCCATCTGCAGGCTAGAAACCCTATATCACACAAAAAGGCGGCGGCGATTGGAACTGCAAAAACTACTGCAACCATCCATGGATCTTCAAATTACAGAGCAACAAACTACTGCAACAACCCTAGAAGAAACACAAAAGACGGCAATGGATCTTCCAATTATAGAGCAAGAAACTTCGACCATTGAAGGTTAGTCGATCTCCTCCATCCCTCTCCCCTACATCGAACTGCACCCATCCGTTTTGAAAATCAATATCGAAATCTAAAACACTTGCAGATCCAGAGCAACAAACGGGCGAGATAGCATGTTCAAATCAACACGGTTCAAAAACTTTGTCTATCTAATCCCAGAGAGGTAACTATTAGCCTGTAGCTCGTAGCTTGTCTTCGTACTAAAGATGTAGTTATTATTTAATGGTTCGTCATGACATGATTTAATAGTTCGTTTTGATGATTGAATGGTTCTTCATTATATGATTTAATAGTTTGTTATGTTACGATCGATATGTTACGAGTGAATGATTCGTCCTAATATGATTTAATGGTTGGTTCAGTTATGATTGAATGGTTCATTATGATATGATTTAATAATTTATTCAGTTATAATTAAGTTGTTTATTCAGTTTTCCTTTTATGCAGACTCAAAATTGGAACAACTGGAAAAAGAAGAATTCTGGAAAGAAAAACAGTTTGCCACCCCTGAAGATCTGCGAGAATTTTACTACTCTTAAGCCCACCAAAAAGGATTTGGTGTGCGTACTCAGTATAGGAGAGGACGGACTATCAATGGCCTGAATACCATATATTATGTCAAATACATCTGCAACAAAGAGGGTTTCCGTCGGCCATCTAAGAATTTAAAAGAGAAAGATGCTCGACCTTATGATCAAAGAGAGGAAAGAGTTGGGTGCCGTGCAATGATTTATTTCCATTATTCGATAGAGACAGCAGCTTATTATATAAAGGAATGGGTTGTTGAACATAATGATCACGAGCTACACTTTGAGGCGTGTTCCCATATGCACAGATCAGCCAGAGCTCTCAATCCTATTCAGCAACACATAGCTAACCTAAATAATCAAATAGGTATTCCACTAAGATCATCTTATGAGCTGATGGCAGCAGCTGCTGGAGGTAAGCAACATCTTGGTTTCCTTCACGTGGATCTAAAAAACTATCTGGGCAGTCGAAGACAAAGGGCAATGAAAGGAGGTGAAGCTACTGCCCTGCTCGAGTATTTCAGAACAGAAGCATACCAAAATCCGTCTTTTTATTATGATATAGAAGTGGACTGTGAAGAAAGGATTGCAAATATTTTTTGGGCTGACAGAAGGATGAGGATGGATTATAAAAATTTTGGTGATGCAATCTGCTTCGACACAACATACCGAACAAACAAAAATTATCGGCCATTAGGTATGTTGAATGGTTGGTCAACTCTGATTGAATAGTTTTTTCAGTTACGATTGGATGGTTCGTTCTTTTCGATTGAATGGTTTGTTCAGTTCCGAATGAATGATTTGTTCAGTTCTGATTGAATAGTTTGTTCATGCAGCGCTATTCGTTGGATATGACAACCATCGCATGGGCTGCATTTTCGGTGCAGCTCTTCTGTTTGACGAGACAACAGATTCATTTCGATGGTTGTTCAAAACTTTCTTAAGGTGCATGAATGAAAAAGGACCAGAAACGATCTTCACTGACCAGGATGCAGCAATATCTAATGCCATCGAGTCTGAGCTGCCAAATACGTACCATTGTCTCTGTACGTGGCATATACTAGAGAACGCGAAGAAACATCTTAGTCGTCTATACATATCTAAGGTAGCAAATTTGTTCCTTTATATGATAAATGAGGTAGACGATGAGGAAGAGTTTAATTATGAATGGAATCTCATGATACAAGAGTGTTTCAACTCTGTTGGACACAAATGGCTGAATACAATACACAAATCAAGAAAAAAATGGTCATCTGCATGGGTTAAGCAACACTTCACCGCTGGGATGGTCACAACACAAGTTGTTGAATCCTTCAACAGCATTATAAGGCGGGTTAAGCAAATCAAGAAAAAAATGGTCATCTGCATGGGTTAAGCAACACTTCACCGCTGGGATGGTCACAACACAAGTTGTTGAATCCTTCAAAAGCATTATAAGGCGGTATCTACAACCCGAATACAACCTCCTACAGTTCTTCACACATTTTAACCATCTTTTGGATGGCAGAAGGCATGAAGTAGCTAAGGCCGACTATGACTCCAAGGATAAGAGGCGCAACAATAAAAATAGATGCAACCAATTGCTAAATTCAGCGGAAGTCTATACACATTGCATGTATGAAAAGTTTCAGGAACAATACGATCAATCCGCTACCTACATGATAAAGCTACAATGGGACAACCAACATCTCACGGGTATGCTCTATCACTGCCCCTGACTGTGTGTTATGATTTAATGGTTTGTTCTGACCTGCTTAAATGATTTGTTCTTCGATGATTAGATGGTCTTTGTTAATACCATGTGTAGATCACATTAGACACTACAATGTCTACACACTTTCGAAGGAAGACCCTTTAGTTAAGCTAGATGAGAGAATGGTGCAGGTTCACAAGTCACAAATGATACTCACATGCACATGCCGTTTGTATGAAACAGTTGGACTGTTTTGCAGACACATATTAATAGTCATGGGGGCTTTGAGATCCTTAGGAGAAGAAGAATTCAGAGAGCTGCCTAACCATTATGTTATGAAAAGGTGGACAGTAAAAGCAAATGATGGACTGGAGGAATCCGAGCTCCCTTTAAGAAGCAGTCAAAAAAGTAACAACAACGAAAGCTTCAATAAAGTAAAATGCAAGCTGCTGGAGTTGGCAGATGAAGCCTTATTGGATGCCCATAATATCAATATTCTGGAACAGCTAATTGTTACTGCAAGACATCAAATCAGACAACGTAGAGAAGCTCAAACACAATCAGCGCAACCAGATGATTTTCAGACATCAACATCTCAACAACTTGGTAAAACTTTAAAGATGAGAGAGAATCCAAGGAAGTCAAAGAATAGAATAAAGAGTAAAAATGAGATCGGATGGATGAACAAAAAGGCAAAGTACAAATGTTTGGCGATAGACTTGAACAATCCTGCCCAATAACAAGATTTTTTATATGTTTATGTTCATTCCCATACATTCTGATATTGTGGATACATTGATTAATGACATTACTGTTCTTTTAATACAGTGGGCTATTCTTTAATAATCAAATAGTTTGCTATGCTACGATTCAATAGTTTGCTATGCCACGATTCGATGGTTTGTTATGTTACGATTCAATGGTTTGCTATGTTACAATTCAATGGTTTGTTAGTTTACGATCCAATAGTTTACTAGGTTACGATTTAATGGTTTGGTATGTTACGATTCAATGGTTTGGTATGCGATGACATAATGGTTGGCTTCTTTACAATACAATGATAAGGGGCTTAGGGATAGAATTGAACAAACACTTAGCGATGGACTCAAACGTTTCATGTCCAATAACAAACATAACAAAGATATCTAATATTTCTTCTCTCAAGGTTCAGTGGTTTGCTATGTTACGATTCAATAGTTTGCTATGCTACGATTCAATGGTTTGCTATGTTATGATTCAATGGTTTGCTATATTACGATTAGACACCGTCCAATGGCTTGCTATTTTACATCAGAAGCACACAAAATCTATAGATCTGTAATATCAATTTGAATAAACCGTGGATATGTTTAGCATAATAACTAGGTGCATATTCAACAATAGTTCGACCGAAAAAGTGTATAACAGGGACAACGTTCAACCGTGGAGTATCACAATCATTTAAACCCCTTCTTCTTGCCTTTAGACCCTCTCCATTTCATGGCGGCTTGCACAACCAATGGCAACACAAGATTATCAGGATGCACCACCATTGTCTTCAACATATTCTTCCTGCGCTTAATGAGAAATGCACTTGTCTTCCAATTCCTTGTGTACATTGGATCAATCTCATTCGATTGCCAGCGTTTGGTGTATAGTTCACAGAAGAGGGACGCATGTACTCTACAACTTCGGGTGTTGGGTTGCTTCGGAACATTATGCAAGATCCTAAATTCATATTCTTCAGCATTTACTTCACTGAAATCACTCAGAAAGTAAATAAAAAGACCAAAAATCTTCTGTGCGTGGTTGATCAACTCCTCCTCCTTCTGTTCAACATTCCTGCTATCTAAGACAAAACAACCTTTTGTGGCAACATCGATCACGAACACAGAAAAGTGATCAACGTGGAACCATGGGAAGATCCACTGTCAACGAAACAGGAACGAAAATAAAAATCAACACAAAACTTGAGAATTATAAAAATAAAAAATAGCTGCAATCAAACTCACATATAGAATGCGCTCCTTGTCTTCAGGTTTCCTCAGAAAAGGGAAAAAACCATTAACAGTATTCTCAATATCTGTGAAATGAGCACGAGGGTTGGCAATTCCATCAACATTTGGATGCTTAGGCTTCAACCACCTTTCCTACAATCATTTATATAAAAAAATAAAATACAAAAGCATCAGATATCATCCGATGGTTTACAATGTTATTATTCAATTGTATGATACTCACCGCTACCCAAACAGGGAGTATCACACGATCAATATTCTTCCCACGGGCTTTCATGCCTTTGAGATGATATCTGAGATACCAATCTACAACTGCTGATGAAAGCCACATCATTGGGCCAAGAGATTCAGTGTCGTCCTGCACCAATCTGATATTACCATCCCATCCAAAAATCTCCCCTCTGCAAGCCATAACAACAAATTATTAAAAAAATATATTTAAGAAATATTGCACAACCACCCACATATCAATGACGTTCACACAATCAACTTACGATATATTTGGTCTCTTCCCTATTGCATACTGCCAGATAACATCATGCATATCATCCGTCATCTCCATGAACACTTTCTTGGCATCCGCAGCCGCCTCTGGTCGATTAACAAATTTTTTAACATGCTTGTTGTATCTGGGAGGTGGGTTGTTAACCTTTACCTCCCTTTCAAGTGCTTCAATCTCAGAGGGGGTCAACTCGTGCACAACAGCCCACTCAACTTCTTTCCCTTTGTCCTTTTTCACCTTCTTAGAGCAAGGAAGAGGATCCATTGCTGGTACAACATCAGCTTCTGCTACTCCTTTGTCCTTATTTCCCCTCGTACGACGGCAAGGAGAATCCATTTGTGGAACATCAGAAGCTGTCACTCCTTCGTTCTTATCCCCCCCTCTTCCTATTCTTCTTATTCTCACCCGTAAAAGGAGTCTTCAGGTTCTTACTACGATACCTTGTGCGCTTGCCTATAACATTAGGAACCACCGGCTCATCCAAAATAATCATACCCGGGGCACCATCAACATCACCACTACCCACACTACCCATCTCCCCCTTCTTGCCAGCAATCATCTTTGCTGAAATCTCATCTACATGTGCAAAAAGCAAATGTGTAAAATTTGGATCATTAAACAAGCTTTGCGAATCAGATTCGTTTAGCTTTGCTGAAATCTCGTCAACCCGGGCAAAAAGCAATTGTGTAAAAATTGGATCATTAAACAAGCTCTGCGAATCAGATTCTTTGGACTGGCTGGCATCTCCAGCAGGTTGGTGAACGTTATGTGTGGCAGCAAATTTATCGAAAAGATCTTCAAAACCTAATGAGAAAGATGGAGGATCAAAATCATTACCAACACGGGGTGCATCATCCTTTTTCTCATCACAATGATGATGATCAGACCCCCTGCCCTCTTCAAACCCCTTAACAACTTCTTGTGACAAATCCTCTGCACTCCTAACAGCGTCTTCACCCATGCTTGACACTGATGCGAAAACATCACTCTGAATGTCCTCACTCGGAGTGGCACCACTAGTTTGAGTAGGCGCATAATCTCGATCGTCATGTTTGTCATTCGCATCATACTTTTTGCCTCTCCTAAGTTCCCACATATGAATCGCCTGTTACAGTATATATTAACAACAAATTGTTGTTATGTAATCATCAAATTGCTTGTTCTGTTATGATTAAATAGTTTGTTCTGCTATGATTGAATGGTTTGGTCTGTGATTATTAAATTGTCTGTTTTGTGATGATTAAATAGTTTGTTAACAAGGAATTACCTTTTTGTTCTGCCACCTTCTCGCCCTCAACCTTGACAACACATCATTCACAATTTCACGCTTGTCACGTGACGCTGTTGGAAATTGATCATTCACCTCTGCACCCTCATTTTCGACGCCGCTATCTTCCCCCATCACTCCCTCTACTCCTGCCACTCCATCTCCCACTCCACCCTCTTCTCCTACCACTCCCTCACCCACTCCAGCCTCTCCCTTCTCCCTACCCTCCTGCTCCTGCTCCTCTCCCACTTCCTCTACCCCTTCAGCCTCTCCCTTTTCCCGTCCTATTTCATTGCCATCCCCTTCCCCTTCCTATCATCAATCTCTGCCATTATCTTTATTCTAAGGGATTTCAGGTCTTTGATCTGAACATCGATTTCCCCTAATTTTTCAAGAAGCTGCAACAACAGATTAAAAAGAATTAAATATCAAATATTAAGAACACAAAATTTAAATATCAGATATTAAGAACATAATACAATATAAAGAAATAAATGAAACAAGCACCTCTTTATCTGGCAACAACAACCATTGATCATCATTTGCATCCAAGGAGGAAGGGACATTTCCAGCAGCAGCAAGCTCTGCAATGTGGGTATGGTATCTCATCAACAACTGCGTGTTACCACCATACTTGATTACAGTGGTAGCAGCACTATCTAGCCCAAGCCTCAACCCAACAGTGGCCCTTTCAGCAACATACTTGCACCAATTATATTTCCTTGAATGGTGTGGCGGATTGATATATGCATAAAGCTTTCCGCAAACTACATCAGATGTGGTTGGGGTAAGGAAAACCCCAATGCCATACAAGATATATAATTGTGCCCAATCTACATCCGCGACCGGCTTATCACGCAACAATACCGCCCTCACTTCCTTGAGCCTAATAAAAGAATGTTTTCTCCGTTTCAATGAATACCTACCCAGAAAATCAGTGAGATTCGTTTTTCCATTTCCCTTCCCCCTGAAATCATCACGGTCTAGAACAATATCAACATCCCCATTTGGGATGCCATAGCTGTTGTTCACAAACAACTCAGGAAGAGTACGCAAATGTGCCCCCTTATCTTTGCATATTGCAACAAATTCAGCCATCTGTTTTGGTTTAATATCAGCCTCTTCAACTTTGAAGAGGTAGGAAAACCCAGCTTGCTTAATGAAACGTATCCGTTCTGCAGCATCTGGGTGACTTTGGGGACCAAACAAATGACAATTCAATTCCTTCATGTAGCTCGGCCTCCCACACGACTTTTGCTCTGGACCCGCCTACAATAAAAACAACCATAAACTTGGCTTTGATGAAGACGAGCAGATTTAGACACAGCTAGGTGCATGTTCAACAGAAGAAACTATTTTATAATAAAAGATTAAACCATTCAATAATAACAGGACAAACTATTTAAATAATGAAGATCAAACAACTGAAACACTCCAGAACAAAAGCATGGCTCTAAAATAACACTACAATTCCTAAAATAACAATAAAATAAAATAAAAATCTTGACAAATCAAAAACCGAAAATAAGAAAATCCCTAATAACACTAAAATCCCTAAAAAAAAAAGAAAACTCTCGACAAAATTGAAAACCCTAAACCCTAATAACACAAAAAATAACTATCAAACCCTAATAACCATAATAGCGTGGAAGAAGATGAAGTAAAAGGAGAAGTACGTGACCTCGCCGTCGGTTGTCGACCTTGCTTTCGGTTTTCGACCTCGCCGTCGATTGTCCATCTGGCTCGCTCGAGACATCGCAGTTGGCTGTACGTTCGCTGCGTCGGTAGTCTACCTCGTTCACTCGCGAACTCGACGTCAGTTGGAACCGACTAGAGAAGGGGGGATAGAGAGATAGACGGAGAGAGAGCGCAAAGTGAGAGTATAGTTTGAGAAGCAAAGGAGACGCAATTTTGAAAAAAGGGAGGGAGGGCAATTTCGTGGTTGTATTCACGCGCTCACGAAATGGGATCAATTAAGTTAACAAAGTGACTAAAATACCCCCGACCATCCCTGCCCCGTCAGATCTACGCCCCTATTTTTTCGGATTGATCCAACGGCTTAGAAACTATCCAGAACGGGCCTGGACGGAAATCAAAGCCCAGGATGGAATCCGCACCCCCCAAAAACAGAAAAGGAAAAATGATAAATCAGCTCCAGAGAACCAATCAGATTGCGAAACATCAACCATCAAACAATTAGAGTAAGCGTATGTTTGCACCCAAAAAATGCAGTTGAAAATTCATAAGCTGTTTCATTTTAACAAAAAAAATTAACAGATAATATATTTTATTTTATATAAAAATTCTGAATTTCAACCAATCGAAAATTCACTAATTTAAACTTTTCATAAAAAATGTTTTTTTAAAAAATTTAATTTGATTTGAATTTAAATTAGTTATCTCAAAATGATTTCACATGAAAAAAAGGGGAAAACTTCACTTAGGTACCCTGTAGTATCACAAATTTTTACTTAGGTACTCTGTGGTTTAAAACATATAGAACAGGTCTAACTTATTTGAACTTTTATCAAAAATAGGTCCCGGTCAGTCTGGGTACTTGTCCATAATTTTTTTTCAAAACGACGTAGTTTGCTCGATCCACATGGTCTAACTATGGATTCATACCCTACCCTAGACCCTACTTCTAAACATGGACCCATACCCTACCCTAGACCCAGTCAAAGTCAACATACCCTAGACCCGTAGGGTAATGGTAGGGTCCGACCCTCAGGGTATGTGTATTTTTGCCATCTCTAGACGTGGATTGCCACCTCACATATTTTGTCCTCGTATATTGACATTTGGACTCAAACCCCCCATTTGAAAATTTTCAGAAATGGTCTCATACTTGTTTAAAAAACTTCCCACTTAAATATTGAAGATAACTTTTCATATTCCAACTCTCTCTCCTCTAACATAAACCCAGCCCAAATCATTTTTCCTTCGCCCTCTCGACCCTCCCTCTCAGCCATCCTCACGAAACTCTCCCCGCATTGCTCGCTCACCCCACTCTCTCACCCCGCTCTCTCACCTCTCGATTCATTTTTGGGTCTGTCATCGTTCTCCATTCCTGCATGGCCAATTTTTTGGGTTTCTGTTTTAGGGTTTGTTGATTTTGTTTCGTCTTTCTCTGACAGAGGGCTATTCGATGGATGAGCAGATTCGCCTTCGCTACCACTTTGGTGGAACGTGGCAGGAAAATGAAGGTATGGTTTATGTCGGAGGGTCTACGTTTGAAATGCAAGTTGGATATGAGGTAGACAGGTTTGGCTATTGGGATATAAAACAATTTTATAAAAAAGCCTTGGGAGACGTTGTTAGGTGTGGTAACTGCAAGAAAGAAGGCCACAATGTACATGGATGCAAGGCTACAGTCACGGCCTCACGGACGAGTCACCGTGGCAAAGAAGATAGAGACTAAAAAGATCTGGAAATTCGGCGAGCAAAGGAGCGAACTCTTCCAAGAGAAAAGAGAGGAAGATAATGGCAAGTAAAATAGTCAGCTAATAATAGCAAAGGAGCGACCTCTTCCAAGAGAAAAGAGAGGAAGACAACCATGGCAAGTCAACAGTCGACCAATTCTTGACTTAGAAGCTGTAATGACTTTTAATGAACTTTTGGATAGTTTGTTGGACTACTTTTGGACAGTTTGTTGGATTACTTTTGGATAGTTTTTCGGCAACTTAGAAGCTGCAACTTTTGGACAGTTTGTTGGACTACTTTTGGGCATGTAATAGGCAGTACTTGTGGTATTTTGGACATGTAATCGACAGTTTTTGGACAACCTTTGAACTTAACATAATCTGCAGCTTTCAATTTCAGAAACTTTAAACATTACACACAACACTTCATACATTCATACTAGACCACAATAATCAGAATTCTATTAAAATATCCATATTACAATCACAACAGGTAACATCAAGCATACAAGACACACACACACACACACATGTGTGTGTGTGTGTGTGTGTGTGTGTGTGTCTTGT